>OX101729.1:24489977-25141691 GCA_944452665.1 Stenoptilia bipunctidactyla | reverse complement strand
CGTGGATATTACCAAATACCAAATATAAAGTAAAATGTTTTTGTCTTTGACAATGATGAACTTCCGTACAAACTATCATAATAACCCCCCTAATTCGACGCCATAATTAGTAGGGATTAGTACGGAATAATAGAAGAAGGGAGTACCCAAAGTTAGTTAATAAATCATACCTACTTATTGATTTTGTTCAGAATAAATACACTTCGTGTTATTAGGAAATGTAAGCTAGTACTGAATTTCATATATCTGATGATCACTTTGGCTGTGTCGAAGAATTCGCTCGGAGTGATAAGGCTTTCAAAATTATCCAAATGTTAACTGATTGCAGAGGCAAATTGGTATTATTTCAACTCAATCCAACATTAATTAGTTAAATAAAACGGATTTATCGCGTATAATCCTTTTACTTTATACTCGACGATGACGTTTCGGTGACTTTACAGACGCCATATTCACAACTAACTGGCTATAAACGTGATCAAATCAGGTTTGAAAAGACTTTTAATGAATATGTGAGTAATTAGATACAATTATAACCGTCAAATTCCCTGACTGTACTTTTTTATTGTCTCAGAAGCACGCTCTACGCTTACGCTTCAGCTAGCTATAGCTCATTGTCTAAGGTTCGTTACACACATAAGTTAATTATTTGTGTGCTTTTTGTGCTGTGCTCGATTTCATTGAGAACATGAGGAATTGCTTGCTTTAATACCCTTACTCTTTTTGTTTGTAAAATTCAGCTGTTTTTTCTTCTTCGAGTATGTAGAAGCTATATTTGTATTATTAATTACGGATAATTACGGTCTGTATAAATGGTGTTGGTAGAGTCAGAATACACCAGTAGATAATTGAATTCATTAATTGGCTTGGTGTTGTAAAAATAATAAAATAAACAATTTAATTAGCCGCACTGCATAAGAATTATTTTTAGGTACCCTTAGTTTACAGTTTCTTTGGGTAACTGCGTTTTTTTCAACCGACTTCCAAAAAAGGAAGAGGTTCTTAATTCGTCTGTATGTTTTTTTTTTGTGTGTCTTTGTTACACGATATTTCGAAAAATTATGAATTGATTTTGAAAATTGTTGTTTTATATGATAGAGGATATTTCATAGTTGGTTCCATTTAAATTTCATCCAAATCGGTTGAGTACTTCATTGAAAATTTCAAACTTTTGAAAAAATGTGTATGAGTTCGGAGAATATTTACGTTGATAACATTCTCAACTCAGCCAAAGTTTTGACGTGAAGTCGGTTTTTTTAATGCTCTGCATTCGTTGATTATAGCTTATACATTTTCAAGTATAAAGTTAAGTGCATTTTAGCTATATTGTAGAGACGGCTTAGAATATCATCATAAGCGTGACTTAAGGCAACTTATCCGAGTGACTTGAGTCCGCGTGAGGTTAGTACCCTTTCCGGCACTTTTTATGAAAGAAGTATATTTCTAAACCCATCTGCTGTGATATTTGATCTCGACTTCATTTAATATCAGGTCCCCGATAAAAAATAGTCATTTACAGTAGAAATATATATTCAAAATAGAAATACAATGTAATTCACGATGTGCTCAATTTCACGATTTTGAACACGATATTTTCACGATGAGTGTTGAAAAAAAAACAATAGCATATTTCATTCAAGGAGGACGTGTGGTTATGGTTTCCTTGATTTGTACCATTTTATTCAGATCAATCTAACTTAACGTTCAAAAATCTTTTAACCATAAAAAGCTACTACACTTTAGTTAGATGAATTCTGATATGACAAGTCTAAAAAATAAGAAATATTTATTTTATTTCATTATTTATATTAAATTAAATAAAAGAGTCAGTCATGCTTATCACTCTCTCCCAAAATTCCAGCGCCGCACAAGGCCCTTAATTGTCATTTTATTGAAAATTGTTACAATAAATTTCTTATCAATAAAGCAATACAGTGTCAGGTTAATATTGTATAATCAACGAATGCAGAGCATTAAAAAAACCGACTTCACGTCAACACTTTGGCCGACTAATAGTGTCATCCACGTAAACATTCTCCGAAATCATACTTATTGTTTCAAAAATTTGAAATTTTCAATGAAGTACCCAACCGATTTCCAACTATGAAGTATCCTCTACCATATGAATTAAGAATTTTTAAAATCGATTTTAAGTGTGTGAAATATCGTGAAACAAAAAAAAACATACAGACGAATAGTTAACCTCCTTCTTTTTTGGAAGTCGGTTGAAAACAAAATGATGAAAAACGTTGTTTTGCATTGAACTGTTTTCTCTCCAGGAAGATTTAAGGTAAAAAAAACTAAGTTCTTAGGTATTCACTATTCTTTTTATTTAATGAAATACTTGTATCTTTCTTTTGTTAAAAAGAAATCGATATTCAGAGCCAGTGCTCAGGTTTTTCCTCAAACACTTTTATCTACATATAACTATCTAATGATGATAATTTTGTCGTATCTTATCGGAACATAGTTCTATTTCTTAAAGAAAGTTAGTAAGTTTATGATGATAAGATACATACATATCTTCACGCCTTTATTCCCTTTGGGATACGCAGAACAAGGCTTTAAAACCACCTGATATCACGTGACGAATTTGGAGGTATTTTAATGATGGAGGGAGACTATTGCAGTGACAGGGGGTCAGCCTATCGCCCACAAAAACGATAAGATCTTTATCTTGTTATATCTGTCTAAAAAACATAATTATTTTAGTCCATTAGGATGTAACCTATATTGTAGTATGAAACAATTTTTACATTTCTCCGTACATATTTTAACCCGCGTCACGCAGCTAGGTCAGTTCTGTCACATTTTACGCTGAGCTGTCTTTTTGTCATTACTCTTTGTTCATTTTTAAAGATCGAGCTAGCCATAGATCGTTCTAATTTCGTCTGTTGGTACAGTTTTCGAAACCGCCGCGCAGCATCCCATGATCTCATCGGTGGCTTAGAGTGTGTTAATAAGATTTGACATTGACTTCCTAATTTTATTGTTTTGATAGTGTTAGTGTAGAGTGGGCGTAGTATAGATCGTAGGAATTATCTTAGTTCTGCAAGCCCTTCAAGCCGCCAAGCCCTGTGAAACTTAAAGCGTTTAAATTCCACCAATATGAAATTGTATTCAAAACATTGTAGTAAGGAATTTTTGAACGGACTTATAAAAAGTTATTTTATTACCGATGCTTTATACAGGGTTGTTTTTTAGTCACCAGCCAAACTTAAATGATAGTTTCTTTGATACGATATAAACGTACCTGCATATTTATTTTAGCGTCTGTAGCGTCTGTTAGCGTTTGTACTGAAGTACAAATAAAAAACAAAATAAAAATTTTGAAAAACCCACGACGCGACGGTTATAAAGTAATTGAAAAATAATTTAAAATCCCCCGACTGAAATGATTTATTTGACGAGAGATAATTAACGTGAAAAGCTTTTTTAAAAGTTCACTTGATCTCACACAGAGTCGGTCATATTATGAACTACATACTATTCGTTTTCATAGCACTTCCCTACGCTTACCTATTCGGTTCTCGAAGATGTAGATGTCGCAATAACATAGGTATTCAACACCGTATGAACTTTATAAGAAGAGCAAGAAAATCCGTCTGCCATTGAATGAATTCGTTTTGTAGTTTTATATTGAAATTTAAAATATTGATGGCAGCCCTCAAACTTTTTAAAGAGCATAATATAGGTACCATACATTACATTACACAACACCTCGTTCCTCATTACCTATTTAAGAACATTATACCAATCAAATCCAAAGCGATGATTGAAAACGGCATTCAAATCGGACCAATGGTTTGCAAACAAATATTTACTGCAGCGCCCCCTGGTGAGTTGTTACCGTAACACCTATCTCAGAACATGCGCTAATCAAATCCAAAGCGATCACTGAAAACATCGGACCAATGGTTTTGCAGATAAACGGTAACATTGGCTTTTACAAACAAATGTTTACTGCAGCGCCCCCTGGTGAGTTGTTACCGCTACACCTATCTAAGAACATGCACCAATCAAATCCATAGCGATTACTGAAAACCGCATTAAAATCGGACCAGTGGTTCTGGAGATAAATGGTAACATTGGTTTGCACAAACACCCTCTCACCCCAAACGCATATACCGTCTCCGTTCCGTCGTGGGTAAAAAGTAGAAATATGGAACCACAAACTTTTAAAAAAATAGTCGTTGTTCATGGACGTAGCTACTACGAAGCGGCATTTCATTGTTATACCATTTGTAGTAGCGCGTAGTCGTCTTTATTTTAATAGTAATTTAGAGTGACCATGGTTTGCTTTATATGTTAGCGGATATATTAATCTAATTGTAAAAAAAATACTTTTTTTTTGCAAAAATGGTTTCTATAAATGATACTTATTATGTAAAAATCATTTGGCCGGTGATGACAAATCAACCCTGTATATATTCGCCAATATTGTGTCCTGTACATTGATTATGCACAGTGGTCTCTACATCTTATAAAAGGAATTCGTCTGTTTGTGTGTTCAGGGGAAGCTTTGCATTTACTGGATATATTTTGGCATGGTTTGCAAGAAATCAAAAGTTTCAAAGAAATTGGTGAAAATATCGATTTGATACGCAAGCAAAGCCAGGCTAGTCCTACCTATATCAATTTAGCTATAAAATACAACTGATAGGGTTGTTAAAATCACCCCACATAATTAACAAGGTGTACTTATAATATTCTGTTTTTGTTAATTTATTCAACCTTTGCTTGGATAGCGATCTCTTTATTTTTTATTGTGCCTTCTTATGGCATTTAGGCAGGCGAGCGTTGCAGTTGCATACAATTACTATAAAAGGGGAATCATAATTATGTAATATAAATTATTTTTAGGCGGGTTACGGGGAAATGCGTTTAAGAACGTGTTTAGATTATCACAAACATCGTACAGAAGTTATTATTTATTTTTGTAGGGTAGATAAAGTTATGTTTTGTACAAATATAAAACTATAATGTGTTTTCAACCAACTTCCAAAAAAGGAGGAGGTTTTTTCGTGTCAATTCTTCTGTATGTTTTTATTTTGTGTCTTTGTTACACGATATTTTGGACAATTTTGAATCGATTTTGAAAATTCTTGTTTCATATTATAGAGAAAACTTCATAGTTGGTCCCATATAAATTTCATTGAAATCGGTTGAGTACTTCATAGAAAATTTCAAATTTTTTAAACAATATGTATGATTTCGGAGAATGTTTACGTGGATGACATTCTAAGTCGGCCAAAGTTTTGACGTGAAGTCGGTTTTTTTAATGCTCTGCATTCGTTGTTTATTGTAATTATACTTTTGCTGTTGGTGTACAATAAAGAATTTATTATTATTATTATTGAGTATACTAAAAGCTACACGCCTTCTTAGGCGAATGGACCCGACAATTTGACCAGTCGGTCGGGTACATAATTTAGGTATGTTACGACTAAACGATAAGGTGTGTCTACGCTCAGCTGTACTAACTTACAACCGACTCTACATTAGGCAAACATTCCTTAACATACGAATTAATAAAGTTCTGTCATCGCACGGCAGTTGGCAAAAAACACTATTATCAACCTCCAATATAATAAAATTGAAAAGTACATACATACATTATTTCACGCCTGTATCCCTTATGAGAACACCAGAGACTATGAAACCATCTGATGTCACGTTTGAGGAATCTGGAGGTATTATAATGATAGATAGAGACTATTGCAGTGACAGGGGGTCAGCCTATTGCCCGTGAAAACGCTAACAAAACCTCAATCCCTTAACTGACTTTTACAGTATGTCCGGGAAGAGAAGCAGCTGGCACATTCTATGTTTTTCCTTCGCTCCCAGTCCAGCATGTAAGTTAAAAAATTGAAAAGTATGCTTCTTTAAACGCGCTAATCTCTCGTACTTCCATTCGTTTGTATAATGGCATTTGATAACCTATGTTTATATCTGTACCGTGACCTAACGCTTAAGGAAGGTCATTATTGGGCTGTATTTTATCGACAAATTACGGAATAAAACCGCGCGAAGCTTTATAAAAATACACCATTATAAAAATAATAAAAGTAAACCATTCAAGGACATAACTACTATCAAAACTTTATACAACACCTATGTAAGGAGTATTATTGAATTCGCTAGTCCGGTGTCGTCGCCACAATATGAGACTTACAAGTATCGCTTATGCTAAAATTCGAAACTTTAAAAGAACTGAGAGAAAACTATCCCGATTATTATGTTATTTACACTGATGGCTCTAAAAGTGCTCAGGGTAATGGCGCGGCTTACTATGATGCTATGCAGCCAAATGATACCACTCATAATTATTTTAAAATAGTAAGTCATACATCAATTATGTCTTTGGGACTCTTTGCAATATCAAAAGGACTTGATTATATTCAAAACATTGGAATCAAAAAAGTATTAATCTATGTAGATAGTAAAAGCGCTTTGTATCATATAGCTCGATGCGCCTCTGGTAGCAGAGGTGCATCGATACCTTATGAAATTCTTGCAAAAATACAAAATCTAAATAACGATGGGTTTGATCTGAAACAAACCCATCGTTATTTAGATTTTGTATAGGTATAACATCGGGTAGAGAAATTAATATAAGAACAAGTTATATGGAACTATTACCAAAATTCAAAAGTAAGTGTCACGATACTTGGAAAGAATATTTTGACGAAAGGTCTAAAGTTAAAGGAATCTGGTATAGATCTATTGTATCTGAGCCTCCTCATGTACCATGGTATGGAAGCACTAGAATTAAGCGAAACCTTGTTGTGTTCGCTTTCAGACTGAGATCTGGCCACATTCCTTTGAACGGATTTGGATTTTTGATGAAAAAAGTAAATTCACCTAATTGTGATGTTTGTGGAACGCTAGAAGATGTTCATCACTTATTGATGGAGTGTGTCCGGTTTCAGTCTGAAAGCGAGGAGTTGATCGAAACTCTCACTTTGAATAAATATGATGTGGGAATGTTCTATAATATATTATGTGATCCTAACTCTGAAGCAGCTCTAGCTATGTTTAAAATTTTTAATGTATGATTTAGTTAAGAAAACATTGTAATAGGTTACGCACGATGGGACTGAAATGTATGCCAATACAAAAGTCCCTCCCTTTAAATAATTAAAGATTTAAAAAAAGTATCGCTTGGAACGCTTGCAAAAAATCTTAGTTAGGCATCTAAATTACCGTCTACGTAAACCACCACCCGATACATATAAGAGAATTGCTCTCAATATAAATTATTGACTGTAGAAGACCGCCCGAAGCTAATGGACATGTGTTTGTTATACGACCTAGCCCGGGGGAATGTTGATTGCCCAGAGCTGGTTGAAAGTATAAAGTATAATATACCCGCACGTCGGTCTCGTCGTCACATTCCTCCACTGTTTAGTGTTCCACGCGCAAACTCTAACTATGCTAGAAATGCCCCAATATCGCGATTACCTATAATAATTTATTTTCACAAATCGATATTTTTAACCATTCTAAAAACACTTTTAAACTTAGTATGATTGAAGCTCTAAATGAATAAATTTTATTCCAATCCTGACAATCATTTATTTTTTTTATACAAATATTTATTTATTTTTTACTCATGCATATTTATTATATAATAATACACGTAATATATATTTTTTTTATTCGGAACCAATTTTTATAATGTATTAAGTACCTAAGTTCCGTCTTTCGTCAGAATCTTATCACTTGGACCACGCATTATTTTCGACATAACCTCAAATTTTTTTTTGAACTCGCTTCTAACAGATAAAGGTTTAGTCTTGTGATTCAAATGTTTTGATATCAAGCAAAAGTAACCTCACGAAGTGTTTACGTTATTATTATGGATGACTTGCATTCCTACCTTATTAATTGAAAGTTATGAAATACTTGTGTTTGGTGATTCTTATGTGTCCCTATATTTGGATTCAAAATTAATAAACCACATCTATTATTGCCCGAAATGGATCAAGTAAGTGTTTTTCTTAAGCTTGTATACTTGTGACCTTTGGTTCCTATTAGACTTTTTTATGCCTTTATTTATTGTTATCGTATTTGTTTTCTTGTATAGTTGTAAAGAATTTCACAAAGTTTTAAGTCACTTGATTTTTAATTTGTAATAACTAAGAAGGATGGAATTTACTTTGTTATGTAGTTTTGTAGGGAATCCTGTTATTGGCTTTACTTTTAATTACTACACTTTGTCAAACTGTATATCACGCTGTTGGTTTTCTTAATAAAACAAAATAAAAATAAAAAAATAATAACTTGCTAACTTAACTACTAATATCGCGCGTACTGATTATCTCTTCATTAAAGTAATGGTGAGAGATAAGTTGTGTTTACAAAGCATTTAGGTAGCTCTAACAGCTATTCTGCGTGTTATTAAGTGATTTATGAATTTTCAGACAGGTTAAGTTTAGCTTGTTAAACTGCGAACTTCATTAAAGTAAATAAGTTTTGTTAACTTTCGTGTTTATCGATGTCATTAACTTTGTCAGCTTCTTTACATCTCTATATATACTTAATAAGAAGAAATGTCTGTATTCTTGCGGTAATCTTCGGAACTACCTAACAGATCTTGCTACATTGTGCACCCATTTAGATAAGTTCTCAGAGTTCACTATAGGGGATTAAAACTCAAGCTAAGTTGCCACGGTTTTGACATGGATGTCCATGAAAATATCAAAGAGTCACGGTCCATACAGTCTCTGACCTGTCAAACTACTGTTTGTTAGGTTACGTGAATGTATAAAGATGATATTGTCGTTCAAATGCTGCCTGTTTATATCTAAGTTATTGGTGCAGACTTGATTTAATTTCTTAGAAATGATATCGGGATTTTCGTTTCAAGTGGATGGTACTAGTTGTCTATTGAGTAACTTGAGAGGGTAAAATATTAAAATCCTTGCTGCGGTTTCTAATATAAATAAATGATTTGGAATTAACCGAAAATTAGCTATTATTTGCACTGAAATAAATATGATTTTCTTTTGTAGCAAAGTTTACGAAATGTAGCTTTTTTTTCCAAAAAAGAAAAGTTCATCAGACCTTTTTTGGAGAAAAAAGCTAGTTTTTGTAAACGTGGCTCCAAAAAATTGCATTTTAATTTTATAAAATATCCTGTAGCTTCTGTTTGGAATCATACTGAAACAATTTTATTATAGTTTATTATTGACTTACGAAACCCCTGTCTAAAACTGAAAAGAAAATTGAAATCGGACTATTAGTTTTTTAACAATCGATGTTTGAAGGAGTAAAACTGGATTTTCAGAAAAAAAAGAAATAAACCCCAAATATTTTAAAAACGGTACACTTTAGAATTACATGATTTGGGCTCAAATGATTGGAAATGACCTCTCCTACGTCACCTAAAGAGATTCCGGTCTAATTACCAATAACCCTGTATGTTGTTTTATTACATTTCATGAGTTGTCAAAAATCTGGTCAGCTATGAACATTACTGTTTCTACAGCTCTTAAATACTAAATGACTTCAACTGCGAAGACAACTTAAAGGCAAACTGCACCCGAATGCAGCCCGGTGCTACAGCTGGTTTATTTTAATATATAGGTAAGCAAATTATTGGTCTGATCTGCGCTAAATAGTAAATACGAGGGGACGCCATCGTCGTAAAATGCGTCAGTAAAAATTAGGCCGAATTCTACGAGGTAATCATCGCTTAGCAACTGTTTGATGACGTAGCCAATAGAAAGAAATGAAGTTTTTTTTAATTAAAAGTCAGTAAAGGGACAGAGGTTCTTTTGGCGTTTTTGCGGGCGATAGACTGACCCCCTGTCTCTTTCTATCATAATAATACATCTTATGTTGTCAAACGTGACATCAGATGGTTTTTTAGCCTCTGGTGTTCTGCCTACCATAAGGTATACAGGCGTTATGTGTGTATGTAGTTTAGCTATGTTGTTCACAAGATCTAGGTTAAAATATTTCTCCAGTTCGACCGGAAAATTTCGAGAGTATCGCATCGAAACAAAAAAATAGACAAATCCTTTTAGTTTTATTATAATAGTATTGACTATCATCTTTCTAGGCTGGCTGAGGTCAGACACAAGTTTAGTAAATAATAAACATGCCCAAGTAACCATCAACAGTGGTTGCTACTAAAGTGCACTGATACCCATTCGTGTAGATAACGACCAGACAGGTCGAGTAGGTACTTCATTTGTTTTATTACTGATAGCATGTTATCTACACCTAAATACGAGTATATCTGTGGCGCGCGGAAACCTTGTGACATCTGGTGGTTTAGGTTCAATTGGATGATGACATGATAATTCAAATTCAAAAAGATGTATTTATTTCGTAAGTACATGTACACACTTGAAATAAGTCAAATTATTTACTTATTGAACTGAATCTACCACCACTACGGAAAGTCGGCAGCTGTAATCATTTAAAAATATTCTATAACTGTTTACGGCCAGGGAGTCCCATCTTCTTGCATCCAGATATCTTATTGTAGTCTTTTTCCCGCAACTATTGTTTCGCTTTATCCTTAATTAAATCTATCAAAAGGTAAATCTTAAATAGTTTTTCGAACTTTATTATAAAAACATACACATTGATCCATATACGAGTTAGTGACTTTAATTTAGAGATACGAGTTAGTGATATTGTATTTATATTATACTAACTGTTGGACCCGGCCCCTCTTGGATACATTTTGGCTGTAACTTGTCGCTGTCTTTACAGTTGAATTTATCGATTTGAAATATTTTTACTGACTTTGTTCACAAATACTGTGATAACTCCCCTCGTACGTGCCTAAAGTATCGTGGTTTTTTTTCCGGTTAGTTAAGGGATGTAGGGAAGTTGACGTGATGCAGGTACAATAACTTTTGTTGCTTTTACAAAAGATACTAACGAATCTGACTTATGGCAGCGTATTCATTTTATTTAGTTTTTAAGGTCTGTGGACTTAGAAGGTTTCTTTGAAATCGTAGTTTGCAAGTTATGTGTTTTAGGTTCAGTAGTCTGTATTTGATTCAGAATTTCAAATTCTGTAAAGAATGATAGTTTTAATACATACATAGTATCCCCATTAATTATACATAGTATCATTAATGGGGTAGACAGAACAACAGATACTATATGTATAAAACTGATGTCACGTTTGACAAATAAGGAGGAATTATAATGATGGAGAGTGACAATTGCAGTGACAGGAGGTCAGCTTATCGCCCACGAAAAACCTCCACTAAAACCTGTTATTATTGATATTGAAATCATTGATAAACTATTAAATAAAATATTTTTTAATAGTTTATCAATAATTTCAAGCCATGTTTCATGCTCTCAAATTACTGTTTTACATTGTTAGTTTATCTGTTACTCAGTATTTCTGGCTTTAAAACAGTCATTGATAAATGTTATTTGCAGTGTTGTGATAATGGAAGTTTATATGCCAGACAATCAATATTAAGCGTATGATGTAAACGAGTATAAATATCTTTGAGGCGACAGATGTTTTAGATAAAATACTTCATTGAAGTTCTTTATTTTGTATTCTTATGAAAACATAACTTAAATTCAGCTCATACGTTAAATCTACAAGGAATTTCTTTTTTAATGAATCCATCATAAACCGTATATATATTTGTTATTCCCAATTTTAGTCTCTATAAAAATGTGTGAAATACGTGTTTTGTTTTTATCAAAATACTAAACATAAAGATCTCCCATAACGACGTTTATTTATAATGTAAAATGCCATGCTTCTAGCTTCAAAGATATCAAACTTCAACATGAAATATATACCTCTCTAGGGGTAGAATTTCAGAAAGTTTCACTTTTTTTATAAGAAACCTTTTTGCAAATAATAATAACTAGGGGTGAGGTGTATAAAAGTCAGTAAGTTTACGCATAGCATAAGTAAGTATAAAAAATATTTTAAACCACTCGTGAAGACGGTGTGTTAAAGTTAGTACTCAAAAATTGTCTTATAGTTTTCAACTCTCAACTTCATATTTTGGGCAATTCACTTAATACAATATATTATCTGTGTATTGGTGAAAACCGTATCGTAACCGTAGTTTTTGAGATACTACTTACCGTTTAGATTGTATATTATTATAATAAGATTGTATTGCAGATTGTATAATATTTATATTTTTATTGCATCCATAGAGTATTAAGGAGTTATACAATTTTAAACCTAACCACCTAAGGCACGGTACTAATTAGAAAGTTATTATAAAGATTTACTGCCTTAAAACCGTTTGAAGGGAACTTAATAATAATCAACGAATGCAGAGCATTAGAAAACCGACTTCACGTCAACACTTTGGCTGAGTTATAATGTCATCAATGTAAACATTCTCCGAAACATAAAAAGATGTACTCAATCGATTTCGATGAAATTTATTCAAAATGGTTACCAAGGCTAGGAACAAGCTGTCTGCATCAGTTTTTTCCACCTCATTTGGGTTTTGACCACTAAACTCCTGGTACTTTTAAGTGTCTAGTGAATAGATTTCTCACTGATGCACATAAACCACCTAAATATTCATAGAAAGT
Source organism: Stenoptilia bipunctidactyla (assembly GCA_944452665.1). Taxonomy (NCBI): domain Eukaryota; kingdom Metazoa; phylum Arthropoda; class Insecta; order Lepidoptera; family Pterophoridae; genus Stenoptilia; species Stenoptilia bipunctidactyla. The sequence continues at coordinate 25,129,136 of OX101729.1, read as the reverse complement.
GCCTACCAGGTGGCATGGTAAACAAGCTTCCTATACCTTCTATAAGTATACACACATACATAACTTCACGCCTGTATCCCTTATGGGGTAGGTAGAACACCAGAGGCTATAACAAAACCATCTGATGTCACGTTTGACGTTGGAGGTATTATAATGATGGAGAGAGACTATTGCAGTGATAGGAGGTCAGCCCATAGCCCGCAAAAACGCCTATAAAACCTCTGTCCCTTAACTGACTTTTACAGTATGCCCGGAAAGAAAAGCAGCTGGCATATTCTATGTTTTTCTTTCACTCCCAGTCCCCTCCCAGTATAAAAACTGATATCTCTTGTTGCAGTGGGTACGACGACCACCCACCTCACTGTGGTGCGGGTGAACAACGACCCCACGCCGGCGAAGGACCACCAGGTGCCCGTGTTCCTGTACAGCGGACAGTCCTTCGTGGCAGACCAGTGGGACCTCACCACCAACCAGGTCGGTGTAATGTACAGTTTGTGTTGTTGGGTTGGCTTGAAAACGCGGTTAAGGAAACTAATAGTCACGACATTAAATTTTTTTATCTAAATTAGAGTGTTTTAGAAATTACTGAAAGTCGATGTCTCGAAAATTTCTCATCAAATCTTTGATTTTGGGGAAAACACAGAAATCACAGGGTGCTATTTGCCAGATGACGAGTTGTACTTTTTCGGAAGCTGAAAATGACTTTGTTTTGTTGGCCGTGTTTCTTCACACATGGCGTTGTCATGATGTAGGAGAACGCAGCTTTTTGCCTGTCTTTCGGGAACTTTTTCTAACACCTTGTTAAACAAATGGACTTTTGATCTTCAAGTAGAGATGGGACCCATATTTTTTTACCAACGTTTCTCGCTTGCTTAACTTTTGTTGGCCTGTTGTCATTTTCATTTAAAGTCGGCGGCAGAGAAACCGGGGCCACCGTTTTGTTTATAGAATTTTTTTAACTGATTTTATTGCGTATTTTAAATTTCACGACGTTTTTAGTCTCAAGGAACAAAGTGGATTTAAAAAAAAGTAGAAAAGTTTTCTCGATTCTGAAAATAAGAAAAATATTAGAAGATAAAATTGAGTATTTTCTAGAAAGAACTCTTACGAATTTAGGATGGGTCCGGAGGTCCGCATTACCTTACCTTGTGTATCAGAGGTGCTAAGTTCGAATACCGATTGCGGTGTATATTTGACGATGTGAGTGTTAATTTAAGTTTGTTTCTAACATTTTATAAACACCATATGTATTTTACTATTGTAATAAAGCTGAAGAGATTTTTGATTCTTTGGACGTGTTTATTACGAAATAAACTTGTTGGATTTGAAAAATAAATTTTACATTTGTTAGCCTTACACTTAGGGAAGGCTAGGAAAGGGATAAGGATAGGGATCCCACGGAATAAACTGCGCGCGGCTCCTAATATTGACATATTTTATAAGTTTACCGCAAAATCTGTTCAATTTTACCTTCGAATGTGGAGTAAATTTTAATAATATTAATAATTATGGAATATTAGTACAGAAGGCAGCACACCCAGCGTTACAAAGAAGATTGTCTGGTAGAGATATACAGAGATAAGGGCACCTGTTGTGCCTATCTGTATGTTTTTTTTATTTTATAAGTTTTCCTATTGTAATGATGTGCAATAAAGTATAAATAAATAAATTGTATTAGATATTAACCCCTTTTTAACAAAAGACATTGCGGGAAGTAAGTGTACGTTCCCAATCGTAAGAAAGAGATGGCATCCCAGGGCAACGGTTGCTATCAAGAAGTTCAAAACTCAAACTCCAAAAATATTCGAAATAGGTCGAATTATTTACATATCAAACTGGATCTACCACCATTTCGGAAAGTAGATCTGTTGAGAAGGAGTAGCAAGAAACTCAACAGCAATCATCTTTTAAAAATACACAATAACAATTAACAGCCAGGGAATCCCATCTTCTTGCATCCGGATATCTTATAGAAGTCCTTTTCACACAACACTTGTTATACCGTATCTTAAATTTTGGGAGAAGATCAAAATTTTGTTTTGAGAGCCATGGATACCAACCAAAAAACCTATTATACAGGGTGTAAACTATATAGTTACAAGGATACAGTAAGCTGTTATTATAACACTAGCTGCTGCCCGCGACGTCGTCTGCGTGAACGCTATGCAGCACCAAACGCACCTACGATTATAACACTGCTAGCGTGATAATATGTAGCCTATATGTTGACCCGACTTCTTAACTATCTTCATGCCAAATTTGAAGTAAATCCATGCAGTACTTTTTGAGTTTATCCCGGAAAGACAAACAGACAAACAGACAAAAATTCTAAAAACTATATTTTTTGTTTCTGTTTCGATTGTAGATCATACCCCAAGTATTCTTTTAAAAAAATATTCAATGTACAGTTTTGACTTTCCTACCATTTTATTATATGTATAGATGATAGGAGCGTGTTGTCATCGTTGTTCATCATACGTAGGTAGATATCACTACAGCAAACAAACTTTTCTTCTTTAATATATTTGTATAGATAAAGCGAGATAAAATCCGGTTGAAACTAGTTTAGTTTGATGTGTTCATTATGTTGGCACGCTGTATACAACTCATATTTGTCTTGTTTGAAATGTCAAACTTATGTGACAAAACAAACATCTGTGTTTTTAACCTGTTTTGCAAATGGCTTATCGATGCATATTCGCGTTTAGTTATGCCAGTCTATTTGTACTGTCATGAATCGATTTTTGTTATAGATCTCAGTTGAATACGTGTAATATTATTATATTTCTTTCTGATGCCTTTTAAGTTAAAAGTCTATCGCAAACCGTCTATGGGTATGTTAACTATTTAATATTATAGGTGCTTTAAAATATATAATCGTATATTTTTATGTACCGAAGCGATCTCAACCCTTAAAAGAGCACATTTGAGATGAACGATATTAAAGTATAAGAGTGTACATAGATAAACAATAACTTACTTAAATGAAATAAATATACTTCTGTTAATAAACCTATTGCTTTGTAATAAAGTACATAAACTATATTTACATAATTCTTAGTAATAAAAAATACGTATGACTAAATAAATTTAGTTACGCATATAAATTAATAAACTTTACATACATACATAACTTCACGCATGTATCCCTTATGGGATAGGCAGAACACGATAGGCTGTAAAACCATCTGATGTCACATTTGACAAATTTGAAATTTGCAATAGTCTCTCACTATATAATAATAAATGGTGAGAGACTATTGCATAAATTTTAATCAAATTTAAATAATATTGAACAACAAGAATACCACTTCAAGAAATAAGTGCATAGTGTACATAAATGTTTCTTTTATGTAACTATAATTTTATATTAGCTTAATAGAAATAACTTTATCATAACTCTGAAATGCTAACTTAATTATGTCCAATGTAAAGATTGCATTTTCCCAAAAAACAAAGATGACGAATCGGTGTGTCAAAGTCCTTAGGTACCAAAGGACTGTGTGAAGACGTTTTTTTTGAAGTTTTTGCATCTGCAATACAGGTTGTCTTGGTACAGACACCAGTCTATCACAGAGACCAATCTAAGGTGGTTTTCAACATGCACACTGTTAAAAATTTTTAGTGAAAATTACATAAAAGCTTGGGCAACTCTCGTTGAGATGTAATTTTACATTACTTACATAATTGTGTATTTTTTCTATTATTTATGGAAATTCACGTATATTTCGGCAATTTTATACCTTTTTAATGTATATTTACACATTTTTTATGTTAATGATCCCAGCTCATGTGTAAAAATACAAATTGTTCTTTCATTATACACATTTATGTATAATTATATAAAAATAATTAAGAATCTGTAAAATTACCGAAAATTATTTTCTTTTCCATAATTTTCCATAAAGGTTCCGTAAAGGTTTATGTACTTTTTTTGCATGTAAAATCACATAATTTTTAACAATGCACTTGATTGTTGTAAACCATCTTGTAACCGATGATCTATGTGAGAAAAGAAATAAAGATATTTGATTTGATTATAACTATCCGCTGATCATCACAGTTACCATGATCTCGCGAGAATTATCACATGCACCGCGGCAGTGTTAATGCGGCTAACACGGCCCGGTGATGTGACTCCTTCCTTTGTTTACACTTAGTGTTAATTTAGACGCTCGTTTCGTGCGTCTGCTCCGAAAACTTGGCATCTATGGGTCAGTGACTTTTCAGATGATTTCTATTGAGTTTAATATCACTGTTGAAAGATTCCGGGAACATTATCCGTCTCGAATCTTTATGGTTTTGTTTTAATCATAACTTTTGCAGTTAAGTACCTATTCGAAGTTACGAGTAAAGTCCAAATATTTATGGACATATTAGCAGCTTAGCAACATCGTTTACCCGTGTTACTTTAACTCCTGAAACTTCCTTAAGAACAAGGATAAAAAATACAGAAATACTTGTTCTAATTCGATTTGTAGAGTAAGAGATTTGCCAGTACAAACTACTCAGTTATACGTAGAGTGTAAAAGATTAAATTTTCATAGATTATATTTAAAAGGTCAAGGAATTTAATGTAGCTAAATTTGATATTAAATACCTTTGTGCAAAGAAAATCAGTAATTTCCTTTCTGCCTGAGGCTTGCTAGAAGAAAATTATTTTAAAAATGAGTTGCTTCACTGTACATTGTGTTTAATATGTACTAGCCTCTAAAATAAATAGTTACGTAGAATATTAAATATAACAAATATTTTTCTTCTTAACGTGCCTCTCCGACTATCAAATCAAATATATTTATTGCTACATAAAGATGTTATACATAAATCAAGCTCGATATACTATGCTGTATTATATCATAACTTATCCATAAATATAATTAAAACATTGGTTTTTGTACAGTCATTATTATTTTTAACCCACCAAAGTTTTTAAAATATTATTATTACACGAAATTATTGCAATTCAATTAATTGTAGGCTGTTATTTTTGTCAAAATATTCATTTATAGATTAAAAACATTTTTCACTTAACCATTCACTAAATGATTTTTTAAATTTGATTTGAGGCAACGATTTAATTTCCTTTGGGACATCATTATATATTTTGACGCACATAGCGTAGCACTGCCTGTTATAAAGTTCTAGGCGTGGTATTGAGTTATATACTAAACGATTTCCATGTCGTGTTGCTCTGGTAATGTCCTTAGCTTTAGTGCAATAATAAGCATTGCTTAGAACGAACATAGCAACTTCTAAAATGTACATACAAAGCAATGTTAATATTTTGTTTAGTTTAGATAAAGGTTTGGCTGATTCGTCTGGTGCTTTTCCGAAAATTGCCCGAATACACTTTTTTTGTGCTATAGATGCCTTGTTTAAGTCAGTAGAGTTCCCCCAAGCGATGAGTCCGTATCTTAGGATAGACGCGACATGGTAAGCAGTGATTACGGTTGAAAGTGCGCAGGTGTTCCGCAGTCTGCTTAGAACATACACATAAATGTTTAATTTATTTGTTACATAATTTATGTGCTGTTTCCAATTCAATTTATTGTCTATATGACACCCGAGAAATTAAGTGCCTTCTACTTCTTTAATCTTGTCATGTTTATAATCTATGTCAATAGTACTGAGAACTTTATTAGTATTAAATCTAAAATAATTAGTTTTTATTAAGTTAATATTTAAATTATTACAAGTTACTAACAAGGTTACTTAAGAGGTTGGCAGTCAGCTTTGCATGACGAGTCCTGTCTTTTGCGAGGCAAAATAGATCCATAGCGCTCGCTACTCCAGTTCACTCCATAATTTTTGCTGAGCCAAGACTTCTGTTTTAAAAATGAAAAGAAGTCTTGGCTCTAATATAAAATATAAAAATACATAGAATTAATTTAAAAAAAAAAACCTTTATACTGTGTGCCTAAAAGTCATTTCACGAATCATTGTTTAAAATTAAAATAGGGTTAAACCAAATTGACCGGTCAATGGGTGCGGCTATCCGATCAAAGAAAAGGTCCCGAAAATATTAACGAGTTTATTTACGAAAAATAACCCAAGAGATTACCTTTTCATTACGGGGCATTTATGTGTGAAATAAAACTAAATGTAATTTAGCTCTTGGGTCAGGCGTCAATTTGGTCCACCAGTGTACTTCCCTTTCAGTGTATTTTACAACCTGCATTAAGCGCAATATATATAATTATATTTATCCATTTAGACGCACTTTTCAACTGTTAAGAGTAAATATTATTCCTTATCAGACAACCATATGCCCGTTTATTATAGTTAATGCGGAACCGTTGCAAACTGCATCGACTACGTATGGGTAATCAAAAAACCATTAAGTAATTGCCTTGACAATCTTAAAGTAGGTTTTGTATCAAATTAATAACCTGCTTGTTCTATTTCTTGCCTCAGATATTAGTTATATTATAACTCAAAGGTCGGCTTTGAATAGCTATTTGAGACGACCGTTTTGTGATAAACAATGCTAATAACATACAACTTGCAACCGACTCCATACTAGGCAAACATTCATATGCATAGGAATCGATGAATTCTGTGATCACGCTGCTGACGCGAGAGAGTATAGAAAAATTAGGTTTTCAAGTTTGTAACTGGGAGTACCTACTACCAAATCCCTTTACAACCGCAAGCTATATTATTTATGAAACTAAGTGCCAACGCTACGCTACGCGCTCCAACGCGCGTACCGTACGTCCGTATCTTCAAAAAAGCACACCTACCCATAGATTTATATAACACCTACTAAGAGAGATTCAAACATACACTTTCATAACATTTTCCGTACCGTACGCGTGTATCATACGCGGCGCTTGGCGCATTCCGAACGTCCGTATCGAACGCGCGTATGGTACGGACGTTGCAGTTTTGTATGAAACGCGCGTTCGAACGCGTGACGCAGCGTTGGCACTAATGCGCCACCGAGATCGTCAAGTACCTATTATAATGAAGGCAGAATATATATAAAAAATACCAATCCCTTTATTGTTCTTTTTTCAATAAATTGCCCAATTTTCCAATTACTTGAATCCCTACTTAAATGCGAAAGCGCCTTGTTTGTATATTTATCCTTCTTAGGATTTATCCCGGCTTAAATTCAATTTCGTGAGATATTCGTCTTCTCGCACGAAAAATACTGGCACGATCGTGCGTATTTTCACCCTTCGTTTTTATCTAAAATTTTAGCTATCATCTCGCACGATTGTAAAAATCTGAGAACTCCATTTCATGCAGATATGCTATTCTGTAGAGAAGAGTGACAAAATAACGACAGTTTTATTTTTTAAAAATTACTAGATCAAACAAAAGCATTTTTTTCCTAGTTACTATTTAGTACAAGTATTGCTGAGAGTGAAATGTAGTTAAATAATGAAAATGGATTCCATTCATACATTTTCAATTAATTATTAATGAGTTATTATTATTATTGATGTTCCTTTCTTTACCCGTGTCTGAATATTGACAAAAGGAGAACAGATAAGATGGTAATAATATTTAAGGGTTTTTCATAATTCAATCGTTTTTCATAATATAAAATGAGGGTGTAGCTACTCGACTGGGTAAATCTTTCGTTTTATGATTCTGAATGAATTTATAGAAAAATTTTGCCTTTTGAAGGAGTATTCTTTCATGTGAATAAGATTCTCAATAAAGCAATTTTAATAAGTATAATGTTTTTGTCTCCAAAATGGATGAATTTAGAGGAACAGTTTGTTTTGAGAAATGCCCATCCAGAGAAGGTTTTACTCTGCTACTTATTCACATAAATAAATAAACTGAAATACAGACATAACTCGGGAACGACTACATAGTAATTTCCACAAATATCCGCCTTCATCAGGATTTAAATCCGAGAATAAAAGGTAGCCATATTACCTCTAGACCAAAAAGGCCGTCTTCGTCGTCTGTTCACCCCCAAACTACTGTAGTGTGGGTCTTTATGTATACTATATTCCGCTGCTATATCCTAGGTATATCATTGCTGTTTAATAATATTTTTAAGTTTTCCTAAATAACTTGTGCTAAATAAAAATTAAGCACATTTTTTCAGTTATTTAAGAATCATCGCTGTCTCCTATGAATATTATTATTATCTTATTATCACTTATTCGGGTGCATAATTAAAAAAAAAACTGTTTTCTCAAGATATTTTGCATTCCATACATTAAGATAGAATTATTTATATAGGGTGACTGGTGGGTCACTTTCAAAATTCCAGGACGTGATAGTTTAAGATCATACATGAAGGGAAAAATAAATATTAACTATTTACTGAGTAAACTTCTCTGAAAGTTAAAGAATTCATTACGCAACGCATGGTTACATATTAGCGTCATACAATAAATACTTAGCGGGTGGTGGTGTGCGTGTAGCGGAAACACTGCCGTGTCGGGGTTAACTGAGGCAGCGCGTCGGAAAAAGTGTTGTAAGGTCTCTTTATTTATTTATAGGGATTTCTGGTGAAAAAATAAATAATTACTTTTATTACATAATTATGATCAGAATCGAATACAGTGTGCTCTCCTTCAGTATCCAAAATTTGTCACCAGCCACCCTGTAGGTATGTATACTATATTTCCGCCGCTTAATATCATCGCTGTTTCCTATGAAGTGTCGGAATCTAGTTCCTTATGCTCTATCCATCCTATTGTCACTTAGGCCCGTCTGTACTAAACTTTGCTCTTATGTTATTTATTTATTTAATAACCAACTAGTGAAGGGGAAAGGAATTTTCGTTTTTGAGATGATGTTTCATGTTTTATTTTTTTTTAAATAGACTTGGTAAAATATTAATAGAATAAAAATCTTCTTTTTTAAATAGTGTGTTGGCATAACTTTGGGTAAGGCCGTTCGAAAAGGTATGCCAATACTCTTGTTAAAAAAAATGATTTTTATTTTATTAACATTTCCCAAGTCTATTGCTTTTTTAATAAAACATGGAACATCATCTCAAAAACGAAAATTTCCATCCCCTTCATTAGTTGATATATTGACGAAACCTGAGCCACACAAGTTCCCACAATACTTTATTTATAGTATTCTCATTACTTTTCGATCAAGCCAATCAACCGTCAGGCAGGATAAGACATCATCATCATCATCATCACAACTCTTTGTAATGAGCCTACTGCAGGGCATGAGTCTCTCCTCTGGGCGAAGAGGATAAGACATGTGACATTAAATTCTCTTTTCACGTCAGAATACAGATTTAAGTATCATTGACATTAAGATCAGCACAAAAAAAACAAATATTATATTTGTATGTTGTTTGTATTGAATTAACCCAAAAAAGTAAACGATGCTATGGATTCTATGACCATTGTAGAACAAAAACAAAACAATATTTTATGCACAAGAGTGCATAAAAGAACGCAAGAGAGAACCGCGTGATTCTTACTAGTTACAATAAATCTATACTAATAATATATAAAGCTGAAGAGTTTGTTTTTTTGTTTGAACGCGCTAATCTCAGAAACTACAAGTGCGATTTGAAAAATTCTTTTTGCATTTGATAGCCCAAATCTTTAGGAAGGTTATAGGCTATATTTTATCCCGAAATTTCCATGGGATCAAAAGTTACGCGGGTAAAACCGCGCGCGGTGGCTAGTATTCACTAAAATGCATTTATTTCTTAGTAATTTAAACTCAAAACTCAAAGCCTCGGTATCTTCAATCAAAATAAAGGGAGACTTTACGTACAGTCACGTGCATTAACATGTACACACTTCGCAACTTGTTCGGTTGTGACAAGGTTCAAACTTCAATGAAAATGTATATAAAATGTCGCCATATAATAGTCAATAATATTTTAATAACAGATTGACAGTGGGTCATAATTACGAAAAAATAAATATTTTTTTTAAATATTTTTCACAAATTAAAGTTTCAAAATTCTTCTAATTGATCAAAATTTTAGTTTGATCTGTAGTTTATGACTACACAACAAGTGATAAAATAGGTGTCCATCTATATGTGTATAGTCATAAAATCTAGATTAATCTTAAATTTTACTCACAGAGAACAATTTTGAAATTTTAATTTATGAAAAATATAAAAAAAAAATTTTTTTTTCGAAATTCCGACCCACTCATCATACCGAATCTGCTAATAAAATATAATTGACTATTATATGTGGACACTGTATTATTAGACGTGACTGTATTTTATTCACCCCAGCCAATAAAAAAACGCCGTATAGCTAATAGCTTTACTTAACTACGGTTCACCCACAATTCTTATAACGAGCGCCTATTGTGTTAAGTAATAAAGTATACTCACTAAAGACTTACATTAATAGTTCGTTTATTATTATTGAAACAGGTGTATTTAGATTATTTTTAACTAACTTCAAAAAAGGAGGTTATCAATTCGACCCGTATTTTTGAAGAACTGCTCAGTTTTCGAATATACCTAGCCTATATCAGTGTCTGAACAAATGTGCCAAATTTCAAAAGTGTATGTATGTATGATGTTAGTATGTAGGTATGTATGTTTTTGTTTACAGATCTCCAAAACCACAAGTACGGTTTCTGTAATTTTTTTCTGTTGTACTAAGTAATGTTCAACTTAGGGAATACTGCAAGTTTCATCAAATCGGTTCAGGACTTTTTGGGATAGGGAATTTCAATCGATTTTCTTATGTTTGTGTTCGCATATCTCCGGAACCACAAGTTCGATTTAAGTTATTCTTTTTTGTGGTACAAGGTATTGTCCAACTTAGAGAATACTGCAAGTTTCATCAAAATTGGTTGAGTAGTTTTTTGAGATAGGGAATTTCAGCAGACCAATGAATATCAGGTACCTCTATGGACTTACATAGAGGTACCTGATATCGGTGCCTACCCGAATGAAAGTAATGAAATTAAATAAACATACAATTTAATTGTTAAAAGGCACCGACTTAAAAATACTTATTTGATAAAGTGAGTTTATTTTACACCGAAGTTATCGTTTTTATTTTTAGTTCAATTTTGAAGTCGGTTTTATTTTTTTAGAATATTTTTATTTACAAATGAAGTTATTCTACCGCCATGGAACTGGAAAGCAATAATTTTTTAAACGGTTTACACAAATTTCAGATTTTTATAATCATTTCTAAACAAATTTATTTAAGGTTTTATTTAACCTTTTAGCTTAAAAAAGAAAGTAAGAAAAAAAAATTATAAACTTGGTAAAAAAGGACTGGGTTCCGTAAAAAAAATCTTTTCAAAGGGAAACTTCTGCCGCTCTAACGAACACGTACACCTGTATCAATAAACTTACTTTCGTAGAACTCCTCATCTTGCTTTTAATAAAAATGAATATTTAATTAGTTTAAATGGAGAGCCAACAAATACACCTGCTAACATAATTATTTATTTTGAGGGTGCAAATGAAGTAGAGTTCGAAAGAGCCTAAAAATTTAGTTGCTAGGGGACCGGGTAACCGGATTTCGGTAGCCAATTAACTGCCATGATTTACGAGTATCCTGACTCCCGCCGGTATATCTCTATAACGGCCAATAATTTATCTATGAGCAGTGAACGGAAAAGAACATGGAATTGTATTGAAAATTACCCAACGTAGATTCTGCCTATACAAGGTAATTTTAATCAGCTCATCACCTCTTGAAGGCAGCTTCTGCACATCAATTTAAACAACATTTGTTCTACAACTTTTTACAAATGTTGATAAATAACACAAAAATAAAAAAAAGAAAAGCGTTTTCTCCTAAGTCTACATTTTGTAAGAAGTGCCTACTATTATTTTGACTACGTAAACTCTACGCTCAGAGTAAATAGAGTTACGCCTCTAAACCGAGGCTATAAATATTTTGTTGTATGGGAAAACTAAAATTTTAAAAACTTAATTTTAATAAGTTGTAGAACAAATGTTGTTGGGATTGATGTGGAGAGGCTGCATGCAAGAGGTGATGCGCTAATTAAAATTAACCCTGTATATCCTTGCTAATAATTCAATGCAGTAAAATGACAGTTCCAATGTTCCCTTTGTAGGGAAGAAAAAAAATAGTGGTGTGGTTTAAGTGAATGAACGTAGTTATGTTTTTATAATAATATCGTAATGCATGGAAAAGAAACATTTTGGTTCACAAAATATTTTTTATGATTCTGTTAGCAAAGGGCAACTGTTCTTGAAATTTAATTTTTAAACGACTAAAGATTTTTTTTTATGTAGAAGTTATCAAGTCGATTTTTCAAGTTTGGTAATTAATTATTATCACTAAAGTTACTTTGAAGATAAAACAGCTCAAATTCAATTGTATTTATACGTTGCTTTAAAATTTTATTCAAAACGAATGACAAAGACTCGTGCGTTTCCAATCATTCTCGTTCTACAAAGTTTTTAACTGGTATCATTATTTTTCTATTTGACATTTCGGACTGCCAGTCTTTGCTTTGAAGGTGTTTAATTCAGATGAGGTAGCACATGTCATTGATCATCTTAATTTCAAGCGCCATGCATTCCTTAGCTAATTATCAACAAGCGTTGACAATAGAGCCAATTGAAATATAAGAACTTTGAGAACAACTACACACATCAAAAAAAGTTTGAGAACACTTTGATAATACGACCTCGTTTTTGTCATGTTAGCATAAAACGTTTTTTCTTTATTTTCTAAGATGCTTCATTTAAAAATCAAATCTTTTAATAAGAAAAGAATTTAAAATATTAATTGTTTTTCTGTATAAAAAGATATTGAATCCTTGTTTAACTCATTCAGAAATCTGACCAACTTGATTCAAGTGTTTTATCTGACTTTTCGTAGAAGGAGTTCATTTAAAAAGATACCGTGGGGACTATCAGAAGTTTTACGAGCAAGAATTGTTACATTGAGGGAAGAAGGACATTCTACGCGAGAAATAGCACGTAGAGTGGCTGTATCCCAATCCTGTGTCGTGAACACAATACGGAAGTCTCGCGGCGTGGATAACTTTGCTGATCGACCTCGTAGTGGTCGCTCAACTGTTCTTACTGCTGCTCAGAAGCGTTACATCAGATTGCTGACTGCCCGAGACCGCGAGAAAGCTGAGTTGCAAAGCTGCTAGTGGAGTACAAATTAGCACTCAGACCATCAGGAATTGCTTACACCAGGTTGGATTACGAGCGAGGAGATCCTAGCGAGCACCCCTGAACTCACAGCAAAGACAGCACCGCAGATTGCAGTGGGCTAGACTCCGCCAAAGTGAAGAAAACGACAAGGAAACCATTTGGCGGAATTGTCTCGTCGTTGACGAGTCCAGAATTAGCACTCATCCAGACAACCGACGTCTTCGTGTTTAGAGAAGACGTGGGGACGCTGAAAGACAAATAACTGCCATCGGAACCGTTCAATAAGGCGGGAAATCGGTATCCTTAAAGATGAAGTTATTGAGTAACATAACTTCACGCCCTTATGAGGTAGGCAGAACACCAATGGCTACAATAACCTCTGATGTCATGTTTGACCAATTTGGAGGTAATGATGGAGAGAGCCCATTGCCCACAAAAAAGCCAATAAAACCTCTGTCCCTTTACTGACCTTTACGGTATTCCCGGGAAGAGAAGCAGCTGGCACATTCTATGTTCTTCTCTCGCTCCCAGTCCATCATGAAAGATGATAGCAAGTTAATGAGTCGAGTAAATAGTATGTATGAAAATGAGTTAATAGTAAATAATTATCTCAATGTTGGTTAATATTGTCTTAAGTTTTCGCGATTCATACTATTAAATAAAACACTTTTTAACCGGATTTAGCGCGTGTTTTATTCAATTTTGGTTGTCATGGCAACGCAGAATGACTGGTGGGTCGTTTTTCAAATAAAATAAAAAAAATTTATTCAGTAAACTTAACCGAAAGTTAAAGAATTAATTACGCAACGCATGGTTACATAAGCGTAATGCAATATATACTTAGCGGGTGGTGGTGTCGTGTGGCGGGAATACTTTTGTGTGCGTGTTAACTGAGGCTGCGCGTCGGGAAAAGTGTAGTTATTTATTCATGGGGATTTCTGGTGAAAAATTACATAATTATTGTAATTTGGTACTAATTAATTTATTATTACTTTTTATTTATTACTAAACGAATATTCTTAATTCTTATCACCGAAATGTGTAATGTAGGTAAGTATTGAGTTACAGGAAAACTGAACAAAATGAAATTTATTTAGGACGCTATGAAGTCGATATACATTTGAAAAATATCGTATTCTAAAGTAGTAAATACGAGACGTTTTTGAGATGAATTGGCCTTTAATTAAAATGGCGTAAAATGTTAAATTATAATTTTCAATCCACGTTTCCGTGTCTTATTTTATACAAGCAGCTTCGTGCGGTTTTACCCGCGCAAGTTTTCATCTCGTGACAATTTCTTTATAAAAAAAGACGTGTGGCACTCGGAGACTGCCGCGGTAAAGCTATTGCATAGCAATTTTTATCAACTTATGCAATTATAATTATTTATTTATTTTATTAATGCAGTAATGTTTGATCTAATATGAAGTTCCACAAGTTCCTAGTAGATGGCGCTGATTGTTTATTAAAGCCCGCATGTAAAGTTATGAAATCAAAGTATCACCGCTGTGCCGGTCGGATTTCTGGATTCGGGCCCCACGCTCAAGGCTTCTATCGCGGAAGCTATGCAATAGCTTAATATAAACTATATAACTTTCCCCAGGATCTGGGCTATTAAATATGTATAAAAATATATGTTCTAATATTTTTGGCTTTTAGTAAAGTCTCTAATAGAGACTCTACATATTATTCTACGCGTTCAACACAAACAAGTAAAACTAGACACGGCCTCATGGGAAAACTTTATCCATGTAAAATTTTGTGTATTTCTTAAGTTCATGTAACCGTTATGTACTCACTGTTTTTAGTAGAAAATAATTTTGTCCACATGATGTGGTGTAGATATTTATCAATATAATAAATCTGTTCCGTTACCAAGTGACTGATAGACAACGCACAGCATTAACTACTGGGCGTTGAAAACTGAAGTTTGGACCATACATTCCATATAATGTAGGGGTGCAAGGAAGGAATTCCTCGAATTCCTACGGGAACGGGAAATATAGTTTGTATGAAAAATCTTATTTCTTGAATGCGCCAATCAGAAAATTAGTAAAAAGTTTCTTCAATTGGTTACATTATGGAAAGAATTTCTGAAATTTCCACAGGAACGGTAGTTATACCACTATTTAGTATTAAAAATCTTGAGTGTAAAAACGTACAGATGAGTGAATATTCAGTTTAACACATTAACAATGTTTATACGCGTACGAAGTCGCGGACAAAAGCTAGTTTACTCATAATTTGTTGTGTATACACAAACATTGATTATAAACATATAATTATAAGTCTCATAATAAGTCTCACTCAACTTACTAATATTGTAAATGTGAAAGTTTAGATGTATGGATGTTTGTTCCTCAATCACGGCAGAACGGATTTCGATGAAATTTGGCATAGTGATAGTGTAGATTCTGGAATAGCACATAGGCTACTTTTTATCCCGATATTCCCACGGGATTTGAAATTGCGCGTAAACTTATAATTTGTTGTGAGTGTTATAAATATTAATTTATAAACGTGTTAAATCGATCAGACATAATCCGTAAGACGTGCTTCTGTTTCTGTTAAACTGTTTACTCTTTGACGCTACATGAATAACAATTTTCTCAGAATCATAAAACGTATAATAAACTCTATGCCACTGAGAATAAGGATAAATATTTTAGAGATGAAAAGAGGCAGCCACGTGTTATAGATTAATAAATGGATTTATGAATAATTAAAATGACATTGTTGTATACAGAAACAATGTTCATAGCTGTCTGTTGGGAGTAATTGAGGTGGAAACAAACAATAGTAATTCACTCGCGGTTTTTAATTATAGTGTTTTGTAGTTAATAAGGCCTTCGCTGACTAGTGGTAGAGGATTCGACACAACTTGTGCATTTTTTCGTTTACTACAGGGTGACTGGTGACATATTTTAGAAATTGAAGAAGTGCACTCTGTACTCGATTCTGATCATAATTATGTAATAAAAGTAGGTAGGTACTTAATCTTTCACCAGATTCCCTATTAATAAATAAGAGACATTACTACAATTTCCCGACGCGCCGCCTCAGCACACAATAGTGTTCCCGCTACACGCAAGCCACCCACCACCCGCTACGTATCTATTGTATTACGGTTATGTAAACATGCGTTGCGCAATGAAATCTCTAACTTTCGGTTAAGTTTATTCAGTAAATAATTAATATTTATTTTTATTTATATTTTTCTTTTCATGTATGATCACAAACTATCACGGCCTCGAATTTCGCAAGCGACCCACCAGTCACCCTATATAACTAATACTATCTTAATGTATGGAATGCAAAATATCTGGAGAAAACAGTTTTTTTTTAATTATGCACCCGAATAAGTGCTTTACAATTCCGGTAGTAAACTGCCGAATCGAATAGTCAGTAATACGAAGATCTACCTGCATGTTCCATATTCGTCTTCGTTGTTACTTACTGTCACGGTATAATATGTTTAACTATGTCTACTTATGTGTGTCCCGGCAAGTAGTGCAAAAATTTAAGGAACAGTAACTATAAACAATTTCATCGAAGAAAATATCCCATAGGTGGGATCAATTCCAAAACACTGCCACGGTACAGATATCTACGGTAATTCAATTCGGCCGCATCTTTGAAATAAATGCCTACAGCGCGCCGGGGTCCGTTCACATGTGATAGGGCTGCCCGCCTTCAGCATTTAAATTACATTTGCCTACTTTGTGTTTACTTCCATTTAGTTTTGTGATTGCAAATGTACTATTTTTCTATAAACAAATAAAATACTTTGTAAATTGAATAAATGCGTTTTGTGTCAAAAAACCATGTTTACGTTGGAATAATAAAAGATCTTATAAATTAGCGACCGAAAAATACTGCGCCTCGACAGAGACGTACAAAAAGATGTATTATTAAATTTTAAAGTATAAACAATCCGCATATTAACGTAAAGCTCAATCATCAATTGTTTCGGCATGCAGACACTCGCGACTGAGCGCATGCCGAGATCGAGCCGCGTAGGTAGGTATAGCTCGCGTTTCGTCCGTTTGTATGAAGTTGAATTACTGTAGATAACTGGACCGGGACAGTGCCATAATGCTGCCACTTTTCACTTATAATTATATATATAATTTAAATTTATTTAGAACACAACGGCTGTTTAAGTAAGTAGACATAAGTGCCGATAAGAAGAATAGATAATAGATATGTTTATAAGACATATTTAACTTTATTTATCTGTGTTATCTAGCCCACATAAAACATATTTGGGCTAGATAGTGTAGTCTGAATTCATATTTGTATAGATTTTTTCACATAGTAATTCACCTACCAGGTTTAGGTATCGATGTGAAAAAACCTATAAAATTTCTAAATCAGTCGCTATCTCTAAAATTAACAAGTATCTAGGTCTCCAAAAGATGTGGGCGTATAAAATATGGTGGAATTTAAAACCTAGTAAGCGATAAACAGGTCGTTGAACCCATGTGATAAACTAATTCGGTGCGTGTGCGCCGCCCGCGCGGAATATCGAGACTCGCGATTCGTGAGTTGGTTAGTATTGTGATTTTCAACCGCCACAATAAGGAGGATTAATGTTATTTTGCATGATTGTTGTGTGATTATTTCGTTTATTTAAATCGATTTCGATGATTCTTGTTTTATTGGTATTTTTGGTTCAGAGGCGGATAATATATTAAACATAAATATATAAATATATTGACAACCACTTCGGCGATGGGGTAATCCTATCTGCCACAGACGCCAGTGGTTGCGGGTTCGATTCCCGCACGGAACAAGAAAAAAGAAAGTGTTGGGGTCTGGGCGTTTATATATTTATATTCTAGGTTCCCCCTTAGTTCGTTACATGGTATCCCATAACACAAGCTCTGCTTAGTTTAGGGCCATGCAGTTGGTGTGATTGTCTGGGGATTTTATTTATTATTATTATCATTTATTATTAAACAAACCTGCACCTATATGAAACATATAAAAACAAAAGAAAAAAGGCATTAACAAAATTGATTAGTATAAAAAATAAAATATAAAATCCTGTATCTATTAATGTAATACATAAATAATATAAATAAAATACTAAATAAACAAAAAAAATTTTTCAGGTTCTGAGTGAATCGTGCATGAAGTAAATTTTTATAAAGCCATGTATTAATTAATATTGTCTTAAGTTTTCGCGATTCAAAACACTTTTGAACCGGATTTATCGCGTATATTTACATTTTAAATTTTGACTCGACGTTTCGGTGTCTTTGCGGACCCCGTGGTCTCGAGCGACTGCAAAGACACCGAAACGTCGTCGAGTCAGAATTTAAAATGTAAATATACGCGATAAATCCGGTTCAAAAGTGTTTTATTTAACATGTATTAATTAGTAATTTTTTTAACAAGCCTGTGATTTTGTATAAAAAAGCTGCGCTGTATTTCACAATTATGACATTGATAAATTTAAACCACGATTACGGGTACCTATACTATTCCGATATCTATGGGATACGGTATAGGTACAACTAAAGTCAGGTGACTAAAAAAAATAAAAAAGTGAGGCGGTTATTTTAAACTGTTAATTTATATTTTTATTTATACTAAATAAAAGTAAAATTAAAAATTTTAAAAACCCCCCGACACAAAAAAAAGACCTTAAAAACTAACAAATAATATTTTAAACCTATTCTTATTATTATCGTCCCATATATAATTGACTGTAAGACTTGTACTTTAAAATATTTTTATTTTCCGAGCTTCGTCGCCGCGTCGGGGACCGCTCAAGTATATAAAGTATTAAGCCAACAACAGCTAATTTATTATTACATTTAGGTATGAGCGATCTTAAGTTTCATGCATAGTCTACGCTCTACGTAATGCCGCGCGCGGCGAGATCGGTGTGCGGCTTGTGGCGCGGGGTGGGCGTCACCAAGTGCGGCGACCCGAACGGGCAGACACGTGAGGGCAGACGACGTTGACGGTTGTGTCGATTTTACGAATTTTTCGGAGTGAATTCTTTTGATGCAATCTGCAACTGACAACTGTTTTTCTCACTTAGCGGTCCCCCGACGCGGCGACGACGCTCGGAAAATAAAAATATTTTAAAGTACAAGTCTTACAGTCAATTATATATGGGACGATAATAATAAGAATAGGTTTAAAATATTATTTGTTAGTTTTTAAGGTCTTTTTTTTGTGTCGGGGGGTTTTTAAAATTTTTAATTTTACTTTTATTTTGTGCTTTTTAAAGTAGGTTTTTATATTAGGAAGATGGTAGTCAGATCCCCTCATCAACAATAAGAGAGCTGATGATCTTCAAACGGCTGATCAGGTCATTGTAACCTTACCATACACTTTCAATTTCATTGAAGTAATACGGTACCAAATTTCGAATCGATAGGATATATGGAAGGTAGTCAGATCCTCTCATCAACTATGAAAGAGCTGATGATATTCAAACGCCTCATCAGGTCATGGTTCCCTTACCATATACTTTCAATGTAATTGTAGTAATATGGCACCAAATTTCGAATCGATACGACATATGGAAGTTAGTCAGATGCCCTCATCAACTATTAGAGAGCTGATGATCTTCAATTGGCTGATCAGGTCATGGTTACCTTACCATATACTTTTAATATCATTGTTGTAATACGGCACCAAATTTCGAATCGATACGACATATGGAAGTTAGTCAGATCCCCTCATCAACTATTAGAGAGCTGATGACCTTCAAACGGCTGATCAGGTCATGGTTCCCTTACCATATACTTTCAATATAATTGTAGTAATACGGCACCAAATTTCGAATCGATACGACATATGGAAGTTAGTCAGATGCCCTCATCAACTATTAGAGAGCTGATGATCTTCAATTGGCTGATCAGGTCATGGTTACCTTACCAAATACTTTAAATATCATTGTTGTAATACGGCACCAAATTTCGAATCGATACGACATATGGAAGTTAGTCAGATCCCCTCATCAACTATTAGAGAGCTGATGACCTTCAAACGGCTGATCAGGTCATGGTGACCTTACCATATACTATCAATATCATTGTTGTAATACGGCACCAAATTTCGAATCGATACGACATATGGAATTAAGTCAGATCCCCTCATCAACTGTTAGAGAGCTGATGACCTTCAAACGGCTGATCAGATCATGGTTACCTTACCATATACTTTCAATATAATTGAAGCAATACGGTACCAAATTTCGCATCGAAAGGACATATGGAAGGTAGTCAGATCCCCTCATCAACTAGAAAAGAGCTGATGATCTTCAAACGGCTGAACAGATTTTCATGAAACATGGCTAAGAACACTCGGGATAAAATTATCTATAACGCAAAAAAAACTAAACGAAAATCGGTTTATCCGTTTGGGCGCTACGATACCACAGACAGATACACAGATACACAGACACGTTAAACTTATAACACCCCTCTCGTTTTGCGTCGGGGGTTAAAAACGAAAATACAGATAGCAGAGGATTGAGGATTTACTTTGAACATTAAAACCCGAATAAAACATCTATTTTGGAGACCATTAATACTGTATCTATAATAGAAAAGAGCCCACGACAAACAACTTTCACAAAATTGAACACGGTCTATCGAATATTAATGCGATGGATTTAATCGTCTTGATACGGCAGATGGCAGATGGTAGATGCGCGCATTTCAATGTGTTTAGTAGCAGAACATTGCGTCCGGCCTGGGCTTGAGCGAAACTAGAGTGAGGCGGAGCGGTGCAGGTGTATTTAAAATAAGTGATAAGTAAAGTAACACCATCATAAAGATTAGATATTATTAGGTAAAAAAATAATGAGCATAATTCGACACCACACCCTCCAAAGAGCTGACCTGTCAGATTTTTGACAACTCATGAAATGTATTAAAACAACATATAGTGCAAATAATAGCTCATGCTGGTTTTAATATTTTACCCTCTCAAGTTACTCAATAGACTACTAGATCATCCACTTGAAATGAAAATCCCGATATCGTTTCTAAGAAATTAAATCAAGACTGCACCAACAGTCTAGATATAAACAGGCAGCATTTCAATGACAATATCATCTTTATACATTCACATACCTAACAAAAGGTAGTTTGAAGGGTCAGAGACTGTATGGACCGTGAACATTACTCTTTAAGTCTCTCTTATCAGAATAAGGGCTTGAAAGACAGCTGCTAATTAAAACTGATTTTACAGAGACTTAAAATTAAAGAGTACCTGTAATTTCGGATACGGCATAATATTGTCTCAAGTCATTAAAATCTTCTATTTGATAAAGAGCATAGGGCGTTTGTCTTCCATTTCACCTAGTGGAAAGTAATCAACGCACTAAAGTGATTCAATATTTTAATTTACATTACGGTATAATTAAGAAATGAAAAGCAATTAAGTTCTATGTAGGTTTATAATTTTCAACAAGTCTTAAATAACCTTACTCCAACACGTAGGACGCCTGAAGGCCCATAAGGATACACGCTGTAACTTTAAACTTTGTTTACCAACTTTGAAAGCTTGGAAATTGCTACGATTAACTGTCTTCAGCTCTCATTACACAACAGAAACAGACAATAAAAATATTGTATAATAATAAATAAATAATAATCTCTTAAGTTTTGCGGTTAAATAAAACACTTTTTAACCGGATTTATCGCATTTTAACTCGACCCTTCGGTGTCTTTGCAGACGCCGTGGTCACGCACGAGCGGCTGAGGTTAAAAAACAGACAGATTTTCAGTAAAAAAAAGCTTAAATATATTTGTAAATTATTTATTAATACTGACTCACTGAATACTTGTATATAAAGCTCACTTTATTTCAGTATTAAATAGAGAATAGGAAAACCGCTCAGCCGCATTGGAGTGGTAACTCAACAATCATTGGCGCACTTTTGTTTTTATATCGAGAGTTAAATAGGGTTGGTAATTGTAAAAATAAATTCAGTCTTATGTTTTCATTATTGTAGTGAAGCCTTTTTTATAACCTATAATCTGGTTTAACGTGTTTGATTATAATACCTGTTTGTTTGATCTTTAAAGACAATCATCCACCCTTACACATACCTACTTAATATTTCAAATTGTTAATTAACATTTAAACTGAAAAAACATACCTACTGAAACCACTTTCGAAAGTCGAATTGTCAAGAAGAAGAAGTAAGATAATTTAAAGCAACTGCTTTTGTGCATACACAACAATTGCTTTACAGTATCATTCAATTTATTCAAACTCATAAGTACCTTCTTATGAAAGATAATTTTGCATTTCTTGCAATAAAAAAAAAATCTTAAATCCAAAACATAGAGATATCTTTACCTGCGTGCGTTATCTAAAACGGTCCAATTGTTACAACATAGTTGCGTATCAGGAGCAGAACATATGCTCTTCCGCGTTTTATATTTTTAGTGTCGAGCCGGAGTGTCTGCTAGCACTACGTCTTAGAACGGGGTTAACCAACCTTATTATTATTAGATATGATATTTGTAGAAGAACTGAATCCATGCTGGACTGGGAGCGAAAGAAAAACATAGAATGTACCAGCTGCTTCTCTTCCCGGGCATACTGTAAAAGTCAGTTAAGAGACAGAGGTTTTATTGGCATTTTTGTGGGCGATAGGCTGACCCCCTGTCACTGCAATAGCCTCTCTCCATCATTATAATACCTCATTTGTCAAACGTGACATCAGATGGTCTTATAACCTTTGGTGTTCTGCCTACCTATGTTTGTAAGAACTGGATATAATACACGATAAAGAGATTTAAAAACGCATTTCGCCCAAACTGGCCCGCGGAAACATTAGATCGCCTGATAAGACATATAATCATGAAGCCCCTTTTTAATAAGCCTAATGGTGGTTGATCTCTCCTGAGTAACAAGCTGGTCTGGATTAAGGGTAAAATTTAAGGGAAATCGTTGTGGCGGCGCCGTGGTTACTGTGCATATCAAACGATATCGCAGGTTAAGCGCGCTCGGTGCGGCCGGTATTAGGATGGGTGACCGCCATTAATTTCTCACGACGACTTCCGTGATTCGGTGGGCACGTTAAGCAGTTGGTCCCGGGTGCTGTATACTTGTATACAGTAGTCGTTAGGGTTTGTTAGAAGCCTTTTCGGCACCCTGAAATATTTGACATCCACCAACCAGCACTGGGCCAGCTTGGTGGATTACGGCCTAAACCTCCTCGTCACCCAGAGGAGAGACTCATAGCCCTGCAGTGGGCTCATTACACGGAGTTGTGATGATGATGATGAAAATTCAAATTGGTGGCAATCAATCTTCCACCGTCCACACAGCTGGTAGTGTTAATTTGTAGATTACTGAATTTTCAGGGCACCGCGTTCCTAAGAGTTTTAAATTAACTTAACCCTAATGGAAACTGTATTTATACAGTGTGTCCCGTCTCGACCTAGCGATAATTTAAGGTTACAAAATATACCTAATTTCATCGACAAAAACACCCATATATGGGGGTCTACCCCCCCTCCTGTCGGAATGGCCGCCATTAAATTTTTTTAAATTCTTGTAGATACCTCTGCTGAAAGATGCCGATTTCTCTGGACAGAAAGGTCCTACAGATGTAAAAAAAATGTTATTTTAAAGGTAGAAATAGCAACTATAAAATAAAAATAAACATTATGGAAAATTTTTCCTACAAAATATCTTAAAACATTTACAATGCTAATTTAAGTGTAAAAAATTGACTGTTTTTTTTATTTTTCTTAACATATTTCAAAAACTAGAACATTGATACAATTTTTTTTAATACTGTCCTAATACTTAAGGATATTACTTACAAATTGACGTTAAAATTATTCTTCTTAATTGCATAACTCGAGAGTTAGGGCTGTTTGAATATGACCCTTTTCTGAGGGTCCCAAACCCATGTAGAGCTACCTGCTACATTGAATAGTGTTTATGTTACAAGGACGGAAAATGATTTGTATTATTGTTAGAACGGTGAATAAGTAGGACCAAAAATCATGTTTGATCAGCTCAGGTATCGAAGATAAATGTTTGTTAGATAAATTAATAGCGCTCTACATTCATGATCCTCGCAAAAGGGTCATGTTCAAACATCCCTAACTGTCGAGTTATGCAATTAAGAACAATAATTTTAACGTCAATTTGTAAGTAATATCCTTAAGTATTAGGACAGTATTGAAAAAATTAGTATCAATGTTCTAGTTTTTGAAATATGTTAAGAAAAATAAAAAAAACAGTCAAAATTTGCACTTAAATTAGCATTGTAAATGTTTTAAGATATTTTGTAGGGAAAATTTTCCATAATGTTTATTTTTATTTGATAGTTGCTATTTTTACCTTTAAAATAACATTTTTCTTACATCTGTAGGACCTTTCTGTCCAGAGAAATCGGCATCTTTCAGCAGAGGTATCTACAAGAATAAAATTAAATTAAATGGCGGCCATTCCGACAGGAGGGGGGGGTAGACCCCCATATATGGGTGTTTTTGTCGATGAAATTAGGTATATTTTGTAACCTTAAATTATCGCTAGGTCAAGACGGGACACACTGTATAGAGCACGCATTTTTTCACCCTTGGTATTGAGCATTATCTTATAAAATATTTTATCTAAAAACCCTTGGAAATTTGTGGGACAATATGAAACCTCTAATTGAGAACCTGCTCCTTTCTTGAAATCGGTTCATTTCATTAATTTAAATTCAGACATAAAATCAGCTGTTAAGAAATTTTCTCCCCGAGTATAAATAACCTGTTTGGCGTCAAACGTTAATTTATAATCTAAATTGAGGTAAAGTAAAAATATTATGTATGCGTAATGCTTTTCTGACCATGTACGCTACGAACTAATTGTTCGATGGACGGAAATTTTACAAAAATAGCGACTCGGGTCAAAGGTTTCAACTACTAACTACTTTAAGTAGGTTACTGGTTCTTTAACTAGTAGTAGTACTTTAACTAGTATTTATCCAAGTGCCCATGACGTTGTGTACGCAATTTTAAACTTTAAAATCTTTGTAAACGAAAAACAGTCATTCGTACATAGAAACAGTAGGCGGTATTCTACAGTCCTCTTCTTTTAAGTTCTACTCCTATCGGAGTTTGGACAGCATCAGGGCGTTCGACATCATTAGGCTCTCTTATTTTCCAATCTGAAAAATGTCGGTCCGGTCTAGCCCTATTTCTATGGTAGATCCGGCATCCATAATCCTTCAGTAACTTCATAGTATGAAATACACACAAAGTTGCTGGATTCTTATTGTATCGGATTCGGATCGGATGCAGTGCGTAACTGCTCTTAGTCTCTCTAATGTCAATCTAAGGCTGCAAACTGGACGGCAGCGACAGCGGCGCGGGCTGCGACGCGAAGTGGAGAATCTGGGCCGTTCTCGACGCCAGCAGCGGGCGCTCGAGCGATTTGTTGCGGTTTCATACAAAATCAATACAGCCTTCCAGTCCAGTTTGCAGCCTTAGAGGCTCCAAAACCAGTTTTGTTGTTGAGTTCGTAGTCTCCTAATTTGACATACGAGAGACCTAACATTTAAGGGCGTTATGTCAAGTTGAACCCTTTGTCTTCCGCTTTACACAAATCTGTTTTTCGCGAAATACTGAATAATAATTGAAATTTCAGTTTAGTCATTTAATAGAGCACAGTCGATGTTATCGAATATGTTATTATTACACCCATCTCGCGACATGATATTCCACGCGGCGCCACACGAACAGTTTAAACTTGAAATTGAATTAATCGCGTCGAAGGCCACTCGCGCGCACGTACTGACTGCGTTCGCGCATAGCAACGCGACGAAAACGAAAACGTTTGCTTATTTATAAGTGAAACTAAAATAGTCGTGATTGTTTATATTTATATTATTAGGAATTTTTGAGGGCTCGTTTGGTCTGTTTTATGAGGGTAAAGCGTTATCATGGACCCCATATAAAGCTGTTATTGACGGAATAGCTGGGTTCGGTAGGTACTTCAGTCTAGGGATTCATATAAGGATATGGATAGATATGACAAATTATTGCAGGAATACGAAGTCCCGATTTGCTAAAACAAACTTGATCTGAAAATCACTTTTTCTCACAAACCCTTAATTTTTACAGGGGCAAACAAAGGTTGTCGGATGTTAAATAAGCACCGCTTATGGACACCTGCACCTCAGAATTACAGTTTTTGATATCTGAAAAGCATGAGACGCTTGCCTTCCATGCCACCTGATAACAGGTGATCATGCAGACTAAAGTATTTCTCGCCTATCAACGGGAAACTTATTAACTATACGCTTGAAAGAACTTGGGCTGTAGTGATCAGGAATAACGGACGCAAGCACTATGTTCCACACCTTAGCGACCCCCAGTAATATAGACTTTACAGGGGTGAAATTTCTATCTATGCCCAGTAGTCCGTGTAGTAGTAAAACGGTGTGACTTTAATTTGTTAAATATTAGCATTCGACTCCCAAAATCTATCTCACTCTCCAAAATGTATTCTATAGTTTAATTTACCTTATTGAATACCTAATAACTATGTGAAATGATATCCATTTCTAAAGCGAAAAAAAGCTATTATAAGTTATTTTTACCCGACAAAGAATTAAATAGTCAGAAATTGACGACCACTTTGGCGATGTTGTATTGTAACACTGTGTGCCTCAGACGCCAGTGGTCGCAGGTTCGATTCCCGCACGAAACAAGAACAAAAAAATGGTCTGGACGTTTATGTATATATGTATTAATATTCTAGGTTCCCCCTAGTTCGCTACATGGTATCCCATATCACAAGCTCTGCTTGGTTTGGTTGGGGTCATGTAGTTGGTGATTGTCTGGAACAAATTAATACACATTCATCAATTTACTTCAAATCTTAATCCACTTCTCAAATCCGTTACTAGACGCGTTATTTACGTACCGGTATTAACTCTTGATGTGCGCCTGCTCAAACTGGTTCATTTTCTCCTTTGCTGCTATTTTGGTTGCGCATGCGATGGCCCAGAGTTTACTCTACAGTTTAACGAACTTACGTAGATATAAATAAAACATCATTTGCATCAATATGTAAGCACATTGTTCTACGCTGTTGCAAATTAGCCACATCATTTTTATAGGTATAGGTACCGTAACGCGGGACCATAATCATAATCATAAAATCAAATACTTATGTTTAATAGATAGCGTTTTATTCGTTTCGATAGTTCACTTTACTTTTCTAATACAAATATCGTTTATAAGGTTGGTGGCAGAGAGGCATAGCAGGATCACGGGATCCTGCTGCGTTCAGAAACAATTGTGTAGAGTGAAAATATTTTCTGACGGACAACCCGCGTCATTTTTTTTTTTTTATCTTTCAAATGGAATTCTTACATTTGCCGTAAGGTTGGTTCGCGCTTATAAACTCTTTATTTACAAACTACAACGTGTAATATAATAGATACTTAGCGGGTGGTGGTGTGCGTGTGGCGGGAACACTACTGTAAACTGTAGTAATGTCTCTTTATTTATTCATAGGGAATTCTGTCGAAAAGTAAAGACAAACGTTCCATCCATACGTTATTAAAAAAAACTACTTTTATTGCATAATTATGATCAGAATCGAGTACATAGTGCTCTCCTTCAATATATATCTAAAATTTGTCACCAGTCAGCCTGTATGTAAGTGGTGAAATGTTCTGACAATGTTTAATGTAGATTTCCTTCCCGCACTCGGGTGCTGTCATCTTCTACTTCCTCTTCACCTATCTGGTGAATTTGAGGTCAAACTCGGGTTTAATTACCTTTTAAGGTAGTCCATTTTAATTGCTGCAATTGACAGGATTTAATGAAATAACAAGAATATAAGCAGTGATTCATTCCGGGATCAAAATGTACTAAAGCTTTATATTTACAAACCTTTCCTTGTTGTGGCAAATTAGGAAATTACTAGGTGCTACCCCGAATACCTGATGCGGCTACTAGGGCTATGGTGGGGAAATGGTCTTGTGTACTGAACCATTTCCGTCGGCAGAGGGCGCTCGGCTGAGGCTGAGTGCAACCCGCCGGGGCTCACGGGTAATGCCAATGGCGGTACATCATCGGATCATCCACACATACCCCGCCGCTCCCCCTTGGGTGGTCGGGGACGTGATTGCAAGTTTACTCCAGTAAAAAATAAAAATGGTGCTACCCCGAATAAGTTGTTATTATCTAGATATCATACCTCCGCATACCTAACATATTAAGGTTTAATTTGATGCCTGCGACAGAAAATCACGGGTTTTATGACCTGGCACATTCGGAGCTTCCTGACTCCAAAACCACTTCTAAAAATCCATAATTGGCTTCATCAATCGACTTGTATTATCGATTTTGTCGATTCTCCAAGGAGCGATGCGAGCACAGAATTTTATCGACTCGTTTGTTTACAAATGTGTTCATATAGTATGGAGACGGTTTGTAAGCAATAATTGAAATCTATCCATTGCCGCACGGCCAGCTTAAATAAATGTGTGCCTTGTTAATTTTGAATGATTGTAAACATGTTGTATTCTTAAATAACTGTAAAATAAAAAAAAATACAATGTTACTAAAAACTTGCAACCGACTCCATACTATATGAACATTCGCTAATATACGAGTCGACAAAGTTCTGAGCTCGCACTGGAGAATTGACTTGATGATTAAAAACAAAAAATCAATGATTAAAAAAAGCTTTTATAATAAAATAACTTAATAATAAATAATAATAATTAATAATAAAACACTTGTTATTGAGTACTCCCTGTAACTATTATGGGAGCATTCTCTACATGTGTAAGTTTCATTCAGTATGTTGCAAGACAAGCATTTATAATTAAGTAAGGCCTGACGGCCATAAATATTATTATTATTATATTACCAACAGAAAAGGCATGACTTCCTTTGTGTACAAAATATTTCATCAGGAAGTGGCGGCATCAGCACACAGTCAAACTTTTAAGCTGAGTTTACATAATAATGTAAATAAACGCAAGCATCTTAAATTTACAATATAACAAGGATTATCTTCTCTTGGGACTCGAGATTAAAAACCAGAGGAAAGGAAGAAAGGAAGCTTAGATAAACAATTTAGACTAATCTAGAGATTATGCCGTAATCGACATTACCTAAACTCTAATATTAAGTAGAGGCTTCAAAATTATTTATTGTAAGCAACTGTTGAGTTTTAAGTCTCCTAAATGGACATAAAAGATACTTTTCAGCAAAATGGGTCATGATTCAGTTGGTTCGATGGTATTACAAACAGCGCTATTAAGACCCGACATATTCGATGATATTGGGACTGAATCGATGACAACCCCTATCTGGGCGTGCTAGTTGGCGCTGTGTATAAATTATACAGGGTTGATTTGTAGTCACCAGACAAATTAAATTGTTAGTTTCTTTGATAAGATATAAACGTACCTGCATATTTATTTTATCGTCGCTCATTACAAAAAAGTAGAAATGTGGAAACACAAACTTTTAAAAAAATAGTCGCTGTTGATGAACATACCTAACTACGAAGCGGCATTACTACGTCGTAGTATTATCAATGAAATGCCAATGAATACAAGTATTTTGTAGTAGCGCGTAGTTGCCTTTATATTAATGGTAATTTAGAGTCACCATGGTTTGCTTAGTAATATTTATTTCTTTGTAAATAAAATAAATACTTTTTTAGCAAAAATCGTTTCTATAAATGATACTTCTTGTGTAAAAAAAATTTGGCCGGTGACTACAAATGAACCCTGTATTTAGAGATTACACTCTCTTAAATTGAATTGAGCTCAATATGTACTCAAATTAGGATTTGCTTTGGAACATTATTTAATTTATTTTTGCGTGTGTTTTAAACTGCTTGACATTGATATTGAAAAATCGAATGACGCTGGGGTCCTGCGTGGGGTGATAAGTACTTAGGTGCAGCGCAGACGACAGACTATCCGTGACGCACTTTTTAGTCTGTGAAAATAGAACCTATGCAATTATATACAGTAACGCACACGACGCGCAAAAAGTCCGGCGCACAATAATTTGAAAAACGTTTGTATAAAAGTTTTATAAACTAAATAATTAGCAATAGTATCCGGCTTCTTTCGGGTGCAAATTGACATCAAGTTACAAAATTTGAGAATAAAATGAAAAATAGTTTACCACCGAGTTTTACTAATAACTAAAATCTTTCGCCGCAGACTCGATCGCACAAAAAGTATGCCGTCTGCGCTGCACCTTAATCGTGTCCAACCCCCGTGTCGTTGAAGGAAATAAAAATGTACATTTATTTATTTGCACCCTATTTTCTTTTATAAAGATTGGTATAAACTTTAATTATTTTTGATCTTCTGCTTCATCGTGACGAAGAGAACTGAGCTTATTTTTATTTCAAATGAAATGAAATGAAAAATTTTATTCATCATATGACCATCGAATGGCCGCTTAATGACGTCACAATTTTGTACTTCGGCTTTAACAATTTTAATAGTTGATAGTTATTGAATAAGATATTACAGTAGACCAGCGGAAAAAACTCTTGGCACTGTTTCAGTCAGGATTATACGAATTAATACAAATAGGTCAAGTACAAATTGATCATGACATGAAAAAATCAAACACAAGACAGCTAATTGTGAGAGCCAATGTCATGACACAACCAAATTACTTACATAGTAGGTGCATTGAGCTATGGATGCACAACACGAACATGACAAACTGGGACCAGAGTATTTAAGCAAGAATGGAATAAAATAAAAAAGTATCATCACCAAAACGGCCTGGCACCACTAGCAGCACCCGTTCACGAGTATGACGCAAGCACTAGCCGTCACCCTCCTCAACCATATTTTAGGGAAGAGGGTGACGTCAACGTATTCACAACAACAGCATAAAGACATAAGAAGGTATATTAAAATTTATTTTAGGGTGACTTGGTCAATTCTGATTTATCGCTATAAAATCCAGTTTTCGTTTAACATATCGAATTGAAAAAACCGAAAACAAAACATTTGTCGGTGGCCTTGAAAATGGAACACTCTTTGGGAAACGTTTAAAAACATGCTAATACTCCTTTGAATAAACTTTTTTCGATCCTCTTTAAAAACAAAACAAACTTTTTTACTGTTTGTCTTTGTAAATCAGGATCAACTCAGTTCAAAGCATCGTCATTGATATTCGTTTTCTTTTTGCGCTTAACAACTCCCAGTTGTTAAACTCCGCATTTATTATTTATTCCTACGATTTAATTTTAACTTTCCTGCCCTTGAGGACTGATTTAAATAAACATGATCATTATAAATAGAACTGCTTTAAGACCGGTTTCAATTTACAAAATGCTAATATCTTTTGAATTGCCTTACCTTATGTGTATTGACAATATTTATTATTGTTTATGGTCTAAAGCTTCATAATGGTGTCGTATGTTTTTCTTAATTGTAATACATTTGCAATTTTATTAGCAACATGGCTTCATATGTTATTCTAATGAATTTGACGTCGCAAAATGTTGTTGTTTTTGTTTACAATGCGTCCTGCCTGTTGCGTAGTTATATTCGGTTTTCAAATGCTTAAATCCATAGTGTTTGAGCCGTAGGCCGATGAAGTTTCAGCATTTAATACCGTCATGATTTTTTTTAATAGATTTACTACATAGTCATGAACCATGTTTAAAAGGTTTTTGAACTAACTTTTTGCTTTTATATTCTATTTCTCTTTTTAGTTTGGCGAAATGAGCCTTTGCTTTGATTGATCTCAACTCAAATTCTATTATTTTTGTTAGTTAATCTTTTTGACTTCGTAAAAATAAATGTTGATTTCAAAATATCTATGGTTCTTTTTCTTTCAATGTCTCGGGAGTTCTATATCTATTTTATTAGTGAAATTATTTGCAAAAATTGATTTTCATAATCTCGCGAGATCTCGTCCGATCCTCAATCTCGCGAGATTGCATTCCCTAGTAGGGATCCTGAACTAAAATAAAACAAAACTCACAAAAAGTTATAGTTGCTATCAAAATAATGTATTGCAAGATTGTACAATTAACATAATTATGTTTGTAATATGCTTTTTTTTTACTTTATATGTTTACTTTACTGTTTATGAAAAGCTTTATGTATTTATCTTTAAAATAAACCAGCAGTAAAACTTCTTTTGCGTTGAATCAGTAACCCCAACGTTGCGTTGCGCAGCTATTGTATGGAGGAGACACCTTACGTTTAGTTTCTTATTAATGGAGATTATTTTTATTGGGAAAAATTTTAGTTCTGATACTTTTTTTAATAAT
Source organism: Stenoptilia bipunctidactyla (assembly GCA_944452665.1). Lineage (NCBI taxonomy): Eukaryota > Metazoa > Arthropoda > Insecta > Lepidoptera > Pterophoridae > Stenoptilia > Stenoptilia bipunctidactyla. Next base: position 25,096,790 of record OX101729.1, on the reverse strand, counting down.
GATTTACATAAATCATACAAATTATCGTGCATGTAATTCGTCCATTAAGTGCTGAAACATAAAGCTTACTGACGGCTTGAAATGGACTGAGGCATTTATCTGAAACGTAAAATAGGTAAAAAAATAACAGAAATGGCATTTAAAATGATTCTAATTTTGATGGTAAAGAAGCAAGATGGATACAATCTCATTTAAGGAATCAAAGCTGCTTTATGTGCAACGCATAGTCCTGGGTTTGATTCTAGGTTTTTGAACTTAAAACTTTGATAGCTATTCTAAATTAAGCGAACCAGTAATGGTTTATAGAAGTAAAATAGAACGAGAGAATATCAGAGGAAAGGTATTTATATTTAAGAACCTAGTTTTAAGTAAATCTCGCAGTTTGTATTTGTGTCTCGACAGTGCAAAAACAAACGGATTATGATCTTTCTTGGTAATTTTGTACTTCATGATCAGGATGTTTAACGTATACAACTAAATTAGTGCAGCATTCCGTAATAAATGAATTATAATACGATTATTTCAATAATCCAGTTAATTTCGCTTGCGAATCCTTGGCGAGTTAAAAGAAATCGTTTCCTGTTTACATACAATTCCAATTCAATCAAACGCACTATTTGCCTAATATGAAGATACATGCCATTTCGTGATACGTTTCGCGCCAAAATAAATGAACCGGACCATAGACAAGAAGTTGCGCACAATAAATGCGCACTACCTACACATTTAGGTATAGGGTTTCGTTCCCACAAGGAGTAAAAAGGGACCCTATTACTGAGACTCGGCTTTCCGTCTGTCACCAGGTTCTATCTCAAGAACCATAATCATAATTATACAGTTTACACATTTTTATGCAGATGATGTATTTCTATTGCCGCTATAACAGAAAATACTAAAAATAGGTATATTAAAAATTATGTGTTTTAAGTGCTTCCAAACTAAAGACACATGGTATGTTTTGTAGTAGCTTTCTACCGCGATCACTAGATGTCACTTTTTGCATATTAAATCGCGAAAGTGCTTATGAGCAATTTAAATTCCTGTGTTTATTATTTAGTTCTGAATATTATAGTTTTATCAGTAACAGCATTTTTGTGAACGGACAGGACGGAACCCTTCTTACGCGAACCCAACGCGAAATTGGTCGGTTTTTTGTATGTAAAATCATGCCCAAGTTATTTGCCGGTATTTATAGATACAATTCGGTTTAAGCGAACAAGCTGACCGTGAACTTTAAGATTGTGCGTATTTACCTTATCAAGTTACTAATATACTTTTGTGTAAATAAAATATTTAAAAGTTATAGTCAGTAAGACAAAGTGCCTATATTTATAAACATTTTAAATACTAACAATGATTCTTGATATTTATGAATAAGTTGTATGAAATAAATCTATTTTAAACATTTTTTTAACTAAAAACACAACTTTTGTTCTATAACATATAACGCCATCTAGGTTTTGTTTCGTAGAACTACATCGCGGAATTATAGAAAACCATATTTCTCCACTCTGTGTCAACGACAAAAATCGTATGAATAACATCAATTTATTTTGTTTAGCAAATTTTGAGCACAAGGAAACACATTTTTCTTATGAGTATCGAAAAATACCTGTATACATAATAATGAAACCTTTTTAACCGAATTCAAAAAAAAGATGTTCTCAGTTTGACCTGTAAGTATGTATGTATTTATGTTTGTCCGCGATTTTCTCGCGTTTGGCCGAACCGATTTGGATGCGGTTTTCAAAAAAAGATTTGTCATGTTTAGGAGAAGGTTTAAGTATATTAACCAACTTAAAAATCTGATTAAAAGTAGCCAACTTACAAAGAGGAGTTTAACCTGTATGTTAATTATGTTTGTCAACGATTATCTCGTGTTTGGCTGAATTGATGTTGATGCGGTTTTTAAAAGGATATTTGTCACATTTAGGAGAAGCTTATGCAGTGTGCGTTGTTGTCCTAAAAATTTGGTTTGGCACCGACTTCAAAAAAATAATGTTCTTATTACATTATTTACACTAAAATTAAAATTAATTAATTAATTAAAAGTAATTAATTAAAACTAATTAGTATTAATTAATTTTTGGCAGAAATTTAATATACGGGATACTAATATGGATAGAGTAGAAACAGGAATAGGATGGCGTTTATAAAAATTATTTTAACATTTTTAGTGGTTCGGTTTTATGAAGGCGGTGCACTTTTTCTTAAATAGAAATAATTAGTTGGCTTTCATTTTTGTTTGGGTTTTATGACTTTTTTTTAATCAACTACTTTCCTATTTCCTTCCCTGCACAAACCGTTGCCTACTTCAAGAAAAATACATGTAAAGATTGTAAGTATGTGTTATTAGTCTTATCATTTCTAATAATTTGCAGCTCTATGTACGGAAGTAGTTATCAATTAAAATCTACAATTAAACTTAGTGGATTCCTTAATTACCGCATAATTGTACTATATCATAAATAATAATCAAATAGCGTTATTTTTGCATTCTTATTTTAATGGATTTAATAAAAGATCTGTGTCTCTTTGTCTATCTTACTAATATATTATTAAATTTTTATGTATATAAATTTGGCATAATGATAGAGTAGGTACAATCTGGAATAGCACACAGCCTACTTTTTATCCCGAAATTCCCGCGGGAATTAAAATTTCGCGTGTTAACCTGCGCGCAACAGCCAGTCCTTAATGTCTTTGTGAAGTCTTCGGACTCCAACGCATATCATTTGATATTGCAGTTTAAGCAACGTTTAGCACGGTCGTTACAAGGATGGGTGACCGCCAGCCTTTCTTTATTGACGATTTCTGTACTTCAAAGGGCACGTTAAGCTGTCGGTACCGGGGACTATTATACTTCTATGCAATAGTCGTTAGGGTTTGCCAGAAGCCATTCACGCCCTGACTATTTTTCGCCTTTTCTTTGGGAACTAGATATATATTTTTTGTATATTTATGAACATAAAAATACAATTATTAACTGCTAGACGTACAAACATTTGTCATACAGAGTCAACATTTTTGGTACGAATGCGCAAACTCTCCACAGCGCTACGGCGGCCAAACGTTCAAATAAAATTTAATATGTAGAGTAAACTTATACCGTGGACTTTTTACAGCTAATAAAAAATTAAATGTGAATATTTTTTATTTTTAAAACAATTTGTTTTAATTAAGTATTTCGTGTTTGGAAATACGCAATTAAATTAACATATTTATAGCGATGGGACTGGTTATGGTAATCGTGTGCGATGTTATATTTTTAGCAAGGCAACACTTGAGTCTGAAGTTTGAAGGAAGCTTTGTAAAGCTACGGACAGGTTTTTTTTATTTATTATTAGCGTATGTGCCTAGTGAATTGTTTTAGTGGTCTAAAACCATCTGCGCAATGATTGCCTTTGAAATTAAACTAGCGTAACGTTGGATAGTTTCAAAACTTGATTAACCGGTGAGAGAGAATATTCTTTTTGGGTTTTAACCTAGATCCTCAGAGGAATGATAATGTTTTTCGGCAGGGTCTCTGTATATTTATTTACTCTTCACTGTACATACACAAAATAGAAAATAAAGAGCATTAAAAAAAGAAAACACAATCGGCGGCCATGTCGCTAGTAAGCGATCTCTGCGATCTCTACACATTGACTTCTTAAGCAGTGTTGTTTTAAAAGCTTTTATTCATTTTATCCTTCCTTTTATCCTTTTTATCCTGGTTCTAACATGGTATATAGAATATCACTATATCAATATAGAATTTCACTATACGCAATAACACTATATGGCTCAGTAGGTAAATATTTTTAACCGCTCTGTAAACATTTATCTTCAAATGTGAGGTACCATATAATAATATTATTAATTGAAACTTCAACACGGATGAAGTCGCGGGCGACAGCTAGTTTGTTAATAAAAGCCACGAAGGAAAAACACAAAGCAAAAGAGGTATGTCTGGATCGCAGCAATTGGCGTGCCTTTGTCTCAGCCTACCCCATAGGGAAACAGGCGTGGAGTTATATGTATGTAAAGAAAAACTCCCCTCGTAGCTTCAACATGACCTGATTAGGATTCACAGTTAAATAAGCAGTATTTTACTTAGAAGTTAATTTTCCTTTGAGGTGTCAAATTCTTTTTTGTATTTGAGGTGATTTCTTTGATCTTGTTTTTCATAGAATTTCTTAGGTCTTTGTTGTTTTGAAAGTTATTTGTTGGGAGTTTATTGGACAATAGGCTATGCTATGGTATGACGGGAAAATAAAATAAATAATAATAAAATCCCCAGACAATCACACCAACTACATGGCCCCAAACTAAGCAGAGCTTGTGATATGGGCTACCATGTAGCGAACTCGGGGGGAACCTAGAATATAAATACACATATAGATAAACACCCAGACACGGAACATTTTTTTTTCTTGTTCCGCGCGGTAATCGAACCCGCAACCACTGGCGTCTGAGGCAGACAGGTTTACCCCATCGCCATAGTGGTCGTCAATTTAAAAAATTGTAGGTAAGTATCTCAATTTGTCTGACTCAGCAAGGAAAAATCTATAAATGTATAAATAAATAGTGTAGCCACGGTTTTACTCTCGAACCTGTCAATCCCGCAGGAATTCCTTGAAGTATAAATGTAGCCCAGTAATAGCAATAATATTTTATTCAAGTCCCAGAGGTAGGACAAGCTCCTATTGTTATTCATACAAGCAAATACTACTGAAATGATTTTGATGTAGGTAACTTTCAAGCAATATAAGAAATAAAATTTAAAGACAATATAGGATATAGGAGGATAGAGGATAGAATGGCAAATTCAACATTAATCAATAGATTGAAAATAAAAAAGAAAGAAAATTTACATAAAAGACGATATAAACATAGTCACACAGTACATCACAAGTAGACAATTACACAAAATAAAAGTAAATCAGATGTGACAGTGGAAACAGAAATTGAAAAAACTAAAGTAGGTAGGGTAAACTACTAGTCATTGGACACTGCCAGTCATTGGACAGTAAACAATAATTCACGTATAATTAAGGTTGTTTTAAAAACGAGAATCTCGCAGGCGGTATTCATTTAAACTCTGTATTATAACAGTACCAAAATGTTTGAAAAAATCCAATAAATCGCAGCATAACTTTTAATAATATATTTTTGCGGGGCGTCCTTGAAGTTCAGTCGTCTTTCAAGTGAAAAATTAAGAAATAGGTAAGTTCAACAATAATAGTTAATAGCAATTAATTTTTTTTACGTTCATCATAATATGTTTTGTTGTAAACACCATAAAGTGTTGTAGTATTTTGCATAGACTTTAATAGGAATTGGAACCCTATAATATAATTTATATGTTTTAACGGACTGTCCAATAACTAGTTTTTATTTTTAGTGAAATTTAATTAATGGACAGGTGTTCAGTAACTGTATTTTCGAAGAAAGAAGAACAAGGATGTTAAAAGGTTATTCAGAAGACACCTAATTTTTGTATACCGTACCAGTGAAGATGTAAATGCACTCTAGTACGTTTGTTTCGCATTAAAAGGCGATCGTTTTCTTAAATTCAAGACTACTGATCACAAAACAACTTGTTACATATTTTCAATGACCCACTTAGGAGTTAAAGTGGTGATGAAATTGGAATTAAATTATGCGTGAAAATTGGTAAAGTTGCAGCTAATAATGATCACGAAATTCATCAAGGTAGCAAAGACTCCAAAACAGTTATGTTAAATTTTTCCCCTGATGGTACGGTAAATTTTTCCTACGGCTGCCTCCAACTAAAACAGAATACCACTGAAAATTGCAGACGGAATTCCTAGAGAATGAACAATTGGTAGCAGTATAAATAGATGGATGGCGTCTTTTTCGGATACATAACAAACATACTTCACTCTCATTTATCAAAGGCGCATAATATCCCGTCGTACATTATTAGATAGTTATAAAACCCATCTCACTTATATTGTAAGTATTGCAAAGAGCTGGGCATCGAAATAAAAACTTTCTACCAGAATGCTACCAGAATCCTACAACTGGCGTAGCAGTCACCTAGAATGACGCTGTAAGGTTGTGATATTTATTAAAAGCAATGGCCAGCATATTACAAGTATTGGATCAGCTCTGAAAGTAACACAAGAAAAGTCTATAAAACCAGGTACTTTAACTTATAAAAAGCCTCGCAGCGAGTAGGTTTTAAAATGAATATTAAAGTCTTAGTTTGGTTTATTTTATATGCAGTGTATGCTACAAAGTAGGTACGACGACCATCTTTATCTAATTTTTGAAAAGAATAGCATGTGATTGCGGTGGTCAGGAAAAAATAAGATTATTATGGTGGTATAATTAAAAGAACGAAAAACTTGAAGTGCACTTGAAAAATACTTGAAAGAACAGGATGGTCTGAAAATATTTTAAAATAAATCATCATCAGCCTGTAGACGTCCACAGCTGGACATAGGCCTCCCCAAAGTTTTCCACGTCGCTCGTTCACGCGCCGCCCTCATTCAGCGTTGGCTGGCGACTTTGACCAGGTCGTCGAACTTTTTCGTCAGAACTTTTCTGTCCCAACGGCCATCTGTTCTGCGAGATATGTACCCTGCCCATTGCCACTTCAGTATTGCAATCCCTCTGGCTATGTCGGTAACTTTGGTTAGCTTGCGATTCTCCTCATTCCTGATTTGATCCCGCAGGGAAACTCCGAACATAGCTCTTTCCAAAATAAATAAATAAATAAAATCCCCAGACAATCACACCAATTACATGGCCACAGAGTGAGCGAAGAAAAATTTTGTGTTTGTGTTATGACCATGTAGCAAACTAGGGGGAATCTAGGATATAATAAATACATATGTAGAAACAACGCCCAGACCCGGATTTATTTTTTCTTGTTCCGTACGGGAACCGAACCCGCGACCTCACGATGACGTGTGACCACTGCGTCACGGAGATCGTCACGATGATGTGTTGATTGTACAAATGATGACCGATTAATATTTTATCACCTTTAATTTAGAAATATGTAAATTGTTTTTTTTTAAGCAAAAAGTTTTTAAATTTAATTATTTCATAACATTTTCTTAAATTTTCACGATTCATTGTCGAATATAAGAGATGCAGGAGATCTAGGTTCGAGTCCCAGCCAGGATTTATTTTATTTGGTGTTTTTATCTATAAAATAAAACTCTTTTTACCCGGATTTACCGCTTCACGAGGTCTGAAAGACTTCAAGTTAAAATGTAGAATATAATACGCGATAGATGAGGTAAAAAACTGTTTTATTTTAAATATTTAATTTAATTTCACGATCAACTTAATCATACAGAAAATCCCAATGTCAAAATATATTCGCTAACACTGAATAATAGTTTTGACACTAAACTTAAAAAGTAAATTCTAATATATTTTTTTTGCATTATCGTATTGATAATTTCCTAATAAAGATACCAAACTATTTATTTAGATCAAAAGGTAATTAATATAAAAATATATTAATGTAATTTATTTCCTTTTAAAAATGTTCATTAAAACTGTCCATTAACTAGTATGAGCTGTCCTGGTTGGAAATTCTAAAATTCTGTCCATTGACTGTATATTTTGCAACTTTTTTTTATAACGTTATTTATTCGCGAATTTTTCTGTCGAATATAGTTTTAAAGATTGTAGTATACAAAAATAGATATTAATCTACAAACTAATAAGAATTTTAGTTCACAGCTTTTTAATTGTTTTCGTGAACCAATAAATGCCTTCATAAGAACCTTAAGTGTCCAATGACTGGACGTTTACGATACATCTCTATCATCCAGCCTTAAAATCTGAATAAACAAAAATCACGCCACATTGTCGTGACTCTCAAACTCAAGTAAGTGCAGTGGAAATGCGCGCTGGGCCGTCAACTTCTGTCGTCGAGTGTACTACACGTGCGAGCCAAGGTCATTGCCAGCGCGTTTACTGCACGACTGTACTACAACACGTAACTGTTATTACATTGGCCCACTTTTGGCGAAGCGTTTAGAGTTTTTTGATTTTCTTTGGAATGATTCTTTATTTAAATTATAATTTGATCGATCTTGGTGGTTCAGAGAGAGGACGCCAAGCTGTTTCTAAAATGACTTTTACGTGCAAACGCGTCGACTAAGTTCACGTCTTATGCTTGATTTCAATATGTCTGATGATTTCAATAATCTCTGTTGTTGATCTTAGATTTAAAATACACGACGTCGGAGCGTTGCCATGACAACTAAGATCCAGATTTCTGTTTTGTATGAAAATATATTTTTTTTGTCAATTTAATTTAAATTCAAAATAGAATCGTACCTAATTCGGAATAAGTCGATAAAAGTATAATTTGATCCAATAACCACCAGCGTTAAATTATTGCGTTTAAATTAAAGGTTAAATTAAGAGTGCGCGAATACTCTTTCTGAACACACACACCCTTTAATGGTGCGTACATATTTCTGTAATGGAACTTGTAATGTAACATTGCGCAGAATGTTACATTACTAGCACTCTGTACGCACCATATCGTACTACTGGACACAGCAAGAACTTCCATCCGAATATAGAGCGTGTTCCAAAAAGTCAAACAAAACGCTTTGATACTTCGAAAGCGGGTTGCCGAGATGTGAAACGAAATGTCTGCGTCTGTTCTTCCTGACCAGTACCAGTTTTCTATCGTCAAGTGAATACTTTACTTACCATGATGGTAATACCATATTTCAGGTGAGGTCAAATGCGTAACAGATAATAAAAACTCAAGCCCGGGAATATCAGGGTTCTTTGTGTTATTCCAAACTTTGCTCTACCGCAAAATTATCAATCAATTTACTCATTTGCCTCTGCATGAAAGAGTACGTTACAAATAACCTCACAAATATTTGGGTTTATATTTGTTGTATTCTTATTCAGTTTCAATTCCTTCTCAATAGGTACTACGTATAATAACGCTGTCCATTGCATCTCCAATTAGTAGCCATTACACTCGCAAACAACGTATTCCAAAATAAATAGAAAGAGTATACTGGCAACACTTTCTATTCCCTGAATCACTTTTGAATTTCGAATGCATGTTCGGTAGCGCAATACACGTGCTGCGAGCGTCAAGGTCGCTGCGGCCGTTCAGATGTAAACACTCGGTGTTGCAGACACACGCGATACGGACAATTTGGCGGGACCTAGCGAAAAACAAAAGAGAATCAGTATCTATTTAGAAAAGGTTTGACTTTAGAGGGCGTAATTTTGGTATAACTTGCCTTTAAAAAAATCCTCTCTTTAAAACTTAACTTCTGTATGTCTCTGTACTCGGGGTAATATTTGGAAATACAGAACAGATTTTGATGAACAGTCTCAGAGGCAGTTCTCGAAGCTGACTATAAGCCATTAAACATTACAATACATCATCTACGAGCCAAGCAACCACAGTTTATTTAACAAAATCAGCGAAAATATCGATTTTACGAGACATCAAATTTAGAGACAGGAGTAAATAACTTAAAAGCCAAACCGCATCCAAACGGAGCAGGGTACTTCAGCTAGTTCTCTAAAAAAATACGGTTTAAATTTAGAATCTCGTATCATACTTTTTTAAGTTGTTTACCTGCATGCAACATACTGTCCATACAGCTTAAAAATATAAGATAATATTTGGTATAAATAAAGACGGTGTGAACAGAATTTTGCAAATATGTATTTTAAATGTAATCGCACATCGGAGCTCAAAGTAAGCAGCCTGCGACTTGGCAACTAGATAACGGATTAAATACTATTTATAGCTTTGCTTTAATCTAACCACATATTTATATTACTTAAGTACTTAGTGAAACGTCCAAATCTATTAAATGTATCGGCAAATATTACTTATTTAAAATTGATTAACACATTAGCTTAAAAAAAGGCTCTTTGAAGAACCGTCTGGCTAACGACCTCCATCCATTGCTACGGTCATTGTGTACCGGATATCTATCCTACTAAAATATTAAAATTATGAAACTGAGTATGAATAAAAGTAGTCTACTAAGTAAATATGGCGACGTACAGCGACATCTATCGAATAAAATCGAACTAAAACTTTGTATATTATAAATGTGAAAGTTTGGATGGATGGATGTTTGTACCTCTATCACGTCAAAACGGCTCAATGAATTTGGGTGAAATTTGGCATAGTGATAATTTACAGTCTGGAATAGCGAATAGGCTACTTTTTATCTCGATATTCCCGCGTGATTTGAAATGGCGCGGATAAAACCGCGCGAAACAGCTAGGAGGTAATAAAGCTGAAGAGTTTGTCTGCAAATATGTTACAACTAACCTAACTGTGCGCATCACCATTGCACCTCAATGTCACCGACCCTTAGGTGAGATTCATGGAATCCGCATGCTAGACATATTGAGAAAAAATAGTCAACGAATGCAGAGCATTAAAAACAACGACTCCCGAAAAACTTTGGCCGAGTCAAAATGTCATCAACATAAATATTCTCCGAAATCATACATAAAGTTTCAAAAATTTGAAATTTTCAATGAAGTACTTAACCGATTTCGATGAAATTTATATGGGACTAACTATAAAGTATCCTCTATCATATTATGAAACAAGAATTTTTAAAATCCATTCATAATTTTCCGAAATATCGTGTACCAAAGACACCAAAAAAAACGTAAAGACGAATTGAGAACCTCCTCCTTGTTTGGAAGTCGGTTGAAAATTTATTCGGCTTATAAATGTAGATAGTAAGTGCTTGCTTACCCACTTATCTAATGAAATCACAGAGATTTAAATCAAAGGCGACTAATGATGATTTCTATACTATTATTACTATTCTATTCTATTGAAATATTTTTTAAATCTAATTTTCTTTTACACAAAATGGAAATCTACAGTTCGGTTGTCATGGCAACGTTCATACTTTTTTAGCGTTTCAAATCTAATATCAGCTATTAAAATTTAAAATTGGAATCCACTGCAAATCACTTATTCACGGAGGCAATAAATTTATTAGCTTCCAGGCACCAAGCATACAGAGGATTGAAGGTACCTGTTATAATACCCAATTATAATTAATATTTTCCAAATAATAATATGAATTATTTGCGGGTTGAAATATAGATTTTAAACCTTTAAAATCAGAATTTTTGCTTGGTGGTAGGATCCCTTCTGGGTCCGCCTGGCTAGCGACCACCCTTTATATAAAGTCTGCCGCCAAATGTTACCGCTCCGGCGGTAATGTGTTCCGACAATATTGTATAAAGAGCCAGTTCCTTCCTAAACCCGTGTGCTTTCATCTTCGACCTCATCGTCACTTGCCATCTGGTGAGATTGAAGTCAAACGCGGGTTTAGTCACTTATAAAAAAAAATAAAAAAATACGGTACAGCAGTAAGCTGAAATATCGAGTAGATAATCCAATAGCATACTTATTTCATTGGCATTTGCTATCTAATACTACCACTCCTAAGTTTGTATAGAGAAACTAATGGCTACCTCAAATCTGTGAACATAACTTATGCATAATAACACCAGACCCTCGTTACCAAACTTGAGGGGTTTTTACAATTGGCAATTAACAGTTACACTCCTTCCAAGTCTACACCTCGATTCCTTAGATACGAACTTTAAGCCGCAAGCCACAGAAACTGGTCCATAGATAATGGAAATTAGAAATTCCACCAAAGTCCATTGACAAATTTGAATATTAATGTCGAAGAGGTCTGAAATACTTCTCGTCAAGTCGAAAATGAAACCCATTTCTTCATTACATCATTTCTTAGGCGGTTTTGTTCAATCAGCAGACTCGTGAAAGTTACAGCCCGTTCACACATGATACGTTTTACTGGATACCTTTTTTGTATCGAAAATACGTATACATACTCAATACTGTGCTATATATGAAGTCGCCCATACAAATCCATGCGCCATCGATGAAAAAAAACGTATCCGGTAAAACGTATCCAGTAAAACGTACCATGTGCGAACGGGGGGTTACGCGCCGGTGAATTCAAAATGAACGTCAAAATTACGTTTTACTTCGTAGTTATAGTCGTTTTCATAAAACATGTCCCGTGCATTGCTCTTATGTCAAACACATAGGGTGTATTATCGCTCAAATCGCGGGACTTCTTTCATGAAAAGGACAATACGTATAAATATAAATCAAATAAGTCGCATTGGGCGGTATTCAAAATTATACTCTTCAATTGTAAGCCTCTCGACTGTCAAAATTAGAGGCTTCGAAATCAGTTTCTGTTGAGTTTGACTTAAGAGAGGCCTGAAGAACGGTAATATTATCTATACAGTATTGCAACTCGGCCATGTTTTTGACATTAATGCCTACAGCGCAGCGCCGCGGTACGTTCACATGCGGAAGCCTTCAGCGATTAAAAATCACATTTGCCTACTTCGTGTTTACTTCCATTAAGTTTTGTTATTGTAAATATACTTTTTTAAATATAAACGAGTAAAATACTTTATGAATTGAATAGGAAGTGTTCAACAAAAATGCGTTTCGTGTCAACAAACCATGTTTACGATGGAATAACAAATCGAATATAAATTAGCGACCGAAAAATACTTGCGCCTCGACTGAGACGTACTAAATGATTAATTATTAAATTTATTTATTTATTCATTGAGGTAACTAACAGTCTTTAAAAAAAAATACAAGCTATAACACAAATAGACCTATAGTACCATAAAAAATACAATTTAAACTAACAAATTGTAAAGTGTAAAAAATACGCAGTCTAATGTAAAGTTGAATCAAAAATTGTTTCGACAGGCAGACAGTCGAGACTGGCCGCATGCCGAGATCGAGCCGCATAAGTATAGCTCGCGTTTCGTCCATTTGTTGGTATGAAGTTGTAATAGTGTATAGACAATATTACCGTGCCTAAAGTTAAGAGGGTGTACTGTCGAATTGAGCTCATTGTTTATTTACTTAAATGAATCCACCACCACTTCAGAATGTCGATCTGTGCTGACAAGAAATGGCAATAAACAACAATTGGATTTCAATGTTTCTTTGGAATAATTAAATAACAGGTCGTATCTAAATTACTTTCATCATTTAGATAATTTATGTTTTACATAACTTTTGTTTTATCGTATCTTTAAATCTATCTAGAAGGTAAATCTGGAATACTTTTGGGAAAATCACCTTGGCGGCAACGGAATTTATATGAAAGGTGATCGGTATCCAGACGCACCCACCTCCAAGTATTCTATTACACCCTTATGCAGGGGTGGTATTCCAAGTATATTCGAAGGTTTTCGACATATTAATATACAGATATACTATGCCTGAGTTGTGCTTTGCAATAAGTTCAACCATTCAAAATGCATACCGACCATACACGGCTCTTATTGAAGACTTATATGACGTTAATTTGTTATTTGATTTAACCTAACAATTACTTAACAAGCTATTTATGAATTATAACCTTATGTATTATCAATAGAACATCGTTATTATCATCGTTTGCAATAACGATAACTTGTTTTTGTTTTAAAAAAGTTCAAAAATAACACAGCTGTTTCAACTTTCATCAATTGACGAATGGATTCATTCAACCGCGACCTATTTAGCTCTAGATTAACCATATAACTTTAATCTAGAGCAGTGATAGACGGTAAACCTAAAGGGTAAATTATAAGCAATTATCGGTTTCCCATCTGTTAGGTCGTATTCCCTTCTCATCGTTTTACTCGTAAGCGGATAATTATAAACTCAGCTTATAATTATTCTATTAAAATAGTATAATGCTTATAATGCTTCTATGCTGGACTGGGAGCGAAAGAAAAACATAGAATGTGCCAGCTGCTTCTCTTCCCGGGCATACTGTAAAAGTCAGTTAAGGGCCCGAGGTGTTATGGGAGGCTTTTTTGTGGGCGATAGGCTGTCACTGCAATAGTCTCTCTCCACTGTTATAATGCCTCCAAATTCGTCAAACGTGACATCAGATGGTTTGATTACCTCTGGTGTTCTGCCTACCCCATACGGGATACAGGCGTGAAGTTATGTATGTATGTATGTAAAATAGTAATTAAGAAGTAGAAATCGCTTGTAGCGATAAGGCCGCCTCATCTTCAATATCTTTTTACATTTAATATTTTTACACTTGATAGTCCACCTCGATTTGACTTGACCCCATTTGAGCTACAAAACCGAGCATTGCTAGTATAACTAGAAAAACTTGCAGTCCTAGTATAGTAACACATATAAACTGTTACAGTAACCCCCCCGTTCACACATGGTACGTTTTACTGGATACGTTTTACGGGATACGTTTTTTTTTCATCGATGGCGTATGTTCACATATGGCACAGTATTCAGTAAGTATACGTATTTTCAATACAAAAAATGTATCCAGTAAAACGTATCTAGTAAACGTATCATGTGTGAACGGGGTCTTACTAAACAAAGACGATTTGACGTGACGTGACTTTTCAAACACCCAGCGACTGAGTGCTAGACGTCTGTCTAATTGACAGTTACAGAATATAATCAAGCACACCCATCTATTTCTTATTCTACAAGCGTAACTCTCAATGAAATAAATAATAATTATAATTTGTTATGTACTTTCCCTTGCGTAATTAAGCAGTAAAACTTACTTTTACGAAGGTTTCGGAGGCCTAGCCCAAATTGTATTAGAAAGTAATTTATCATGTCGTCGAGTAGTCGCGTTGACTGGCAAACAATCAAATGAAAGACTTGTAAAAGATTGCGGCAGCACTCTGTCAAATGTTGACAGTGACAGTGACAGATATGTAGAGCTGCGGCCTCAGTCAGCTGTTTTGTGACAACATTCAAAATCAACATACAGGTTAATTCGTAGATGGATTCTGTTGTTATTATTATTTTGACGATATCCTTTTTTTTACTGAAAGGCATCAATAAATTGATTTGTCATTTATATTGCGGATTTCATTTGTATTTTTAATTTAGATGTGATTAAATTTTAATTTTAATCCAATTTATAAATTCAATTACTATTTGAATTTAATTAAATTATAATTTATTTCTTATTTTATTTATTTAGGGTTTAATTATTTAGATTCAAATTTTAATATTCAATGTTCTATTTTATTTAAGGTTTTATTCAACACAATCTGAAGTCATGTTTTTATTTTTAATTAAAAATTAAGGTCAATTTATAATTTTATGTTGTGTAATCTGCAGTGGATACCTAACCCCCTTAGGCTTTAGCTGAAAATCAGCGTTTTGTTCATTGAACAATAATGTCGCTGAGCTATGGCCCTTTGCACTGCTACAGCAAACATATTAAATCTGTTATTATTGTTCTATTTTGTGTTTCTTGTATTTGCTTTGTGTATGTGTTTGTTGTAGTTGTCAATAAAGGGCTGAGTCCAAAGGGTTTGAACGATCGGCTACAGATGTTTCAGTAAAATAAAGAGTAACAATTATTTTTATTAGAATAAGAAGTAAGCGAAATACTACATTTTATTATCAAATGAACCAAAAAACTTATTAGTTATTTAAAAAAAAATAAGTTGAATTAGCCCGCAGTAGTGCAACTTAAGAGTTTGTATCTTTATATAACTATGCTTTTTAGCACTACTGACCCCTTAGTCTGATACTATCAACTAATATTACTTATTTAACAAGGATATCTGTTATAAATTAACAAAATGAACAAGTGATTACTTATTTTATTTTGTATATTAATAACCCCTTGTCCGAGAACCTTGTCCGTGTCGGTAAAGATGCATGCGGAAAGAGATTTCATGCTTTGATTTAGTGTCTTTTATATTATTTGGTACATTTGGTGGTTCCGACTTCGTTTTAAATAATCGCTATAGACTGATATATGAATTAGCGTATAGTTATTTTTTTCCTATAGGGCTGAAATAAAAAATAGCCTGGAATGGACTCCACTATTTATTCTTATTCTTAAAATTTTAGTCGTAGCTTCAATGGTTGCAAGTAAATCTGTCGTTGATATGCGAAATCGGCTTTTATTATAAGATATCCGGATGCAAGAAGATTGTAAATTGTTATTGTTATTGGGTATTTTTAAAAGATGATTGCTGTTGAGTTTCTTGCCACTTCTACTCAACAGATCGACGTTCCGAAGTGGTGGTAGATTCAGTTCAATTTGTAAATTGTGACTTATTTCAAATGTATTTAAATACTTACGAAATAAAGATTCTTTTGACTTTGACTTTTGACAAAATGTTTGGTACAAACTAATTGTAGTTTGCATATTACTGAGCTGTGTCTAGCGGCTTCACCCGCGTGTATTCCTACACCTCAAGATTATCTGGGTAGAAATATTGAAAATGTTGCCTGTTTACAAAATTAAGGCTCAATTTGTCTAGATTTTTTAAAACAAAAAGGGCGCCAAAAATCCATCCAACAAAGATTTTTTAAGGAAGTTTGTTTTTTTAAATATCATCTTCACCCTAGGGACAGACGCCGCAGGACCATGAAATTGAATAATTATTCAAAATTATGAAATAAAATAATACGAAGTTCCTGAAGACAGAATGGAAATTAATTTCATTGTTTCAAATGTAGGTGTAAGTGAAGGGGTTTTTCATTTTTATATTTTACGCCCTCCTGAATTGAATGAAAACTTTTTTTGTGTATTCGGTAGCCTACGTAGCTCTTAAGGAAGATTTTATTTTACTAAGAAATTCCTGCTGTAAAACCGCGTATGGCTGTAAGGGTTTCAGGCGTGAAGTTGTGTGTGTTAGGGTTCAAATAAACGTTTTTTTTTCGCTACCAAAAATGTTAAAGTCAATGCTGTTTGTGCAAATTCCGATAATAGCGTATTGTGTACGGTCAGCATCAAAATTTGATGAGCACATTGAAATTTTCAAAGTCGCTTTTCACAATATTGTGCCAACATAAACACTAATATTGACTAACTTCTATATTTTACTATTACAAACTATAAATAGAAGTTATTCAACGTTAGTCGTAATTTAGGCTCAATATGGAGAAGAGAGACTTTGAAAATTTCAATGTGTTCATCAACTTTTGATGCTGACTGTACATACCAGTTTCGTAAATACTTCAGAATAAAGCTAAAAAATTGTTTGTGTATTGCGACGTATCTTAGGTTGGTACACCTTCAGACTGGTGTTCCGGTAAACATACACATTAGTGTGCATATATTGAAAAACGGAGACAAGGACACGTGGGGCCGTGCTCTGAATAAATAAGCATATTTGTCGGCTAGTGTTCAGGACGAGGCGTTTTTTAACAAACTGGCATGGCAAATAGATTGTTATTTACAACGCTTGTGTTAAATACATACATACATAACTTCACGCCTGTATCCCTTATGGGGTAGGCAGAACACCAGAGATTATAAGACTATCTGATGTCACGTTTGACAAAGGAGGTATAATAATGATGGAGAGAGTCTATTGCAGTGACAGGGGGTCAGCCTATCGCCCACAAAAACGTCAATAAAACCTCTGTCCCTTAACTGACTTTTACAGGTGCCCGGGATGAGAAGCAGCTGGTACATTCTACGTTTTTCTTTCACTCCCAGTCCAGCATGTGTTATACAAACTATATAGCGACACTAGGTATTCTTTGAACTCACACTGTAGTCGAATATTTGACAATAAGACAAAATAACCGTCTTAATTTAAGATTGCTTGTCCCATAGATCCTTAGTAGATGTAGAGAAAGATCAAGTAAAGACGTTGTTTAATAGTGTCGTAATTGGAGCGCAGGTATGGTAGTTAACAAGTTAATAAATAAAATCCCCACACAATCACACCAACTACATGGCCCCAAAGTAATCAAAGTTTGTGTTATGAGATATCATGTAGGAAACAAGGTGGAACCTAGAACATAATACATTAATAGATAACTTGCTTCCATGCTGGACTGGGGGCGAAAGAAAAATATAGAATGTGCCAGCTGCTTCTCTTCCCGGGCATACTGTAAGAGTCAGTTAAGGGACAGAGGTTTTGTAAGCGCTTTTACGGGCGATAGGCTGACCCTCTGTCACTGTAATAGTCTCTATCCATCATTATAATACGTCCAAATTCGCCAAACGTGACATCAGATGGTTTGATAGCCAATGTTACGGTGTTCTGCCTTCCCAATAAGGGACACAGGCGTGAAGTTATGTATCTATGTATGTAATAGATAAACGTGGATCATTTTACTGTGTGGGAATCGAACCCGCATCCTCACGATTGGCGTAGTTACATATGTCTAGACTCGACCACTGCACCGCGGAGCCGTCAAAATAGTAGATACCTAAGTGAGTTTAATTAATAGTATTTAAATTTTTATACCAAGACAATATAAAAATTTAGATTAGTGGTAAACATAGGTTTAAGACGGCTGGCGGAGGGGGGACGGAGAAGGAGATACGCTCACCTTCTCCCTCCCGATAGCCAGCCGTAGCGGGTGAGGGGACCTGCTGCGGCTATTAGGGCTATGTGTGGGGAAATGGGTTCGTGTGCTGGACCATTTCCTACGTGGAGGGCGCTCGGCGAAGGCTGAGCGCAATCTGCCGGGGCTCGCGGGTAATGCCAATGGCGGTACCGTGAGCTCTATCTATGGCGAATGAGGTACACTCTGAGGTTTTTAGTGGGTAGGTCTGGCCTTCTGCCGGATCATCCCCACATACCCCGTTGCTCCCCTTTGGGCGGTCGGGGACGTGATAGCACGTTTTCCTCAAGTAAAAAAAAAATAAAAAAAAGGTTTAAAACGGCTGACTGCAAGTTATCAACAAAATTAAACTAAATACTCGGTAACATTACCCCGTCCACAAACAGACTATACCGGGGTAAAGATGCTGTAAGCTGGCTCAATACATATACCTCAAAGAGCTTAAGGGCTTTTAGAGCTTAAGGGCTTAAGGGCGTTCAGAGTATTCTTACCAACTCCTTTAGATACTCGAGTTTCAAATGACCACTTATATATTTTTATGACCACTTCAATATATTTTTTTCGGATTTTTTTTAGGCATTGTCAACATAGAATTGTATCTGAATTTATTTACACCACATATTCAGTTACTCTACTAGGATATAATAATCGTGTAAGATTTGAGGCGAGAAAGAGTAATAAAAATTTAACCGTACATCCTTGGAGACTTCAGTGGTCTCTGTATAAATTATATTTTTTAACTATAATTACCTATAATGACTGTTTGTTTCCTGAATAAAGTAAAATAAATAAATAAATGCCTCGTTTATAATATTAACTAGCAATCGCACTCGGTATTACCCGGTTAACTTTTCATCCTGTAGGACTTTCATGATGAAATAAGCCTATAATCTGCCCCAAGAGCTAGCCTATCAAGATTACCGCCTCTAACATACAATCACACTCTTCAGCATTATTATAAAAGTATACTTATAAATAAGAAGCGTAAAGTACAAACTCCCTCATCTTCTTTTCCAGATAATCCCGTACATCGACGGGTTCAACCACGTGTCCAAGATAGCGGCGTTGACGGACGTGGAGATCAGCCTCGTCCGCGCTTGCGTCCAGAACCTCGTGTACTACGGAGTGGTCACGCTTGTGCCCATCTTCCAGTACTGCGCAGTAAGTTGATTATGATGATTATAGCTCTAGAGCTGGAAAGAGAGACTAAAAGTTTGACCTTGAATTTCCCCTGGTCGAAAATGACAGCGCACGGAATTAGAAAGTGGACCGTCATGAAACGTTCACGGAACCCATGTCTGCTGGAGTGGGGATCTTTGGCGGAAGACTCACGTGAAATCTGACCTACCAAAAGCTCGAATTGGTCGCTATTTACGATAATCTACAGTAATCCAGGCGTGTTAAGGTACAGTATTCTACGCAAACCGCTATATAGTATTCTACGCAAGTTTTGCCTCTAGTCAAGAGCCATCTTTTGATAATTCAATGAATATTTCTGCTAATTTACCATTTTAGTTTTGATCTTCCTTAGATGGAGCTACGTTAGCAATATAACGTAAAAACAAACGTGTGCTAATTAATTTCGAGGCGTACCGCCAGGCCCCGGTAGCTCAGTAGAAGAGCACTCGTCCGGCAAACGAGAGGTCCCAGGTTCGAGTCTTGGTCGGGTGCTTTTTATTTAACACATTTTTTCAGTTATTTAAGAGTAATTACGCATTTTAAATGCAAAAACTTTAAAATATTATTAAACATTGCTTCACTTTAACTGAGATTCACAATTTCGCAACAATTTTAGAGTGATCTACGTATTTAAGTTTCTACGTACATTAGCAAACAATCACCAAATATACAGATCAATACTTTATACTATGTTAGCTTGTCCCGCCTGCCGCCACTATTTTTACCCACGACGGAACGGAGACGGTATATGCGTTTAGGGTGAGAGGGTGTTTGTTTGTGCAAACCAATGTTACCATTTATCTCCAGAACCACTGGTCCGATTTTAATGCGGTTTTCAGTAATCGCTTTGGATTTGATTGGTGCATGTTTTTAGATAGGTGTAGCGGTAACAACTCACCAGGGGGCGCTGCAGTAAACATTTGTTTGTAAAAGCCAATGTTACCGTTTATCTGCAAAACCATTGGTCCGATTTAAATGCTGTTTTCAGTGATCGCTTTGGATTTGATTAGCGCTTGTTCTGAGACAAGTGTTACGGTAACAACTCACCAGGGGGCGCTGCAGTAAATATTTGTTTGCAAACCATTGGTACGATTTGAATGCCGTTTTCAATTATCGCTTTGGATTTGATTGGTATAATGTTCTTAAATAGGTTTAACGGTAACAACTCAAACCATTCTACGTAATATGATATCGAGTTACGTTACAACAAAGCCCCAGCAAAGTTGAGTTGTAATCTATACATATAATAAAATGGTAGGAAAGTCAAAACTGTACATTGAATATTTTTTTAAAAGAATACTTGGGGTATGATCTACAATCGAAACAGAAACAAAAAATATAGTTTTTAGAATTGTTGTCTGTTTGTCTGTTTATCTGTTTGTCTTTCCGGGATAAACTCAAAAAGTACTGCATGGATTTACTTCAAATTTGGCATGAAGATAGTTAAGAAGTCGGGTCAACATATAGGCTACATATTATCACGCTAGCAGTGTTATAATCGTAGGTGCGTTTGGTGCTGCATAGCGTTCACGCAGACGACGTCGCGGGCAGCAGCTAGTTACTTATTATAATACTTCACTATGTATTTAAATAAACTACATGGGTTTTCCAGCGGTGGTGGGGACATTAGAGGGCTGATGAGGAACGAGGTGTTGTGTAATGTAATGTATGGTAAGGTACCTATATTATGCTCTTTAAAAAGTTTGAAATAAAAAACAGTGGTTTTTTATCTAAATCGCGCTTCGGCGATAAGACCGCCCATTGTAAACTGTGTAACCATGTTGGTGTGCGTAATAATAATAATAAAGACTTTTATTATTATTATTGCGCATACTAAAAACTACACGCGTTTCGGTGAAAAGGACCCGAATTTTTTTTTTAATTTATTATTTTTTATTAAAAATATTATTTAAAAGCTCGTATAGTCTTATGTGTTTTTTTGTGCTTTTTAGTTGAAACTTATTTTCTTCCGCAGTCGGGTTTTTTAGTTTATGTAATTACATTTTTATTAGGTACTTAAGTGTTATTTTTAAATTGAAGAAAAAAGATTTTTTTTTGCTTACTGTACTATCTGTTAACAGGCCGCCATTTAAGATTCTTTTTTTTTAATGAACCAAGTCATACCAGGCCTATGGACAATAATTAGGTTATAGATTTAATGATTTGTTGCCGAAACAAAGCTTTGGCTGGAAAATTCCATTGTTATTGTAATTGCACAGTTTTATCCCTTCCATTCTCTGGAACACAATTACGCTTGTTAAATGTACACGTGGCTATTATTATGGTATCGAATAGAAAATAAGAGGAAACACCACTTAAGTGTTTACTAGCGTAAAACATTGTACAGGGTGACTGGTGACTAATTTTAGATATTGAAGGAGAGCACTCTGTACTCGATTGTGATCATTTTATGTTATAAAAGTAGGTACTAATTTTTCACCAGATTCAGAGAATAATTTTAAAACAACATTCAATAGTAGTTTCAAATTAAATATAAATGTACACGACAATAAAAAAAAGACTCATAATTAAATTGAAAGTCAATATAAAAATTAAAAAATAATAAGATAAAAACAAGTCAAAATAAAAAAAAAAGTATTCTTGTATAAAAAAAATTCAAATCTAAATTAATGTCATAGATTAAGTATAATATAAAATAAATAAATCACATAATTAAAATAAATGAAATTGAGACAAAAACAAGCATTTATTAAATTAAAGTCAAAGTTGTCAAAAGAAAGTGTCGAGTAGTGAGTCGATAAAATACTTATAAAATGTCTGTTTTATAAGTATAGCAAATTGTCCGTTACATAAAGAAATGTGTAACTGTTTCAGTAAAATATGCTAATAATTACTATTAATAATCTAGATTTCTAGGAGCCAGGGCGGATTTGATCTTTGACATTGGGTAGAGTTTACTCTGTAGACAATAATTAATAATTATTTATTTTTTATTTTAAATTTCCTCTTCATGTTTAATTCAACCTATCACGTCCTCGAATTTCGAAAGTGACTTACCAAAGACCCTGTATAAATAAAACAATTGATAAAAATTTGAATTTAGGGTACTAACGAGATATTTTATTTCAGCTCTCGATATTTCTGCACTATTGCAAGAGCCATAATTCAGACAATATTCTCAGCATCGTCCTATAAAAAGCATGAAAAATACCCCGTTACTAAAATCAATTCAATTGTTAATTCATGGCCATAATAATTAAGATCTTATCTATACTAATATATAAAGCTGAAGAGTTTGTTTTTTTGTTTGTTTGAACGCGCTAATCTCAGAAACTACAAGTAGGATTTGAAAAATTATTTTTGCATTTGATAGCCCAACTCTTGAGGAAGGTTATAGGCTATATTTTATCCAGAAATTCCCACGGGATCAAAAGTTACGCGGGTAAAACCGCGCGTGGTGGCTAGTTTTATAAATAAAACCATCAGATTTACACATTTTAAAGAATCTTCTACAACTTCAGAGAGCTGAGCAGTTAACGAGAAGTGGCACAATACTTGACAGTAATTATCTTTTCGGATGAGTTAGCACGCAAGCACTTTTCTCATCCAGTCTCGTGCCATTCAGATACAAAATCAAGTATTTCATCTTGAATATTTTGGCTCCTTATTATAATAACGTATTCTTACATTACCCTATAAATGAGATTGTGATTGTGACTTTGTGTGAGAGTCAGGCTAACGAAAGTAGACAATGGGGGGTTTTTGCAAACTTTTTATATGGCAACTTATTCTGGTGTCACTGTTGTCAATCGAACGGTTGTTGGTGGTTTTGGTAATTGAGATTTTGGAATATTCATATTCGAAAATGAATAAAAAAAATTAAAAAAATTATAGTTTCATAACCAATGTAGGAAACAGCGATACGACACTGAAAAAATGAGGAGTTAGCAAAGTACCTTTTTGGCTTTGTTAAACGGATCTTGTTTATTTTTAATCAAGACTCGTGGAAAATGATGGAAGTAAACTTGGTAAATAATATATACGTAAACATGGCTAAATTCACTTGTTTATTAACACCATACTGCTCATTAAATACAAATAACTCAATCTACAAATTTTACAGTTTACAAAATTGTTTAAATTTTAATAAGTTCACTCAATAAGCTTTAACAGAGTAATTCGTGTAATATTAACCGTTACGACTCACGGTTAAACTTAAATAACCAGTACTTTACTACTAACAACCACTTAGCTTTGCTAATACAAAAGAACACTCATTAGTATTTAACCGAGTAGACTTATTTATTGTTAGCAGGGTGGAGTTAGCTATTTTGTTTGCTATTTAGTTAGTTATTTTTAACAGAGTACTTGTTTAAATATTCATAAGTAAATATTCCGGCTGTCGGTGGAGCCGCCGATGCGCAGATATCCCCTCCACGTTTCGGTCAGCGCTAGAGTTATATGCGTGCCGCAAACTAACCGTCTTTCGTTCGAACGTTTAATAATTTAATTAAGTGAGTGCGACGACGCATAAAGGAGTGTGTTACCTATAAAACGTAGTTGATTGATTAGGTATATGCTATTGCTTTGTGCCTGAACCTACTGTTTATTCGTAAAGACGCTGCCGCCGGCCACCCCGACAGTGTCGTATTTTTTATAGTCAGGTGATTTAATGTAAATGGATGAAGAAGTACAAAATCTGCTGAAAGCCTGGAGTCTGGAAGAATATATAGAAGTGTTCAAAGGTAAGTTCGTTTATGTATTTAATTAATTTTTAATTTTAATTAATATTTAATTTTTATCTTATATATTTTATCAGACAGAGACCGTACAATCGCATACCAGTGACCAGTGAACGCGTGATCTTGAGCCAAGGTAGCGCCACCGTAGAGGGTTTCAATACCTACTATGTGAGACTAGCTTTACTGGTTTATTGCCACTGATATGCCGTTGTGTCTTTAATTTACAGCTGACTAGCGGCTTTGCGCGGTTTCACCCGCGTAGCTCTTGATCCCGTGGGAGTTTCTTAGCAAAATATGTTACTTCTGGTTAACGTAGCCATCAAATGCTGAAAGAATCTTTGAATCATTCTAGTAGTTTTTGAGTTTATTCATTACAAACATACAAAAATACAAATCTTTCCTCTTTATAATATTAGTAAAGATTTCAAAAAAGAGGAGGAAAGTAGGTTTTATTAATATACATTTGAACTGTACATTGTCCAAAAAATGTAGGACAGTTGTTAGAAACAAAACATATATGTATGTAGTAGGTAATTTTGATCTATACCCGGTCGATTACTTTTGCTTCAAAACAGTCCGCAGGCATCTATATTTCTATAATTGACAAAAAATTAGACCTAAAATATTTTAGTGTGCGTGTCGGACACCACTATGGGCGGAAACAATTTTGCAAAGCTGATGTAAGAAATATAATAGATAACGCACAGCAGGCTGAAATATATAGCCTGATACTTAGTGCCTTTAAAATATATGCTCTTATTTTATCTACCAACCAGCATTCAGCCAGCTTGGAGAATTACAGCTCGAACCTTATTGTCACCTAGAGGAGAGACCCTCAGCCCTGTAGTGGGCTAAATAAAAAAGCGTTGTAATGATGATGATCATTTTTTTTAAATCAGTTATTTAAAATTACAGAAAATGCAATTACATCTCTACTACTCCAGGAATCTGACCTAAAGGAGCTATTTCCTGAAATGGGCCATCGTGCCATATTCTCAAAAAAATTTGAAATACATAAGAAGACTATGCATCCTATTACCGATGATAATGTAAGTCACTAACAATTCAAAAATTAAATCTGCTTTAATTATCTCTATACCGTTGTCTTAATTAGTCCTTCAATTTACAGGCGTGTGATGTTTCAAGCTTTAACTTATCTATGTCTGACTTGCTGACATATCCGGCTGACCCTGATGCACGTCCTCAAGCTTCAAGCTCACCCGCACCCAAGACACCTATCACAGTAACCATTCCATCAGAAAACAAAATTAATATTTTATCGTATGTATTGTAATATTTCTTCAGAGCTATAATTAGGTACTATCTATACATATATCTCTATTTATCATCATTCAAGATGTAAAAAGTCAATTAAAAATAAATGAAGGGTATACCATTATTATAAACCACTTTGAATCAACTTTGAATCCTGAAAAAAAACTACTGTTCCATATTTGTTACAAATTTTTCAAACTGATTTTTCTTATATACAGGGTGTCCCGTAAGTCATGGATCAACGGATCTATTGTACCAAAATAATATAACATATACAACAGTTTACAAGTTCGATGTTACAAAAAGTTGTGTCAAGTTATATAATCTGCAGCCGAACCAGGTTTGATGCCTGTATGTCGGCAGACAGTGCCTCGTTTTTAATAGAAAAAATATTATAAGTTAGGTAGAATGAGTAGAAATTATAATTTATTTATTTCTGTTTTTCAGGATTTACTGCTACTTTTAAATAATTTATTAAATTTAGATACACATATTCCGTTGGATAATACGGCAAGAATAAGATTGGTAAGGCTCATCGGAACTTACATTTTGAGCAATCATCCGTCAAATGCAATAAGGAGTACCATTTATGCAAGTTGGGTACACGAAATTATTCGAGTATTCCCACAGGAAAAGGCATCGGTGTACTTCCATAGCAAGATTGTGGAATCTTCACGAGGTTTAATAACCAGGTTGGCAGGAAAGTTGCCTGATCAAATCCTGTGTGCCTACTGTGCCTATGCTGCTGTACTGTGCTAATGCTGACTGTGCCTACTTTGTAATTTGGGTTCTTTGTTATTGTAAAGTTTGAGACTGTTCTTTTGTGATTTTTAGATATATGACAATAAATAGTAAGTGAAAAATAACAGTATTTTTTTAGTTTTTTTTTTTCTGTTACACAACATTTAAATTAAATGTGTGACACCGATTGAAAGTACAAAGCAAATCGATTGCATCTACATAGCAAATCGATTCCAGATATCAAGTAGGTTTGCCGGCCTCCTTGGTGTAGAGGTAACATCGCTTGCCTTCTATGCCCGAGGTTTCAGGTTCAAGTCCTGGTGAGGGTGGATATAAGTGGTTTGGCTGTGGCTACCGAGTTAAATGACTCCCATTGCAGAGAAAGTCGGTTGTGGCTACCTAGCAAAACGATTGCAGATACCAAGTAGGGTGGCTGCGGCTACAGAGTTAAATGATTCGCATTGCAGAGAAAGTCTGTTGTGGCTACCTAGAAAAACAATTGCAGATACCAAGTAGGTTGGCTGTGGCTACAGAGTTAAGTGACTAACATTGCAGAGAAAGTTTGTTGTGGCTACCTAGCAAAGCGATTGCAGATACCAAGTAGGTTGGCTGTGGCTACAGAGTTACATGACTCACATTGCAGACAAAGTCTGTTGTGGCTACCTAGCAAAACGGTTACAAATACCAAGGAGGTTGGCTAAAACTATCCATGAAAGTTTGTTAATATAAACAGTAAAGTTGGCTACGTTTACAAACATTCTGTTTGTAATAACAATCAAGCTTACTTTGTTATTTCTAAGCAAACAATTTTAAACGATTTACTCGGTTGATTCTGATCAAGTAAGAATAGCAAACTTGACTTATTTATTTTTAGCAACAAACTTTGCAGGTTGTATATTGACAAACACGCTTTGTTAAAATCAACCGAAACTTAGTTATTTTTACACGCGAAATTTTTTCAGTGGAGTGACTCTGACGATTCATCCCAAATTTTAATTTAGGGTCTGGGGATTTTATTTATTTATTATTTATTATTATCCCATATAGAATTGCTGGATTCAGATTTTGATTACAATGAATAAAAATAATTATTGTATTTTATTGTTTTATTTTTAAGCCTGATTAATACTAGTTGCCTATCATTTTAATTACATACTTCTCATCTAAAAGTAGGACAGTACCAATGTTGTTTTTTTTACGATAATTTTATATAAAAAAATAAGTATCATGTTTGTTTAATCCATATGTGTAGTGCTATAGTCAGGGTTAGCATGATGGGATTTTTTTAAGATAGCCAGTTTTTTTCGTTCTCTACTTTCATTAGCCAGACTATACTAGTCAGCTAATTTATACCTACCTTATTTATGTAAAAGCTGTTTTGCTCGGTTTTACCCGCGGTATTAATGATCTCGTCAGAATTTCTGGATGGATCTGATGGAATGGATGTCCTTTGAAGGGGCAGTGATTTCTCATCCAAAAAAATTGCTCATCATAAAAAATAAGGTTAGCAAACAGTTACTAGGTAGACAAATATTGGTATCACATTTGTAATTGAATACAAATAAAAACAGACATTAAATATTAGACAATAATTTTAATTTCTTTGCAGGTGTACAGCGCTACGCCCAAGCTGCGGCAGCTGACGCGGTGCGCGGGCCTTCAACGGCAGTGCATCGAGTTCTGCGCTAGATCTGGTAAGAGGCCTGTGTTTATTTAGCTATCATAAATTAATCAGTATTTCTGAAAAATTCAAACCATTATACCTAGTCAAAATTAAGTACTTAGTGTGTTTTCTCTCTAAATGCCAACGCTGAGTTACGCGTTTGAACCCACCCATAGATTTATATAACACCTACTAAGAGAGATTGAAACATATAAACTTTCATAACATTTTCCGTACCGTACGCGCGTATCATACGCGGCGCTTGGCGCATTCTGAGCATCCGTATCGAACGCGCGTATGGTACGGACGTTGCAGTTTTGTATGAAACGCGCGTTCGAAAGCGTGGCGCAGCGTTGGCACTAAGACGGAAAAAAAACCATGACTTGACGGTTAATATCTGTGTTCATCGCATAAATATCCATCCTAATTGGAATCTAACCTACGACCTCTGGCTTGGATGGCAATGTCTCTACCGCTATACCTGCCAGGTAGCTGTATCAGGATGAGACTCCAGCTATATAATTTATACACAGCGCCAACTAGGACGCCCAGATAGGGGTGGCGATCGAATATTCAGCTTCGATCGCCTATGTATGAGACACTTGGAAGTTCCTCAAATACTTTTTGTAGTCTCGTTGTTGTTTGATGTATTCTAGTAGTTCATAAAATAGAAAAAAAGGTAGGTATTTAAGAATAATAATTGTCATTCAGTCCCAATATCATTGAATATGTCGGGTCTTAATAGCGCTATTTGTAATACCATCGAACTAACTGAATCATGACATGACCCATTTTGCTGAAAATTCGTTTAAAACTGTCAAACTTTTTAAGGTCTATCGTGTATAATGCACTTATGACTTTTTAGATACTGTACGAATTCTGAACTCACTAAATGCCAGTGTCGAATGTAATGATATCAAGTTCGTCACCAAGGAAACCTACCTTCAAGCGAATTTCGACCTACTAGCATTTAGACGATTTGCCAAAAATGAGCCTGTATATAATTGTTGAGCGATATTGCCTAAAGT
Organism: Stenoptilia bipunctidactyla; assembly: GCA_944452665.1. Lineage (NCBI taxonomy): Eukaryota > Metazoa > Arthropoda > Insecta > Lepidoptera > Pterophoridae > Stenoptilia > Stenoptilia bipunctidactyla. The sequence continues at coordinate 25,067,822 of OX101729.1, read as the reverse complement.
TTCTATTTATATTTAGTGGCCTCCGTGGAATATTTGTATATTATTTTCCTGTAATACGTAGGGGAATTTCGATATTTCTTACTGGTTCAACCACTCTTTTGTCAGACACTAGTCAAAGTTAAATCGCTCATGATTTGTCATGTTAGTTTTATTTCTTCAAAAATCCAAATCACAGCTAGTAGTAACTACTAAGTACAAATCGATCGACCCAAAAGCATCAAATTATTACCCGATCGAAAAAGGGCAAAGGGACTGTACTACTCGAGTCAGGACTTAATTCCTATAATGGAACGGGGTTCCCCTAAGTGATATTAAAGCACAAGTATAAGGTCGTCACCCCAAAAATCACAAATCCGGAACTACACTCGCTGCCTTTTTGATAAATTAAACAAGAACTGAACAAACATACTAGCAGAAAAAATAGAATAGAAAAACATTTATTCACATGAAAAACCATACAATCACTCATACATAACGCAATTTTGTACAATTTGTAGGTACATAATCATGTGAAAAGGACTAACTCAGCATATGCCAGGAGCCCGGTAGGTTGTTAGTCCCAGAGAGTAGGGGAATTTATACAAAAACAAGTTAACTTAAGAAACAAAAACATTAAATTTAAACAAGTTTGGAAAGGTATTTATTTATTTAGAAGTCCATTATGAATAGTCGTGCATAAGTTACATTTAACGATCGACAATTACAATACCGACTAGAACCTTTATAAAACAGTGCTTATGTAGCTGTCATCACATTTGAAACCTTATGTTTGTGGAGAAAAGTCCAAAGTCATTTAATTTAAAGATTTCTACAGTGTAGCGTTTTAACCACCCTAAAACACAACCCTGTGATATTAAATACTAGCTGCTTCGTGCGGTTTTACCCGCGTCATTTCAAATCCCACGGGAGCTTCGCTATTTCTATTCGCTATTCCAGACTGTAAACTATCACTATGCCAAATTTCATCCAAATCCATTAAGCCGTTTTGACGTGATAGAGTAACAAACATCCAGACATGCATACGTCCATCTATCAAAACTTTCAAATCTATATTTATATATAAAGCTGAAGAGTTTGTTTTTTTGTTTGTTTGAACGCGTTAATCTCAGAAACTACAAGTGGGATTTGAAAAACTCTATTTGCATTTGATAGCCCAATTTTATCCCGAAATTCCCACGGGATCAAAAGTTACGCGGGTAAAACCGCGCGCGGTTTATATTATATTACATTACACGTCGATTAAATGGCGCGAGGAGAGTTATAAATGACTTAGCTATATTGACTTTGTAGATTATTCGTCCTCACTTTCACAATTATATTATTAGTGGGATGTTTTAACCACAGATCAAATAAAACAAGATTGGCAGAATAATTTACTACAAGCTTCAAATTGAATAGACTATTTGAATTGCTTATTTATTAATTCAAATGCAGTATTTGAATAAAGTAGTGTTTATACATACATACATAGCTTCACGCCTGTATCCCTTATGGGGTAGGCAGAACACCAGAGGCTATAAAACCATCTGATGTCACATTTGACAAATTTGGAGGTATTATAATGATGGACAGAGACTATTGCAGTGACAGGGAGTCAGCCTGTCGCCTGCAAAAATGCCAATAAAACCTCTGTCCCTTAACTGACTTTTACAGTATGCCCGGGAAGAGAAGCAGCTGGCACATTCTATGTTTTTCTTTCGCTCCCAGTCCAGCATGGAAGAAGTTTATTTATGGTTTAATATTATCACGCATCATCCCGTCTCAATACGAGTATTAGGTTCCAGTTGTTGTTCGTATTTTATAATTTAAAATCATACAAAAGTATCCTTTCTTTCATCCTCTGAAACAAAAGGTTTTGTACGTTTGACATATCTATCCCTCTATGTGTAGCCTCCAAACGCCCTTATTAGAAAGAAAGATTTTCTTGTCGGGGTGGTTAAAAGCTTCAAGGCAGTAGTGTCAATGGCAATTTATAATTTCCTTTTAATATGTAACCTCGATGAAACGCTGCTGTACATACGACGAAGGTATACTTTAGTTTTTTTCATAATTTAATATCTTATATCTACGACAATCTACTATGGGGCAATGCCGCAGACTTTTTAACGATTTTCGCTTCACAGAACAGGGCTTTTCGCGAAATTTATATTCTTGGAAATAGACAATCACTGAGAGTAAAGTTTAACTTAAAGATTGGTGTCTTGAAATGCGAGGGACAAGATTAGTAATTAATTTTAAATTGCGAAAGATGAACAGGATAATAATAAATTTATCCTGGAAGGATTAGGAACGATCATTATCTCAGCGTTTCCCAAAGAAAACTAAAAGCAGCAAATTATTTATCGAAATGTCAACACGTAACTGTACCTGCCTTTTATGTATTCTGTAGCCCTACTAAAAAACCTTTGAAAAGCTAAAAACTATTAAGATCAAAAGCGTACTATAAAATCAAAGAATAGTTAGATAACAAAAGAGCGTGGGATTGATGTCTCTACAGGTTAATTCGTAAGATTAAATGTAAATCACCTCGTTATCGTTGGTTTAGCGGCTTATATACAGTCTGCAACAGTATTATGTATACCACCACCCAGTCTCCCGCACCCATACAACGCGTATGCATATTGTATGTGTGAGGGAGACTGGGTGGTATACATAATTTTGTTGAAGACTTTACCATCGAAGACACCTCCGCCTGACCACCACTTAGTTAATTTTTGCTTGCACTAAATAAATAGAATAGATAGTAAAACAGTTCGGCAATGTTTATGCGACATTTTTTTTTTTAAAGTAATCAGACGGCAATGGCCGCGATGGTACAGCCGATCATGCGCCGGTAGCTGTTGTAACAGCTGTCCATAAGCAGACCTGTTCATTTTCAAATATTCCCTTTGAATTTTATTGTGACGAAAAATAAACAGAAGTACCTAAATAATTAATCTGTTTTTTCAAGGAAATTATGCGAACTCACCCATCTATCACGCATCTGAACATAATCATGAAAATGGACATCTGCCGAAACCTATACCCATAGGTAGGTACCCACACAAGTAGGTGCATATCCATCAACTATATTTCTATCCTATACGGTTCTATAATGGGCATTGTTCACTTTTTTAACCTATTATTTTTATTATGTTATATTAATCTTTAGCCTATTTTGAGAGAACAATTTGAATAGTTTTATTTTTAACTGTGTCGTTTAATTTATACTGATTTTATGAAATTAGTACGTGATGACGTCATCAGTGGCATTAACTTTATAAACATGTGTCAGTCAGTAAAAAAAAACATTAGCTGTATCTGTGTGCTAAAGTTATGCTATGTCACTGTCACCCAATGGATTGTCAACAGACAACATACCAACATTTCAAACATTGATTCAAATCAAATCTTAACCGTCTCTATTTCCTCCGTTTCTTTTTTTTTGTAGTTTGTATAAATAATCTATAATTAAAATAATTAAATTAATTATTCTTTAAATTTTAATTGTTAATTAAACTTAGGTCAATCGCAGGGAAAAATAAAGAAGCTGAGTTTGTTACGTTGAGGTTACGTTAAAATATAAACAAAACAAAACAACCACCATAGAGCTATAGAGTTTAGTTTGACTTTTTTTAAACCTTTGATGACGTAATCAAAGTTAAATAAAGGTCAAATGTATTTTGTTAAAAATCTCTTAAACCCCAATATTTTTAAATGTTTTAAATCGACTAAATTAATCAGAAACCTTATTCCTCGAAAAGGTTTTTCGTATGAAATAAATTAAAAAAAATGAACAATGCCCATTATGTACATGCTTCCTTATTTATTATGCCTTGTGGTGACAGTGTAGTTTGTAGTTTAGTGCCGTGTGGTGGCGCCATTCAAAAGTCCATCACTTCCATGGGCTTTGAATAAATATTGCTTTATTTTATATTTCTTTTTAATTATCTTGCAATAAATGGAACAATATTCCGTGAAACAAATGTTGTTGGGATTGATGTGGAGAGGCTGCCTGCAAGAGTCAAATGTTTGTCTAGTTAAAACAATATTGCTATACAAAAAATTTTGAAGTATTATTTCCATTGATATTTATTAATTGTATCATCTTAAAAATCATTGAAATTACATACATACATACATAACGTCACACCTGTATCCCTTATGGGGTAGACAGAACACCAGGGGTTACAAGACCATCTGATGTCACGACAAATTTAGAGGTATGATAAAGATGGAGGGAGACAATTGTAGTGACAGGGGGTCAGCCTATCGCCCACAAAAACGCCTTTTAAACCTCTGTCCCTTAACTGACTTTCACAGTATGCCCGGGAAGAGAAGCAGCTGCCACATTCTATGTTTTTCTTTCGCTCCCAGTCCAGCATGGAAGCAATTCACAACATTGAAATTAACATTTATTTATCAAATAAAAAAATATGCTAACAAGATTGTTATAATTCCAATTCTTATTTAGTTATTAATTGTATATTCGGATTGTTATGCAAAGTCCATTTCTTCTATCAATATCAAAAAAAAACTATTTAAATATTACAGTAAATGACCCGTTCCTGTGGTATTTCCAAACAACTGGATTCGGGAATTCTAACACAATTATAAGCCTGCCTGGCGGAACGATCTGTCCCTTCGGTCACGGTGTGCCTCTACCATCAGTCAGTGACCTTACACTTCATACCACCAGATCTTTGCCTCGTTCTCTACTATAGTTAAATAAGCTTCGTTCCTTAATTGTGCTGTGAACCGTGCAGGAAAGTGTAAAGCGGTTGTTGATGCACAATTGCGGGAGTAAATCAAGCGGATATCGCTTTGGAAGACGAAGAGGGTTCCGTAGCAGTATCTATACAGGGGATATCAAGATGCTATGTTAATGTTCTTTTTTGTAATTTCTTTACGAAAAGTTTTTAAAATTTATTTAGTATATTTTCTAATATTGAGATGCTTGTAATTTGGACTATAATGACAGGAGCGCAAAGTTGGTTTTGACATGGATGTGGATGTCTTAAGGCCCTTATTGTGAAAGCTTTTTTAAGTGTTGATCTTGACTCAAGCATAGATTCACTGTCAATTTTCCATAGAGAACTATTTTAACTTCTTAACTTCTAAAACAAAATTAATATTCCAAAGTAGACTAAAAGCTATAATAAAGGAATAAATATTTAGTTTGTAAATAAATGAGATTTGAAGATGGCAGGAAAAGAAAAACAAAAACAATACAGATGGATTCTCTGCAGAATTATATGAATATAAAGAGTGTGCTCAAATTACATAGCTTCAGGAAGTAATTGTCGTGCCAAGCATTCTTGCGGAAGACAAAGAAATACGTTAAATCTACTGGATTTCCCGATTTTTATTTAAGCGCATTATTTATTTTATCGTTTATTGTAGATTCGCCATTAACGTGACCCTCGTCGGCTGCTCATCAACCGCTAATTCATCACGATGTTCATAATTGGACTTTCGGCTCCCGGTATTTTCTTTCAAAGGTAAACGCGTACAAAATTTATAACGTCACTTCTTATTTGTAAAATGGACCGTGCGTGAGTAACTCAATTATCAGGGAAAACATCTGAAGTAGTACTACGCGTATAGTTACAACTCCAATTTCAATTTTGGACCGTAGCCAAAATAGCGAGGTTTTAAAAAAACACTTTTTGAACGGATTGATCGCATATTTGACATTTTCAACTGACTTCCAAAAGGAGTAGGTTCTGTATGTTTTTTTTGTCTTTGTTAGACGATTTTTTGGACAATTATGAATCGATTTTAAATATTCTTGTTTCATATGATGCGGGGTTTCATACTTCAAAAGTGGTCCCATATAAATTTCATCAAAATCGATTGAGCACTTCATGGAAAATTTTAATTTTAGAAAAAATATGTTTGAATTTACAAACACGACCTTAAACTTCAGTGAAAATTTTGACGTGAAGTCGGTTTTTTTAATGCTGTGCATTAGTTGATTAGTAACTCAACGTCTTGGTGTCTTCAGACCCCGTGCCCAGACATCATGGCGCGATACATTCAGATTTAAGACTTTGATTCTTAAAAACCTAAGAGAATATTAAGTGAGGTTTTGTCATTCCAGTCTGGAACCCCGATGAGATAAGAAAAATGCCGCAGACGATAACAAAACGAGTTTCATAAAAAAAATACAAACTACACGCACAAATTGCAGTCTCCATTGTTCCGTAAACAACGGACAAAAAATAACAAAATTAACATTCAAATAATTCAATAAGCAACTTATGAATTGTGCTTCAGATAAATAAGCTTGTTTTGGCCTTTATCGGAAAATACTTATCTCAAAGTTTTTCTTTATTTTGCCCGGAGTGTGATACTTACTAGGTACGCTTGAAACGAAATATCCTCAATGTATTGTTTTAATAGTCTTTTCTTTCTGTTCGTACCAAAGTTATTTTCGATCATGTAAGTGTGCAATGAAGTATAAATAAATAAAAAAAAAAAGAAAACTTTATCTTACTTTATTTCAACTGAAGTGTGTTACTAACTACGCTTGAAACTAAATATCGCAATAGTATTGTTTTATTAGTATTTTCGTTTTTTTTTAGGCTTCCGTATCCAAAGGCTATCCAAAGTTATTTTCGATCATAAATTTTCATGTTTTCTTTCAACAAATTCAGGAAAAGAGTTGTTTTTAGGAAAGTAGTTGGCAACTTAGACGACCGGCTGGTGTAGCGGTAACATACATTGCCTTCTATGCCAGAGGTCCTGGGTTCGAATCGCGGCGGCGGCGGATAGTGTGTGATGAACACAGATATTAGTCGTCAAGTCATGGATGTTTATTATATTTCTTAAGTATATCAGTTATCTAGTATCCATAACACAAGTTCTATAAGAAACTTAATTTGGGCTAGATAATGTTGTGTGAGTGTCAGAAATATATATTTATTATTTATTTATTTATAACTAATATCAACAAAAAGTTTCTTCGAATTTAGGACATGTTCAAGCGGCTAAAATGTACTCTTCGTTTTCATGGGGTTGTCAGGACAATGTATTTTCTGTAACATGCTTAACAAAACGCAGTTTCCCTACTACTTATAACAATGTATATTATGATACTGCTTTGTTCCGCTCTGTGGTCTTCGTGACATAATCTTATTTAAGCTTCCTTTGGGCCTACATTGTTGGCATGTCAGTTGTTATTCATTAACTAGTTTCATGGTAAAAAAAAAAAGAAAAGTACGGTTAGCTACATTAGGTTTTGTTTCCTGTTTCACATTTCTACTGTCAAACAGAAAAATAATGATACCAGTTATCTTCGTAGTGTAAGGTACTGAATGGGAATGATTGAAATTGAATGGTAGGTACTTTTTCATTCATTAACCAGAAAATTTTAAAGCAATGTATGAATACGTGAATTTGATATATGTACTTTATCTTTACAGTATTTTTAATGAAAATTATTAATTACGAAACATGTTTAGTGCTTTAAAATGGTCACAGTTGAAGTAAAATTAGTTTTTTTTGTAAATTTTCAGTCACGAAAAAGTAAGTTGCATAAAGCAACCCTGGAAATGATAAAATGAAAGTATAAAATATTTTGGGAGACAAAATATTTTTTTCCTAACTTGACAAAATTATTAATTTAAAAAAATCATTCGTCACTTAAACCGCATCACTATTTTTTTCTTCTCTAAATGGGCACACTGGAACTTTTATTTTTATTTTATTTTAATGCATTGAATTATTTCCGGGGCATAAGAAGCATCGAAAGTAGTCATGGTCAAATGGCCTGAACAGTCCGAGCGCTTTGGCTGTGTTTATGTTTATGACTACTTCAAATACTTCTTAGTATTTGGTGATCTTCGCTGCTACGCACTTAATGTAGCTATTACGCACTTAATGCTCATGTTTACGGATTCGTGCCCACGGGATTTTTATTTAATACAGGGTGGGGCAAAAGTCCCGCTACCATTTTGATTGTCTATAACATTGTTCGAAGAAAAGATAAGTGGTTTGGTTTTCATAAAAAGTTTATTTGGTCTTTATATTTTTTTTCTTCAAATTCTTCAACAACATTCATGTCGAAAGAACTCGCAGTCTTACTCTTGTTTTACACGACTTAAGTCAAGCGAGTCGCTAGCTTTCATTTAAAACCATCGATGACCTTGCTACAAACAACTTGTAACAAAGTCTTTGAGCATGTTCTGGTGTAATGGTGCCATAACAAAACAACTTTTGTCCCATGGCAACACCATTTCCGTGTGCGTTGTATAAACATTACCAATTTGACCTCTAACCGAATGCCCTAAATACGGATGCTGTGTAACAAAGATAGATGGGGACAGTCAGCTGATAAAACTTGATGATATTAGAGTTTTTATGTGCTTTTATAAAATAACCATAATTTTTAAACGTCAGTTAGTAGATATGTTTGAAATATCCACCAGATATTTTTTGTAGGTGAGATTCCCGCACGGAACAAGAAAAAAATATGTTCCGTGTCTGGGTGTTTATGTATTTATATTCTAGGTTCCCCCCTAGTTCGCTACATGGTATCCCATAACACAAGCTATGCTTACTTTGAGGCCATGTAGTCATCGTCTAGGAATTTTAATTTTAATATCTAATTCTATTAATGAATGCATTGTGTGTCTATTTTGATAATAGTAACAGTTTCTGTTGTTGGTATCCAAGTATTGTTAAGTACGTCTTTTAAAATCTGCATAGCCCATCTATGTTATTATGCTATGCTTATCTAGCCGCCTCCAAACGTAAAACAGAGACCTTCGAACGAAATCCACTGTAAAAAGAGTTTTTTGTTACATAGTCTTTTGTTTCCACTAATCATCCAAAAATATGTTGTTCGTGGTTGACTATACTATCACAAAAAAAACGTTTAACAGGCGCCGCACGCCCCAATCAAGCAAGCGAGGCGTAGGCAGGGCCGCGGACGAAATCTCAACTGCGTAGGGCTCGCACGTGCGGAAACAGCTTTATGTGAAATACCATTTTACCGGGCATCTTTAATTAATTTGTTTGAATGAACTTAATGTTTTTGACAGTTTCCATGTCAAAGTATAACTTTTTAATGTGATTGTTACTGCATAAGGCGTAGTAATTTTATTAATATCATAAGCTATAGAATAAGTACATAAAAATAAGATTATAATTTACATACTAAAGTCACAATATAAATAATTAAATTCAAATCAAGCGATGGTAAACAGAAGTCACGTAATAAAGCCTATTTAAGTTCAAATGCGCAACATATTGTATTTATGTCTGAGGTGATGTTCTGAATGCTTGGCATAGCTGTTGTCGTCCGTTGTCGAAGCATGGTAAAAAAAAATTGTTAACGCATTTTTTGTCAGTTCGTTCACTAAACTGCGCTCTAAGTGGACAGGTTATTTCTCGTTTGGTTGTTAGATCGGCAAATATTCATGTTTGTGGTAGAGGCGCCAAAGATAGGTACTTGACGATGAATAAAAAATAGAAAAATCATTGGTTACATATGCATTTGTTTGATTTAATGGGTTGAAAAGAATGAAAAGCATTTTTCTAAAGGCATTTGATTTTCGTTTCCGCATTGGACAACCTGATACGTATTACTACAGTTCTTTGTTAGAATGAGTTCCTTTTTATCACTTTCATCAGCGCCTTAATTGTACTGTTGTAATTTACAAAATAATCTATAATATCGCCGTTGCTACTATTAAAAGTATTTATCTTTGAGTACTTCGCATACTTGAAAGAAATGCTGTTTAAAAAACAGAGTTAATTTTAATTAGCGCATCACTTCTTGCAGGCTTCATCTCCACATCAATCCCAACAAGATTTGTTCCACGAGTTGTTACAAATCTCGATATATAACACAAAAAAAGAAAAACAAACAAATTTTTGCTCCCTCTGTTATTTATTACTCTGTATTTTGAGCGTCACCCCGCGACCCGCTGCACGTGGCGTGACGCCCCAAGGTGCATGGCATCAGTGTAAATAGAGTAACGCCACTTTAGAGACAATAAATACTAAACTTAATTTTTTTAAATTATTAATTTTAAAAAGTCGTAGAACAATTTTTTTTTTCGGATTGATGTGCAGAAGCAGCGTGCAAGAGGTGATGCGCTAATTAAAATTAATGTATGACTTGTTTTAGCAATAACCGTTTATTTTATTTTACATTGTAATGTACACAATAACTTAATTTGGAATAGTGATAGAAATATTTAAACCAAAGTTATATTTCCGTTACGTTAGGTAAGAGAGCTGAATAGAATAGTACACATATGACAGCACATATTAGATTTGATAAAACTTCGTAAACTTATATCAGAAGCTGTTAGTTCCTTAATAAATAAATATAGATAATATGTTTGTGTCCCGAATAATTCAAAAACCACAGGCAATATATTTAGTGATTGATTTAGGAAGTATAGAATTGAATTGAGGTCAACTCAAAAAAAAGGAAAATGCAACAGTGAGCTTATCTTTTGGTCCAATCAACACCCTAAGGGGGATGATTTCAGGGATTTTACGGGAGTAAATACGTAGGTGACAGCTGTCCATTGTATGTTTAGAACGTATTGATATTTATTTACCTTAATGTTTATTTCATAAAACGTTTCTCTAAGTGGTACTCTTGAGTCGAGGACAATAGCATGTTGTGTTTAGCACAGACGGCGAAACTTATTGTCTATGATATGAATACTAATTACATATTTATTCTAGTATATCGAATGGACTAGCAAAAAGTACTCAAGCACAGTACAGATATCTACAGTAATGGGAGGTTTTCTGACAGCTCATTAAAAAAATAAAACTGTACAAAATTGGTACAAAAGGCTTCAATAGATGGCGCTTTACAAAAGGCGAAGGCGAAGAATTTATTCCACACTGCGTTTTTAAAAGTAAGATAAATTTATTCACGTCTGTATCAGAAATTGAACGTATAAATAACCATAGATGGTAGATACCACTTACCTACATTATAGTATACAGACTAAACGCCTTCGGCTTTTTAAAAGTGCAATCTATAGAGGTTTTTTGAACAAATTTTTATGAGCTGTCAGAAAACTCCCCATTCAACTTCATACAAACGGACGAAACGCGAGCTATAACTACGCGGCTCGATCTCGCATGCGCTCGGCATGCGGCCAGTCGCGAGTGTCCGCATACCGAAACAATTGTTGATTGAGCTTTACGTTAATATGCGGATTGTTTATACTTTAAACTTTAATTATACATCTTTCGTGTGTCTTAGTCGAGCGAGACGCAAGTATTTTTCGGTCGCTAATTTGTAAGACCGATTTGTTATTTAAACGTAAACATTTTTTTTTGACACAAAACGTATTTTTGTTGAACACTTCCTATTCAATTTAAAAAGTATTTTTTATATGTATAAAGAAAGTATATTTGCAGTCACAAAACTAAATGGAAGTAAACACAAAATAGACAAATGTAGTTTAAACGCTAAAGGCGGACAGCCCTATGACATGTGAACGGACCGCGGCGCTGTAGGCAATTAATTCACACATGCGGCCGAGTTGAATTACTGTAGATATCTGTACTGTGTCGTAAGTAAGTAATAAATTTAAAAAACAATGGGTCATAAATTTAATATACCTACAACTTTTACTAAGCCACCGAAACATCTATGTGTAAATTAATTAGTTGTGTATTAGTGTGGTGTATTCAAGGTAAATTGGATATTAAACAAATTTCATAAGATGATATTCTTAGACTATTTTTAGTCACATTTCGTTCCCTTATAATTCCGAAATCATCCTATGGGAATTACCCGAACACAAAGCATTAAAGGCACTAAAGGGAATATTCAATATTTTTCATACACCGTGGTTTTCACTTTTTTGATGACTCTCGACAGCTAAACAAGCTATGTGAATTGAAAGAGTATATTTTTAACATTCTATCTGTCCAAAAATTATCATTTTTGGCCCCGCCATTTTTGCGATTTAAAATATTTAATTTTGCCTGGCATCCCAGTGCCATTCGTAAATGACACAATTTCCGGTAACTTTGACATTTTAGTGACATTTGACGTAACTTTTAACTTGTCAAATTGCAATAATGTCAGTGTCGATAAAATGCCATTTCTACAATAATATTTCATTAATTTATGATAGAAGCCAATCCACGACTAAATTTATTTATGCATAAAATAAAATCATACAAGAAAAAATGTATGATTTTATTTTATGCATGAATGAATAAAATCATACAAGAAAGAGTAACGTATAGTTTTTCTCGATAGGAATATAAATATCATTCCATCACCTTGCTATTCTAATAAAACTGAACGGAAATGGGAATCTCTGTGTGTGCTGAAAATTATGGACGCAGTTTTAATCTTTCTTTAATTAAATTAAGTAAATGGTGGGGTGAAAAAAAATATTAAAGTTATGAAATCGTAAGGTTGCCTTGTCAGGTATACAACTGGTGGGTCCAGAATAGAACTCAATGGACTGGTGGGTCCATTGAGTTCTATTCTAGATATAAGTATGTCAATGGGTGGGTCGCTTTTGAAATTCTAGTACGTGATACTTTGGGATCATTGGGATCAAACATATAATAGAATTATTGAGTAATCTTAACCGAAAGTTAAAGAATTGATTAAGCAACGCATGGTTACACTAGCGTTATCAGCGATCCGCGTGCCAGGTCACGTGCCGCGATTTACTCGGGCGCCGTGGTTACTGAGCATATCAAACGATATCGCAGGTTAAGCGCGCTCGGTGCGGCCGGTATTAGGATGGGTGACCGCCGACCATTCATTTCTCACGACGACTTCCGTGCTTCGGAGGGCACGCTAAGCAGTCGGTCCCGTGTGCTGTATACTTGTATACAGTAGTCGTTAGGGTTTGTCAGAAGCCATTTCGGCACCCTGAAATATCTGACATCCACCAACCAACACTGGGCCAGCTTGGTGGATTACGGCCTAAACCTCCTCGTCACCCAGAGGAGCCCTGCAGTGGGGTCATCAAACGGAGTTGCGATGATGATGATGATGAAGTAAAGTAAATAGTAACAAAACTTTATTTATTTATTATAAAAATTAATTTCCTACTTTTATTACATAATTATGACCAGAATCGAGTACAGAGTGCTCTCCTTCAGTATCTAAAATTTGTCACCAGTCACTCTGTATAAAAAACCAATTTTCAATTCTGCCGGAAATAGTTTACAAAATAAAACCACTTTCGAGTAAGCCCTTTGTTCAAAACTAAGTTATTATATTAAGGAACCCACGCAATAATTATTTTTTTACATTGACTCTCATACTTTAATATTTATTCAAGCATATAATATTGTTGTTTCCACAATGGCTATAGAAAGTGCTGAAGTATACAGGGTTGATTTTTAGTCACCGGCCAAATTTTTTTACACAATAAGTATCATTTATAGAAAAGATTTTTTCAAAAAAAACTAATGTACTTTTTTGTACAAAGCAATTTATATATTTGCTACCATATAAGAGAAAGCGTGGTCACTCTAAATCATTAATACTACTCGCTACTACAAAACATCTTGTAGTACTACGTCGTAGCATTATCAATGAAATACCACAGCGACTATTTGTAAAAAAGTTTGTGGTGCTAAATTTCCTTTTTTTGTACTGAGCGATACTAAAACAAATATGTAGGTAGATACGTTTAAATCGCATCAGAGAACATTTACATTTGGCTGTTGACTACAAAACAGCCCTGTATGTATTATATTATTGTTGGGATAAATACTTCAGTGCCTTTTACGAAAGGTTTCAGTTATTTTCAGATCTTTAAGATATTTTATTTATGTGTATTCAACAGTTTATACAGGGTGACTGGTGGGTCACTTTTGAAATTCAAGGACGTGATAGTTTGAGATCATACATGAAGAGAAAAAATACAATAAAAAAATAATATTAATTATTTACTGAGTAAACTTAACCGAAAGTTCAAGAATTGATTACGCAACGCATGGTTACGCTAGCGTTGGCAGCGATCCGCGTGCCAGGTCACGTGCCGCGATTGACTCAGTTGTATGTAAAGTAAATAGTAACATGGTAGTATTTATTTATAGGGAATTCTAGTGAAAAATTAAGTTATATTCAAGGTTCCCCCTTAGTTCACTACATGGTATCTCATAACACAAGCTTCGCTTACTTTGAGGCCATGTAGTTGGTGTGATTTTCTGTTTTTTTTTTTAATGTTAATTTATTCAATAGTTATTCGACTGGTGTAGCGGTACAAACATTTCTAGAGGTTCTGAATTCAATCCCGGTCGGGATTGATATTTGTGTGATGAATAAAGTCACCGTCTAGTTATACTATAAATTAAATATGCATCTATAAATGTGTACCTATGTGTGTAAGTTAATTTATCCGTTATCTAGCGTCCAAAGCATAGATTCTTTAAGAAATTCTTTATTTAGTCAAGATACTATCTTGTGAATGTACGATGTATGTATTGATATAAAGGTACACCATAAATTAAAACACGTAGAATCAAAGAGACAAAAACCTACATAATTTAACTCAATTTAATATTGTTTCAGCACGACAACTGCCTAAAGTTGGCGATATTTTCCGTATGTATGCCTGCATGACATACGGAAGTACAGTGCGCGACATCTGTCGCCGCCTGAAACCGCAGGACCTGGCCATCAACGAGAGGAAACTCGTGCTGTTCGGTGTACTCGAGGGTCTTATACGAAGAGTATATAAGGTATGGCGGAGAGCATTGCGAACCATTTATCCTTGTTTTTAACTTATCTCACCTTTATTCATGAGGGTGGGTTAGGGATAGGAAGATGGATAGAGATTGATAGATAGAATGGAGCCTTTTGGGGCATTTGTTTTAAGAAAACGAGTTTCTTGGAGTTCCCGGGAGAATTAAATACATATACTTTCCCATAAAAGGTATATGAATTTAGAATAACTGAATTAGTTTAACTGTGTCATTGTGTACCAAACTTATACTCTAACAAATAATTCAATGCAGTAAACTGACAGTTCGAAATTTCAAATAGAAAAATAATGATACCAGTTAAAAACTTCGTAGTGTAAGTACTGAATAAGAATGATTGAAAAAAAACGAGTCTTTGTCATTCGTTTTGCATTAAATTTTAAAAATATATATAAATAATTGAATTTGAGGACTTTAATGAAAATAATTAATTACAAGACATGCCTTTAAAGCGGTTACAGTAGAAGTAAAATCTGATTACTGCGTGATTTTTAAACTCGTTTTGTCGTTAAAAAATAATTTTCAAGAAAAGTTGCCATTCGCTATCAGCACCATAAAAAAAGAAATATCTTGTGAGCCAAAATATATTTTTCCCATACATTACGATATTACTATTTAAAAAACTATTACAAACATTCACTTAAACCACATCACTATTTTTTTCTTCCCTAAAGTGGGCACACTGGAACTGTCAATTTACTGCATTGAACTATTTGCCAGGGTATAGTCTAACTCAGACGTTCCCAAACTTCTTGCGTCGTAGACCCCTCACCATGTTTTATGGCTTTGGGTAGACCCCCTACTTACCTGACGTTGACTTTTTGATATCGTCTACATCCTACAACTAAATTTTTTTATAAACATATACGTATTTTACTTTTTAGGTAGGCACTATTTTAAATAATGTATATGTCTATACATATATTACAAGATAATATAATGTAAGTAAATAGGCACTATTTTCATTTCATGGAAACCCTAATTTTTTTCGCTGTCGACCCTATTGGTCGATATAGACCACTTTGGGAATCACTGGTCTAACTCATTAAGGAGCTTTTGGGTATAAAGTGTCAATTCTATAACTAATGAACAGTGTAATTTTTATCGCCTGTTTTGGCGCCCAACTTGGGACCTCCTTGCAAACAAATAGTTGAATCTTGATACAAGTCTTACTACTATTTACTATAAGTTTTTTAACAATTACTAACGCCGCGTTTGACCTCAAACTCACCTATTGGTAAATAAAGATGAGGTCGAACATGATACACGGATTCAGGAAAGAACCGGCTCTTCATGGTGTTTGGCGGCAGATTTAACATGCAGGGTGATTGCCAGCCGGGCGAAACCAGAATTTGAGCTACCATCAACCAGAAGTCGCTCAGCTTAGTATCCAGGGGTGGATATGAACCGTCGTGTTATTCTCAAACACTGTTTCAGTAATATTTGCTTTTTATTTTCAGTTCCCAGTTACCCTGCACAACGATGATACCTCGTCGATCCGAAGTGAACATAGCCAGCCACTCACGCGCACCTACAACGGACTCGTTTGTTTGGACGAACTCTGCTGCCAGGCCGGCCTATCTGCCTCTCAGCTCGAAGAGCAGCTAGAGCGAGATAGCAACGTCGTGTTCATCGTCAAGTGATTTGTGCTAGAGCAGGACGATTAATGATCTATCAGACGCATCCCTGTCATTCTGGAAAAAGTGGTGAGAAAGTAATGTGTAGAGAGAGACAAGTAATGTTTATGCTGTGAGGTTGCAGATTGTACCTATTACGGGTTTTTGGGCAATTACAATTGTAAATTTAATTGTAAATAGTTATTGAAGATGTGTAATATTTTTGGTAGCGGTTTTAACTTGTAATGATAAAAGATATTTTAAATGTGCAAGCCACAACTATGTCATTAAAACTCTAAACCGTTTTTTACAATTTATTCATATTTTTAACACCGTATATTTAATAAAAAACATTTTGGAACATTTTAAGATTTTAGTATACATGATTTAGATATTTTTTATCTCCATTTCCAGAATAACTTCCGTTATTTGCATTAAAATATATTATTACTTTAAAGCCAAAGTATATTTGTGTATTTTAGTCAAACTGTGTTCATTATTGTTTAAAATTAACCTATAAAAGTACATGTTTTTTGAATACCTACTTATTAAAGTTGATTTTTTAATTGATTCATATTTAAAACAACAACGAATCGAAAATCACAAGTTTCTAACACTTATTAGTTTTATCAAAGAAATACAAAAGTTAATATAAAAGTTATAAAAAAGTTATAAATTTTCTTATGCATGAGAATTACAAATGTAAATACGATTATAAAATATACAAATATTTTTTATTATTTACAAAATTATATTTGGCTCTTCCTTCGGAATAGTCATTACTTTACTATACTTTTTTTTTTCAATCATACCTAGGTACCGATGAGTGATTTACTGTACCTATACCTACAGTTTTGGTAAAATCCGATCTCTACCTTTGATACTCACCTTTGCCATTCATTATTTCGGATAAATACAGTAAATGCTGTGATAAAATAGTAAAGTAACTTGTCAAGAAATTATTAGGTTTTTTACTCACTGATACTGCAATTTATATTCATTTTTTTATAATTATTGATATTTTTTTACGTCAACGAATTTTTGTGAAAGATGGACTCTAGGGGTCAGTTGTGGAACTAACCAACGACAGTAAAAAAAAAACATGTCATCTGTAAAATAAACTATTTTAGCTATCCATTAGTCTTCCAATTATTATAAAATTATAAGTACCTACGTACGATTTGTGTTCCATGAAATAAAATTAAAGTGATACCTTACAATTATTTACTAATAATAAAGTATTGAAACAGGCCTGGAAAATGTACAGAAGGCAGCAAACCAAGCGTTACAAACCTGTCAAATTTCCGCTAGCAATTTTTAACTTATCGAGGGCATAGAGTTCAGATTCATTTACATTTTTTTTACAGGGCTAGAACGCTTGATCTGCTGCCTTCTGTACATAAAATAACAAAATAAAGTAACATAGATCTGGTCTATGTTACTTCAAGGTTGTCATAGTTTAGTTCCAGAAACTACCGCTAGAGTAATTTACTCATCTACAAATATTTTAAGCTGCTTTCGATCTAATTTCTGTGCAGGTATTATTATTTATAAATCCTGATTTATAATGTGTTATAATAATCAGAAAGTATGTGCTTTATAAAGTAACCTATTTTTATTTCTTTATAAGTACTTATTGTTATTATTAAATAGTTGTAAGAATATTTTAAAAATATTTTATAATAAGGTACAACTGTATAGTACATAAATCTTGCTCAATAAATGAAGTATAGTTTTATACATATACGTGTATATACAAAATAAATAGATTCTTATATTATGTAAAAAGTTTTTGTAAATGCGATCTATAGGTGCTATAATTACTCGTACTCGGTTTCATTATCATATTCTTATACATATAAAATATTTTTATACATATCGCTTTAGTTTACCCACCGTAATTATTTTGTTTACAATTGTTGATCAATGCTTTTTAAAATAAATTAGGAATCAACTAGAATGGTCGTTTTATTTTATTTTTTAAAGGTCATTACTTAAAACATTTGAAAAGCTTTCGAACTAAAGCGGCTCACAAATTTGCAATACCTATTGTAAAATGAACCCTGTATGCAGACAGTCAAAGTCTGAAAACGTCCACTCAAGTAGACTCCGATTATTAACCTTTAAATATTTTGTTCTGTGTGCCTAGTGCGACTTTATTATTACTAGAATAACCTTAGCATCGAGCAAAACCATAGACTTTTCTTTGGTTAAAATCGTCCCGGTCAGGGCAGGACAAAATACCATAAACTCTATGGTAAAAGTATTTTTTATGTTGTTCTATGCCATAGATACTTTATACTAGAGTAAGTTCCCTAAATATGGACTACCATATCGTTTTCCTTTAAAAAACCTAAATGTGTGAATATAATTAAAGTGTTTGAATTAGGAACTTTTGCAACAAAGTATTAAAAATGGACCACCAAGTTTTTAATATGGACCTTATACACATAATATGGTCCACCGTTATAATTAGGTACTAAACAATCATCATATCTTACTTTTTACTTATATAAAGTTATCAAAGAAATCTGTATCACAATATATAAATATTAGAATATAAACAAAATCAAATTACATATTATCTACCTGAGATCTATTGTATTTTTTTCTGTTTTCTTGTATTTTCTTAGATACAACTCTTTTCTTGCCTTTTTATATTTTTTGTTTCGTCATATATTTTAGTGATATCCGTCTTCTTTTAAAATGCTTCTGCTTCTTTTTTTTCTTATTTGAAATCTCTTGATCCAGTTTATATGGAGACGAAGTGAAATATGCAGATTTTGTTGCTTTTCTTTCCCGGTTACTACTTTTAATTTTGGTATAGGAAATAATTGTTTTGGCGATAAGTACAAGGTAGATGTGGAAGGCTCAGCTAGGTCAGATGCATTTAGGAAATCTGGAATATCAGTTGCAATTGTTGTGTCTTGTTTACGTTCCGGAGATTTATAGGGGATCGACAATTTAGAAGTTGCTTCCATTCATAATTGGATCAAAGTTGGAACGTGTTCAACACTTGTAATTTGAGATGTATTTGTCGTTTTTTCAAAGCAACTGATATTTTGTCATAAACACTCGATTGAGGAAAATTCACCATTGGTTCGTTTAAATCAGTTTCATCTACGAAAGTTCTATCTGAATCACCATCTTTATTATTATCATCTGGAGTAAGTGTCGTTGATTGAGTGTGAAGGGTATCAGCTTGCTGAGCTTGAACACTAATGGTGGGACTTTCACTCGAGGACTCAATATTAATGAAATCATGGTATTGAAAAACATTACGATCTATCGAATAAGTTCCTGTGGCACGAAATCCATTGATAGCAAGATCAGCACGCTGTGTTTTTATAAAAGCACGACCGAATATTTCCGCAATTTCGTAGTGCGTAGCGGCTTGAGTTTTATTTCGCATCCACTGAAGAATTTCTTCACTGAAATAGACTATATATATATAGACTCATAAATGTACGATCAAGTCTTATATCTTATCTTATGTCTTGAATGTGGTGGCAACGATAAAAGTTGCACATTGTTTGCTCTGGTCAAATCAATTAATTCAATGTTTCGTGTGTGACTAGTATATCCATCCAACACTAAAAGTATAGGGGAAGTAGCTGAAGGCTTAACATGGTTTAAAAAGTGTTTGAACCATTTTGTAAAGAGATCGGTCTGAATCCACCATGATGGGTGACATGCGAGAATTGCACGCAGTGGAGCTCCTTTCATTAAAAGTGGATGGTCTCATTTCCGCAGAAATATCATCATCTGTGGCACATATGTACCACTTGCACTCATGCACATGATACAGGTAACAGTAGAACCTCTTTCTGCCGAGGTTGTTTCTGCAATTTGCCTTTTCCCCTTTTTGGCCAACACTGTACATCTGTACAACACTGTACAACGCAAGTACAACTGAAATACCTGTCCCATCTATATTGTAGACATTATTGGTAGATTAATGGTTTATTGTTTTTTCTAATAATGTAAAAAAATTATAAACATCTTCCCTGTCTTTCCCTTCATTCTGGCGATGGACGTACCCGTGGGTTGACGGAAGGATACTTGTGGATGTGTTTGGAGAAACAAACGCAGCCACGTTTTTCCAGCAGATTGTTTGTCATTTGAAAAATTATGTTTCAACTTATTTGTTTCAGCTAACTGATATGCTAACTTAACTTAATATCACGCCGTGTCAAACCAAAACCTGATGCTTCCATTGCTAATATATATTCCACCAAATCGGTCTCAAGTTGATCAGGAAAATTAGCTTTTCGACCGAGTTTTAAATTTGTCACCTCTTCTAGTGGCTTGTTTTTTGTTAGCATAAACGTATCAGTATCGTTTTTGGCACACCAAAAGTTTTCGACGCTTTTAGGTAACCCATTCTTTGTTCTTTTATGGCTAGTATGGCCATAGTCATCGAGTCTTTGGCCCACTGCTGTCTAATAGGTAACTTCTTTGGTTTAGACGCCATTATCTATAAAGAAGAAAAACAGTCTGTACTTATGGACCACGTGCTTATAATATGGACCTATGGTCCATATTTGAAATGACTTACTAGTCCATATTACAAAATCGTAACTTTTTGAGGTTATTATATTGTAATCAAATTGCACTAGCTAGAAAAACTGCTACTAGCTTCATTAGAAACTCATCCTAATACTATGATAATATTTTAAAGTTTTTTGCATTTAAAATGCTTAATTACTCTTAAATAAATGAAAAAATGTGTTAAATAAAAATCACCAGACCAGGACTCGAACCTAGGCCTCTCGTTTGCCGGACGAGTGCTCTCCCACTCAGATAGCTCAGAGATTTATCTAATACTATGATATTTGAAGTATATGCATCAGTAAAACTAAATTAATTACAACATTGTAATATTCTAAGATAACTTACCGAAAATCTTCATCAAATTTGTAAACAATCAAAAAATCGTTTGTTGCCCGTGGTCCTACTGGTAGGTCCATGGGATTTTTTTTTGTATTGTTTGCATGTATAATACGACTAGTCCATATTTAGGGAACTTACTCTACCACGTTCTCACAAATTCGGTTTACCATTTTTGTCACTAGTTGGCGCTGTTTCGATCCCATACAAAACAACGTTAACGCGATGCCATATAACGATCGACGTCACTATGTCCAGCAGCTGGCGTCGCCTGCTCGGCTGATGATGATGATGATGACGACGATGGTAGGATTATTATATGAAAAACTCGCACTAGCCACTCTGCCGTGCCGTCACTGAATACACGTATACACGTTGCTAAGCAACGAAAATGATGTTGATTCAACATCTGTAATGTCGGTGTTCAGGTGGTCGGTTGGAAGGCCCATGTAATATAACAAAAGAAGTCATGTTTAAATAATAAGATTCATTATTTTGTATGTAGATAACTATTATCATCCAAGACGGTTCACCGCGGGAGTAAAGCGTGTAGCTGAGCTGTTTATTTTATTTTTATAAGTATGTTACTCAATCTAGACATTTAACACTTTTTTACTGTTTTAGAGTATCTTTAATATATTTAGGGATAGATCCTAAATATTTTTGAACCGTATATTACCTATAATTGAGTTAGTGATAACTAGAGAATAATATTGATAATAATAATATTGATGCTTCCTTGGAGAAGTAAAACAACGAATGCAACTAAGTTATCAAGTTCTTATAAGAAATGGATTTATTACTACTGGCCTAAGTAAGAGCTCATCTACCATAGGGCTTCTAACATGACTTACATATGTCGTGGGCAAATCGTAAATTACTTTTGTAACAATTCGTATAAGTATGTTTTTCTATTGTCAGAATGACGCAAGTTTGATATGGCCAAATTTACGATTCGGCCACGACATAGGTATAAATCAGAATTAATTTTACTCTGGTTGTTCGAATCAAAAACATTTCTTTACACTGGAGTTAGACATTTTTGATCGTTTATATAAGTATAAGAAAATAGATCAGTCGTTAAGAATAGTATCTAGTGTAGACTGCCTTTTTGGCAGTTACTGAATAGTTTTTTAATTTATGTAATCTAGTCTTGTATAAAATGTTGTCGATAGTAAAAATTGTATATTTTTGTAATTTGTCAAACAGAATAGGTAGTAATTATCAACTTTGCTTAAGTTGGTTGATTTGTCGCATTTCACAATACCTTTTTACTTCGTAATTCAAACCGATTTTGTTTAATTTAATTACATTTTTTTTTTATTAAAAATTATTTGAAAGTTCCAATCAGTATCTAATTAATTGTTATTGTAGAAAGTCAATGTATATTTCCTTTTTTAGTTTTGTTTGTAACTATAAATTTTATATCATTCTAAGAAATTTGTTAAATAAAATGTTAAGTTATATTCGAGTCATATATTAATTGTAAGTAACTATTGTTTTTATTGTACATACTTGTACTTTTTTACGTACCTACCTACACATTTTGAATATTAATATGTGACCAAAAATAAATAAGCTAAGTACATATTCAATTGTTTTCTTTCGTTATTTTTTCCTCTTTCTACCCGACTACAACGAAGCAAAAAGGAAGTTATAATTTTGACCTGTATGTATTTCCGTGGGTATGGATGTGCACCTGTTCCCTCATAACTTCTTAACTAGTTATCATAACGACGATCACGGCTATCCTTTCAACACAACTCTATCAGTATGAAGTATAAAATACATTTATATTTCAGCGGAGACTATTTTCTTAACTATCCGCTGGGGTAGAGTAAACCCGCCTGTGCTTAAACGTGGCCAAACGGTGTCCGTATAGAACGCGCGGCCACGGCGTTTTTTCTTACATCTAACCATGCCAAGATTATGTAAACATTTGTAAAACGGTCCGCCCTACGATAGCGAGTAATTCGACTGCTATAGGTAAGTACTGTGTGAAACATAAATCCTAACAGATTTTTGTTTCTATAGGGGAGAACGGGTCTGGAGTCTCACGGGTTGATTGTCACACACAACTGTCATAAAACAAAACTGAATAATGAATATTTGCATTGGAATCAAATATGTATGTTACTTAATGTTTTTAAATTTGGTATTTTTGGAAAGAATTTTTTAAAGCAGAATAAATGTGTCCGTCAGGATGACGTGAGCGATGTCTGAATAGTCCCAAAATTTGCACCAAACAACTCTACCTAAACTGTACTAAACTGTACCTAAGTATGTGAAAAAAAACTGTACCTCAAGCAATTCAATAAAAAATTAATAGTGATAGACACGCCGTTCTGACGTCAGCTTGGCGCGCATAGTCGTGTATCGCTCCAACGTGTGGGAATTATGTTCTCGAACTTATTTCAATAAACTGTACCTACCTAAACTGTAAGTACCTAATAAAACTGCCAATAAAAAAATATTTCACACGTTGATATCGGTCAAATCCATAATTTTTTTTTACTGCCCATTTTTTTTATAATAATGTATTCATTATAAAGATTGGTCAAATTTATATCAAATATCATATTTATAATAGTAAACGCTCTCAAAACTTGAACATAAAACAAGATATAAAACCTAAAAAAAAATCCCACCATAATATTAAGTTAAGCCTTTTTTGTGGACGGTACAAACATTTTCAATTATCAGGTTAAGTAAATAAAACCATTTTACTTTTTATATATTATTATGTAATTAAATAAACAGTACTTATACATATAATATCTTAGAAACAGCAAATTAAATGAAAAGTAGTATTAATCATAAAAATGTTTCTATCGAAAAGGTTTACAATTACTGCAGTGTGCGTTTTCACGCAATATTCCGAAGCTAACATACTTGGATGGGTGACCGCCGACCATTAATTTTTCACGACGACTTCCGTGCTTCGGAGGGCACGCAGTGCAAGCAGTCGGTCCCGGGTGCTGTATACTCGTATACAGTAGTCGTTAGGGTTTGTCAGAAGCCCTTTCACCCAGCTCTGGGCCAGCTTGGTGGGTAATGGTCCATACCTCCTCGTCAAAGGGGAGAGATTAATGCCCTGCAGTGGGCTCATTTAAAAGAGTCGTGATGATGATGAACCTATAAATATTTTATTTTAGCCACGTTTCAAAGGTAAACATTTTGCCGCATCTCGGGCACCACCATTCATAAAAAGCCTGTAAGGCGCCATCCGCACCGAAATCGGTTGTGTTAGGCCATTTTTTGTAGAAGACTTGTGAACAGTACAAAATTTTTGAATGATCAGGTAAAGTTAATAAATGGTTTGAATAATTTTACTCTCAATACAGTATTATGTTATTTAAAAAACTGACTTACAATATCTTATAATATCTTAGAAATAGCAAATTAAATAAAAAATTGTATTTCCTTAAACGAATTAAATACTTCTTTAACTTTAAAAATGTGCCATGGGCTACTTATTTTATTGCATAAAGAATACAATGAGCTATCATGACTTTTGCACTTTTAGTAATTCTATTTTAGATCGTCATAGCACTGCCAAATGTGATTTCTCAAAACATGAGCTCGGTAGTGACCTATACTGTTCAAATCTGTGTTAGGATTTGAACTCTAAGGTATGAATTCAATCAGTCCCAGAACATCATATGAGACATCGTTAAGCGACATTTGTTTCGGGACATCGTCAATTTGTATATAATTCGTTTGGCTGAGCTCAAATATAACAATATTATGTAAATCATAAGTGATCGTTCTAATACCAATGCAATCATTTCTACGACATTGTGCAATATTATTTTCTTCGCTTAACACATCCACTAATTGATTAAGTGAAGATATACCTTTATCTCCTATATTTAGACCTATGTAAGGAATCTTCCTTCTAACATTGTTGACAGAGCATAAGTCGTTGGGACACGATTCAATCAAATCTGCGCTGCGAATCAAATCAATCAATATTCTTTCAAAAATTCACAAAACACTGCATTCACATCCTATGTAAGTTATGTTACCAAGCATTTTTTTATCAAAATTATTTTTTAAAATAACAGCTCGATATCGATACAAATCTTGTTTAGATGTCTTACTATCCAACATCAGTCTAATGAATTGACAGAAAGAATTTTCGCTATTAGTTATAACCGTAGTATGATAATCAAATCCGTCAGCAGAACCACTGCAATAATATAAGCCGTTGAATCGAACTCACAAGTGTTGGATACCATAGTATGTATTTTTCCCGTTCTCGTTACTGTGCCATTAGCTAATAAAGTTATTTTCTTCATGTTTTTAACGGTATTCTGATTTCGTTTCTTTGTCTTTCCCAAACCTTTCCAATTTTCAAAGAATGTAGGATTCTCATTAAATATAGATTCATCTGAATAATCTGTTTTTATATTAATATTTGATTTAGCCGTCCTGATTTTGGTTGTAGTGCTGTTTTTTTTTTTTGATTCACTATTTTCTGCACTAATAGCTGTTTTGATTTCGCCAGATAAAAATTGTGTATGCGTTATAACAAAATCATCTAGGTACTCTCAGTCTCTGATTTTTGGTACAAATATTTAAAAGGTAGCGTTTAATGTTTCTAAAGCTACTCTCTACATTTGAAGAGGATGGCACTTCATTATTGGAATTATATGCCGGCATCATGATATTGCCCCAAAGTGGTAACTGGGTCATTAATTTGGACAGTGTAGGAATAAACGAAGGCACATAGAATAAATTTTCATTCACTCCTACATTGTCGTTATCTGACAAGGTAATTAACAATTGTTCTTTTTCTATTTGGTCCCTAAACCATTTCGGTACATTAGACTCTTCTTTTGTTTGAGCCGACAGAGCTTGGGACGGATTTTTCACACATTCTTTTTTTGAACTTGCCAGAATAACGTCTTCGAATATAGAATCGGTTTTCAGTTCAGTAGTATCAGTAGTTTCGTTTTCATTTTCATCCCGTATTTTTCTTTGAAGACGCAATTTAGCAGATTCACAACTCGACCCTTGTCCAAAAAATTTATTCAAACTTACCGTGGTTAAATCAGCAATAATCTGTTTTACTTCATCATAGCTCTGATGCCTCTTAATATACAAAATACACTTGAAGTAAAATGTTCGTACTCGATTATCTACGTGGCGAAAACAAGATAAATTAGCCAATATTTTAACAAAGTGACTGGTATCAATTCTGATGAAGCATTCTAGCGGTGATTTAATATTTTGGTTTAATTTATTATAAGACGCTTTAATATACTCTTTAGTTGTCTCATGACCAGTAAAAGCCTTTACAGTCGCTCCTATTATCGCAGAGCTATCATCTGTAATAACCTCATTAGGAGGAGTTTTTTTCCTGATCCATGCGTGTAACCAAGTGTAAATCGTATTCATTGTTTGCGATTCAGACAGCATTTGTGTGATAGGGACACTTCTGCCAATTTTGATATCGTACATCACTGCACTATAAAGAAAAATGTGTTTAGTAGTAGATAGTAATTTGAGGTGTAGGTCCGAGTTCTTTTAGAATACTTCCGGTAGCGTCTATACTTACAATCACTCGATTATTTTTTGAATTATTCTCATAATGCGATTCTTGACCTAGTGACCAATATAATAAATAAAACGGGGAAAGCGAAATTTGCCTGATGATTTCACTGTACGGTTCGATCTGCGTAAACCATAAAGATAAAGATAAAACTGGAATAGAGTCATAGCGCTCACTGCTATGTTCATATCTTATCTGTCTTAAACATCCAATCGTTGGTAAGTGTGATGGTTCTGGTTCACCTGTAGACATAATTTCGTTAGCTAATTTTTTTTGAACGATAATCGTTTCATGCAGTTTCATGTTTGAATTCTTCACTCTAAGAAAATTCTCGGCGCTTCCATGGAGACAGTTTAATCTTTTTTGCTGGACTACGATGAGCATCTGTATTAAAGCCTGTAACAATTGCTTGATAGGTAGCTATTTTATCAGTTGGCCAGTCTATGACCAATCTGATTTCTGCTTTGCATAAGTTGCAAAATCCAAAGCAAGTTACTTTTTCACCGTTTCGCACAGAATGACTTTTGAAAATCCAACCGCAAGGAAGTCTTGTATTATTCCACATCTGTTCTCGCAGTAAGGATGTCCACTTATGTTTTGGTAAGAGGGATCTTTTTTTGGCCAGTTTGTTTGTAACCGGATATTTTGTTAGGGGCTGTATTTTTTCCCATTGGTATATATCTATTGAAAAATCAAATACTTTACAACAATAACCTGTGTTGGGGGTTAATCCAACATATAGAATTAAAACTACGTAAACTTAAACTAGGATGTCAAATGTAAAAGAAAGACAAGTAAACTGGTGTAAAGTTGAACATGTAATAATGATCTTATTCTATCTTAAATAAGGAAAGTAAAGCTAGGAAGTAAAATGTAAGTAAAGGTGCGTACGACCTTCACATAATACGCTATCGATTGCTATATCAGCGAATCTATCGATGCGATGTCACGATTGCTGTGTGAGCACATCAATTTACCTTAAAACCATGTACTTTGTACATACTGCCACACCTAAGTTACACAAAACAACTAAAACCAAAATAAACAGAAATAATGTAAACAAACTTAAGAATAAAACTTATTACATTATCTAAAATTCAATTAATGGAATATGCAGAGTAGATCGAAACTATTTTGGGATATAAGTAAATTTTAAAATAATGAAAGGAATGCACTAATGTGAGAATATTAAAATAGCTAAACTAACAAAATTAAACATTTAAGTAACCGTCACTAAACACGTAGGTATTAGAAATTAGTGTCAATTATCACTCTTTAGTTGCACTTGTTAACTGTCTAGTTTAGTGTCAAATTTCACTGATGGACCCTGTAGCTTTGCACTCTCTATATTAAACACGATAGGTCCCGGCGTTCTCTGTAGGTTTCTCTGCAATTCCGTGCTTTGTCTTCTATCGCTTCTGCTGTCTGATCTCTGAGACGTGAT
Organism: Stenoptilia bipunctidactyla; assembly: GCA_944452665.1. Lineage (NCBI taxonomy): Eukaryota > Metazoa > Arthropoda > Insecta > Lepidoptera > Pterophoridae > Stenoptilia > Stenoptilia bipunctidactyla. Next base: position 25,039,609 of record OX101729.1, on the reverse strand, counting down.
ATCTCTTCGACGTGTCTTTATTAACCAGCAAGTAATAAATATTATGCTCAGTAATACACTTCCGACCAAGGTGTAAATTATTATATAATGGTGCGTGTCGTGGTTTGATATAAAAGTAACACTGGATTGTTCCTTTAAAATGTCAATATCCTTCTGTAAATTTTGAAATATCTGATTGTGCGACTCAGTTTGAATCTTCGAATATGCTAGGGAGGTATTCATAAGCTCATTTAACGGCGATAATATAGGCATTATAACTTTATCATTCACGTATAACTGACTTGTGTATTCCTTATTTTGCATACAACATAAACCTATCTGTTTTTACAACGCATCCCTGACCTAGGGTAATACGTCCTTTCCCATGTAAGCGCTCTGTCGCCAGTCCGTCTGGACATAATATGCGTACTAAGCATTCTTCGCAGCACGCGTACAACCATGTGTTTTTATTGTTCAGCTTGACCCACTTATCAACACACTGCAATGTCTCAGTTTTGCAAAATGTATAATATTCAATAGCTTCAATTATTTTTAATTGACAAATGGATTGCGTTGGCTTCATACGGTATACAAGTTGATGTAAATGGCAAAGTAGTTTGTTTGTTGAAATAGTAAGGCACGCTGTTATATCGGATTCCTGTAGTAGAATGACCGTATCTTTGTTGATATCGAATGCAATGTACGTAGAGGCAGGTATAGCATAGGTTGCCATCTTCTTATTTAAACTTACTGGCAGACTTATCAACTTATTAAGCTCATACTTAGTGTTGCTTAGGAGTGGAATTCTTATTTCAAATATAATAAAGTTCTTCGTCATGCGTGCTTGGACTCTTAGTATTTTATATATATCTGTTAATGTATTTGATATGTCTGGGAGGTGCAAGTCGCGGGATAAGTGGAGTGATATTGTGTCAAACTCCTTTTGTAATTGAGCTGGTGATAATAAATGCATATCTATATGACCTCGATATAGGTCAGTCAGGCAATCTAGTAATGACTGTTGAATTTGCTTAACCTCCTAACCCCTGGAGATATTTAATGTTTCCAAATTCATTGAAATTTGGTACGTTCTTTCGAAATGGTATTAGAACAAAGAAAAAAATAAATAAAAAAATCTTGTTTGTGGAAAACTGGATTTTCCAGATGTCCTATCCATAGGACATTCGTCTTTAATTCATTATTTTAAATTAATTTAATGTCCTTTGTATAGTACTTTCGGGGTAAAATAAAAGAAACAACACAATATTTATTTAATTATAAAAGACATTTATTGGCTATAAAACCTATATTTATCAAATAGCATCTTCAGATTTGAACATAAAATAAACAAAAGTAAACTTCTTCCAAAATATTTAAACACAAAATTATCAGGCTTCAATGAGATCAATCACCTAGGAACATAGTTAAAAAATATCAAATACAAACACTAATTATGAAATTCTGCAAAGCAGTTTCGGCCTTTCACAAGACATAAATATATTTCGCAACATACACATTTCACGGTGCTTTTCATTTTACATCCCTCTTTTCTGCAACGCATTTGAGAATCTGTGTACTCTGGCAAATGCAAAGCTTTCCTATTCTTTTGCGCAGGCACAGGTTTAATTTCAGTTCGGCGTTTCTTATGTGCAGGTGCTAAATAGCTTTCTAAGCTGCTATCAATTTCTTCATTTGGGGATGGACAGTTATCTGTTATCAACTTTTCTCCTAAATTGATTTTATATTCTCTCAACTGCTCAATTTTGTGTTTTACAACGCCCTTTGAAAGTTGACGATTGCGGTACAGTAGCCATGCATTTGAGACAGCTAGGTCAAACATATGAAATATGAACCGTATGGTCCATTTTTTTGTTCGACTTCTCTCTGGACAAACAGCAAGTAGCCTATCGGTGAGGTCAACACCGCCCATATTTGAATTATAATTTTTAATAACCTCCGGTCTTCTAACAATCAGGTATTCTTTTAATCGTTTGTTCCACCGTCTACAAGTGTCGCAAGCAGTATCCGAAAAACAGGAGGATATCATTAGAACAGGTTTATTATCCAACCATTTTGTTATGGCTAATTTGCCATCGGCTCTGCATTTAACTTCGGTAGTTCCCCTGGATTTTTTCATAAAATCTTTGTCATCAGATAGTACGCATCCCTTAGGTACTCTATTTTTCATTATTGTTCCTGTGCAATTAAATCCTCTCAAATGTAGTTCATTTAACAATTTAACAGTGGAAAAATACCTGTCAAAATACAAATAATGACCCGGTACCAACGATTCACTCAATCTGAGAATAGCTGATTCACAGAGCGAAAACCCTTGAGAGACATAGTCTTCAAATGTTGTCTCTCCTTGGTAGATAACCATATCTAATACAAGCCCATCTGGATTAGCTGCGACAAAAACCTTCAACCCTACAGGATTGGGTTTGTTAGGACAATATTGTTTCAATCCACATGTCCCAGTAAATGGGATTATCATCTCATCTATTGAAACATGTTCTGATCTCTTCTGGCGAAGACAGCCTTGCAATTTTCTTTGAAGGAGAGGGTAGACCTTCCATAGTTTGTTCTTTTTCTGTTCATCGGTGACCTCGATATCGCAAACCACTTTCAGCCCTGTTCTGATGGCATAAAATCTGTCACGCGTCATTGCATCGGCAATCAAATTAATTCTCCATTTATGATTCCAATAAAGATCTATCATAGGATAATTAATAGACGCCATTACAAACGAAATGCCAATAAACACCTTTAGCTCTTCTAAAGTCAAATCCATAGACTTTCCTTTTCTTAACACGTTTGTCTGATTAGTAGCTGTAACCATCATTTCCAAAAGTTCGTTATCAATATAATCATCATAGAAATCATACCATTCCATGCTAGACAGGTCTCTCTCGATATAATTAGGGCTACTCATTGGGTGAATTGTTGGTTCAAACGAATCTCTTTCCCATGTGTCCGTTAATATATTCTGAGATGTTCTAACATTCCTATTTAAGGGGCCTGTAGCAGGTCTCCTACCTCTATTTTGCCTACCTCGCCCTCGCAAAGTACCTCTTCTGCGCGTTCGTGAAGCTCTCCCTAGACCCAAAGTTGAGGTTGAAGGAGAAGGAATTGAAATATGAGAGGTTTCCGTGTACTCTGATTCCGACTCATCCCCATTTTCGCATGATTCTTCAGAAGATTGCCTTGCCTGGAATTCTCCCTGGTATGTGGGATCATCATCGGAGTCATCAGATGAGAAATCGCACTCGGAATCATTCACAATGTCAAAAACTGAAACGCAAAATAAAACATAAATTAACAACGGATGTCATATGTGTAGGACATCAATATTCATAAAAAAACTTAGATCACACCCGATGTCATATGAGTAGGACATCAAAAAATAAGGTTATGCCACGAAGAAAAAAAAGAGGTTAGATAAAAAATAACTCTTAATTACAATTAACTAGTTCCTAATCATTAGAAAAATAATGTAATAATTGATTTGTAATTAAGGATTAGAGTAAAGTTTATTGATTACTTACTTTGTTCCTCTCGCAAATTTCTACACCTGTTATGTTTTTCCATTTTGTACCGAAAGTGTCAAATATGAACTGTCAAAAACTTTTTTTTCTAAAAGGTGCGTTCAAACACCGTGTAACAAAAAATAAAACAAATAAAATAGACAATTTTTTTGCGCGTGAGATTTTTTTTTAGTTGATGTCCTATCCATAACCCGCCAGGGGTTAGGAGGTTAAGATGTGTGATTATTTTGTCGGCGGCATAACTGGCTGTAAAAGTATATATCGCATTCTCAGAGCTTTGTTTTAGAGAGTTGGACTGCAAGGTAAGGCCTTTAAGGTGCTCATTGATTAATGAGAATTGTTTGTTCATCAGTTCTTCATTCCGTTTTATGATATTATTATGTGTCTCGACGATATGGGTCTGGTTTTTAAATAAACTTAGGATATGATTTTCATTTTCATTGACCGTTCGTATATCTTGCGCGTACTTTTCAGCGAACCTCTCGTCTAATACTCCGAACAATGTATTTGCTACGTAGCCCACTCCGTTTATAAGACCTCTTTTATTTCTTAAGTGTTTTGTTTTTAATAATGTATTGAAGTATAATAATTCGCTAAGGCTTTGATTCAGTTGGTTACAAATAATTTGGTTCTGCTTGTTAGTCATATTATGTGGCAAATTGTTTATGTACTTTACGTATTTTATAACCTCATACGTGTTCTCCCAGTAAGATGTCATATTGTAGTACATGATAAGCTTCCAATCATCCTTTATCTCTCTTATCTCGGCCAAGGTGTCAAAATATAAGGAATTGTCTGGTTGGAGACCTGTAATATTATAACTTTTATCGTTCAACGCAAGAACTGGCGATGATAAGAACAACCAAAATATACCCATAATGCTTAGTATAACATTTGTCAAGGATAAACTCTGAGACGTTCTCTTTCTTCTTGTTCTATTGTCAGGTTTCTCCTGATTGCGAATGTCATTGTATGATGTAGTTGGGTCCTTGTAATCGTCTGTGAGTAATAAGGGTGTCAATTTGATTATCGGCCGCTTTGCTTGTCCGTTTTGTGTTTTTAAAGTTACTACGCGTGTGTGGCCGTCCTTTCCTGTATGGAGTTCTATTACTCTGCCCATTGCCCATCTGCCGATTGGCAAATTATCATCCTTTATGCAAACAATGTCGTTTAACTGTACTTCTCTGCATGGTAATCTCCACTTGGATCTTGTTTGTAACTGCTGTAAATATTCTCGTGACCATCGTTTCCAGAATGCTGCTGTCAAGTTTTCAAGTAAATGCCACCGTTTTCTTAAATCTAAATGTTCTTCTCGCACATTCGGAGGTGTGATTAGCATTCCTCCTACTAGGAAATGGCCAGGTGTTAAGGCTTCGATGTCATCGATACTTTCAGTCACGGTGCATAGTGGTCGTGAGTTTAAGCAGGCCTCTATGTCACATAGGATCGTAGTAAATTCTTCATAGGTGAGCCGCTGATCTCCGATCACCCGTTTCAGATGATGTTTCATGCTACGCACTGCTGCTTCCCAAAGTCCCCCCGCACTAGGCCAGGCAGGTACATTAAAATGCCATGTAATCCCCATATCTGAAGCTTTATTTAAAAATCCTTTGTCAATACTGTCCAAACATTCTCTATATTGCATTAGCAGTAAACGGTTCGCGCCGACAAAGTTAGTCCCATTGTCGCTGTATACGTGCTGGGGTGTACCGCGTCGTGCACAAAACCGACGAAAGGCTGCGAGAAAGGATGCGCTGCATAATCCTGCTACCAGTTCTAAATGTATTGCTTTGGTGGCTAAGCAAACAAACACACATATATAACCTTTTATAGTTTTTATTCCTCTTCCTTTGTTTGCCTTGATGTCTACATGACCCGTGAAATCAACCCCTGTGTGAGTGAACGCTCTAGATATTTGCACTCGAGGTGTAGGGAGGTCGGCCATTAATTGATACTGCTGCTGATTGCTGTATTTTCTACACACGACACATTTACGTATTTGCTTCTTAACTTGACTGTAACCACCAACAATCCAATACTGTTGACGTATATGATTTAATGTCAGTTTTGCACCCCCATGTAAAGTACGTAAATGGGCTTCTTCTATGATTAACTCCGTTACCTTGCAGTGTTTAGGCAGTAATAGGGGATGCTTCGTATTGTAATGTAAACTTGAATTTTGTAATCTACCTCCTACTCGCAAGATATTGTCCTTGTCCAGGTACGGATTGAGACTTAATATGTTACTGTTGGGCTTTAGTTTGCCATTCGATTTTAAATCTAGTATTTCTTGTCGAAATTCGCAACCTTGCACTGTTTTAATTATGTAATTTTTGCTTTTGTTGATTTCTGCTGACGTTAAATGTAGACTTCTGTCATTGTTACGCTGTAATGCAGTATTAATAAAACGTAATACCCATGCCAGTAATCTTACTATGCGATTAAAATTGCTGTATCGGTCAATTAGTGCTGATATTACGGAAGTCTGTTCTATTTGGGTTAAGCATGATTTTGATGGCATCCTTTTTGTTTCTAGGTTCGTGACTTCAATGTCAATGTCATTTGTGTAATTATTTGATGTCTGTAGCCACGAAGGTCCTTTCCACCACATTTGATGATTGAGAAGTTGCGAGGGAGAGAGACCTCTGGTGGCACAATCCACGGCATTGTCTCCGGATTTCACGTGATTCCAACATGATTTAGGCAACGTTTGATGTATTTCCTGAACTCTATTAGCTACGAACGTTTTCCATTTTGTTAAGTCACCGTGTATCCAGCTTAAGGTAATCATAGAATCTGTCCATGCATGAATCGACTTAGGAGCCTGTATGTTATCCCATTCTAAGGCTTGTAATACCTTTTTCATAAGTTTTGATAATATTACGGCTCCACATAACTCTAAACGAGGTAAGGTGACGGGCTTGCTGATCGGTGCTAGTTTCGACTTGGCGGTAATTAACGATGTAATAGGTTCATGTGTGTTATTAAATGTTTTTATGTATACAGCACATGCATATACCTTCTCCGACGCATCACAGAAGCCGTGTAGCTGAATGGCTGTTGTGGTGTCACCCAACCAGCGCGGGATGTTTATTTCTTCGATGATGTGAATATCCTTTGTAAATTGTAACCATTCATATTGTAGTTTCTCTGAAATAATTTCATTCCATTCAGTAGTGGTAGTCATAACTCGTTGGAAAAGTAACTTTGCTCGTACAGTAACGGGTGTCAGCCAACCTAACGGATCAAATATCTTCGAGATTTCTGATAATATAAATCGTCTCGTGTATTTCTTATAACAGTCGGTATCTATTTTGTTAGTGAACTTAAAGGTGTCTGTGGCAGGTGACCATTGTAATCCTAATGTTTTAGTTGATTCTGCATTTTTGAAGTCAAGTATTGTGTTTATGTTTTCTGAGCTTATATTTTCTAAAAGTAAAGGCGAATTACTTGTCCATTTTCTCAAGTTTAAACCAGCGGTTTTGAAAATTGCTTGTAATTGCTTTTGCATCTCTTTTGCTTGTTGTTGGTCATTATGACCACTTAATACGTCATCAACATACATTTGATGTCTTATGACGTAGGCTGCCAGAGGATAACTGTGTCCTTCATCTTCTGCTAGTTGCTGCAAGGTTCGAAGTGCAAGGTATGGGGCTGCTTTTGTTCCGTATGTAACGGTGCATAGCTTGTATTGTTTTAAAGGAGAGCTGGGACAGCCGTCATCTTTCCAGACAATCTTCTGCAATTCTTGGTCTTCTTTGGCTACTCGCAAATACCTATACATCTTCTCGCAATCTGCCGTGAACACATATTGATAAAGTCGCCATTTTATCAACAAACCTTGTAAATCCTTCTGTAGCTTAGGTCCACATTCCATTAGGTCATTCAAACTATAGCCTGAGGATGTCTTGCTGGATGCGTTGAATACCACTCGGAGTTTCGTTGTTGTCGATTCCTCCTTAAGAACCGCGTGGTGTGGTAGGTAGCAAAATGGTTGTAAATCTGTTTTACTCTCCACCATATGTCCCAAGTCTTCATATTCTTTGATAAAGTCTGAATATCTCTGACCTAGTTCGTGATTAGATGTTAGTTTTTTTCGTAGTTGGTGGAATTGTGCCACCGCTTGTGCCTTTGAGGACCCTAGATACTCTTGAAAATCCTTCTTCATTGGTATTTTGACCACATATTGACCGTTTTCTAGCCTGCGCGTAGTGTCAGTGTACAGTTGCTCACAAAATAGCTCACTCGCTGTTAGGTTACTTTTATTACTGTCTTGTTCTCCGATATCCTCCATTTCCCAGTATGCACTGATCTCTTCAATATTATTCAAGGTTATGTGACAATTATAGGTTCTAACAGTGCCGGATAAAATCCACCCTAATTTTGTTTGTTGTGCCATGGGTTGCGGACTATTACCTTTGATAAGGCCTTCCATTAAAATTTGTGAGTAAACGTCAGCATCCAGAAGTACATCTACTCCCCTGGAACTATTGTAATTAGAGTGTGTTTACTTCACTCTGATCCTTTTTCAACTTAATGTTGGCTATTTCACTGCACTCCGAAGATGTTGATGAGGTGTTTTCACTTAGAATTTCGAAAAATATATTGAAATTTCTTTTTAATGAAATGTATAAGGCTTTTTCAGACTTCCGTCCATTTAGTTCGTTTTTAATTTCACTGAAAATTGGATCACAAGGCTAAGGAAGATTAGATTTGTCTATAGAGTACAATTTGAATTTTGAAAACACTGTCTTCTGATCTTTTAACGTCACAAGTGGTTTAGTTCCGCGTTTCATTATACTTAATAATAAAACAATTATTATCACAGAAACAAAATTAGTTTGTGCTTAATACAATTTATTTTCGTAATACCTAAGTATTTACGAGTAAGTACTCGTATGAAAACGGAATAAAAATAATCACACTACCCTTACTATTATTATTTTTTAAATGCAGAAGTAATCAATTGAAATTAAGTCATAGATTTCCTTCAATGTGCATTCAATATATTTTAATAATATTTTGAATGGTATATGGAAATAATGATGGATGTCATTTTTATTTTTTTTTATTTTGCAAAGTCCATCAATAGTAAGTAGTTTTGTCAAAAATATTTTCCTAAAAAGTACATCGCTGTAATGGTCAACCGCTACATTGTTCAGATATAAAGCTTTTGATGTCTTTGGGTATATGGTAGGAATATTATTATTATTATTATTATATGGCTAACCGTGCTGGGCGAAACAAGTCGTGCAAGTCGGAGCTAAAAGGTGTACATTTCGACCGCTGCGCCAACTCATAAAATTCTATGAAAATTTGTCAGGATTTAGTTGCTAAACACAGAAAGTAAATAAAGAATGGAGGAGAATGATATACTTAGGTAATGATAGACCTCCTTTCCTTTAAGTGCTCAATCATTCGTGTTTCTTTTTATTTTATAAGAATAGGACGTTTGAAGACTAAGTGCGCATGAAGACTAAGATGGTATACGTCCATCCACGAGAAACCTATTCACTCGATACTTAAAGGGGTAATGTGTCAGTAACTTTGAATAAAAAGAGCTAAACCACACTAATTTATTTTTGTGCAATGAAAGAAAAACAAAGGGTGTCGACTTTTTGTTTTTTGTTTTGTTAAATAAACTCAACTTGTTTCATTTTACTTTAACACACAAAATTGATATTTGTAAGTCCCATGTCATCTGTCATTTTGAATAAAAAAATATGCGAAGTTAAAAAATGTTTATGACACCTGTTTCTACTTTAGCATAATACATTTTGCATGATTTGAAGGAAGCAAATAGGTATTAAACATTTCGCTGCTCCATTGCTTGAATGGCCAACCGACCAAACTTATGAAATATGATATTTTGATGTCATATTATTGTTAACCTCATTCTACACCATACAATATCAAAATATGTGTTCTAATGCCGATGCAACTCACTATATTACCAAAAATAAAATGCTCAAAGTCCCGTTCAAAAATAACGTTCCGTGCTTGAATAGCCAAACTCCTGAATATGTCCAAACAAACGCATTTTTACTAAGTATTGCGTGCTTGAATGCTCAACTGCCATCATTCGACCAATCACAGTCCGCTATTCGCAAATGACGCGACGCGATATTCTTGGTCGTTGTTTCGAAGAAGTCACGCTATTAGGTCAATTTATTGAGTTTTTCCTTAAAAAATACTTAAAATTATCTGTTACTTCAAAGAAACATAACCATAGAATATGGCAAAATGGAGTTAGAAAGGTTTGTGTTGAATTTGATTGTTATTACTTGGTTTTAAAGTCATATTTGATGTTTGAGTTGCTTTAGTCTCTAATACAGGGTGATAAACATTTGTACTTTTATTTAATAGAGTTGTGTACTTATGAATGAGACCAGTATATGCCTCGGTATGGATCGTGTCATATGAGCTAAACTAATGTGCAAGTGTAGGGAAATATTGGTATATTAAGTATTACGAGATCAAAATAAATAATGAGATTTTTATTTCAAGATATTTAAGTAAAATAATATAAATCTTTGATAAAGTATAATATTTGTGAATATTTAGTAAGTTTCCCACTGATGCATCACAATTTATTTTCTATGTAGCTACCTGTTTAGGTATAAAACCTAAACAGCACCTACTTATTATAAATAAGCTGTTTTCCAGTAGGCATTTATAAAATTCTTAACTCGCGTTAGTGGAGTCTGCGATAGTTTTAAAGCATTTTTTTTAAATATTACCATTATCACCCGCGCTGCTGAGAGGAATCTTACAAAACTTATTATCTATGTCCAAACTCATGAAGCCGTTTGGTCTGTAGACAGCGAAAAATAATCATTCTTGTCCATCTATATGCATACAAACAAATAACTATAGCCTTCCTTTTAAGGCAGTCGGGTAAAAAATAATAGGTCCTATACTTTGAACTGTTGGGAACACACTGTATATAACGTGCGAAGGTCGGTTGGCCAAATAAGCATTGAAATTGCGTAACGATATAATGCTTAATCTCCACGACATTGGGGTCTATCTCCAGAACCGAAATTTACAGCGCGATACTATGCTCAACCTCCACAAATAATCTGAAAATAAAGAGTAATGTCGGTACAGTACTATATGTTTATGTATATTATAACATGAATATAGACTGTATCAATCATATCAGACAATCGATTAAATACAATCATTGATAGTGTTGATTTAAATTAGAAAAACATGTCTCCTGTAAAATTTGTTAAATGGTCAGTTGGCCATTCAAGCACTACAGCAGCGATTTATCATTCGAAGATCTAAAATAAACCGCCCACCTGCCTGTGGGATTTAAAAATTTCGTCAATTTGGAGGGACCAACATACAAGTTCAATATCTTTGAAACGATGTATATTTCAGACAGTCAACATTAATATTTTTAAAGTAGAATTAAGGTGTTAGAATACTAAGTATGTAGGGTATTCCAGGAAAGACCTATCAGTAAGGTCCCTCCATTTTGACGTCATAATTGAGGGACCATTTTTTGTGTGAAAATTTTATGTGCTTATTTAGGTAGCTAAAATAGTACACACATAGAAGACTTGGTCCCTTAATTTTGACGCTCACTGTTCCTCCGGCATTCTCACCACAAAGGAGTTAAAACTGAATCTGTGACGGGACTCCAACCTCTCAACCCTCATGTACAGTCCTCTCTTCGCGTGCAGATACTCAACTACATCCGTTTAATTATTCGTTTAAGAAAGTACAAATTTCATAAACTATTTCTAAGATTTTATATGTATAAGTACTGTTTATTTAATTACATAATAATTTATAAAAAGTAAAATGGTTTTATTTACTAAACCTGATCATTGAAAATGTTTGTACCGTCCACAAAAAAAGCTTAACTCAATATTATGGTGGGATTTTTTTTTAGGTTTTATATCTTGTTTTATGTTCAAGTTTTGAGAGCGTTTACTATTATAAATATGATATTTGATATAAATTTGACCAATCTTTATAATGAATACATTATTATTGGTTGCCTGGTAGAAATCGCTTGTAGCGATAAGGCCGCCACATTGTCAATATATCTATTATTTATAGTACCTAGTTGTAAAATTGTATTTTATTTGGCAATAAAGAGTATTTATTATTATTATATATTATTATTAAAAAAATGGGCAGTAAAAAAAAAAATTATGGATTTGACCGATATATCAGCGTGTGAGATATTTTTTTTATTGGCAGTTTTATTAGGTACAGTTTATTGAAATAAGTTCGAGAACATAATTCCCACACGTTGGAGCGATACACGACTATGCGCGCCAAGCTAACGTCAGAACGGCGTGTCTATGTCACTAAAAATTTTTATGTATTATTTTTTTATTGAATTGCTTGAGGTACAGTTTTTTTTCACATAGGTACAGTTTAGGTAGAGTTGTTTGGTGCAAATTTTGGGACTATTCAGACATCTCTCACGCCATCCTGCCTGACGGACACGAATAAATTTACAAAACCCTGCCGATCTTTTTTTTAAATGCGTTTAAATTTTTGTGTTCGAGAATTTTTTCACCCTTTTGTGAATTTTAAAGGGCAATATTTTTTTTTCTGAAAATTTTAACTTGCAAATGATCCCAATCAAACGCTCTGCTCCTATGGCGGGTCATGTACCAGTCACCCTGTATAAAGCCATGTGATAAATAATTCAAGAAAAAAGTAAAAATTTTGATTATTTCTGCAACAACATTTCAATAGTTAAATAAAGTTGAAATCTATGTTATTTGAGTTTTTGAGTAGGTATATCGAATCAATCAGTTCGATTCAAGGGGGACAATTGAGAAAAACAATAACTCCAGTTGTCCCCCCCCCCTCCTCTAGTAGGTACGTAGGTGGAAGGGAACTGTTGGTATAATCTGTCACCCAGGGGACAAATGGGATGAAAATTCTCATGGCCGTCCCCGCGGACTACTGTGAAGAGTTTAGTAAAGGTGTATGACTCAAAAGGCGTCAAATGCGTATTGATTTGGAACAAATGTGACACATTTCCAGCCATTAGACCTTGACAGTGTTAAAAAGTGTATAAATATACATATTTCTTAAAAATTAATATGTAAAAATAAAATGGAAAAGTAAGGAAAACTACAAAATGCCTATTCATAACCATTTATTTACAACTTTGTTTAGAAAATAATGCATTCTGCAGATATCTTATTTATTACATGAATACCTAGCATAGACATTTCTGAATTATTAACATGATATACATTTTATTAACCTCTTACACTAGACAATCATGTGTTTCACATGTATGTTGATAGTCAATGCATATCAATACATTTGCTTAAAAATCTAAAATAAATGCACACTATTATTTGGGTCCTGCTTCAGTAACAATATTATTACACCTAAAACTGGGACCTAAACTATTAAAATAATATTCGCCTATTTCCGAATTTAAAAAAGAAACAGCCTGTGTAAGCCCCTCTGAGTCAATTCCTTTACAATTTGTCACAAATATATATATACAATCACAGTTAATTGGAGCAAATTTACCGACTTTACACCGGTTTCAACTCGCTAGATTAAATTATTATCACTAAAATTATAACACCTACTGGAAGTGACATGTATATGAATCCAATACATAATACAATTGAGGGCAGTCTTTCAATGAGTTCGAAGTAAACCATTCAGTGATACCAGTCTTAATAACATGCCAAAATTAAAGTTAAACAAAATATACATTGACTTGGGTATTCAAATTATTTCAGAGTTTGGTAAATAATGTATTTTGTGCCTCCATGAGAATTTTAATTATTTTGTTTAACAAGTTTTGCCATACCTATGTTATAGAAGAAGCTTAAGAATCAATCACTTAATTTGATAAAATTATTACTTTTGTGGTGATTGTACTAAAATACAAATTAATGATATACAAGTAAAATACATAGCTATTTACAATATGCACAAGATTAATTATGTTACAACTTAGCCTGCCAATATGCAGGTAACTAGCACTTGAGTGAACTTTGGCAATTATCATAAAATTTTGGTACATGCATTAATTTTTGCATATAATATATAACTACACCATAAATAGTGTCGACACTTTTAAATTTTTGAACACATTTAAATAAGATGTAGCTAAGGTTTCAAGTTTGATCATCAAATCACATAACACTTCACTTATTATTTTAGCACCGATTCATGAATCACGGTAATAACCGTAGAAATACTCCATATACTATTTCACTTGTGTCTGAGTCTCTTGGTTAGTTTCTAATACTTTAAAATTATTTTCAGATTTATAAGGTTCACTTTTAAAACTGGAGTCTGATTGGTTGGACGATTCATTCATTTTGTAACATTGGTCTTTGCCATCTTTACTATCAGAATTTTCATTGAAATAGGGTTTTGACTTAGTTTGCTGTTCTTGTTCTCTCTGTTGTCTCCTTCTCTGTTTGGACCAGAGCTCATGGCAGTCTTGCCATGTGGGTAACTCGGGTGGAGGCATCCTGAAATAAATAAATATGCTGTCAGTGATTTCAGAATATAACCTGTTAGATTATTCAGTTCAACAATGCACAATTAAAGTATTGCTAATCACATTTTGTCAAATGACTAATTCCCCCTGTTTAATGAAATTAACTTAGTACATTCTTCCACAATAGAAAAATATAGTGTCTTTAGTGTGGTATTCAAAGTGTTATACATATAAGTTAATCTACAATCTGTGTGTCGAAATGAACACACAGCCTTATCTAAAATGCAATTTTATATGCATCTGTTTTTTGTTTTTTCTTTCACATGGTCAATGTTTTTTAGTAGTTCATATTCAAAAAACATGCTGTAAATGCACAAGGTTTGGGACCATGGAAGCAGTTAGATCTCAAATAAGCAATGTATATAATATTCAATTAGTATTAAGCTGATCAATAAAAATACATAGATAAGTAGAATTTAGGTAGATATTGACATACAATTCTAATATTTATAGTTTGGTTTTCATTTAATTCTTATTATGTTTGAATAGATATAGATAACACAGCCCCAAATATATTATAATATAAGAATATCTGATTGATTCTTTTAATTTCATGTCACTACCAAGAAGATTTCACACAATAGAATTCCAGCAAGTTCACAATGCATTGCAGTGCACAATCTGACGCTAAAAAAGCCTTCACGGAAACCATAATTAAATAAGTAGAGCTACAAAGGCTACTGTCATGTCCACAGCGAGTCAAACCTACTACCACATCAAAATTGTACAGTTGAGATTTTTGATGAGATTTATGATGTGCACACATTCCATCTCACTTTTACTTAACTTTCTATAAATTGTGACATTGTTGGAAAACCCTTATGTGAATAATCAAATCATTCCCAACACTTGCAACTTTAACATTTATTAAAAGGATGACAAACCTCATAGGAATACAAAACCTGATCTGGAATTAATAAACTAGATTCATAAAGTAAAATTTTCAGTTACTCTACTGCAGATTCCGTCAATAAGCTATGCTGTTTAAGCATCATGCATTATTTCATGAATTAAGGTACATTATTGAAACTGTTTTTGGATATCATCAGATATAATTCTACCAGTATTAATTCATATTTAACTACATTTCAAATAAAATTGTCTATAATGGAATTTATTTAAATACTGAAAGCTTATTTAATACTGATGAACACCATTTAACTTATATTACCCTATTACCAAAGATTTAAATGACACATACAACACAAAGATTTAAAAAAATTTAAGCCTATTGTTAGAATCTGCAGTCAAATCAATGAATGACCAACATTATTAAGTGTTGGTAATTGTTAGTGACTTACTGGTCAGGAACCACATTCTTCAGCCAAGCGCTCTTCAACGCATCTTCAGCAGAAATCCGTTTTTCCGGGTCCAACTCTAACATTCTGTCTAACAAAGTGAGGGCTGTCGCAGGCATGAACGCAAATTGCTCTCGGACGCAACGCTTGTGAAATCTGTGGATTTTACAACATACAATTTAGGTAATGTCACTCGCTCTATTATTACACATTTGGGTAAATGAAAATATAGGATTAATAAGCAAAATCATGAGATAGCAACTTATCATTACTTATTGTTACTATTATAATTACTTATTGTTACTATTATAATTAACAAAGTTTTGAATTAAAACTGAGTTATTAAAACTAAAGTTGCATTTAACATAAATAGAAGATTATTTTCAGATTTATTTGTTCAAATCACAGCAAATATATAAATAATGATGCATTACCTCTTCGGTCGTAATGTATGCCAAAGTGGCAGGTTAACAACATTAGGCCAGACGCCGGGCACGGGAGTCCCGCACACTCGGGATATCATTTCCAGTTGCATCATCTCTACATTTGCCTGCAATTTAGTTATAATATGTCTTAAATTATTTTTTGTGTAATTCCTTCTGTTTACGTTTGTTTGTACTAGCCAAGATGGACAGAAAATAAATTACCACAATTTAAGTTGTCCTCAAAGGGGGAAACTTTCTTTGTTTTTTTTTTATTTATCAATATACAATCATCCATACATGATGTTATCTAATTGGGACTTAAAATCACTTAAAATCCTGAACCACTAAAGAATATTAAGATTATTAAAACAAATGCATTAAAAAGTAAATCAATTTTTACCTGGAAGAGTGGATGCTTCAAAAACAGCTCTCCTAAAATACACCCCATAGACCAGACGTCCACCGCTGGGCCATACCTCTCTTCCCCTAATAATAGTTCTGGAGGTCTGTACCACAGAGTTATCACTTTGTTTGTATAAGGCCTCTGTCTGTCTTCCGCTGACCACAACCGGGCTAGACCAAAGTCGCCCAGTTTTACTTCACCCCTGGAATGAATGGTTAAATAAAAATATACAGAAATACTACACAAGATCAAGTTTAAGTAGTTGTGTAAAAAAAATTCAAACTATTTTAGTTTGCTGAAAGGCTGAAAGTTATATTGAATAAAAGCAAGCAAAGATATTGTGCAAGAAATAAACAAATAAGTAAATAATAAATAAGACACCAACTCACTTATTATTCATAAGAATATTGCTACACTTAATATCTCTATGCAAAAAGTTTTTTCTATGGCAATAGGCTAGTCCATCTAATAGCTGTCTCATTATAGAAGCATTGTGTGACTCTGTAAAGTCGACCATCTTGGATTCCAGTAGACCCATCAAATCGTGGTCCATATACTCAAATACTAGATAGAATGATCCTTTATCCTGAAATATAAAAAAAAATATAGTTTAATCATATCAAACATTTTAAAAGAAACAAGACACTTACAGTACCTAGTTTAACATTCTTACTGTTTGGATGAAATATAAGTAAATATCTACATAAAGAAATTAATTGCAGCTTATCATAAGAAACTAGATTCCATTTCAAAGAACTATTAGTTAAAAACTGAAATTTAGAATTGTAGAAACAAATTTATACATACATAACTTCACGCCTGTATCCCGTATGGGGTATGCAGAACACCAGAGGTAATAAAACCATCTGATGTCCGTTTGACAAATTTGGAGGCTTTATAATAGTGAAGAGAGACTATTGCAGTGACAGGGGGTCAGCCTATCGCCCACAAAAAAGCCTCCCATAACACCTCGGTCCCTTAACTGACTTTTACAGTATGCCCGGGAAGAGAAGCAGCTGGCACATTCTATGTTTTTCTTTCGCTCCCAGTCCAGCATAGAAGCACAAACACAAATTTATACTAAAAAAAATATATATTTCTTACCTTTCTAAAGTCCATAGCATCCTGTTTATCCGTGACGATCTCCCTCAAATTGACTATGTTTTTATGGTTCAACTGCCTCAAGATCTTTATTTCTCTCACTGCAGTGATTGGAAAACCTTCTTTTTCATTTTCTAGCCTAACTTTTTTGAGGGCAACTAGCTGTCCTGTGTTTTTATCTTTAGCTTTGTAAACTTGACCATAGGTGCCTTCACCAATTTGTGTGATAACCTGAAAGCAAAATAAAAAAGCTTTTGTAAATCAAGTTATATTTTACAGAAGGCTATAATATGTGATTTGGCTACAAGTACCACCTTCTCTAGGGGTGATTAAAGTGCCGATATCAAGAATTTTAATCGCTGACGATAGGTCTCTGCGATTTTCTACGTCGACATTACTACCAAACTGCTATCGCTAATTGGCTGGCCATCCATGGCGATTATCAAAGTTCCACCATTTTAGTGATATGAACAATAGATATTTATGCTGTAACTGTGTATAACAAGAGTTATAATACAATTTGTTTAATTAAATGAGTTTTAGTGGCACTTTCTGCACAGTTTTTTATCACTATAATTTTCATTATTCAGGGTTAATTTTAATTAGCGCATCACCTCTTGCAGGCAGCCTCTCCACATCAATCCCAACAACATTAGTTCTACGACTTTATACAAATCTTGATAAATAACACAAAAAAAAAATGTTTTCTCCTCTACTCTACATTTTGTAAGAAGTGCCTATTATTATTTAGAAGCTATATTTTATTACGCAAGGTGCGTGCACTTACCTACGCTCAGAATAAATAAAGCTACGCCACTAAACTGAGGCTATAAATATTTTTTTATGAGAAAACAAAATTAATAACTATTAATTTGAATAAGTTGTAGAACAAATGTTGTCGGGATTAATGTGGAGAGGCTGGTGCAAGAGGTGAGGCGCTTATTAAAATTAAACATGTATATTCAAAAATAACATCAGGCAATACTAGCCTAGTTATTTAAAAACAATGGTCACTCAAATTTGTATAAATAGAATTTCTACGTAAAATTTTATTTAACATAGAAAAAAATAAAATGTATAAAATAAATATATTAATAAGTTACCTGGAATCCATCAACGCATTTTTCCCCCCAATCTTTGGCATGATGCGTTGGGGTCACCACAGGAACTACTTTCGACCCGCGTCTTTTCAAAATCCGAGGCCTTTTCAATTTTGTACCACTCTGAAATATATAAACATCAAACCACTTAGTGATGGTATTAAATTCAGGGAAGTTCAGTGAAAAAAGCCCAGATTAAAATACAATAGATTAACAATAGAAATATTACTGCGTTTGCGTTAGGATATAAATTGAAAAATCAGTTAAGATTTTTTATGATTACTAAATTAAATACAAAAAAAAACATAAGCACTAAAATCTTCTGTAAACATTTTTTATTACCTAGTTACATAAGGAGAAAAGATAATATCTTATGTATGTTTCAATTGACTGAATAATGGACAGGATTAACACGAAACTCCCACAGGATTATAGGGTCTACGCAGATAAAACCACCTAAACTGCTACTATACAATATACTTATTTACTTACATTAGCATCCCGGGGAGTTTTCCTAGCAAACATGTGCGAGTATTGATCCCTTCTCGTGGCCGGCGGCGGAGTAGATCCGTCTAACTCATCGCCGCTTAGTTCTTCGGATCCTGGAATTACTGAAATTAGGAATAAGCAACTAATTGGTATTTGTCTGACTGTTAATTACTTACTGATACAACAATACGGAACTTATAGCATCAAAACAAAAGCCTTTTTTTCTTTAACTTTTTCTTAACTGTATACATTTATTTTGTTGTATTATCAAAGTATGGTTTAAAATTATTATGTGTATATCCCATGCTACAAACAATGAATATAGGTAGTAAGGTGTATAAAATGAACAAATAATTTGATTTAAAAAGCTTACGTCTTATTTTTAAACATGTCAAGACTGTAAACTCTATAGAACGATTAAGAAAAAACAGTTTATGTGACCTTAGAAGTACATAATCAACTAATGCAGAGCATTAAAAAAACCGACTTCACATCAAAACTTTGGCTGAGTTATAATGTCTTCCACGTAAACATATTCTGAATTCATACATATTAATTTTGAAGTTTTCAAAGAAGTACTCAACCAATTTTGATGAAATTTATATGGGACCAACTATGAAATATCCGCTATCCTATGAAACAAGAATTTTCAAAATCGATTTATAATTGTTCGAAATATCGTGTAACAGACACAAAAAAAAAACATACAGACTAATTGAGAACCTCCTCCATTTTTTGGAAGTTGGTAGAACATAAAATCTCACCTGGTGGCATAGGCAAGTTCATGATGCTGGTCTTTTTAGGTTTATCTTGTTTCTTGACTGGGCTCGGCGTGCTGAGTGGACTTTCATTTACTAGAGTTTTTAATTCATCAACCTGGAAACAAAACAAGAACACTTTAATTTGTATCTATTTAACAAATCTACAATAAATAAATCCTACATGGCCTCAAAGTAAGCAAAGCTTGTGTTATGGGATACCATGTACTGCACTCGGGGGAACCTACAATATAAAAACATAAATAAATAGACACCCAGACACGGAACATTTTCTTTTTCCGTGCGGGAATCGAACCCGCAACCACTGGCTACTGAGGCAGACAGGTTTACCCTATCGTCAATGCATCGAAAATGCTTTGTCTATGAGGATACGAAAAGAAGCTTCTAGGGCCTCGTATACCTCATGGTCCAAGATAAAGTCTTTATATTTATTTAGCACCGCTACCATGGAATATAGCTTATATGAGGTAGCGGAATTTGTGAGCAGTTACAATGATCCTTTATGCAGCAGTGCATTTTAGAGCGATATGAAGAACTGGGACATCTGGGTTTTTTATATATATTTTAAATTCGTTATTTACCTGAGTATTGGGCGGCATAGGAAGTTTAGTAAGGCTCTTGGGTTTGTGCACCGGTGGCTGCTTATTGGCAAACGTGGCGTCGACTACGCTGGGCAATGGAGCGGAGGTGGGACTAGGTGGTAGCTTCTGCAAAACCATTTTTTTTATTGTTAGTTAAGTAAGATGTACTTTGAATAAAAATAGTAGATTTACGGCGAATTTCTTAATGCGGCTTTATTATTGTTTTTCTTCTATTCATATTCTTTCATATGGCATATTTTTAAGCATTTACTGGGCCATATTAGTATCATTACATTTTTCTGTCTAATGTCGAATCGAACCCACTATATATCAAACAAATCTTATAAAAATCTGTTATGAATATTATAATTGACGACAAAGTTAATCATTGATAATCTTATAACTGACATATAGCTGGTTTTATCTTGTTGATGATCTATTATATAAACAAATACAATGTAGAACTATGGACACAGACATACATCTAGATAGAAAACGCAAATGCATATTCTTCGCATGTCCGACAAAGTGTCAAGGTTGGTCGCCGCTAGCTTTGGTCCGCGCGTATTATGTCTGTTAGAAAATCGATATCACAATATGAATATCGTTCTTAATAATTGATTTCATCGGTGGCATCGGTGTTTTTGAATCGGTTTGTATTTCCCATCACTAAATATCAGCTGTGACGTCACAGTAGGTGTTAAAAAATCGGCACGCTTGGTTTCAATACAATTGCGTTGTATATGTAGATGTATGTCTGTGACTATGACGCTTTACCTCTTCACTTGGCAGCGGCGCCGGCCCCGGCGGCGGAGGCACTCCATTGTCTAACGGTGGTTCTAGCGCGGGTGTCTCAATCGATGACGTCGCTACACTCTCACCATTTTCTTTGGACGCCTGTAAAAAGATAATACAAAGGGCTACAAAAATATTCTGAAGATTTCTTGTTCTTTGTTTAAATGTAAAGAATATTTAAAAAAATAACCTACTTATTGATTCATTTCTTTTTTCACATTTCAGAACACAAAATGCATTTTTTTTTCATAAGGTTCATAGAAATTGTATTGTATTTATATGTATAATCTTTTAGTAGATAAAAATATTATTAAGATCAGTATCTTTATACAGTACCTAGGTACAAGTTATTTCTTAAAAAATATCTTTCAGCGCTCTGAAGAATATGACTAGAGTGCAATAATATTGTGCTATGTATCAGTACATCAACAGTGTATGGATGAACTACATAGTGGACGAAGATCTTTGAGTATGAGAAATATAATCAACTGTTTTTACCTGCGTAGAACTATCAATAGTAGTGTTAGACAGTTCATCAATCAAGACCTCAGGATTGTTCGTTATAGTTGACACTGATATTGCGCCTAGGGACTCTTCCTCCTTTTGATTTAATATCTCTTGTAATTTCTGAAAACAATGAATAATTAAACAACATTACTCGTACAGATGTTCTATGTCACGAAGTACATTTGGCTATGAATGTTGTAAGTGTGTACATGTACATTATTTTTGTGTGGGTAACCTCGAGAATGCTTAGTGTTAAAAGACACAATTGCGCTTAATTAATGGAATTACTTTTACACACACAAGCGCGCTTGTCGAGAAACGTCACTACTACAATCAAAGCCGAACACTTCGTGAAATTAGCTGCATCTATATTTCTGCTTGCCTCGTTGCATAACAAAAGTATAGATTATAATGAAAATTTTATAGGCAATAAATGTTATATATGACTGAAAATTTTACGAGTGTTGCTATGGTAACTGACTAACAAATATGGGTTAGAAAAACTTAGTGATATTTTAACAAAGCTACTGTGGAAATAATAATGAAATACACTCACCTTTGCTCTTTTATGCTTGTCCTTAACCAGTTCAGCAAACAGGCTGGTATCACTAATTTTTTCCTTGAAGTCAATCCTCCGTTGCAAAACTGAAGGCGGACTGGGTGATTCATGTTTACTTCTGAAAATGCAAAGTTTTCATACATAGATTCATTCTGTATTTGAAGTTGTGAATCCTTGAAACACAAATAAAAAGTGACTAAAAAGCACCATTTTAAAGAATAACAATACTAATTTAAAAAAATGATTGCGTTTTTTTATAAGCATCTACCTACTTCTGTCCATGCGTATCTTACCGTTTCATAACTTAAACACAAACTAGTTCTGCTTAAAATTACGAAAAAAGTACAATTAAATTTACAAAACAAGGATTTTCATTGAAAATTTTAGAGGAAAAAACAATGACATAAAAAACAAAGAAGCTTTTTGACAGTTACTTCTGCAAAAAAAAGTAAAGAAATCGACAATAGGAAAAAAGTTTCTTTTGACATTACGATAATTTTAATCATGCTTGTCAATCATTATGTTTAAGATAACTACAAGGCACTTTAGGCCAAAACATAAAAAGCTAATTTTCAATTTAATGCTATATAAAAGTTCAATACCTGCAGATATCTGTCCTTGTTCTGGATGTTTTATTTGTAAAAAAAATAGTACGAAAAATATAATATATTAATGAAACATTTGGAAATTAAAAATCAAATACACCATGAAATGGCAATCAATATGAAATTTTATTATCTATTTTTTATTATCCCAGTTCAAAAAAAATATACTTTTTGTTTAACGTTTAATTTTAATTTTGTTTGTAATTTGTTTTTGTGTTTTATCAATAAATAAATAAAATAAATAAATCGGCATACGATTACTATTCCGGTATTTGTTAACCCTGGCCTTAAATAACAGAATTTGGAAGTGGGTGTATTTTCTATTCATCTCAACATTTTGTCTTTTATTGTAGATATTTCCAACTGATTTTCTAATGATATTTCTAATTTCTTCTTCTTGTTTGTAAGAAATACTTATAAAAGTACATTTTCAAATACAGAAGTGTAGTCCCAGGGTTTAACCTAGATAAAGAATAATATACAATCCATCCATATTTCTATATTACGATTGATAAAACTGCTGTATATTTCAGGACCTTTGCAGTTTAAAAATATACTTTTTTGTAATACAGCTTTCTAAAGGTGAAAGAATTAATTAAAGTGGTAAGTACATTCCTTTCTAAGTTTATCCATTGCAAACATACTTTTTGTTTTTCTATATGGATACATGTTTCCAATATTAGAACACGTAATCTATGTACATACATAACTTCACGCCTGTATCCTTTATCGGGTAGGCAGAACACAAGAGTCTATTAAACTATCTGATGTCGCATTTGACAAATTTGCATGTATTATAATGATGGCAAAAACGCTATTGCCCGCAAAAACGCCAATAAAACCTCTATTTAATAATTTAAGTATATAATACCTGTGTCGATCCCTTGGGGACATCCTTCTAGATCTGTGGCGAGGCGGAGAAGCAGTGGACCCCCGCCTTCTACCGCGAGACGGCGAGCGACGACGCTTCATCGAAGTACGACTATGGGACCTGAAATATTATTATTGCCATGCTTAAAAACAAATTAAAAGGGAAAACATATATTTTGTGTAAAGTTTTAAATCTTTTCAGAAGCTATGCTCACAATAAACTTGATTGATAGGTTCAAATAAAGCTTGTTTCTGTTGAAATTTCTTTTACATTTGATGAAAATACAATTTCTATAAAAACATTAAAAATAACAAACATAAATAATAACAGCCAAAGAGAATGAACAACATAATATACATAAAATAGTATCTTTACATAAACATATGTGAATACATTATAATATATTATGATATATAATATATAAGTACATAAAATGAAATGAAACTTGTGTAATTTCAAATTATTATTGTTGAGAAAAAAAGGTGTTCTCGAACTTTTTTCTTGATAACAGTTAAAGACTTAAACTCACGGATATCGCGACGTAGGACATTCCTCAATTTGACTGCATGAAGAGAAAAAAAGAGTAGGAAAGTAATCAATGCATTGGCATTTTTAGAAACATATGTGTTTGTGCTTGGCATAATGTATTGGAGAATGAGTAATAGAAAAACTTTTGCGCAGATAGATAGGAGCTGATGGATTGTACTAGGGAATGCAATCTCGTTCTTGCGAGATCTCGATCTCGCGAGATCTCGGCCCTTTTCTGCGAGATTAATCTCGGCCTAAAAATGGGCGAGATCTCGCGAGATTAGCGAGATTGAACTCGAGCATGAAAACGTGAAGAAGGAAATGAATGTATACGAGTCCGGGGGGTCTAAAGGAGAACTTATGCAGTTCGCTGATAACTGCCTCACAACTATAGTACCAACAAGTGTGGAATCTGAAAGAGCATTCTCAGCGGCTGGCTATCTTGCCTGCAAAATAAGGTGTAGGTTAGGTGACGATACCTTAAATACGTTGTGCTTTCTAAGAAGCTACTTCCAAAACAGTTTGTAAATAATTATATAGCGAGATGTTGCTAATGTTCCTAATTTGATTGTTTTTATTTGGTTTTCACTTTATATTCTATTTCTCTTTTTATTTTGGCGAAATGAGCCTTTGATTTGATTGATCTTAACTCAAATTCTATTATTTTTGTTAATTAATCTTTTTGATTTCCAAATATCTATGGTTCTTTTTCTTTCAATGTCCCGGGATTTATTTATTTGTTTAGATGTATTTTATTAGTGAAATTTTTTGCAAAAATTGATACTCTTAACTAACAATCTCGCGAGATCTCGAAATTGCCGAGATCTCGTCCGATCCTCAATCTCGCGAGATTGCATCCCCTAGATTGTACCAACCAAGAATATTTTAGTTTTTTTTTAATCCATCCTAAAAAAAAACACTTAAAATATTTTTTCTGTTATTTTTTATTTTCAAATCCCTTTAGAGAAATCCCCCTAAGCCTGAAGATGATGTAGCATATGGATAAATTTTAGAAGCACTCCAGTTTATCTAGTACGAAGAAGTTGTGACATTCAAATAGCATGAATCTTCATAGCCCGAAATGGGTTGAATCATTGTCTAAGGGAAAATTTGGTCTGTAGGGGTAAAAAGGTTTGTAGGAATTTCAATAATTGGAATAAGAAGTGGACTTGCCAACTGACTTCAGTGATGACATCATCATCATCATCACAACTCTTTGTAATGAGGAGGTATAGGCCATAATCCACCAAGCTGGCCCAGCAGTGCGATCACAGAACTTTATCGAATCGTATATTAACGAATGTTTACGAATGCTCATATAGTATGGAGTCGGTTGCAAGTTTTGAGTAACATTGTAATTTTTTTTTATAGATATTTATGAGTACATGTTTACAAACATTCAAAATTAACAAGGCACACATTTATTTAAGCTGGCCGTGCGGCAATGGATAGATTTGAATTTTTTCTCAAAAACCGTCTCCATACTATATGAACATTCGTTAACAAACGATTCGATAAAGTTCTGTGATCGCACTGCAGTGCTGGGTGGTGGATGTCAGAATTTTCAGGGCGCCGAAATGGCTTCTGACAAGACCTCCGAAGCACGGAAGTCGCCGTGAGAAATGAATGGTCGGTGGTCACCCATCCATGTACCGGACGCGCCGAACGTTGCTTCACCTGTGATATCGTTTGATACACACAGTAACCACGGCGCCACGACGACTTCAGTGATGTATTAATTATTATTATTTGAAATTAATAGAATAATATAGTTGTCATCTCAAAAACCTCCAATGGCTGCATATTATGAGTATAAAAAGTTAAAAGTAAAAAGTAAAGTATATATAAGTAAGTGTAAAGTATAGTATAAAAAGTATAGTATAAAAAGTAAAAAGTTAGTATTCGGTAGTTATACATTGAAACACCCTCACAAAATATAAGATTTACAATACAAATGTATAATACAAATACTGGAATAATTATCTATACTAATATATAAAGCTGAAGAGTTTGTTTGTTTGAACGCGCTAATCTCAGAAACTACAAGTGGGATTTGCATTTGATAGCCCAACTCGGGTAAAACCGTGCGCGGTGGCTAGTAAATAATATAATGATTCCAGGCTATATATACTCGAAGAGAATCATGAAAAGAAAAGCTTGTTGATATAATTTTTCAAAGTATTTGGTCTCTAAAATATTTTACTTTTTGCTTCATAGTTTTTCAATTTGGGTAATTCATTATAATTATTTCATATTTTAGTCAATTACCTTAACCACTAATGATCCCCAAAATTACTCCACTTACTGGTTGAAACTAAAATTGTACAATAATCCATTCAGTAGTTTTAAGTTAATTATTTTATAACAACATCCTACAAACCTGTGCCCATGGCGACGATGCTTTGAGCGGCTTCGATGTCTTCGGGATCGACTTGAACGACGATGTCTGGAAACATAGTCCCTTCCGCGCGAATCATGAATAGGTGAATCTGGAACTTTCAATATCATGGTATCAATCCACAAATGAAATGAAATAATTTTATTCATCATAAGACCATTGAATGGTCGCTTAATGACGTCACAATTTTGTACTTCGGCTTTAACAAGGTGTTGATAGTTATTTAATAAGATATTACAGTAGACAAAGATACAAAAAAAGCCGGCGGAAAAAACTCTTGGCACTCTTTTTCAATCAGAATTATACGAATTAATACAAATAGGTACATACAGTACTAATTAATCATAACATGAAAAAAAAACAAACACAAGACAGCTAATTGTGAGAGCCAATGTCATGCCACAACCAAATTGCTTACATAGTAGGTGCATTGAGCTATGGATGCACAACACGAACATGACAAACTGGGACCAGAGTATTTAAACAAGAATGGAATAAAATAGTCATTGTATCATCAGCAAAACGACCTGGCACAAACAACATAAGCCATGGTCAGATTAATATCCTAATAAATTCCTAAAAATTCTATCACACATAAGTACTATAAATCTCGACGCGCAAAGCGGATACGTCAGTTTTTACTGATAACCAATGGGCAGCCAGAAGCATAATTTAACAAAATTATTTGATAAATATCCAAAGTAAAATCAGTTACATTACAAACAATATTGTTTTTAATCTGTTTTACTGTCACAGTTACACACATTTAGTCTTACACAAAAAGTGTTGGCAATTTAGTTTAAACAAAGGTGGAGAAAAAATTTAAAAGAAAGACATAACAATAATATTTAGTCACTAACAGCTTTGCGCAGTTTTACCCGTGTAACTTTGGATCCCATGAGAATTTCTGGATAAAAACCTACCTTATTAATTAATTAATGAGGCCATCAAAAGCAACAAAAAAAATTCAAATCAGACTGGAAGTCATAGAGATTACCACATCAACAAAATAACCCTACTTTGCCTGCTGTGGTCAAGTAAAAACAAATAGCCTTTATTATATTTTTGATAAACCAATCTGAACTGCCAGAGGTTGTAAAGACCTGGATTGCCCTTGAATTTACATTAAATCATAAGATCTAATTCAGACGAAAATATAAATTAACCAAACATAAAGAGCTTCTATGATAGTATACTTACCAGATATAACCATTATAGGTGAGCCTCGATGTTCATGCCAGTATTCCCTCTGACCTCTATCATATTCCTCCGACTCCAAGTCTATCACAGTGTCATGGTATGGTGGTGCTAAGGGTGTGTGTGGTGTAGTTGATTTCTGCCTTCTTCGGCTGAAAGACAGACCAATAACTATACAAACATGTTTGGAAAAATTAATAACCACAAAAAGCTTAAAATGAATTCCATTTATCAGAATTTGCTTTATATTGCTGATCATGCACTTTTTAAATTCTATGTAGCATACAAATCAGATAATTATAAAAAATGCTCTATGCCAAAACTTTTCTTCAACAAATTGCTTAATAGGTACATGGCGAATAGCATAAATTGTCTAATTAGTTAAGAAATCTAGGGATCATTATCTATACTATTTTTCTCAAGAAAACAAAATACAGAGATTATGGGCCAGATTGATTAAGAGATAATACAAGCCATTTCTGTTGCAGGATTTATTAATCAATCTGGCTACTTGCAAAGAAGATAAGCATTTTATATTAGTAATTATTACAGGCACTCAGCATAACAATCTAAAAAATTGTTCTAACACATATAATGCATGCGATTAATTAATAATAAAAAGTGAGATAATTTACCATCTAGCAGACATGAAGGTGACATGAAAAACAATTATTAGATACACATAAAAACAACGAAAAAATTAGTGTAATTAATGTAACACAACACTAGTAACTCCAATACTATAAAAATAACTATACCAAGGATGTTTCAAATGTAGTAATTTATTTAAAAAGTTATCAATAGTAAAGTAGATGTAAAACAATATAACTCAACAATGCTTTTTAATTAGTAAATTCAATTAATTTTAGATGACTAAAATGCATGTAAATGAAATAGCCAAAAATTGCACACAAACTGTGCAGCTAAATTTATTGAATACATTCTCGAATGCAGTGTGGTAATTAAAAAGAAGCTGTAATTTTAAGAAAAAAGTGATGAAATATATGTATGTACTCACATAGGTAGAAGCGGTGATCTTTCTCGTTCACGACCTCGAGCCATTTCTCGGTCACGAACCAATTCCCGGTCACGTGCAATATCCCGTTCGCGAGCCATTTCTCGTTCGCGAGCCATGTCGCGCTCGCGAACCATTTCGCGGTCACGAACCATTTCGCGTTCACGAACCATTTCGCGTTCACGAACCATTTCGCGGTCCCGAACCATTTCCCTGTCACGACCTATATCCCGGTCCCGGACAATTTCTCGAGGAGGCGGTGGTGATGAATAAAGAGGTGCCTCAGTGAGAGGCACCAGGGGTGGAGTGCTGGGAGAAACTGGCTCACAGCTACCATTGCGTAGAGGTGAGGAAGGCTTCTCCCACTCTGTCAATGGTAAGTCTGCAAATCGCCGTGGAGAGTTTACAACTGCCCTCTCTGGTACACTCTCGTCTCCGGAGACACTCTCCAAACTAGCCTCACGTGATGTTTGCCTTGACTTCTTTTTCTTTTTCTTCTTGTCTTTTTTCCTCTTCTCCTTCTTCTTCTTGTACCGCGCGTGCTCCTCTGCTGCCTCCAGCTCCTCCTCCCGCCTTTTCCTTGATACTGCCGAAGAAGAATCACGAGTCAGATACTCCTCGACTCGACGTCCAGTAGTGACAGATATAGTCTTGTTGTCCACAAAAGTTCTAATAGTGTGAGAACGTCTCGATCGATCGAGATCAAAGCCTAGGTGCCTCCCGATTGAACTGGCCTCGCTCTCAATCTCGCCGGCCTCTGGGGCCGACAGATCCTCAGAACTAACATCGGAATACTCAACCAGGGGCTTAGACGTATTAACTGTAGCAAAAGACTGATCATGACTACCGCTAGAATGAGTCCTGTGCTTCTTGTGCGCGCGCTTCTTGTGCTTCTCCTTGTGGTGCTTGCTGTGGCGCTTTTCGTACCGCTCCATAATAAATAAAGGCGGCGTTCCGCCTGCTTAGCTTCTCCTCATCTGTACAAGTACATAATAAAATTGTTAAATACATTACACAAAAAAAATCTTGTCCATAATTTAATAAGTTAATTAATTTTCACGACATTATCTCTTATTTACTTTTGATGACTTTATTTGGAGAACTGATAAGCTTTTGTCTAAAAAGATGTGTGATAAGGAAACAGAGGATTACGAATATAAGCGCTATTAACACATTTAAGCATTGATTTTTTTACAATTTAATGACAAGGGTTCTAAAAATACCCGTGCCTTACTTACTCCAACTCAGTTGCCATTTTGATTGCAAATTAAAAAAAAAACAAAAAGCAATTTCTCACTACTTAATACAAAATAAATAAACTTACCTGAATAAACACGAACAACTTATGTGTATAAACACAAATATCTGCATCGGTTTAAATCAAACTCTGGGACAAATTATATGTGCTATTTTTGACAAAGCTCAATTTACTTTCATAATTATTGGCTTTACTAAATGCTGTTTACAGCGAATATACTGTTATTCAGATAGTTCAGTATTAGCTAAAGCTTATTTTGCTATAAATTTTCATAAATAGTGCATAAGTCATGATATTACATCGGATTATTTTATGGATCGATCTACAAGCAGGACCATATAGTCGGCCATTTGCTTTTTTATTTCATCATCATCTGACTGTCTGCCATGCATGCCATTGCCATAGAGTAGAGTCGAGACATTGTTAAATGGTTTGGTAGTTAATCGTTACATTAAAATGCGGTAAATAATGTAAAATATATCTTCATTCTGTTGAAAATCAATGAAAATATAACAACTAATAATATACTGTATAAAGTGATGTAACAATTGAGAAATAAAAATTTTATAATATGTTTTGCTTTTTCAATAAAGTTAGATTTAGTTTCAGAGTGGTTTCAGATGTCACCACAGTAGCAGTAGAGTCTGAAAAACCACCAAATACTCTAATGTACAATACAATTAAACGCGATAAAATATTAATAAAAACATTTAACAAACTAATCCAGTTTTCAATATAAAATCGATATAAAATCTAAATCAATAATTAGGCCCCATTTCATAAAACGCAGATAGACTGACAATAATTGCCATTCGATAATTCGTTGTAAATTACAAAAATGCGTTTTATAAAAGCTTGACAATTCATCCAAAATTAGG
Organism: Stenoptilia bipunctidactyla; assembly: GCA_944452665.1. Classification (NCBI taxonomy): domain Eukaryota; kingdom Metazoa; phylum Arthropoda; class Insecta; order Lepidoptera; family Pterophoridae; genus Stenoptilia; species Stenoptilia bipunctidactyla. The sequence continues at coordinate 25,008,782 of OX101729.1, read as the reverse complement.
ACATAATGCGTTTCATAAAACATTTGTAGTGACAGGCGGTCTACTGACAATTGTCACATAAATCGCTATGAATTGTCGTTTATGAAATGCCTGTCATGTGTAAAATTACCAAGAATTTGTAGAACTTGTCAGGACTTGTCAAGTCAACGACTTAAAATTGCAAAAAAGTAAGAAAAATAATAAAATTGGATGCAAAATAATAATAATGGTGGCCATTGTACGCAAAATAAAATTAAATGAGCATTTAGAAAACTTTGTCGTTTTTCAAAATTTGTTTGTTTTCATATAGCTAAACAAAAACTAAATGTTAAAAAAGTGATAAAAGTTTTATTTCGATTTGCGGCCCTTTGAATTTGATGAAAGGATGACGACGCGTAGGTGTGATGCCTTAATGCACGACAGACATCGCTTTCAACTGACATGCGTTTCGAAATTGTAAAAAGCCTTTCTTATTTAAGTGTATCAACAAAAGTGAGTAAAATGGGGTACCACAGGTTTTTTTTTGCATCTAGTAAAACTTTAAACTTTGACAATTGGAGTGAAAATTTTGTCGTCTGTAGAATTGTAGTTTAATGCAACGAAAGTCATGTGAAAATCTCTACTAATTGTCAGTTTACCACGAATTTTAGCTGTCTGAAATGGGGCCCTGCCTGCTGTGTTTTCAGTCGATGTAAAATAAATATCAATTCATCGAGTAGTTACTGATCTTTAATGAAAACTCTCGGGGTTTGATATTTGTGCCGTTGAAAGGTTAGCCGTGATCGTATTTTTTTTATGATAATGATAACGATTTTTTTATTGTACATTCCACAATTTTTTGCTTCCAAATATATTACAAGTTGTACATTATGTCACACACTTATCATTAAAAGTAGCCCATAAACTAAGTAAACACTTGTATGCCACTTTTTCTTTACTGTATTATATAATGAATCTGTTTTGAAACCATAGGTGGCATATGAGCACGGCTATCCTTTAAACATAATTATATCTCTATCAGTATGACTTAAAAAAATACATAAATATTGCAGCGGCGACTATTTTCTTGTTTCATAATTTTTAGAGCTTAACAACAACACCTTATTTGACCAATTATGATAACTAGTTTAGAAGTTATGAGGAAACAGATGAACATCCATACTCACATACATACATACAGGTCAAAATCATAACCCTCCTTTTGGCTTCACCGTAGTCGGGTAATAAAACAATTTCAATTCGAAAACAAAAGTTAAATTGTTATAGATATTTTTTTTATATTACCCTCATGTTGTCTCATATGCATACTTCAATAGTAAGAAATATAGTATTAACAAACTGTCATTAATCCAAGATACTCTACAACCTACTTATGTTAAGGATTAGCTTAAATTGAATTGCATAGCTTAAATAAAAGTCAGGTATTTTACATTTACATTTATTAGAATTACATATGTATACCTACAAGGTTGTTTTTTAGTCACCAGCCAAATTCAAGTGTTATTTTCTTTGATACGATATAAACGTATCTGCATATTTATTTTAGTAACGCTCAGTAAAAAAAAGATATGACACCACAAACTGTTTTACAAATAGTCGCTGTTAATGAACACAGCTACTACGACAAGGCATTTCCATATTATAATAGAGGTAGTACTAAAAATGTTTTGTAGTAGCGCGTAGTCATTTTATTTCAATGGTATTCATTCATTATGTAGTATGACCATGCTGTAATATTGTAATATTAATTTCCTTTTAAAAAAATACCTACCTTTTTTTGGAAAAATGGTTTCTATGAATGATTCTTATGTGTTTAAAACTTTTTCTATGCGTAATCTTATATTGTTGGGTAAATTATTTTACCTACCTACACTTTACATCAAATTTTTTTTAGGTCTTTGATAAATAATATTACTCATATTGGATTTTAAAATAATAAAATAAATTTTTCTACCGACGAAAAGATATTCCTTCCTCTTGGACGTATTCCTGGTGTTATTATTGCAGTATCTTAATACACAGAAAGGCATTTTTTTACGTTTATCAATGTTTGTTTCCAAAAAACCATGTTTGGCCTATACAAGAGCTAGTAAACGTCTGAGTGAAGTTCGGCGTTAGAACCGCAATGTGAAGTGACATAGTGAAGATGGGCGGTGTCTTCTCTAGTACCTACGTTAGTACATTAATGTGCATACTCATAAGTAGTCATAAGTTTTATAAAAAATGGATACTTGAAAAATTGAAACTTTTGTGTACGGTACACATTTTCCATAATTTGATACAGAAAAACATTATATTATATAGATTTACCGCAAAAAAAACACTGAACAAGCAATTTCGATATCAGCTTGTACATTTGACTGTTTGGTATGGGTCAAGCGTATGAAGTGACATCTATTTAGAGCTTTTCGTTTTCTTCTCCATTTGGGAGTGTTGTAGGTAGAAAGTACGATACCTATAATCGATGTTGGAGAGTACAGTCCGACAAAGCCCTTTTGGCGCTTGGATAATGACGTCAGAGGGGCGTGAGGGTGAAATAAGGGTTACCATTACAGTATCATTTCCCTCGTCTCAGGGAAAAATATGAATGCATAAACTTTAAGTTTTTTCATGTTGAAAAACAAATATATTTAAGTTTTTGTACTACAAAGAGGCAAGTCACGTGAACTTTGAGAAAAACGTTAGTGGTACAAAAACACAGGATTGAAGATATAAATAGAAGATTAAGCAAGAAAATATTAGTACTAATATAAGAGTTACATGAAAATAACATCATGTTTTAATGATAAATTGTTTTCCTCGTCATCTTCGTCACCATAACTTTCTTTATTAGGCACCTACTCGTATCTAGAAATGCTCGTATTTTGAAAGGTTTGTAAAAAATCTGCTTATCTTTTTCCACTTTTCATACTTATCGTAATTTTTATTGAGATTTAAAAATGAAATAAATCATGTTCTAAAGTGTATTTTTCAAAGTATGGCAATATGTAAACATTGCAGAAGCAACTTGCTTCTTTACTCTTAATATGGGATGCATTGAGTCGTTAAATGGTTTTTCTTTCTGAAAACATCTTCTTTAATTTTATTACTACAATAAGTACTTATTTACATTTTTTTAAATTTTGTCGTATTTCATATCTTAATATTTAATTTAAAAATACATTAACAAATATGATAAAAGTCATGAAGTGACATTTCCCAAGACGATGGTTAGTTCCAATTTTCGCCACGTGCTAAAAGATCCTTGTCGGACTATACGACTTCGGCTTATCGATTTCGGATCATTTCATTTTAATACCGTTCATTGAAATAATTTCATAACTTAAGTTTGATTGTAGTATGGCAGCTTTCGTAAATTTAAAAAAAAAGACGTGTGGCACTCGGAGACTGCCGCGGTAAAGCTATTGCATTACACTTTTTATCAACTTATTTAATCATAATTATTTATTTATTTTATTAATTCAGTAATGTTTGATCTAATATGAAGTTCCACAAGTTCCTAGTAGATGGCGCTGATTGTTTATTAAAGCCCGCATGTAAAGTTATGAAATCAAAGTATCTCCCTTGTGCCGGTCGGAGTGGGGGGTGTTAGGTTTTTTTCGTTACGCGATAGAAGCTATGCAATAGCTTCATAAGAAATTAAGGTTGTTGTGAGTGATGATGATAAACCGGCAAAATAAGCTTGTGTAAGTAAGTGCCTGTTTTTAACTAAATATTGAGGAAAAAAATTTCTGTCTTATGGCAACATTGGCCAAATTGCGTGCGAGCGAGGAGCGAGAGATAGATTGCCGATTGTGCGTCCTGTTGGATTTTTATTTGTATTTGTGTAAATTATACAGAATTTATTGGAGTGTTTGCTGCATTTGTCAGACCATTAAAACCCTCTTAAATAAATGGTCTGATTGCAATACTGTCATGAAAAGAACTTTAGAATTTTAGATAGGACCCCTGAGTTATTAGTTGCTCCTCTTGCTCGCGCATCGTAATTTTAATGACTTACTCAAGACAAATCCTAGTACTAATGAGTAAAATATAGAGTAATTAAATATATAATCAATGAATGAGATGGGCTTACCGTAGTTAAGGGTGCCAGTGGACTTTGAAGTGTTGTAATTATGGTTATGATGGTCGTTTCGAAGTCATTGAACTTATCGGCGTGGTGGTGACACTGTGACTTTGCAGGACGGAAGTATGTAAATAAACATGAATGAGACAAACGCGAAGCGAGAAGAATCGTTGAAGGAAGTACCAGAGGTTGTGGAAAGTTTAGCAATTGCAGATGTAGTTGAAAATGAAGACGAGACACTGGCCAGCGCTGAGGCGCCAGTTGCTGCTGATCTCGCGTGTGATATACAGATTGTAGATACAGAAGATACCAACGTCGGAGACGAGCCGGCCCACTGTGATGAACAAGCCAAAGAAGACAATGTTGAGAAACCTGAAAATTCAGATCAAGAACAGCCTGCAGTAATACAAGGTAAGTTTCATCAATTTTATAATTATGTTTTACATTTCAACTGCTAAAGTAATTAATAATGTATATTTTTATACAATAACAGAAAGCCCACCAAAAGAAGACACTTCCTCTCCGAAAAATGATCAAGCTAACTTGATAGAGGCAGACCAAGTGAAATCACCACAAAGTGAGACTGTTGTTCCTGACCATAGTTTAGAGTTAAAACCTGACACTCCAGTAGAAAGTTCTAATTATGAAGATTCTTCAAAAATATTGGTTAAAACTGAAAAAGAACCTAGTCCAACTACATATTTAGAATCAAGAAAAAGTCCAATTCAGGATGATAAAACTATGGAAGTGGATACTTCTGAAATAGTAACAGAAAAAAAACTAGAAACAATTGAAGATAAGATACTATCTCCTGAATTAAAGTCAGAAATAGAAGTCATCAAAATGGAAACCAAGGAAAGTAAATTAGAAGAAAAAGTGGAACCTAAAGTGGAGTTTAAAGCAACTCCACCTCTAAATGGAGATATTCCTAAGGTAATTAAGTGGTATAAATGGTAAAAAACATATTGTTTTGGATATTAAGTAGAGTTTGTAATATCACAGATAGACATAATTACTTAATTATAAACACTATCTATAATAATATTTGACGACCACTTTGGCGATGGGGTAAACCTGTCTGCCTCAGACGCCAGTGGTTGCGGGTTCGATTCCCGCACGGAACAAGAAAAAAAAAATGTTTCGTGTCTGGGTGTTTATCTATTTATTTATTTATATTCTAGGTTCGCTACATGGTATCCCATAACACAAGCTTTGCTTACTTTGGGGCCATGTAGTTGGTGTGATTGTCTGGGGTTTTTTTTTTTACTATTTTTAAATAATGTCTTTATTTTCTATACAAGTTGAACTGCTACCATGCTACCAAGAAATTACTAAATTCACCTTTATATTTTCAAATACCAGTAATGCAATTTTAACAAGGCATAATTTTAAGCAACTATAATAAGTACTCATCATTTATAGAAAAGGTTGTTCCTATTTCTATTCATATTTACTATAAAACATAATAATAACTATTCTTGTTTTCTCAGGATGAACAAAGTAGAAAAAGAAGAGCAAGTGATGAAGTGGATACTGAATCACCTTTAAAAAAGTTGTCTCAAGAAGTGGAAAAGAATTTTCCACATCATGATGTAATGATAAATGAATATATACAAACAGCCACAAAAAACAATGTAGATGAGATCCAAAGGCATACAGAACAACTTCTCTCTGAAATACAAACATTAAGGGGCCTTGCTCAGAAGAAAGAACATGAGTGGAATAACATATTACATTTAAAAAAAGTCAAAGAAGAAATCCTCCTGAGGCTGTTGAGAAAAAAACAAGTATTATCATTTGAAAAGGCAGTAGAACTTAATGGTGCAGATAGAACAGATCCCTATGATTACTTAAATCCATCCAAAAGTCTAGCTATAGATAAAAGTGATGAAATATCTGGTCTGACAATAAAACCGCCCATGCCTATGGTGAACCCAATGTTACAAGGCCCCATGATGCCTGTTACAAGTCACTTTAACCCGTTGACAGGCTTGCCCCCACCTTATGATAAGCCTCACATGCAAGGTATGCCTGAACCAGTATTCCCACACCAGTCCTTAATGATGCCAGGACACTTAGCAGGTTTTCCTCGTGATATGAATGGCCAAATGCAAAATAGTTATGGCATGCCTATGGGTCGTCAAGGCCCAACAAAAGATGTGAAATCGATAATTGCCGATTATAGACAGAGGAACCCATCAGTAACACCTAGACGTGGTAGAAGAATGAAATCTGTTATGAGCCCTAACCCTATGAATCCAAGGCCTATTGCTCCTAAACTTGATAATATGAACAGCTTAAACAGTTTAAATAATTTGAATATGTTATTTAATAATTTGGATATGGTAAGTTTGAATACTTATTATTATTAGCATGTAGTAAATAGAAGAGAACAAAAAAGATCTTTAAAGTTATGGGGATAATCACTTTTCAGCAAAAATAGTGTTAACCTTTTAACTTTGGAGAAACTTTATACAGACTTCATAAAGTCTGCAAAATATAGTTTTGGCAGTGTATGGTTTTTGTATGAGCCATTACTTTCCAAGACCTGTGAGCCCTTTTATACTTTACCATAGTTGAGCTAAGATCATGGATTTAGTCACATTTATGAAAAGGCTATTCTAGCTGTTGGCGATCTTTTCTGGTTAAGATGTGTGACCTTGACAATAAGATAGAAACAAGAGCAAACATGCTCATAATAGAATTTCAGTAATTGTAGAATTCCCTACTTTTAGGTTATTATTACATGAAAGATGAATTCAGTTTTTTTTAAGTTGTTAAAGAAACCTTGTCCTCAATTAAATTATTGCACTCTTCCTTTTAATCAGTATGAACTATTTTGAGAGTTATTTTGAGAGCTTAAATGGTCATTGACCTTGTTTGTCTTCATTAATTAACTCTTAAACTGGAAGCTACAAGGAAAAATGATAATATGCATGGCATTAAACTGTAATTTTAGAGTAAAGTGCATGAAAAACTTAATTAGACATAGTGTACACCAAATTTCACCTGAATTGGTTGTGCTCTTGCTGTGTAACAGTTTTTCCACTTTCACATTTGGTGTATTATAAGTATAAGCTAAGAAATAAAGACTCCACAGGTTTTTTCATTACTTAGTTTATTTCGGTGATCTTTTAATAACATTTATTATGTAATTCAAACTAATATTACACATGGGAAAACTTGTGAGTATGTTTTTAATATATGATAATCCAAAAAGATTTGAATTGTGTTTGCATTACTTTTCAGAATCAAAAAGCAATGTTAGAAAGACTACAGCAAATGCAGGCTGGTGCTCTACCAAACGGATTATCATTTAAGAATGCCTTAGTGCAATTTGCCAACATGCAACAGAATGCTGGGCTCCTGCCAAACAGGCCACCGGATATGGGCAGCAGACCAGAACACCTTAGACCTGATCGGAGACCCAGTAGACCGGAACCAATGCATGAGGATGTTCATATGCAGCAAGCTAAACATGCCGAAAGGTGAGTAGTGTGATAATAATAAATAAATAAATCCCCAGACAATCACACCAACTACATGGCCTCAAAGTAAGCAAAGCCTGTGTTATGAGATACCATGTAGTGAACTAGGGGGGAACCTAGAATAGAAAATAGATAAACACCCAGACCAGGACCATTTTTTTTTTCTTGTTCCGTGGGGGAATCGAATGGGGCCACTGGCTTTTGAGGCAGATAGGTTTACCCCATTGCCAAAGTGGTCATCAAAATAATAATAGTACAATAGATTAAGTGCTTAATACTGTTAGTTTCGGAAATAAATGTTATTCGCTTCTGTGTTCAATAAATGATCACTATAATACTATCAATTGTGTTTAAATGAATCACCGATTTCTGAACCATTTGGACTACATTATAGCCATTCACAATGTGACTTGACACACACTACCACGACATGATATAAAGCGCGATATTTTGAGAAAAGCTGTATAAAATAAAATAAGATTTAAAAATTTTATAATGTTTTTAAGTTTTTGCATTTATGCAAAATTCTCATTATTCTCAATTATTCTTAAATAACTGAAAAAATGTGATAAATAAAAATTACCCGACCAGGACTCGAACCTTGGACCTCTCGTTTGCCGGACGAGTGCTCTTCCACTGAGCTTTCGGGGCCTGGCGGTACGCCTCGAAATCACTTAACACATTTTTTTGTTTTTACTTTAAATTGCTAACGTAGCTCCATCAAATGGTATTATCAATCGGTGGTAGCTTTACAGCTAAGACCACCCGAGTAAATTTTTTTGTAGTAAATTTTGTTAATGTTTTTGTTTAATTTATAAATTTCTGTATTTCTTTGTGAGGAAAAATAAATAAATAATTATGAAATATTAGTAAACAAAAAAGAAATAGTAGATAGAAAATGCCATCCAGGCCTTCAAATTAGGACAATTTATACTTATTACTAGGTTGAATCTATTTTACTAAGCCAAAACTTTTAGTTATTTTGAATGAGTTGATAAAATTATTTTTCTATATTTTAGGTTGGCATCCCCAAGTCCTAGACTGCCTCCACCCCCACCATACCCAGAAATTTCTTTACTGCCAGTCACTACGGCGACCGAAACGGCGACAACGCAACAAAACTCCTTGCTGCATGGCATACTGACTAAGGTAATTTTTTTCTTTATTTTTTTTTTTTTAAATTCAATTCATTTATAAATTGATATGGTGTATGTACCTATGTGTTCATGAAAAAAATATGTCTTTATCATTCACATAAGGTTTACATCTAAAACTCTTAGATTTGCTAGTTAATAGTGACAATTATGATAGAACACATCAAACAGACTTGTATAGTTAATCTATGTCATCTTAAAATACAGTTTTATGCATCTGAACATTCTCACATCTTGTTTCTCAGTTTTGTAGTCATAATCTCCATTTAGTATAAATTCTCAAACTCCTCTAAAGTATTCAGTAAATAATACTGTTAAAGCAGATTTTATATTCATCATAAATCTACGCTTTGCGGTCATAAAAATGGTGTTTATTATTAATTTATTTATTATAATATATCGTAACAACTTAATTGCATTTTATATCTTGTATATTTGTACGAATGGACTCTGCCAAAGGCCGAGTTCCTCTCGCGTTGCTGCACAATTAATTGATGCCATGCCCATTTTCAATATAAAAAAATATTTGTTGGGCATTGGAATTAGTTTTTACAGACAATACAATTTTACCAATTAAAGGAGCTCAGTATAAAATATGGCACAATTTGTGGCCTACTGTGAGGTATAATTTAACATTATTACAAGAGGTTAGTAGTGTTTCTACAATTACAATAATTTTGGTTCACTGTGTTCACTTTTTACTAAAAACGTTTTTGTCACCTAACTTGATTCATTTTTCAGCTTCTACATTTCTGTTCAATGACAATTGAGACATTTTGGTTGTTTGATGTCCTGTTTCTGAGAATTCATTTTTTTGGCTTTGATGGATGAATATGTAACAAAGGATATATTTTTGTTGGGAGATATTTACAGGAAATTATAAATAATTTTTCACTTATTCCAACCCGTTCGATATTTGCTCATTTTGTTCAGTTTAATTTGTTCCTTAGTTTGTTTGTCCTCAGACAGCCACAATCTTACCTAGTAGTGAAATGACAGTGAGACAAAATATTGTGCCCCTAGTAAAATAGAAAAGTGGTCACCTGGCAGCTCTTAACAACATACTTGTGCCACTTTGATTTCAACTAAGCTATCTGCTTCGGTTCAAGCGCCTAATAAAGCAAAGTAAATTTTATCACAATGGTACAAGTGCTGTTTTAATAATAATATAAGGAAGCACAATCCTCTGTTACTGTTACATCCATGTACTATCTATTTTTTATTTCAAGCAACCAAAATGTCAATGCTTCAGCATCATTCATTACAACATTTGTAATTAGAACTCGCTTTGAATGGGTGTTGCCAACCTTTCAGCAGACGTCACCAGCTACTCAGGGTTTCTCACCAACGCTGGCCAAACTGCTCACATCGCCAGAAAAGAAACAGTCCAACGCATTACCAACATTCGGTCAGGCCAAGGTACCAACTATGTGTAAAAAAAAACAAATCAAATTGGTGTCCGAATTGGCCTTGATCATTCCAAATTCAAAATTTAGTTTTTAAGATTATCATAATAATATGTTTTGCTGTTTGGTTCAGGGTAGTTGAAACGTTTTGGGTTTTGTGTGAAAAGATTGTTTGTGCTAACCTTATGTGTTTTAAGTAAGGGTTAAAATTTAACTCTGAAACAAACTAAACGCAAAATCCGGCCCCAAGGACTCTGAATAAATATTCACCTCAGTACTTCTGACACTGACAGAATTACGGTACTTTGTGAGTTGTTGACTTAAAATTTTCAGTCCAAGATATTTTTATGGAAAATAGAAATGTATATTTTGCTTGTTATTGCAGTGTTTTTACTTTAATATCGAGTATTGAGATTTCATATTGAATTCACTGTACGAGCAGCAGGTTTTGCGTTTAGTGTTACCAGGTAACCAAACATTACTGCAATGATTGAATTTAATTGATAAATCGAAGAATGGCAATACTCATTGCTGCTTTTTTCTAATTATCTAAAATACAATTGCACTCACGGCTCAATTTTGTATTTTATATTGTGTTTCACTTTACAGAAATTATATTTTTAACACTTGATGCAGTGGCCCAGCGTTTTCACTCAATTAAATATGTCTTATTATTTTTAAGCGTCCGTTTATGTCCGATGGTAAAAGGGCGAGGGTTCAATTTGCTCAAACAGAGCACTCGCGCACTCACCAAAATGTATCCTGTAGTACACGGTTAAACAGGCAACCTTACGACGATGCTCTAGGGTCTGTAGTTTTTTGGTCGTAAGGTCGACGTTGTTAATTAATTTACGGGCTCTTCGGTCAACGGAGTCCAGCGCTTCTAGTTGATATTTGGCTGAACCATCCCAAAGATGACTGCAGTACTCCATGCATGATCGCACTTGAGCTGTATATAAGTTAAGAAGCTGTGCAGGGCTGAAGTACCGCCGTACCTTCGAGATGATTCCCAACTTTTTCGAAGCTACTTGAGCCATGGACACAATTTGTTGACCGAAGTTTAAACTAGATGTTATAGTTACGCCTAAAAGCCCTAGATGGTCAGTGATGGGGACAGATACATTTTGGAAAGTGGGCGTTAATGTGAAGGTGCTCTTTTTTGCGGAGAATAGACACGCCTGAGTTTTGGACGCGTTGAATTTGACCAAATTCGACTCACCCCAATCGGATACTTTCCGTAAGGTCAAATCAACGCGCTCAATCATTGACTTTCTTAAACTTTGGATTTCACGGGGGCTCGCTCGCGCATTGGATACGTATCTCTCTACAACAGTGCTGTCATCAGCATAACTAATAATGCCCGGTGTCAAAAGGTCATTAATGTGCAGCAAGAATAATGTTGCAGAGAGAACAGATCCCTGAGGTACCCCGGCATTAATTGCCATTTGGTCGGAGGAGAAGCCATCTAAGACTACTCGAATTGACCGTTCCCTCAGAAAATCAGATATCCAGTCGCAGAGCCCAATCGGTATGCCATAAGCTGGAAGCTTACTTAAGAGACCATCATGCCAGACCCTGTCAAAGGCCTTGGAAATGTCTAAGGATACAGCTATTGCTTCACCATGACCCTCCAAGGCCTCGCTCCATAAGGCGCTTTGCACACGTAGCAACTTAAGTTTACAAAACTGACAACTTAGTTGAGGCAACCATCAACTTTTTTAGAAATTGCCACTTGCTGCAACTAGAGAATCTGCAATTGATGCAACTGGTAACCTTGTTGAAGCAACTATCAATTTTTGTAAATGTTCTAAAGGTTTCCAGTTGCAGCAACCACAAATTGGCGTTTACGGTTGTCGCAATTTTATGTGAACCTGGTTTGTTAGGTGAGTCCACTCAGTATTACGATGGACACCGGAGAGACAGCACTCGTTTAAATTATATTACGTCGGCGTCGCCGACACGCTGGCAACTACAACAAATTATTCGCAGCAATCGTCGGTTTTGGATTCATCCCTTCTTGCAAGATAGGACTAGATTTATTAACATAAATGAGCTTCAGAAACATAATGACAACTTTAAACAATATTTTAAAATGTCTGTTTACATATTTAATAAGTTGCTGGAAAGTGATTTAAAACTACAGAATACAGTGATGAGGGAAAGTACTACATTGGTTGAAAAGTTCGCGGCCTGGCCATTAAAAAAAAAACTTTTGTTATTTTTTCTGCCGTCATTTTGAACTGTCATTATTCAATTGTCAGCCCGCGAATTTTCAATTTGATATCTTGTTTAAATAAAATTTTACGAACAATATAAATACGTGTGTAGAACAAATTTTCACTAATGGAGAAATTTGAACAACGTGCTGTGATTAAATATTTGTTTAAAAAAAGATTAACACCAAAGGAGATCCATGATGACATGCAAACAACATTAGGGGAATCTGCCCCGTCTTATACCACTGTGAAAAAATGGGTTGCAGAATTTAAACGTGGACGAGAGAACATCGAAGATGACCCTCGCTCCGGCAGGCCAATGACGTCTACGACCGAAGAAAACATCAATAAAGTGTGTGATCTCATATTGAAAGACCGTAGATTGACTATCAGAGAAATTGCAGACACTATAGGTATCTCATATGAACGAACGCAAAACATCATTGTCCATGAACTCGGCTTTTCTAAGGTTTCGGCTAGGTGGGTCCCAGATTGCTTTCAGTAGAGCAAAAGCGAATTCGACTCACGATTTCTCGCGACTGTTTGGAGATGTTCGAGGCTGATCCACAAGGTTCTCTTGACAGATTTGTGACAATGGATGAAACCTGGGTTCACCACCCCAGAATCAAAACAACAATCCAAACAATGGAAAAAATCAGGTGAGCCAACTCCGAAAAAAGCAAAGGCAATTCTGTCGGCTGGCAAGGTGATGGCATCGGTTTTTTGGGATGCTAAGGGTGTCATTATGGTGGACTACCTTCCAAAAGGCGAAACAATAAACTCTGCGTACTATAGCACCCTTCTGCGCCGTTTACGTGAAGAAATTAAACAGAAACGCCCAGGATTACTGAGAAAGAAAGTGTTGTTTCACCAGGACAACGCCCGAGTCCACACGTCTGTCGAGTCTATGGCTCAAATTCGTGATTGTGGTTTCGAATTGTTGCCACATCCAGCTTATTCTCCTGATTTGGCACCTTCGGACTTTCACCTGTTTCCAAACCTGAAAAAACACCTCGGTGGGCAGAAATTTTTAACGAATGAAGAGGTCGAAGCCGCTGTTAACCTGTATTTTGAAGACCTTGAGGAATCTTTTTTTAAAACAGGTATGGAAGCTCTGGAAAGCAGATGGAAGAAGTGCATAGAGCTAAATGGAGATTACGTCGAAAAATAAAAATATTTCTGTATGTGCTTTATTCTGTTTTCTTGACTAGGCCGCGAACTTTTCAATCCACCCTCGTATATACCCCAAAGAACGACTTGCTATTGCTGATTTTAGAAACTTTTGTTAGCTGCGATTGTCAGTTGCAAAAACCAGCAACTTAATCAAAGTTGCTAATTGCGAGTTGCTGCAATCAGAAACTAACTCCTAACTAGAATTGCTGTGTACGCAATTCCATTGGAATAATATATGAACAGGGAGTTGTCAGTTGTCGGTTGTCGCAACAAGGCGCATGAAGTTTATCGTCTGCTAAGCGCCTAAGTGAGTGGCATACACGAGAAGATCGCCGGTCGAGCGCCCGTTGCGGAAACCATATTGGCTATCGCTTAGGAGCTCGTTGGCCTCGAGGTATGCCAGGAGTCGATTGTTCAATACACGTTCCATGACTTTGCAAAGTATGGAAGTGATTGAAATTGGTCGGTAGTTGACAGGATCGGCACGGCTTCCCTTCTTTGGTACTGGTTGTACGTTAGCAAGCTTCCAGGACTTGGGAACCTTACCGGATTCCAATGAAAGTCGATATAGACGCGTCAAAACGGGAGACAACTCAGCTGCGCAGCGTTTTAAGACCACTGCAGGAATACCGTCTGGACCACTAGCTTTGTTCTCGTCTAGGTGCAGCAAGCATTTAAGAACCTCCTTTTGGCGAATGTGAACGTTACCCATTGTAGGTCCGAACTGAGGTAATTGGGGTGGGATTTTTCCTTGGCAATCTAGACGAGAATTTTCTGCGAAGATACTAGCAAATAAATCTGCTTTCTCCTTAGAAGTATGGGCCAGAGAACCATCGGGTTTCCTCAGTGGTGGCAGCGACGGGCGACAAAAGTTCGTTTCGACCGACTTGGCAAGGGACCAGAAAGCTTTACTGCCCGAAGGGTATGCTGCTATTCTGTCTCCGATACGGCCTATGTGGGCAAAACGAGCTCTTTTGATTACCTTTTTGCAGGACTTGGCGGCATCATTGTATCTTTTCTTAAGTTCATGCGAATCCAGGGCTTTGCTTCTGCGAGCATTTGCCCAGGCTTTGTATGCTTCCCGCTTTCGCTTTTCAGCGGCTAGGCAAGCAGTATTAAACCATGGGCGAGCTTTGGTTTCAAGGGATAGATCAGCGTGGGGAATGAAGTACTCCATTGCTTGAACTATCACACTTGAGACAGCATCAGCGCAGCACGATGGATCGGTTGACCATAGAGCTACATTTTTTTTTATAATCCAGTTCCGTTCGTGAAAAGTTTTTGAATTTATTATATAACTTTTGGTATTCGATACTTGAATTCACTAACATGTTTGTATCGTTGGCACTATACTCTAGAAAATAATTCAATGCAGCAAACCGACAGATCGAAATCAAAATAGAAAAAATCAAATAGCAAAATAATGATACCAGTTAAAAACTTCGTACTGAAAGAGAATTATTGAAAACGAACGAGTATTTGTCATTCGTTTTGCCTAAAATTTTAAAGAAATTTATAAATAATTGAATTTTAGGCGTGTATGAATTTGAGGCGTGATGAAAATAATTAATTACCTTGTGCTTTAAAACGGTTACAGTAAAAGTAAAATCGACTTGATAACTTCTTGCTTTTTAAATTCGTTTGTCGTTAAAAATGAAATTTCAAGAATAGTTGCCTTTCGATAACAGCACCATAAAAAAAGAAAAATCTTGTGAGCCAAAATATGTTTTTTCCATAGATGACGATATTATTATTTAAAAAACAAAAAAGACTTACCGAATGTGGTCACACTGGAACTGTCATTTTACAGCATTGAATTATTTGCCAGGGTATACACTCCCGCGATACTCATTCTCTTATATCAAAATCACTAATTTTGTCAATGCGTGAGTCGGTTGGTGTGTTGCCTTTTCACGATAAATGATCTTATAGGTAATCTTGATCTTATATGTTTTGTTATTTTTGGTTACTAATCATAGTAGTTTTATGAATGAAACAATTTTATCGATCTTTGGTGGTGGTTCCTGGTTAGTTTATTGAATCATAGACCACAAATAATTGCATCAAGTCCACTGTTTCTTAATCATTCTATTTAGTAAACATCTCCTCGTGTCTTTTTATTAATTTCCATGTATTAAATGAACCATTTATTTGACTTAAGGATTTTTTTCATTCATAATTGCTTATTTCGTTAAAATTGTTTTTCTAAATAGAATAATTAAATTAAATTGAACTATTGATAGTATAGTTATTTCGGTAATGAATAATCGACAAAATACAACTAGATTACAATTATTTTCGATTATCTCAAAATCATAGAAGTACCTATATAATGATTGGTGTACGTTTCCCTCCGACTAGATATTGCTCTTTAATATTGCCATGAATCAACAACTCAATATCGTAGTGTGACGTCACACAGTGGTTGCTAGGAGACCGTCTTGGGAACGCCGCACTATTGGCTACGGAATATTGTCTAAGATTTTCAAGATTCTTTATTATTTAAATAAAATACTTTTTGACCAGATTTTATACAGTATAACTCGAAGTTACGAGGTTCACAGGCTCTGTGATCACCAGAGAAAAATGACGAGCTAAAAGTTACTATCTTCCTAATATTATAAATTAGCCACCGCGCGCGGTTTTACCCGCGTAACTTTTGATCCCGTGGGAATTTCGGGATAAAATATAGCCTATAACCTTCCTCAAGAGTTGGGCTATCAAATGCAAAAAAAAAATTCAAATCCCACTTGTATTGTAGTTCCTGAGATTAGCGCGTTCAAACAAACAAAAAAACAAACTCTTCAGCTTTATATTAGTATAGATGTAAAAGTGTTGATGGATGGATGGACATTGTTTGTTCCTCAATCACGGCAGAACAGCTCAACGGGTTTGGATGAAATTTGGCATAGTGTTAGTGTACAATCTGGAATAGCATATTGACTTCTATCCCGATGTTCCCACGGGATTAGAAAATTCCCCAGGAAATAGCTTTTATAATTTATATGCGATAAAATCCCGTTAAAAAGTAATATATTTATGTATGAGCTTCAGTGATACTGGACTCACTCGTGATGTAAGAAGTTTTTTTCACTAAGACCTAATATTATCCTGCAAATGAACCAAAACTTAGGATATAAAGTTTTCAATATCCTAAATAATCTTTATCTATCGACTACGGGGATCAATGATGCAGCCAGTGCATACTTAAGTAACTAGGGTACGCTAAATTCGTAAAATTAAATTCGTACTCAAAAAAGTATTACCGCGTTTTACTAGCAAATCGGCGATATCTACCTATATCTAGTCCAAGCGCAACATAGACCAATCATTCATGTAGCCATTCACAAGAAAATATCGGACAATAAAATGCATTGAAAAATGAGCTTTACCTGTTTAACTTGACGGTATGTTTCAGAACTGCGGCGAGATCACAATTACGCCGGTACAGCCGACGCCGCCGCCGGCTGAGCAACAGCCGCAGGAAAAGCCAGAAGACGTTGTTCAGTTGGTGAGCCGCTTGTACCGTGTTGATTGTTTTACTATTCGTATTTTATATTATGGTTGTATTGCTTGCTAGTGATGTTCTAAATGTGAAATTGGATGAGAATGGAGGGATGTTCGTTGCTCTTTCATGCTATAGCTGCTGGGTGATTTAGCTGAATATTTGCGTACGGTGAGGGTAAAGCTTGGAATAGTACGCTATATTTCGTTATTTAATAAGTATATAGTATGGAAACGGCTTCTATTTCTATAAATGTGCATCAAAAGAGTCTTATTTAATATACAGGGTGTTCCAACAAGTGCTTTGGAGAAAAATATCCTAAGGCTTGTCTTCCTCATTCGACTTATGGAAACCGTTTTTTATTTGGACTTATGCTTATAATTGGAATTATTCGAAACCTTGTGTTTATTTGGGTGGATTTCGAATTGAGCCATTATTGATTGATTGATGAAGTGATGTACTAAATATGATTGAACATATGATTGAATCAGTGGACTGGACTGTATCGAATATTATATTCGATAGAAGAGGGAAAGACATCAATATGTTAGTTACATAATTTCTAAAAATAAATAGTTAATAGCAAATTGAAAACACTGACCATAAAGAATAATTGTTTTTTTAATTTACAAAATGTTGGTGTGAAATCATAAAGTTAAAGACGCAATATAATCGATGCAATAAAAAAAATAGTAGTTCAACCCTAATGACAGTTTTGTGATAACAGTGATTTAACAAGATGTCGGCGAATTTGAAGAGTTTCGATTAAATACTTTTAAAATGTCTGTTTTGGATAGCAAATTGTCCGTTCAATATAGAAACTCGTAACGAACTCATAAAAATATATAAATAATTACTATTAACATCTAGATTGCCTCGAGCCGAGGCGAATTTGAACAAAGACATTTGGCTGTTGACTAAAAACGACCTTGTATATCACTCCCCCGGTGATGTGTTCTAGCAATATCTTACGATGAGTTATTTCTTATATGTTTGATCTTATCTGCACTTACCATCGAGTAAGAAAGAGGTCTATGTCCAGCAGTGGATCTCTACTGGCTGATGATGATGATTATGAAGAATGAGGTCAAACGCGCGTTTGGTCAGCAGTCAACTCAAATTTCCAATCCGGACGACGAAAAAAGTCAGCTTGTCTGAGGCGTCTTCCAAATTAATGTTAGAAGTATTTATTTTTATTCAAGCTACATAGTTGTATCGCGAGTTTAGCTTATTAATTATATTGAAAGCCTCTGATTAATAAAGTCGTTCTCCATCTTTGTATCGACGGCGCCGAACGTTGTTTAACTTGCTATGTGGTATGTACTTATTCGGTGTACAGTAAAGATTTGTATAATTTAGTAGGGAATAATCAGTGACGCGCGCGCATCCGTCCGTGTCGCATGTGTCTATTGGTTAGCGAAGCTCCGTACGTTTCGCAAATATGTCGTGTAGTAGAATAAAGTGTAATCAGTGTAACATTGTTATTGATGAACTTCTGTGTTATATACAGAATAAGATATCAATAACTAATGAGGAAAGTCTTACTAAAATATGTTCGTCTTCGTTCTCAAGTGAACAAATCGAATATTCAAATGCATTATTGTTCGAATCAGTGTCATCCGACCTACGAAAAACCGTTCGAAAGGGTAAAGGAAAGGAGAATAGAACACTGCAAGATATCATCAGTTTCTTTAAAACTACGGATCCTGACAAAATGCCCGTTTTCGTATCTCGCGATATCAGCAAGTTGCCCCCCATAACATTTGATCACCTGGATGTTTCTAAGCTTCTGAAGGACTTAGTGATCCTACAGGATGACATACGAATAATTAAATCAAACTATGTTACCGTGGAACAGTTGGAAACCCACAAGAATGAATACTATAACAATAGAAACTGTTCGTCACCGTTCTCGGCGGCGAAAGTTAACATGAAAAGGGGCGCATATTTTGATAGTGGGCCGATGGGTTTGTCGCATTTGGACGAATCCATTTCCGATCAGGAATATAAGAACAGTGGTAAATTAGATAAAGTAAGATTACAATACCGCAATATTAAACAAATCGCTAACCCAAACATTAGGGAGGGTATTTGTGAAACAACAACGGTCGAACCGGCTAAGTCGGCAAAAGCGGCGGCGGTTGGAGTCCCCAGCGATGAGTCACCGCACGCGCTGTGCAACAAGACAACGAGCAGTCACGTGACCAAGGATGACCTTATCACTAGTGATAAGCCCTCGTATGCAACTATGTTGCAACCGACGAGTGAATGGACAGTAGTTCAAAATAAGAAAAATAAACTGAAGAATCGATTCGAAGGTAAAACTGGGACTGTTGTAGTCGAAAATAATGAAAAATTTCGAGCTGCGGAGAAAACCGTACCTTTATTTATTACGAATGTTCATAAAAACACCTTGGAGTCTGACATTGTTGATTATATTTTTAAGAAGACAAAGGAACGGGTCACTTTGGAGAAAATATCTATCAAACGTGAATGTGATCATAATGCCTATAAATTTGTAGTATCGGATTGTAAACTTCCCTTATTTCTGGATGATAAATTATGGCCTCAAGGAATTATATTTCGGCGGTTTATACATTTTAAGCCTAGGCGATATACTAGAATACCTACAACAGGTAACGGCACTATGACGCAAAAATAATGGACAGTAAAAGTTATAAATTTACAACTTTTAACTGCAAAAATGTACAAAGGTCTATAGAAGCTATACGTGACCTCTGTAAGACCTGTGATATAATAGCACTGCAGGAAACTTGGCTATTGCCTGGGGAGATCCCGTTCCTCAGCACTATAAGTGAGGACTTCAGCAGTACGGGGGTGTCGGCGGTGGACGTGTCGGCGGGGATGCTGCGCGGGCGCCCGCACGGCGGCGTGGCGCTGCTGTGGCGGCGCGATATCTTCCAGGAGGTTCATACAGTGCAGTGTGATAATCCGCGTGTCTGTGCGATAAAAATAGTGTTAAAAGATAAAGTCATTCTAGTGTTTAGTGTTTATATGCCAACAGATACAGTGACCAATCTATCGGATTTTACGGACGTTTTGAGCTCGGTAAGTGCTATTATTGACAGCTGTACCGTAGACTGTGCTTACATACTGGGGGACTATAACGCTCACCCATTTGAGCAGTTTCATACCGAGCTATCGAACTTTAGCATGGATCAACAGTGGTCTATCATTGACATTGACATTTTAGGTATTACATCGGGGTCATATACCTATGTGAGTGAAGCACATGGGTCTAGGAGGTGGCTAGACCATTGTGTAGTAACTAAAGCAGCGGTGCACACAGTAAGAGATGCTTATGTCATGTATGACGTTTTATGGTCAGACCATTTCCCGCTCGTTATGGAATGTAACTTAGATATAATAATGCCTAGAACGTTTTGTAAAAATTTGGTTAGAAATGAAGTTATATGGGGTAATAGGAATCAAAATCAGATAAATAAATATCAAAACGAGTGTCACAAAAGGTTAAAGTTGACCGATTTCTCACCGGAACTGTATAAATGCTGTGATAAAATCTGTAATAATCCTACGCATAAAATTGCTATAGACAAATTATATGCTGATATTGTTTTCGCTTTAAGTGAATCTTCTAGAATAAGCAGTAGGTACTACAAGTGTAAAAAGAAATTAGTAGTAGGTTGGAATAAACATGTATCCGAGGCTCACCAGGAGGCGAGGCGCAAGTTCCTCTTATGGGTATGGTACGGCAAACCTACTTCCGGTAGTGTATACAATGATATGAATAATACTAAAAAAGTATTCAAGTCGCGTTTAAAATGGTGCCAAGATAATCAAAATCAACTTAAAATGGACATTTTAGCATCGCACCATTCGAGAAACGACTTTAGTGCGTTTTGGAAACATACAAATAAATTTACGTATAAGCCGAGCTTGCCCGTGACTGTAGGAGGAGCTAGCGCTCAAGAAGATATAGCGAACTTGTTTGTGGATCATTTCTATGTCAAGTCACCTCTAGGTAGATCCACGTCGGTGCTCAGTATTGAGCCCGGCATAAAACGGAAAGTCTCGTTTTCGATTAAAGAAATAAAACAAACAATAAATTCCATGAGCAGAGGAAAATCTCCGGGACATGACGGTCTCAGTATTGAGAACCTCAAGTTCGCTGGTCCCCATCTTCCACGAGTATTATTTTTATTATTTAATTCTTGTTTAAGTCATAGTTATATGCCCAGTGACATGTTGCGAACGGTCGTAATACCTATAGCAAAGAATAGGACAGGTGATCTTTCGGATAAAAGCAACTACAGGCCCATTTCGTTAGCAACTATAATATCAAAGGTGTTTGATAGCATGCTAAACACACAGCTAAATAAGCATTTCACGCCGCATGACAACCAGTTCGGGTTTCGGCCTGGACTGTCTACGGAGAGCGCTGTGTTATGCCTTAAGCACGCTGTCCACTACTACACGAGTAGAAAAACACCGGTGTACGCCTGCTTCCTTGATCTCAGCAAAGCTTTTGACCTGGTTTCCTACGATTTATTATGGGATAAATTGGAGGGGATTAAATTGCCCAATGAGATTTTAAATATTTTTAAATTTTGGTACGGTAACCAGGTCAATAGTGTGCGATGGGATGGGACCTTGTCTCGCGCATATAGGTTGGAGTGTGGGGTGAGACAGGGAGGGTTGAGTTCACCTACACTCTTCAACCTGTATGTTAATGAGCTGATAGCCGGGCTCAGCGGCACCAGGGTCGGGTGTCATATTGACGGTATCAATGTCAATAACATTAATTACGCGGATGACATGGTGTTGTTGAGCGCGTCTATCTGTGGCCTTAGAAGGCTACTAAAAATTTGTGAAACGTATGCTAGTTCTCATGGTCTAGCCTATAATGTAAAAAAGAGCCAAGTCATGGTCTTTGGGGCGGGCAACAAAAACCTAGAAAATGTACCACCAGTCTTTATCAACGGTAATATATTAAATAGAGTGTTTGCAATTAAATATCTAGGCCATATTGTAACTCACGACCTCAAGGATGATGAAGATATAGAAAGGGAGCGGAGAGCGTTGTCGGTGAGAGCGAACATGATGGCCCGCAGGTTTGCACGTTGTTCACTTAACGTGAAAACTACACTCTTCAGAGCATACTGTACTTCTTTTTATACCTGCAGCCTGTGGGCTAGATATACTCAAAAATCTTACAGCGCTCTTCGTGTTCAGTATAACAACGCGTTCAGGAGGCTGTTGGGGCTTCCTCCATACTGTAGCGCATCAGGGATGTTTGCAGACGCGAGAGTCAATTGTTTTTACGCGACGATGCGCAGCAGGTGTGGGTCACTGGTGCGCCGGGTGCAGGGGAGCGCCAACAGTGTCCTGAACATGATCGCTAGTAGGTTAGATTGTCCTTACATGGGTCATTGTCGTATAATATCAACTGGTCAGCCGTAGTAGTGTGTACTTATCCTAATTATATGACTTTTATAATTACATAATTTAATTTAAATTTTTAATCATTTAATTTTAATTCCAATAGACTTTTTATTAATTTATTACTAATGTTGAATTGTAATAGTAACACGCCCTCTTAGGCGGTAATAACTTATATTATTGTTAATTAATTATTTTGTTTGACTTTAATAGTATTTTAAGTAAAATTATTGGTATTTAAGTAGATAAACCGTTTGATTGATTGATTATATTATTATTATTATTCTTATCTTAGTTTTGTGATTTTGTTATATGTATAAGTTTTTGTAATATGGATTAAGTTGTCCGAAATAAAGATTATTATATATTATTATTATAGTATTTGACTTAGGCCCGAATATTCAATGGTGAGATAAAAGTTATCTAATGAATGAAATATCACTCGACAGCTTCAAGCTCGTCTCAAGTTTATTGTCCATTCTATTTCATTGTCATACAATTATTTAAAACAACGTAAAGCATCATTCTGCCGAGTAATACTTTATTCGTCAGGTAACTTTTATCCGACGATCGGTTATTGCTTTTGTATAAATCTTGCAATCTACAAGTGCAACGTGGCCTTTATGTCTAGTTGTAATCGTAAATACATATTTTTGTCAACCGACTTCCAAAAAAGGAGTAGGTTCTCGTTTCGTGTGTATGTTTTTTTTTTTTGTTACACGATATTTCGGACATTATGAATCGATTTTGAAAATTCTTGTTTCATATGATAGAATATACTTCAGAGCTGGTCCCGTATACAATTCATCGAAATCTATTGAGAACTTCGTGGATAATTTCAAATTTTTGAAAAAATATGTATGAATTTGCAGAATGTTTATATTGACTACATTATAATTCAACCAAAGTTTCGACGTAAAGTCGGTTTTTTTTAATGCTCTGCATTCGTTGATTATTAGAGTATGTATTCGACAGAGCGGTCAGTAGCGAGCGAGGCATCCCTTAAGCGAGCGAGATAGAGTATACAGATTGGTCATTCACAACTAATGATGCCGCTCGCTCGTAGATTGCAAGATCTATAACTTATATTTTGTACAATTATAAGTCAATGTGTAGTATATGTAAGTATATCTTGTATTCGTATGTATGTTTATATATAAATTAAGAATTTCTGAATGTCTGTAACAAATAGTCGATAAAAAAAATTTTGTTATTTTTTTTTATTTCTATTTTGTTTTGTAAGTAAACTCCATCTGTTGTAATTTACTTTATCATGTAATGTAGGTTGCCTGGCAGAGATCGCTTAATAGCGATAATGGCCGCCGATGGTGTTTGCTTTTTTTATTGTTCTTTATTTTCTATTTTGTGTATGTACAATGAAGAGTAAGTTTTTAAACTGGCATGGTCATAAACATTTAAATTAACTTTAGAAACGGGATATTTACCATGTTTTTCATTTATTTTGAGTTCTCGATATCAGTACCGTCGTGATCATGGCGCTTGTAACAGTGCCGAAATATCGAGAACTCAAAATAAATGAAAAACATGGTAAATATCCCGTTTCTAAAGTTAATTTAAATGAAGAGTAAATAAATAAATACGTAGCCAGTACTTATTTAACCGTAATTATCTATCTTGGTATCAGGATGACGAAGAGAGCCCGGTATCTGAGGCGTCCCCGGCGGCGTCGCCGGGCGGGGGCGCGGGGCGGCTGGTGATCGACGAGGGCGGCTCCCCGCCCGCGCCGCTGTGCCAGGGCTGCCGGCGCCGGGACGCGCAGTTCGTGTGCGCCGGCTGCGCCAACCAGTGGTACTGCAGCCGGGACTGTCAGGTGAGGGGCAGTGCTATTGAAACAACCGTGTTTTCACTAAATTTCGTTAGTGTCACTAAGATATAGATGGCGCTGTTTATAATTTGTAAAATTAGAAAAATGCCATAGACAATGTCTCTTTCATCCTACTTTTCATTCTTCGGCTCATTTAATCAATCACCTAACCGACTCACCTAACCGACTAACCGACTCATTAAATCTATCTTTCATTCGTTACCTGTGTTCGTTACTGCGCACCCGTTTTCGAGTGTTGTTTTTATCGCTTTTTTCTTGGATTCCTTTTACCCACAACCCGACCACCATTTGGACTCTGACGCTCCCTTTTTTAATTCTGACCCGGCAATTCTACTGGATTTCGGAAACAACGCTGCAATTAGACCTTTGTGTGTTTATTAGAATTTTGATCGTGATAACGATTTTCTGATATATACATATTTCATATAATCATAATAATATACATATTTGAGGGATCTTAAATATTCTTAAAAAAAAATACAGGGAAAGTTCCCGACTGGTCCTAGTAAAAGTTTCAGTCACTAAGTTCTAGATGGCGCTAAAGCTCCGTTTTAGCTGATATCTCTATCTCAACCTATAAAAGTTACTTTATGATTGAAACGTGAATGGAGAGGGGGTGGGCTGAACTTCGGCATTGTCAGGTGAAAAGATGGACGAGTGGTTGCTGAATGAAGTGGAAATCTTCGCCGAGATTGTCAGGACAAATGTGGAAAAGTGGCGGCTGAGTTTTGGGATTGTCAGGTGAGATGTTCGAGTGGTGAAGTGTTAGGGGACAGAGTTGATCAAGTGTTGGTTGATAGTAGGAATTGATACTTGTGTCTGAGAGTCGGAATTGGCTGGTGAAAGATTTATTTCGGATTTAGTGTTAGCTTTTCAGGCTTGAGAACAATTTTACAATATTCAATATTGTATCCTTATTAGTACATTACTAATAGTTAATCAATTAAATACATTAAAATTTTGCGGAAGTTTTCGGTATCAGGGTATTATTTTCATTTTATAAATGCTGTCTTAATAATATATTTTCATCTATTTCAGGTGGCAGCTTGGGATGAACATTCGGAAATGTGTTCCGGTTAAAACAAGGCAGCATCTTAATAATACTGTAGGTCTAGTGTTTATTATTGTACCCGCTCCTTGAGCGAGATCGAGCCGTCATCGATACATGTTGAACGGAACGCAATTTGACTGTCAGTGTCAAAATGACGTTATGTATGCATAACATCATGTGAATCTCTTTAGAAACAATATAAATTATTATATGTGTATATTATTTTGGTATTTTTTTCATCAATTTTATGCAGGGGAGAAAATTTCGGCTGATTTTTTCGCGAATATAATATTTGCTGTTGCGTTCACTCGTGAGATTTTTTAAATTATAAATAAAATAATCTTCAATTGCTTGAGTGAAAACCCTAAGTAGTGAGCGAGAAGGCATGCTTGAGCTGTAATTAAGTACAGGGTTGTGAAAACTTAGTTTTTTTTTAATAATATTTCAAAACAAAATATCTTGGAAGATGAAAATTAGACTTTTTTAAATATCGGTCATCTCTTTCTACTCTGTATAAAATTGATTACAATAATGTCGTGACAGCTAGAAATCAAATTAGTCTGATTATTATATATTTCTTTTCGTGATTTGGTTTTTCAATCAGTTCTTAAATTAATTAAACGTTAGTGAGCTTTATTCCTATAACGCCTTGTACGAAAAAGTATTTTTAATTTTTCTAATAATAAGTGAAAACTTAGTGTAAGCATATGATATATACATTTGACTGTCAATACGTTTAATTCCTGTATTTTGTATTGTATTGTAATAAAGATCGAAACTTTTGTTACCATTCTTTGTATAAATATGGGTTTTCGTCACAAAATGCAAACTTATTTCTCTAAACTCGAATAAGTTACGAAATATAAAAAAAGTTAGGTTACATTTTGACACCGCATGACTACTATATTTTATGTTTTCTACTATAGAAAAGATTTTTCATAATTATACATATTCATACAAAAAACTATTCATATAGTGTTAACGGCCAGGCTTTGGATTAAAACTGTCCGTTGAAGATCAATCATATGGCTGAACTATTATGAAAAAAGATTAGAATAACCTGAAAATACTGCCTCTAAAAGCACCTAAGTAAAATGGCGCGTACACCTTTTTATGGGTGTATGTTATTCTTTTTTTGACGCAAATGTGTAGCAATAAAAATAAAAAGTGATTAGATCGTATCAGAGTGACTTTAAAAATGATTGAATGGTTCCGAATAGCGCTAAGTTGTGATTTAAACTGTTGTAAATTTTGGTATCGAAAGTAACTTGTGTCGTTTTCACAATAGCAGATAAATGCAGCAGTTATAAAACTTTTGAAGTGAATGTTTGAATAATCTTATTCTCACCTGATTTTACCGAAGTTACAGCATGCAGGTCTAAAAAGGTTCAGGTAATAGTTCTCCATAAAACACTTCGTCCCCGAAATGATATCAACAAAACTTCTGCCTCGACTCAAAACGGATCAGAAAAATCAAATGTAAAAAAATATGAGTTTTATTTTTCTTTACATTTCATTAGATTTTTCTTTTCATGCCATTTTACTTTTCTTTTCTTGTCATTTCATTTTATTTCGAAGTAAATTCAACTCTATATGCCATTTCGACAACTGTACAAAGAAAAGACGAATTTCAAAACAAACAAGGAGGTTTTATTGTTGATACGCTAAACTATAAATTAAAGGACACATTTATGTAAGTTCTTAATTAGAATTTGTATTAAATTCAAATATGAACGCAATGAAAGACAGGTTATCAAGGGATTTGCCTATTGAATGGCGAGTGATAAGTTTACTAGCGAATGCAAAATCGTTTCGGTCCTATGAATACGGTGACGAACCGTGTGTCTATTGTAATAGAAACGTTTGCCTGTAATTAATAATGAGTGAAATAAAGTTCCTTATTTTGTTGAAATCTATCTGGGTTGTATGGCTTTTTAGTGTTTATAAAGATATCGGTACACTTCGGAACATTGTGTGTCTGAATGATTAACTGTGTAGAAATGATTGAATGTGCGTAGAAATGATTGTGTGCTATTTGTTATATGATTACCAATTCAATAACAATTTAATAAATACTACTGATTAGCAATTTAATGCATGCG
Source organism: Stenoptilia bipunctidactyla (assembly GCA_944452665.1). NCBI lineage: Eukaryota > Metazoa > Arthropoda > Insecta > Lepidoptera > Pterophoridae > Stenoptilia > Stenoptilia bipunctidactyla. The sequence goes on along the minus strand of OX101729.1, from coordinate 24,981,375 downwards.
AAAAGGTGTAAATAATGGGCATATCAGAACAACGAAATCAGCTATACCTTTGGTTTAATTTTCGATGCCGATTTGTGAAATTTTATTTAATGGGAGTAATTTGGTTAATAAATAAAGTATATATTGAAATTTAAACCTTGCGAGAAAGGCTTCATTATATTGAACCAATTATGTCAATAGCGGAGTACTTTAATTCTGTTTATAAAATAGTACGCCATCTTTTCTACACTTTGTATATTGAATCTTATCATACTACATATTAAGTAAATGAAGAAGTTTACGAAAATCTAAATTCTGCATCCTTTTATTTATTTAATTTAGCCATATTTATTTTATTTCTTTTATGTAGAATACAAAAACTTGATTGCTGTTTATATCATCTATCTTTGATTATATATAAAACTATGAAGGCTTTAAACGAGGTACAATTTTTCTAATTTTAATATATCGTTGCTGCATAGAAATAGTTCTTATTTTGATTGTCTACGGAAATGGTGAATCCTTAAATAAAGTCACACTTTTCACCAATGAGTAACATTAGTTTACATAATTTACTGTAAATGAACGATTAAATCGAGACCTAAATATTTATTAAAATCATATTCGATTGCTTTTTCTATTTAAAGTATCGTTGCAAGTCACTTTTCGTTCTATTTTTGTGCATTTTGCGAATTCGCTTACAGAGCTATTCTGTATGTGCATGCTCTAGGGTGAGCAATACTTGTTACTCATAAAAAACATTAGCTCGTCCTTCGTGTAAAATTATACTGTATTTACAAACTATATTAGTAACTAAAAAACATAACCTTCCTTTGCGTACCGCAGTCGCGTAAATAATCTCAGTACAAGAATTACTTCGATTTTCCGTTTTTCCCCATGTACAAAGTGCAAAGCAAAATGATAGCAATAGCGATTCATCTCAAGGATGTTTTTATATTTTTTAGTCTCTAATTCCACATGGAGACCAAGTCTTACTTTAAGCCGTGCCAAAATACTTTATTATCTATCACTGATAGACGTAATCAAATAAAATAATTTTTGGAAACTTTTTCTTCCTCTGAAACGCTGAATGTTTTATAATCAATTTGAAAGAACTATGTTATTTTTGTCACTATTTTAACATTTTGTTTTACTGAGATTATATTTTAGAACAGCAGATGATATTACAATATATTTTAATAGTGCCTCGAATCAATAAGTTTATATCAAGGTGTTAATCTTAATGTATATGTAAATCATGGTAGAGTATTTAATATTTATATACAGGGTTAATTTTAATTAACGCATCACCTCTTGTGGGAGCCTCTCTACATCAATCCCAACAACATTTGTTCTACGACTTTTTACAAATCATGATAACACAAAAAATAAAAACAAAGAATGTTTGCTCCTTACTCTACATTTATTATGAAGCGATATTTTACTTAGTAAGGTGCGTGGCATACCTACGCTCAGAATAAATAGAATTACGCCTCTAAATAGAGGCTACAAATATTTTTTGTATGGAAAAACTAAAATATTAAAAACTATTCGTTTTAAAAAGTTGTATAACAAATGTTGTAGGGACTGATGTGGAGAGGCTGCCTGCAAGAGGTGATTAACCCTGTATAATAGTGCCTATAATGCAGATACAAGGATACAGAGATTGTCTTGTATGGGATGATAAATGTGTTTACATTTTTTTGTTATATTTTATAATCAATTACTATTTATCAGTTAATTTTTGACAGTTCCTTAGAAAATATTTTGTTATATTAAACATCGTAAAAAAATTGGGTTTGAAAAAGTACAAGGCTGCTGCGAGTAATACACGCGCTCAAACAAACAACGAATGGAATGTAAAGAGTTTGATAATTGGCGACCAAAACCTTAATTGTTGGTGTAAATTAAGAAAAAGCTCTAATATGTTTCCTTTCAGTAGCATAGCCTTGTGCTTTGTAAGTTCCTCCGTCAATACCATTGACGAATCTTGTCATAATAATTTGCTTCTCAGTATTTTTATGCCGGCTTCTTAGAATTGTTTGAGAACAGATAAAAATATTCAGGCCTGTACTATGGTGACTTACTTAACTGAACTAAGTATAATTTTTCTGACAGAGTTTAAAAGATAAACCAGTTATGCTTGAGTAAACTTTCATAGTACAGGCCTGTATTTGTTTGAGAAATATTTAACAAATATCATCATATTTGTCTCAACAAGTGTTTAGGTTGCAATCAAGAAAAGCCGCCAAAAATGTAAATCATACTTAAGTTGAAATAACTACCTTTGCCCTTTGGCTACCAACTTTCGCCTTTTTTATTGATTTCGACTTTAATTTTTTGCAACTTGGACAAATGTTTTTTGAATTATGAACTATATTGTACCAGACTCTAGGGTAAAGCCCTATTCTTTAACCTTTACCTACCTGTAGTTTTCAATTTGGGTTTTTGACGAACTTAATGTATCTTTGTTTCACTCCGGTAATAATGGCCGCCTGGTCCAGTTTTCCCCCGTTTTCCATTCTATGAAGCGCTAGTCAAAATTTTGTTACCTAAAGTACTGTTTAATATGTATTTTGTAACTTATATCATGTTATATAAGATTGTATTAAAGTGATACTGTCCTTGAAGCTTTGTTTTTTTTTACTATCCTGAATTTATATTTATTTTCACCTTATTTTAAAATTATTTTAGAAATTCGATATGTGAGGTGGTGGTAGAAAACTTATTACCCCAAACAATCATATTTCAAAACCCCATGAATTTTATCGCCCATATGCTCCGATATTTTACAGGGTTATTGGTAATTAGATCTGCATTGGAATTGCATGATTTGGGCGCAAATGATCTCCCCTGTATCACCTTAAAAGATTCCGGTCTAAATTAATAATAACCCTGTGTAACTCTTGTTACACAACTTTGGTCATGCTGCATACAGTACCTTTATGTTAATCGAAGAGTGAAGCATTTCTTGAAGTTTATGCCTCCTGCGACTTGCGACCAATAAATGAGCAAGTAATTTTATGAAGAGATATATTAGGTAAGACCCTAAATGGGGAAGAAAACGAAAAGCTCTAAATAGATGTCGCTTCATGCGCTTGACACATAACAAACTATCAAATGAACAAGTTGTACCTAATCGAAATTGCAGCGTAGAACACTTTTGGGGTAAATCTATAAAATAGTTGATTTCTGTATCAAAATGTGAAAAATGTGGGCCGTAATGTGTACATTTCCTCAAAAGTTTAAATCAAGTAACATCCACAACTTCCGCATGTGCATATCCTCAGAGAAACTGTGGTCTCCATTTTCTATAAAACTTATGACTATGCAATGATGCATTTCTAATTTTTTGATAAAAATCACTATGAAATAAACTTTTACTATGGTATTTGACAGCTGTTATGGGTCAAGTGTAATCAGCGCCTCTAGTGGAATAAGAAGGCAGTCTTCTACCCCATTAATTAATCACCTGATTCCAAATACAGAGTGCTCCGTCATTTCGACCTCTTTTGTTGATAACTGTTGTAGTTGATTTTAATGGGACGATGAAGATTTTTTGCTAATGTTACTTACATATATTTTTAAATTTTTTGTATGATAATGAAATTACATCATTAGATTTAGATCTGATTTTTAATGTTCAGATAAAAGTTGTCTAATGAATAAGAACTCGACAGCTTTAAGTTCTTCTCAAGTATTTCTCTTCTCAAGTATTTGTCATCCAATTATACAAAATAATAACGTGAAACATTCGTGAAACAACGTGAAATATTCCGACGCGTACCTAATACTTTATTCGTCAGGTAACTTTTATCCGATGAAGCCAATGTATATAGGTACTCTGGCAAATAATTCAATGCAGTAAACTGACAGTTCGAAATGTCAAATAGAAAAATAATGATACCAGTTAAAAACTTCCTAGTGCAAGTACTGAGAATGATTGAAAACTAACGAGTCTTTGACATTCGTTTTGCATAAAATTTTAAAGAAATTTATAAATAATTGAATTTGAGGTGTGTACTATATTTTTAAAGTAACTCTATAAAAATAATAAATTACCAAACATACCGTGTGCTTTAAAACGATTACAGAAGAAGTAAAATCGACTTTATAACTTCTTGCTTTTTAAATTCGTTTTGTCGTTAAGAATTAAATTTCAAGGAAAGTTGCCCTTTGCTAACAGCACCATAAGAAAAGAAAATTCTTGTGAGCCAAAATATTTTTCCCTACATTACGATATTATTACCTATTTAAAAAATAATTACATTCATTCACTTAAACCACATCTCTATTTTTTTCTTCCCTAAAGTGGGCACACTAGAACTGTAGTTTTACTGCATTGAATTATTTGCCAGAGTATAGCGTTATTAATTCATGGATGCGACATATTTGTGTTCTGAATTATTGTGCAGTGCAACCTAGATAGAGGTAGAACTTTAAATAAAAGCTTGATAAATAAAACACATGTTTTATGTTAAAATATATTTATTCTATAAAAATGACTGCAAAAGGAACTGACTTACAATGTCTAAGGTACTACTGCTACATAGGGTTAAGGCCACTTTTTGGAAGTATCTATAGAGTTTAAGTTTTTGTACCCTTTCTTAATACAAAACAAAACGCTATTATTTATAAATCTTACATGCAACGCTAAACACACGTATTAGGCACCTTTGATTCAGCTAAGACGCGTAAAAATGATTCAATTATTTACAAAATAATGTAATTAAATATGCTTTCGTTTTATTTTTTGACTAGTATTCTGTTAATGTTTGTTTACTGTAAATAAGTACTGTTTTTATTTTTATTTTATGGCATACATTTGTAATTAGTACTTTAATACTTCGACATCTATATGATTAAATTTCAAAATATTGTTAGCTACAGTCGTAACTCTTAAATTCATAATTTATTTAACATTGAACAAATTCTTTGTTAATCCTAAAAATACTTGAAAACAACATTGATCGTAAAATTCTATAAATTAATAAATTATTAAAAATGGAATATAATATTTATAATATAATATTTTCGCATAAATTAGATTTGGACAGCCGTTAGTGGAATCTTCATGGGGTGGCGACCTGTAAGAAGAAAAATGATTATGTATTAAAATATCGTCACATCAACACAAATCACTTAACCAACTTAAAGCTATGAAAGTCGGAACAGTAGCTCTGAAGTCATATATCCTGATACTGCTTTAAGCTGCCACTCACTTACATAATTTTAAGATGGCAGGTTAAACTGTGCTGACAGCCCAAGGCTTAAGCATTATTAATTTCACTAGGCAAGTTTTCGCTTTAGGTACCTATACGGAACACAACAATGCCACAGATTGATCACCAAAGCAGAACCATTTAGAATATCTCTCAAATCTGAAATAAGTAGTAGATTAGTAGCCAAGGGCTGTAAGGCTTCAATTGCAGCCCGAGATATTTAGGTATAGTTCAAGGGTGCAATTGATGCTTACACCCGAGCTAACTAATCTACTTTACATCTCGATTGTGAGGTAAGTAGAAAAAAAAACCGGCATTACAAGAATAAAACATTTTATTTGTTGAAAATTATAGTGAAATGAGAACAATTTTCAAATTTTAGGGAAAGGTGTTTGTTAAAGTTAAAGTTTTATATTCCCACCTTTTTCATTAAAAAGAATCAAGTAAAGAACTTTTTAATTTTGTTTTTCAAGATCGAAATTGAGCTTTGCCGTTGAATAGCAAAGCGACCTCTTTGGCCATTATTGGGCTGAATGCATGATGTCTAGTACCAGTATGAATGTTAGATGTCCGCGAACTTTTTAAAATAAAAGAAGTGTTTTTTTTAATTACTTACCGCCCTAGGGCTTTTCTAGCTAGATTATTACCCTAGAGCGCTAATTAGTCACCTACAAGACCCATTTGGAGGTAATAAGAACCTACTTGAGACATGAGATCCACCATTAGCATTTATCTAATGTCTTCAATCTCTTCTCTTCACCATGGCCCTGCAGTTGGTGAATTAAAAAGTGTTGTTATGATAATGATTTATATCATTGATCAGTAATACTCACGACGAGCAAGTTTCCACTCTTGGCGCGGTGGATGGTCGGCTGCGGGCCGTTCGTTACTTCGATAGTACCTCCCTGCTTGCCATTCACCAGGTCATGAGCGATGCTGTAGATATAATTTATTTATTATTAAGGCACACATACAGGTAACAATCTGAAGAAAAAAATGGGAAACTTAAATAATTAAAGCTAGATCTTTACCTACCAATTGTGAGCACAGTGTTATCACTTTAGCGTAAACTTTACATGAAATAAAGCTTAGTAATCAAGTGGGAATTACAAGATTTACACTTCAATTAAAACAAGGTTAAAATTTACTTTAAACAATAAGAAAAAAAAATCATTGTAAGATAATTAAAACAAAAACAAGAACAAAGCAAAAATAAGTTTAAAAACAAAAAATTTGCAATTTTTAGGTTAAAAATAAAAATAAATTAAATAGGTTTTATGGAACTTATACTATTTAAACGAAAGGTGGGTGGATACTCAGTTGAGGATTTGTTTTACTTGGTGTCTAAAAGACCTGTAATTGGTGCAAAACACATCAAGCCCTTGAGAGGATGACACTTGATCATTGTATAACCTACACATTCTTACAATAGGGTTGAAATATGAGGTATTATTTTTATAAGTTTTCAGAGTGAATGCCTTACGTTTCCGGATCCTGTTTAGTCAGCTAGTATTAAGGTTAAGGTGTGAAACTAAGTTGAGTCAATACTCGCGTAAAGTATTTTATGCAAATGGAGAAGATCCTCCTGCTTAGGACGAGTTTCCAAGGAAGGTATTTCGAAGTAAAGCAATTTATCCCTTAGGATGGTTATTTGCGGGCAAGGCCGTACCGGTAACTTAGTATTTTAAGGTATCTTCTCTGCACCCTTTCTAAACGTGAGGAATGCAATACATAATAAGGCGATCAGATTACAGACGCATACTCAATTGCACTTCTTACTAAACTAAAATAAAGATATAACTTTCACATCGCTTAATGGCGGGTTTCAATATTATGAAAACTGTTCGTTTTGCCTACGAACAATAGAAATCACTACCAAAATGCCTTTCTATATTCAAAATCTTGACATCTAAACCACTGCTTACGAACTGTTTGACTGTAATGGGTTGCTAGGTTACATTTGACCATTTACAAAATAAGTCATTGTATCTAGCCAACGACGACGTAACAAGTTATTAATTTAAACCAATGAGATAAAGGTAGCATGGCAGTCTGCTGCAGCCAATAAGAGTTATGTTTTCATTACGTATGGCCAATTAAAGAATAGGTCATTTTATCTAGCCAACGACGTAAAAAAATATTATTTTAACGAAATGTTCTATCAAATATCTGTCAACATATCAATAATCCAGTTTTCTCTTTCTAACATATCTATAACTGTTTTTGAAAAAAAGGACGAATATTATTGAATGCCATAATTTTTCTTTTAAATATTTACTTTGACGTCATAAAAATGTGATTCAACCAATGGCAAAATTAGTCGAAGGATTGGCGTTTCATTTTACGTAAGCAGTTAAACGCAATTATTAATAAAAAGCTCTAAAAACATACTATAATATATTTATCGAATACTAAAACATAGCAAACATAAATTGAATAAGTTTAAATATTTCTTTAGTTCAAATATCATACAAATAATTTGCGAATGCGTGATATTCTATAAATCACATATCACCCATTTTCTTGGAAGAACGTCACGCAAGGAGGGCCCATGCCAAATTTGAGAACTTACAGCCCGTAGCTAATAGATATTGTGAAACGCTACTTTTTTCCTACCAGTTTTGTACCTGTACCGGTTACGCATAGCAGTCAGTTGAATATTGAAACCCGCCATAAATCGTTGAGTCGATCTTGTATGAAACCAAGAGTTTTAAGGCTTTTATTTATTGTGATGTCATAATGGTTAGCAAATGACAAACCTTCATCAAATGTGACACCTAAGTCCATGACAACCGATACACGGCTAAGAGGTTAATTTTGGAGGTGGTAATTGAACAACACCTTATTTTTCTTCTTAGTGAAAGATGTGACCTGACATTTGGTGATGAACAGGTGCATATTGTTTTTGCGCACCAGATCTTCGAGATCACGTTGGAGAGAAATGCAGTCGTCAATATTCTCTACGACTGAAAACACCCTTAAGTCATCGGCGTACAGAAGACACGGGTTCAACAAGGAAGTAGCCAGGTCATTGATGAAGATAAGGAAAAGCCAGGGTCCTAGGTGCGACCCCTGAAGCACGCCTGATTTTATCAATACGGGTGTTGATGTATAACCCTTAAGCGCCACCATCTGGCTTCTTCTCTGAAGTTAAGATTCGAGCCATCTGAGCATGTTACTGTGGAATGCTTCAGTTTATGACAGAGCAGCGCATGATTAACTTTGTCAAAAGTCTTTTGGAAGTCGGTGTATACCGAGTCCACCTGTCCACCAGTCGCAAATGCACCACACTCAAGAAGATTTGATACCGTGGATTTATTTTTTACGAAACCATGCTGATATTGATATAAGCCCGTTCAATGAGTTCATAATGATGAATTTGTAGAAATAGGAACCTTATAGGTTAGTATTTTTGGATTAGTTATAAAACAAAAATTGTGTGAATTAAAATGAAAAGGGAATGTATGAAAGTTAAATAAACTAGAGACGACAGAGGTCCCAGGTTTGTACCTGCTCAGAAAACGTATAGTTTGGAAACCGTATTTCTTTTACTAGTTTAGTTCAGCAGTACCAATGTTCGATCAAGTTTCATCAAGTGTGTCCATTAAGGTTGTTAATAGGCCAATAATATTTTACCAAGAAAATCCTGAGGGAAAGTTACACGGGTAAAGGCTTTTTTATTGCAACAGATGTTATTTTCGCCTTTTTATATTTTAATTTTAAACGCTGAAGGCGGGAGCCCTCCAATATTCTTTATTTCGTAAGTATTTAAATACATTGAAATAAGTCAATTTACAAATTGAACTGAATCTACCACCACTTTGGAAAGTCGATCTGTTGAGAAGAAGTGGCAAGAAACTCAACAGCAAGCATCTTTTAAAAATAAGAGAAAAAAAAATACACAATAACAATTTACAGCCAGGGAATCCCATCTTCTTGCATCCGGATATCTTATAGTAAACCTATAAGTAATAACTAAAACTAAATACTGTAGAAGTAACTATATATATATAAGTAACTATAATAAGTACTTACTATAGAAGTAAGTACTTATTTTTTGCAATTTCTTATTTATGTTTGTCTCTTTTATTTGTACAACTTATTACATTGGGTATCTGGATGAAAATAAATAAATGATCTATCCAGCTACTTACGTCCTGGTGTCAACAATTTCGATCATGTCGGGTTTCTTGGTGAAGTCTGTGACCATGGTGAGAGCTTCGATCGGGTTGTCCACGGAGATGATCAGATCCCCCTGTGGGAGGAAGACAGCATGGTAGAAAGACAGTTATCTAATGTCCTGCTTTAATTGAGAATACGTGCTTGTATTTTAAACTTGCTTTTGACCTTAATCTCATATGATGTTCATATTATATACTTTAGCTACTGCTTTAGTTGAGAATAGGTGCTTATATGTTTAAATTTCCATAGGTACTTATATTGCTTCCATGCTGGACTGGGAGCGAAAGAAAAACTTCGAATGTGCCAGCTGCTTCTCTTCCCGGGCATACTGTAAAAGTCAGTTAAGGGACAGAGGTTTACTTGGCGTTTTTGAGGGCGATAGGTTGACTCCCTGTCACTACAATAGCCTCTCTTAATCTTTATAATACCTCCATATTTGTCAAATGTGACATCAGATGGTCTTTTAACCTCTGGCGTTCTGCATACCCCATAAGAGATACAAGCGTGACGTATGTTTTAAAGGTTCTTAAACTTGCGTTTCACTTCAATCTCTCCTCATACTAAGTGAAGATGAGGTGGAATATGACAGCACTCGGACTTAGTAAAGAATTAATTCTTCATAAAATATTGTTGAATGAATCACATCACTGTGTTCACTCACATCACACACAATGATGTTCGCAAGCCAGGCGAACCCTGAGGGGTTCTAAGACCAAGTCGGAGTCGCTCGTATTAGTCGCCTTTTTGACATGCTTATTTAGGCGTAGTAGGGTTATTCTAAATTCGCTCTATAAGTCGATCGATTTAGGATTATGGAAATTGGGGAGATTCATTTCTAATTTTTATTGGTACCTACGTCTTTTCTTGGATTTTGGAAATAGCCATGTCTTCTGTGACCATCCTTTGTTCACGCTTGCCTGTATTCTATATTACTAATAACATTAAAACTCACCTTATCTTTCTTCAACTCCTGAGGAATCTTAATCAGTATAAGTCCATCAGACTCATTGGTGACGATAACCCTCAGCTTTTCATAGGGCAGGCGATGTTTGAGCTTGTAGGTCCTCTTGCCGGCCGCGTCTAGCACGTAGAGCGCTTTGTCGGAGGCGAGCAGCGCGCGCTCGCGGGGCTTGTAGCCGCGGCGGTCGTATTTGATTGCTTCGCATGAGTACTGGGAAAATTGTTAAAATATGGTAAGTATAGTTTTTATGATTCATTACACTTTTGACGGGATGTAATAGCATATAGGTAGTGGCTGTAAACACGGGGTCTGTAAGGATCCGAAACGTAGAGTTGATATGTAAAATATCCGGTCAAAATGGGTTATTGAGGTGAAATGAGAATTTGTTTGGTGGTTTGCATAGCACTTAGTGCCTATAGGAAAATTTTCAAAGGAGTCGGATTTATTAAAGTAGATTTGCACATAAAATATCCTGCCGAGCCGCGTTTGACCAAAGAGGGCAAGGCTATTGACCGCTACAATAGAGGGAGTGTGAGTATTTGTGGTTTTGTGAAAGTAAAATGGGTGTGCAAAGTATACTTCTTACCCTTTGTTGAAAACTATGATAAAAACAAATGCAAATGGTTGAATTTCAACAAATGGTGTTTTTTGTATCATATCGGTGAACTTTTTCATTTATCTGTTTTTTGTATATTTTTTAGTTTTTACGTGTTTTTTAGGATATTAAATATCTCCACCTTCATCAACATCAACGTATTATTCAAGACTAAGGAAAAAATTAAGGTTGAATTTTGGTTGCCATGGGTATGACAAACCGTCCACCGAAAAAAAAATCTGTACACCGATATGAAAAGGCTGACCACCGAGATGATTAGTCTATCCACCGAAGTGATAAGTATACCCACCGATATGATAAATCCATCCACATCTGAACACCAAAAGGAAAATAGGTGGTACCTAGGCATTTTTACAACCGTGAAGTTGACTAAGACCAGAGGTCTTATCACAACCAACGAGAACAGAGTTTTATATTATAAATAATTAAAAAAAAGAATGGTTATTTTGATTATAATTTTCTTTATTTAAATTAAATTAACCACCGATACGATAAAAAGACTCACCGATCTGATAAAATGATTCACCGATATCATAAAGCAATTCACCGATATGATAAAACTGTGCGTCGAATCATGAATTAAGACACCGATATGAGAAACAAGCCACCGATTCAAATTTTCTTATGATATCGGTGAAAATTATCACATCGGTGGGAATAAAAGACCACCGATTTCACCGATTTGAGAACACCGACATGATAAAAATCACCCTTTTTTGAAAATAAAAAAAAAGATATTATATCTATGATAAGCTCAATAACAGTTTATCAAACTAATTCATTAACTACCTTTGTAAGAAGCAAACAACCACAATTTAACTACTCATTAGACCAGATAAAGCGATCACCGATATTATAAAAATAATGTCCGTGAGCAACTGAAATGGCATACTTAAGTTATTGGCGGGAATATGCAGCGATTTGGCACAAATCCGTCCTGACTGCGTACTAGCACGTTACTAACGTGAAATAAAATCGAAGGCGGGGAGGCTGTCGGACTCGTCCATAAAAAGTTAAGTTTAAATTACTTTAGGTCACCGAAATAAGAACATTTTGCAGGACAAGTACGTTTGTGCCTCTAATAAAAATAAACGTTACTTTATAGAATAAAACATGCTATTTATTCATAATAAGACTAATATTCCATTAAATTGAATAGGTTGTAAACTTGATTTACATATAGTTACGTGCGTATAAGCTTTTTTGTCTGTAAAAAAAGTAGGGGGACAGCACCGATATGAAAAAAATCGGATTTTATTTATTTTTTTCTGCCTTTAAATAAAGTTTTACATAAATGCTATTTTTGCCAAAACCCAATAAACCCAATAAAAAATATTATTTAATGCAACATTCTTGCTGTAAAATACGAATTTCACCGAAGACAAAAAAAAAGTCATTTGGGAAATTCATTCAAATAAACACACAGTGTGCGAATAGGCGCCCCTATTTCTACCATGCAATCAAGTATAGTGTTTGGGTTCGCGTAGTTCGTGGGTGAAGTGTAGGGTTATAGTGTAGATACTCACGACGAGCTGCTCGCCGGAGGGCCAGGCGGCGGCGGCCATGAAGCTGCCGCGCAGCGCCTGCGCGTCCGCCGACAGCCGCTCGCCCGTGAAGCGCGCGCCGATGCTGCCCGGGTAACTGTTCTTCTTGCCTACTCGAGGGAAAAGCAGCTTTGTGAGAAAAGAATAAGGTCTATTTTGTACTAATTGTTTAACAACAGTTAGGTATTAATACTGGCGCGCGTCCACAGACAGTCGCCCGCCAGTGAAGCGCGCGCCGATGCTGCCCGGTAGCTATTCTTCTTACCTAGTCGCAGATACACAATTATTAGGTTTGAGGAAAAGAAGATTAGTGGCGACAAAATAAGATCTATTCCAAAGTAAGGCCAAAACTGCGAATAAAGAGCGCAGGTGTGGTCTGTTGCCCACATAATTCAGCATTTACATCGTATTAATGCTCCTGGGTTCTTCTTGTCTACCCGTGAGGAGAGAACGATCAGAGCCGAGGAATAACAGCTTTATACATAGGGAATAAGATCTATTGCGAGCGAATAGTTATGGCATTAAAGCGTCCGCCGACAGCTGCTCGCCAGTGAAGGGGGAGCGGATACTGTCCGGGTTGCTGTTCTTGCTGCCTAGTCGAGGGAAAACAGCTTTGTGAGAAATTAATAAGGTCCATTTTTTAGTCATAGTTATGGTGGGCATTTGCAGACGGTCGAGTGAAGCGAGTGCGGATACTGCCCGAGTAGCTGAACTTCTTGAATAGTTGAGGGAACAACAGCTTTGTGAGAAAGAAATAAGGTCTATTGCAAACTAATTGTTTAATGTTAGATAGGTATTATTGGTGCCGCGCGTTCACTGACAGCCGGTAAAGCGAGAGCGGATGCTGCCCCCGTAGCTGATCTTTTTGCCTATCCATAAGAAGAGAACGATAAGATTCCAGGGAAAAAGAGCGATACGGATTAAGGTCTACTTCGAACTAAAAATCGCTTCTTAGGATGTGGTTGTCCTTGCAAACGCGCGAATAAAAAATGATCTAAGTTAAGGAGAAAACCGTTTTGAGGGGACGGAATAAGTTCTATTTCAAAGTTATAGTTATGTAAGTAACACCTTAGTCTTCATGTTCACTTAACATCAGGTGGCATGGAAGACAAACGTCCCATCCATAATTCATAAAAAAAGATCACAATCTGAAAATGGGGATATGCCCTTTGATTATTGCATAAAATATCGTGTTGTAGCCGTCTACTCAGAGAAACCTTAATTGTGCTGACATCAATAAATCCCACTTACCCTTAAACATTTTCTCAGCCAGAACCTTCAATTCAAACTGCTTCTTATCAACCGGAGACAGGGCCAGCCTATACTTCCTTGACAGATGAGCTCTATGCAATCTATGCAGTTCTTCTGAAGCTTGCTGGCAAGTCGCTGGGCATACTGGCCAGGATAAGTCCAGGATTTTTGTGGGTAGTTTTTTGGAGAGGCGTTTGAGCCAGTGCACCTTGGCGATGGAGAGGAAACGACGGTTTTCGGGGGTTTCTGGGCCGTTGCGGGTGATGAATCCTGAGTAAATAATGGGATCAATTAAATTTTGGTGATCTAAACCCTTAATGAGGCATATTATGCATGTTAATAGTTAATCATACTTATAACACTATTACTTATTAATATGAAATTTTTCGTTTGTGCTGCCGCTTGTTTAGGCGAATGTAGGTCATATTCGGAAAGTTCTGTATGAACACCACAGCTTTTTCAAAGGTAGTTTCTTTTTGAATTGTAAGTGACGTACTCCTTTTTTCCGGATAATTCACTGAGATGTTGAAAAATAAACTAAACATAGATCTAAGTCGTGATGCCGTGGTTACTGTGTTTATCACATGAGTCGGTACTTGGATGGGTGACCGCCGACCATTTATTTCTCACGACGATTTCCGTGTTTCGGAGGGCACGTTAAGCAGACGGTCCCGGGTGCTGTATACTTGTCGTTAGGGTTTGTCAGAAGCAATTGTTGGCGCCCTGAAAATTCTGACACTGGGCCAGCTTGGTGGATAATGGCCTAAACCTCCTCGTCACCCAGGGGAGAGACTCATGCCCTGCAGTGGGCTCGTTACAAAGAATTTAGATGATTTTATTTTGAAAATTGTCTCTTATGTAAGGGACAAAAAAGTTTCCCTAATACAAGGGAGCCAAACCGTGGGCAACTGATAGATCTAATATACAAAATTCTCGTGTCACAGTTTTCGTTGCCATACTCCTCCGAAACGGCTTGATCGATTTTGATGAAATTTTTTGTGCTTATCCGGTATCTATGAGAATCGGCCAACATCTATTTTTTTTTATTTATATGGCAAAACAACGTTTGCCGGGTCAGCTAGTAATAATATAAGATTTTTGTACCTTTAATAAAAGCCCTGATAACTTCAGCAGCTTTCTTCCGTCTTTCCTTCAGCTTCTGTGCCAAGAACCGCCTCACCCACTTCTGTATGGTGACGGCGGCCTGGCGCATCTGCAGGAACTGCCGGCGCTGGTGGTGGCCGCGCCAGCGGGACTGGATGATGGTGGCGATGTCGTTCTTCTTCATTTGAAACGCGTCTTCTGTTTCGAACAGCGTTTTTGGGAAGCGGATGAAGATTTTTGTGCTAGAATTTTTATGTTGGAGTTTAGTAAAAATGAAACCATTTTTTTTAATTTAGAAATAAATATTAAGTTCCTTTATGCATTATGTTTCGGTTAGTTACTCATAACTTGTTATCAAGTGAGATTACGGATAAACGCAGGTGCAATCTCTGATAAAACAAATCTAAGCTAAGTTAAAAAAATTAAATAAAATGGTCAATGTTGACTATATCTTGCATTTTGTACTTTTATGTTTTTTTTATTATTTTTTTTATTTTTCTTTATTTTAATCTTGCTTCTTGTATGTGTTATTTTTATTGTGCTGTCTTGTTTGTAGTTTTGTGT
Source organism: Stenoptilia bipunctidactyla (assembly GCA_944452665.1). Taxonomy (NCBI): domain Eukaryota; kingdom Metazoa; phylum Arthropoda; class Insecta; order Lepidoptera; family Pterophoridae; genus Stenoptilia; species Stenoptilia bipunctidactyla. The sequence goes on along the minus strand of OX101729.1, from coordinate 24,965,952 downwards.
TAAATATTTGAATTTGAATTGAATATACTCACTTGCCCATCCTGTACTCCGTACTCTCGTATCGCAGCGCCTCTACAAGTCTCTGCACGCCGTCTCTCGGCGCGCCGCGGAAGTTGGGCCACGTCTCAGCACTGAGGCACTTGTATCTGGAAGATGGTGTTAAAAGGATGTTATTTAAAGAGGAAGGCTGATAAACTAGAAATATGTCTTTTGTTTTTATAAGATAAAATTCTTATAAAAAAAATATTATAGATAACTTAAACTAAAATAAATCACCCGATCATGTATGAAAAGATATATGAACGTGGAAGAAGCGAGAGAGGTATGTCTGGATCGCAGCAATTGGTGTTCCCTTGTCTCCGCCTACCCCAAAGGGAGACAGGCATGAGGTTATGTATGTATGTAAATCACCAGAGTAATAATAGATATTTTCCTTCCAAGTCATCAGAGTCATCAAGTCACATGACCATAGATTCTTTTCTAAACTCGTATAATATTTTCGTCGTATGGTGCGTGAGACAGTGTCCTAAATGACGCTTAATCTCCAGTGCTACTTAGATTTTCAATTAGATTCAATTAGATTAGAGAGTTCAATTAGATTTTATTTGTAGAATTCCATGCTGAACTGGGAGCGAAAAAAAACATAGAATATGCCAGCTGCTTCTCTTCCCGGGCATACTGTAAAAGTCAGTTAAGGGACCGAGGTGTTATTGGAGGCTTTTTTGTGGGCGTTAGGCTGACCCCCTGTCACTGCAATAGTCTCTCTCTACCCTAATATAATGCCTCCAATATATATAATAATAATAAACCTTAGAGAGTGATAGGTAATATGCAAAAAATCACCCACCCGGCCATTCAGAAAGTTATGCGAAACAAGTTTTTACGTATAAAACACTCCACATGTTATTATTTTGAAAACTTCGATTATTTAAAAATAGAATACGAATGTTCGATTTTCAAATTTGCCTCAACGTTTTTATAAGTTAATTCTTTCTTGTCTCATTACAAAAGGGATCAGCATCGAGAACATTTGAGTGCTATGATTTGTTACGATTTGAAATGTGGATTCGAAGTCGATCAAATGCCCGATGAGTCATTTGATCGACTTCGAATCAAATCGTATTTATTTGCATGAAAATGTGTACAAAAGCTGGTTCAATATGTTGGGTGGATCAACAATTTCTACTGATAGTCAGTTAATTATAAACTATAACATTAATTTTCTTATAGGAAATATGTCATAAAAATATAAAATGTCAAAATACTTTACAAAATAGTATACACAATATATAACATTTATTAAAATACAAGCTAGAATACATCATCAATCTAATAGGTAACATTCATCTAATATATAAAATTCTCGTGTCACAGTTTTCGTTGCCATACTCCTCCGAAACGGCTTGACCGATTTTGATGAAATTTTTTTGTGCTTATCCGGTATCTATGAGAATCGGCCATCATCATTTTTTTTTATTTATATGGCAAAACAACGTTTGCCGGGTCAGCTAGTACATTATAATTTCGAGTCCATCAAATATTCATTAATTGTATAATATCCTTTTGTTTTAAGCAAGTTAAGTATTTTCCGCTTGTATTTTATGAACTGTAAGTTTTTTATTTTTAATCACTACCTGACAAATTTTACCTTTCAAGGAATGCTTCGTAGGTCCTCCTGTAGGCGAAACCAGCCCTCCTCACACGGAGGTTTTCCATGAGCCCCAGGTATTTCACTTGATGGGAGATCAGCTTCTCGTCGAATTGCACTGGAATTTAGAAAGAAGGATTTCAGGAGTCAGTTGGAAGGCATGCAGAAGAAATGGAACGCAAGTTGTGATTGACGATATTTTTTCATAATTCATCGCATCCGTTATAATATAGCGATTTTATATATCTTTTCTATATAGGCCGTTAATCACCAAGTAAGTCCAGTGCTTTATGGTGGATGTCAGAAATTTAATAAAATAATAAATAAGATAAAAGCCCCAGACAATCACACCAACTACATGGCCCCAAACTAAGCAGAGCTTGTGATATGGGATACCATGTAGCGAACTAGGGGAACCTAGGATATAAATGCATATATAGATAAACGCCCAGCCCCAGAACATTTTTTTTTCTTGTTTCGTGCGGGAATCGAACCCGCAACCACTGGCGTCTGAGGCCGACAGTGTTACCCCATCGCCAAAGTGGTCGTCAAAAAATACCCAGAAATAACGAAAGACGAATACTGTTCATCAATAAATGAGACCGACTGCTTTAACAATGTTTTACGTATTTCCGCAATCATTTATAATGAACCAACACCTTTTGTTAACCTTTGTGTTCGATCATAAGCCTTATCTTCAGTTGCCAACAGGTGATTTTTTATTTTTGACGACAACGGCGTTTTACCTGCATCTCCCGTCATCTGATCTCTTTGAGGTGAAACACGGGCTTAGTCACTAGTGTGTCGCCATCATTCACGGCCGAGATTTTTTCCTTCAACAATTTTTTTCTCGGTCTACTTTTTATTCTACTTCTAATTCGTTTTTCAAAGACGTAGTTATATGTATATTCTGACGTTCATTAGATGTCATAAATATCAAAAATATTAAGATTTTGATTTTTTATAAGTAATAAAAAATAAAATCCCCAGACAATCACACCAACTACATGGCCCCAAAGTAAGCATAGCTTGTGTTATGGGATACCATGTAGCACTAGGGGGGAACCTAGAATATAAATACATAAATAGATAAACACCCAGACACGGAACATTTTTTTTTTCTTGTTCCGTGCGGGAATCGAACCCGCGACACTGGCGTCTGAGGCCGTGGAGAACAGTGTTGCCCCAGCGCCAAAGTGGTCGTCAATAATGGACTAAACCTCGTCGTCACCTAGGGAAGAGACTCAAGGCTACAGTACGCTGATAACAAAGAGTTGTGATGATGAATAGGAAACTCACTAGGAGCCTTGGAGTCATTGGGCTTAATGCATCTGATGTAGGACGGCTCCTTGCTGCTGAGGATCTTGATCAGTTCGTTCAGAGAGTTCTTGAACTGCGTGATGGCAGTCTCCGGCCGCTTCTTGCTGTCCAGGTTGATATCCTGGGGAACATTTTGTAATAGTAAGTTGCTGTTGAAGTGGAAAAGCTAATAAACAAATAATAAATATTTTTATTCCATGCAAGGACAAACGTAAACAAGGTTTCGTAACTTGAATAGTTGAAAACTTTATCATAATCGTGACGTGATTTGTTTGAGTGAAGTAAGCTGGGTCAGCAAAAAGTAAACATTTGTAAGCAGACAAGTCTTAAACGCCGACGAGAAATGTAAAGCGGCCGCGTTTGTAGCCCCGAGTTAATTCCAACGAAGCATGTATATGTGTATATGTATACTATGATACCCGTTAGTATACATGTGTATATGTATACTAACGGGTATCAGGTAAAATATGTCTCCCTTGAGAAAGAAACGCGGTAAATAAGTTAAAGGTAAGTTAAAGGCAGCCCAAATTTATAAAAAAGGTATCACCCCATCAAGGCGAAACCTACAGAACCCAAACAACAAATGTTTTTAGAGTTGGACTTTTGATAAACTTAAAGTAAAGGCACAGTACAGATATCTACTGTAATTCAACTCGGCCGCATCTTAGAAATAAATGCATACAGCGCCGCGGTCCGTTCACATGTGATAGGGCTGCCCGCCTTCAGCGTTTAAATTACATTTGCCTACTTTCTGTTTAATTACATTTAGTTTTGTGACTGCAAATACACTTTTTTATATAAACAAATGAAATAGGTAAGTACTTTGTAAATTGAATAGGAAGTGCTCAACAAAAATACGTTGTGTGTCAAGAAACCGAAACCGAAAAATACTTGCGCCTCGACTGAGACACACAAACAGATATATTATTAAATTTTAAAGTATAAACAATCCGCATATTAACGTAAAGCTCAATCAACAATTGTTTCGGTATGTAGACACTCGCGATTGGCCGCATACCGAGCGCATGCCGAGATCGAGTCGCGTAGGTATAGATCGCGTTTCATCCGCGTATGAAGTTGAATTACTGTAGATATCTGTACTGTGGTAAAAGGCTCCTAATGTTAGTGACCTTTGTTTGTAAGATCTGACTCGCAAGATCTACTACAAAGTTCAACACCAAATACAACCTCTCTAGATGTTCCAGCAGGGACAGCAGTGTTAATTTTAAGAACATGTTATTTTAAATCCAACTCCTCAATCTTTTCCATTTTTGCTTTATCATAAGAATGCAGTTTTCGTAACATAGCTTCAGATAAAAGCTCCATGTGATACTTCTACACTTAGTTGACTAACCTTGAAGCAGCTATTGACAATGGTGTTTCCACTGGACGCCATCAGACTCTGAATGTCCCGGTACAAGAGATCGTTGTTCTTCTCCAGGAAGGTAGCCACGTTGTAGGTGACGTCACCGGCGTAGTGGACGAGGCAGAACTCCTGAAAGAGAGACATTTATTTGTAACTGAGTCTTATAAGGCGCTTAGTTCAAGTAAGCCATAAAAAACTGAATTGCGGACTATTGAATGGCTTAATTTATGCCACTAGAAATCACAATCACAAGCACTAGTATAGTCAATTTCAATGAAACCTGACCTATCCTATCATTTGTGGGATTTTTTTCTTAAATTGCTTACTTCATCAATTGCCGGTTTATTTGAAACTCCCTTAATCCAAAACATTTTATTAAAAGCTTTGTGAAAAATATTTAACGAAATCTACATAAGGTAGTTGGCAATGGAGATGATGACTTGACGAAAATATTCCGTACGTTTCGACAACAACCTATGGGTTGAGGGCCGCGGCCTGTCGTCCTTTGCAACCGACTTCCAAAAAAGGTTACACGATATTTCGACAGATGAACGGATTTTGAAAATTGTTATTTCATATGATAGAAGATACTTCATAGTTGGTCCCATATAAATTTCATCGTAATCGGTTGAGTACTTCATTGAAAATTTCAAACTTTTGATAAAATATGTATGATTTCGGAGAATGTTTACGTTGATGACATTCTCAATTCAGCCAAAGTGTTGACGTGAAGTCAGTTTTTTGAATGCTCTGCATTCATTGATTATTCGTCGTGAGTTCCTTCAAACTCGATTCTTACATCAAAAGCGGATTCGTTCGTTTGAAGCTGTACATTAATAACTCGTACTATTTTACAAAATTGTATTGAACTCACATCTCGGCCCATGATCTTCTGCATGCGCGAGTCAACCTTGCGATGCGACTTGAAATGTACGTGCGAGTCAAGCTGACCGGCTAACTTCTCTAGCAAGCTTGCGTCACTTGCGTCACCAGGACGGAGGCATTCTTCGTCCAGGATCGCGATTATACCTGGAAATAACGTAAAGTTTTATTTGTTGGAATATTTTTACAGATAGCTAAAATATTCCCAATTCCTTGCCGTGTAGGTTCAGAGAACCCCTTTGGAGTTCGTCTAGCTTGCGACCATCCCAGTTATAAAAACGGTTGGTGAGATGAGGTCAAAGGCAGGTTTGGTTGCCGACAATAATAATTAACATAACAACTATATTCCCTGTTGAAAGTGAGTATTGTTATTATTAAATTTTTGATACGCGTACTGATGAATATGACCAAAATGTCATGCATGAAAATACATGCCATATTATTAGAATTTTTGTTCGGCTAGGCATTCTGTCTCTATTTCTCATGATAAATAATTACCTACCTAAAATAAATAAAAATACCTGAGATTTGGTGTAAACGTATTTTATTTTAAAAAAGTATTTTGAAAATACCTATTTGGTATTTTGCATTTGAAATATCAAATGCTTTTTTAAAACCATTTTGTACATATCTGCAACTATGAGTCCCGAAAGTACGCTTGTGTTGGTGGGAATCAAAGTTGGGATCTAGTTCTGAAGCAAGTCTGTCAAATCCCGATCATACCTAACCATCAAAGGAAATAATAATGCCAATCATAACCCTAGTCAGTAGAGTGCGGCCGTTGCGAGCGTGGTTGCGAGAATGCGTTCCTGACGTCCACTAAATAAAGTTTATTTCCGATTCGAAAGTTAAAAAGCTATGATTTTGACAGCTGTCCAGAACACAAACTCCCACAGGCCGCACGTTAGTAGTAGTGACGTCCTAAATCCCCAAAAAACAAATTGAAAAAAAAATCTGACAAACATACAATGTTCCTGGATGCCATGTTTCTGTATAAACTAGTTAACAGATTAATTGATTCACCGCTACTCTTGAATAAAATATTGTTTGAAAGTCCGCGTCCTTCCTTACGTTCACATATTTCCAAAAATACTTGTTTGTGTTACTTCATATAAAACATATTACGCAAAAAATTCTTACATGAGGCGCTTCTGTTCAAACTATAACAAAGTTCTCAAGGCAGTTGATATCTTTGGTTGCTCTTTAAATGCCTATCGCTCTAAATTAAAAGTTTTGTTGCTCTTCAATAAAGGTCAGTTATCCAGTACCTAAATTTCAATTTATATTGTTACTTTAAATTTTGTATTAAAATCAAAAATGTATTTTTTTTGTCACTGATGATTTTGCTAGAATTCAAAATTATTATTGTGTAATAATAGCTTCTTATAGTGTACTAATGTTACCATAGTAAATTAATGGAAGTATGTTTAATTTGTATGTGACTGTTTGTTTTCCTGAATAAATAAAAATAAATAAATAAATAATTTTCTCACCTTTATGCCTAGCCTCAATAAGATCGCAAATGACTATATTATTGAAGTACTCGACGGGTTCCCATTCAATGCCTTCCCTCAAGTACTCCTCTTGTTCCTGCTTCAGAGTCAGCTGAATGAAGAGTTGCTGCAGCTTCTCATTGCAGAAGTTGATGCAGAACTGTTCGAAACTAGAAAAAAGTATTTTATTACATTTAATTCATGTCTTTTGAGTAACGAGTGTCATGTGAAGAAGAAGCCAGTACCTAGATTTCTTATATTCCTCTGACGCATCTCCGATATTTAAGAGTAGGTTTTGATATAAAAATGCAGAATTCTGTCTCATAGGACTTCAACATGGAAGGTTTGAAACAAGGAAGAAACAACCTTTTAATGGAAAATAGTATCCGGTTAAAGCTAAGCTAAAAAAGTGAAATTTTAATGGTTTTGTTTTTACTCTGTAACTCAATATATTACACAATGACAGTTATTTTACAATTGTGGATCCAACCGGAACTAATAGGCGTAATGTCCAGTAACAGCTTCATCACGTCAAAAATCAGTAGTACCCTCATATCTTTAGAAGCGTTTGCGTATCTACTACTATTCTTCTTTTGACCACTATCAAAGGATTCATAAAGTTACTAGTTAATAAGGTAAGTGTTTTAGTATGTCGGATAAAGAGACGGGTCAGCCAATGCACAGATACAAACTTTTCCTAGTTTAAGCCTTGTCTTTCTATACCACTAATATAATCCTACTTCCTATTTATAAACGCAAAAGTTTCGATGGTTAGATGTTTGTTCCTTAATCATGGCAGAACGGCCGCTTTGACGAAATTTTGCATATAAATAGTCTGGTTGTGGAATAGCACATGTTATACTTCTTATCCCGAAAAAATAAATAGGTTTTAAGGGATAGATTTGTTTGAAGAAATAATTTGATGTCACACTAAACACGCTTTGACATAAAATTTTGATGCGAATGAAGTCGCGAGCATCATCTAAGTGTTTTTCTGAAACATGCTTGGAAATTTGAGCATTATTTTGACAACCTTCTTCGAGATAAATCGAACTTGCTGTACTGGTCGAGCAGCGGCCGGCAATAGTTGTATGAAAATCCATATCTGTCGTGTTTAGCGGCCAAATAAATTACTGTGTCATAATAATAATAATAAATTCTTTATTGTAAACAAACAGCATAAAAAAGAAAGTAAAAAAGGTGCACTTTTTTTTTCATATGTCATATTCTACTCCGCAACATGGCGACCAAAGAGGTAACTAATCAAAAGTTTTATTTAAATTTCAAACTGGCTTGCACATAGAAAAAAAATTGAAATAAAAAAATACTTTGGCGCGTAAAAAAACTATTCTTATTAGTTGTTCGTCAACTTCGTCATTGGTTTTAAAGTTTTGAATTGTACTACTTAGTTTAATTTCTACGCATTATTTGAGAGAAGTACTATACAAGCCTTGGCCGCAACTAAGCATTGATGGACTTACATATCTGTGGCTCGGCTTCGCCTCAGCCCACATTCACACGTTCATCCATCAATGCCTCTCTTGCCGGCCGCTGCAGTAATGTACTATAGCAATATTGGTGCATCCAGCGCTTATTTATAAGCTTGTTTATCAAAACTAAAAATGAAACAGCTAAAATGCTTCATCGTAACAAAACAGTATTAATTTCCAGATCATTATCATTTAACCTTCGTTTATTTGCATTATGTTATTAGGATAATGAAAACCTTCATTTGTTACATCAGACCGGTGGTGTATCAAGTGCTAGTTTATAATCGATAAAATTCTAACTATGTAAAAGGAACGTATATATTGTATCATTGAGTGATAGCAAGGTAGGTACTCGAATACTCTTGATTATAATATACTTAATAGAAAACACATTTTCATAGAATATTTATCGCAAAGTTTTACATTATGATAAGGTATTAATTATAAAAACCTGTGAAAACCGAAATCTCTTCTTAGTTCTTTTTAGTTAGATGATTTTATCAATATCTGCCGTCTACCGTCAAGCGAGAAACATGGAAACATACAAAAAAATCTGGAATAACAGACACTTGTCATTTATCTCACCTATTTTTCGGGAAGATTTCAAATCCGTAAATATCCAGAATGCCCATTACGGAAGCTCTTGCATCTCTTTCTGCCGGAGCTAAAGAGGCGTTCAGTCTCTTGACAAGCCAGCTGAAGTGTTTGTCGTAGATGGCTTTGGCGAGGGCGTCTCTGGCGTATTGGGATTGTTCCATGTCGAGAGGAGTGCTGACGACATCGCCGCGGGCGTCGATAGTCCGACTTGTGAGGGATTCGCGGAGTTTCTCGGCGTCTACTTTTAGAAGCTGTAAAAGATGGTAAATTTTGTTGAGAGTACAATTGAAGTGTTATTTGGATGGTTCCTATGTTACATTAGCTTGTTAATTAAATAAATTCAGGTCACATTATTCAGAGTAATGTAGAATTTGCTGAAGATCAGAGTCATTCATTGTTCTACTGCCGGATAAAGGCCACCAACAAACAGCTGTCCCGTGATAGAAAGGCAGTGTAAGTTATTGGCTTTAGGACTGACCATCTAATATCCCAGGATAGCAAGAAATGTAATGCATGGGTTGCTATCCTAGAGATGCAACTATTAATGGGCGGTAATGATAACATTAGATACATTAAGCATCAGATACGCACGATTGCTTAACCCTACTATAAAGTTATTAAAAGCAGCAAGCAATCTTTTAAAAAGCCGTCAGGTTGTGTCTGGTATTAGCGTGTTAAGAAAAATAGTTCAGTTTTATTATTTCAGTTCGAAATGATAGCTTTGCGCAGTATAAGTCGCGTAACTTTTAATCTCAGAAGAATTTTTTGATCACTCTAAAATGTTGGGCTATAGCAAAAAATGTGTTCAAATCCGACTGGAATTGAAGAATTTATCACGTTCAAAAAAACATTATCTTAGTTTATTTCAATATTATTAAGGTAAGTATTTCATCATACTACAAAAAACACAAAAAACTTCCTAGCACTATTGATACACAATTTGGATTCACTTAATTTACAAAGAAATCGATATTGACACCGTACCTAAATATTGAAACAATACTTATGTTTCATAACACCAAATTGGCACGTTTTTATGTATTTTCTAACACTACGCGTTGTTTTACAGTTAACATTAAATGTAAATTGCATTATTTACTCATTGTTTTATAAGTTCAATGAATGTTGATTGCTAGCTAATATGTTAAGTATTTTCCAAGTACGTGCGCAAACGCATTCCAAAGCTATGCATGAATCAGTAGTTGCTAGCTTTTTTTTTAATAACATCTTTCTTTCTAAACTTTACATTGACTCAGATTTCTCTTATGCTTGTCCTTTTTAGTTAGTTATGAAATGTATAGTTAATTTTAATTTTGAAATAAGTACAAACCAAAAAGAATTACTGAGTGATTAAAATTATTCGATTTCGTTTTTAAATCTACTTATTTTTATCTTAGTATATATTTTCATATTTTTTACAGTTCTCGATTTGATCTCCAAGTACGGTTGTCCAAAGGACTCAAATCATACTATGTAATACACAAAAAAATACGAAAATTCATGACAAGCATTTCTGGATCATACAAACATATGCCATGTAATGAAAAACGCGCTTGCGTGTCATCCGGTAGTACTTAATAGCTCATGAATCTAAAAAGTCGGTTTCAGATCTTATTATATTCTAAAAACATGGTTAATTGTGAATTTGTGTAGGTATATTATAGTTTATTGATCAAAAGTAATATCAGCTACTGTATATGTATCTATAGATCGTTAATCAATTCTCCGGATGAAGTCTGAACCTCCACCATCATCACATAGTTTTCAGCCTTTCAGCTTTGTCTTATAGTTCCATCAGATAGAAGGTCAAACGTTGGCTCGTTCACGTATTTAAAATATATTGCGCATATTTTATATTAGAGGAAGTAACATGATAAATACTTTCAAATGAATTAGATCAAACATTGTCATTATTATTTCAATAATTTCTAAGCTACATTGTTAATTGTTGCACATGTAGATTTCTTGCTAGGAAAAACTCTTTTAAATATTATTAAATGTAAGGAGAATACTTCATTACGAATAGACTTATTGAACTACTTTAATGTAAACATATTAAAACAATGGGCCAAAAGTGCTACCTTGCGAAACTCTTGAAAAAAATACCTTTTTATTATCGAACAATACTTTCAAGAAATATTAAAATTGCAGGGGTTTTCTAAATATATAATATCGAAAATAATGATATGCTTTGTTAATACGCCGTAGGAAATGTTTACACAAATGGTATTACGTGACAACGATTACTCTAGCAAAATACTTAAGTCAACATTTGTAAGTCACACACAATTCCGTAATCACTGAATTTATTGTTTTGCATTTGTTCAGGAAACCATGAAAACTATAAATTAAAGACGACGCTTTATTTTTTGTTTTAAATACGAGTTACTGGTATGGTGTGCTGTGCAAAGAAGACGCAAATAAAGAATAGATCCTATTTTTGTTAATCAAAAACGAATAGTGCGTGCTTATTAATTCATAAAATGAATATAGGTGGACTGGGAAAAACATAGAATGTGCCAGCTGCTTCTCTTCCCGGGCATACTGTAAAAGTCGGTTAAGGGACAGAGGTTTTATTGGCATTTTTTTGGGCGATAGGCTGACCCCCTGTCACTGTAATAGCCTCTCGCAATCATTATAATACCTCATTAGTCAAACGTGACATCAGTTGGTTATAACCTCTGATGTTCTGCCTACCCCATAAGGGATACAGGCGTGAAGTTATGTATGAATATAGGTAATACTTATTATATCAATTGCGGCAAGCTCTTAATTATCTAAGTTTTATACTGGACTATGACTGAATTTTAACCAAGTTAAGGAAGTAAAGATCGAAAGTCCTTCTGATGAGTTCTTTTATAATATGTCCATCAAAAACTATACACGTGAATATATTAACCACTTTAGTGGACATCAATTGTTCTGGTACTTTTAAGAGTCGAGTGAATAAGTTTCCCGTTTATGGATACCACGGACTTCATTATCACTCACGACCAGGGTGTGATGGAAGAGAAGACAAACGTTCCTTATTTTATAAAAAAAAAAAACATGAAAGTCCTATCGCCTTACCTCAGCTACATATAAACTATTGGCATCATGTGTCAGGATCTCAGCATTCCCTTTGCTGTTTTGCACAAACTTGACGTTGCCTAAATGTAGGACACTGGCGACTATACCGAAGATATCTAGCTGCTCGGATTCAGCAATCTCGATGACTTTCATGGCTTCTCGCACTATTGTGAATTGTTTCGCATCGTTAGTCTTTTGGCTTGGCTGGGCATTCTGTAGATGGTTAAGAGATTATACAATTAAAGGGTAAAATCAATCTAAGAAATTGAGTTGGGAAAGTAATGTCATCTTGCATAAAGAATAGGATTTTTTAATTTATAGCTTTTTGTATAATGCTTATAATGGTTATGTTTATAGTTAAATCTTCTTAGTACAATCTTCTAGTCATTATAAAAGAATAATAACAAAATACTAAGAAAGTTTTATTTTGTTTTGCTTTTCCAAAAACGAGTAATAGACAATCAGTAATAATTCCGTACTTGGGGCTAACATATCATGTTATCAGGTGTTATTCATTTTGATAATAATCAAAACTTACGGCATCATTAGTATACTTGTAAGCCTCGCATCTATTTTGTAGCTTCAATTGTTTCAGCAGCTCTTCGTCACCTCCCGCCAAAAGCTGATAGAATATGTGGAAGTTCCTCTCTCCTGGCATCTGACTCACAACTCTAGACTTTTCTAGGAGGTAATTCAGAATGTGACCTCCTTCTGGAGCTCCTTCGTAGTTGAACTGTATGTCCATGTACTTTCCGAATCGACTTGAATTGTCGTTCCTGTTGGTTTTGGCATTGCCGAAAGCTTCTAAGAGAGGATTGGTTTGTAAAAGCTTGTCTTTAACGGTTTCGACGTTTTCGAGATGCATCGTGCGGGCTGCTATGTATTCTAGCACCTTCTTTGAAGCTTCTGTCTTGCCGGAACCGGATTCACCTGAAATATTTTTTTATTGATTTGTGTTGGTTTTTTCGATTAGTTTTTATGTAGTACTTAACCTTCAGGGTTCGCTAGGCTAACGACCACCTTTCATATAAAATCTGCCGCCAAATATCACCGCTTCGGCGGTGATGTCCTCAGGCAATGCTTTATGAAAAACCAGGTCAATATGTATATATCTATACAGTATATAAGTAATATATACAGGGCTGATTTGTAGTCACCGGCCAAATTTTTTTTACACAGTAAGTATCATTTACAGAAACGATTTTTGCAAAAAAAGTTTTTTTTTTTTAAAAGAAATAAATATATCCGCTAACATATTAAGAAAACCATGTTTACTCTAAATTACCATTAAAATAAAGACAACTACGCGCTTCTACAAATCATCTTAGTATTATGTCGTAGTATTATCAAAGAAAGGCCGCGTCTTAGTAGTTCTGCTCCTCAACAGCGACTATTTGCATAAAAGTTTGTGGTGACATATCTTTATTTTTTTGTACTGAGCTATACTGATACTATCGTATCAAAGAAACCAACATTTAAATTTGGCTGGTGATTACAAAACAACCCTGTATATAACATTTCTTGTTATTACTAAGGAAATTGTCCTTATCTTATCAAAAAGGTTGCCTGGAAAAGATCATATTTTGTTGATAAGGCCACCAATTGTATGGTTGTAAACTAAGTATGTAAATATTATTTGCACAATAAAGAATAAATTTAAAAAAATATGAAGCAGAATAATATTTGTCTCCTTTGGATTCTAATCTCCTTTGCATCAGGAAACATTGCAAGACAAGTAGCTCTAGTAAGTAAGTAAGAGGAAAAAAAAAAACAAATTAAAAAATAATGGAATGATCATATAAATATTAATGCTTACCCGAGATAAGTATGCATTGTTCTCTATGTTCGTAAACGAGAGATCGGTAAGCATTGTCGGCGATGGCGAATCTGCAATAGAAAGGAAGGATTAATTTTCTATATTAATTTAATTACCTATTTATCGAACCGAGTTTGAATGACCTTTATCCCAGCAGTGTCCCTTTATTTTACGAGATTGCCCAAGAAGGACGAATGTTGATTTCTAAAAACAGTAGCTGCATACAAAATGCGTAGAGATTTAGGACGCCATGGTGTTTCACTTGAGATGACTGCTTTTACAGTAAGTTATTTAGCAGCTTAGAATGGAGTTTTATTCTATATATTTTATTTTATATGGGTGGTCACTTTAAAACGTCACTTTAAGTGACCACCCAAATAAAACTTCAAAACTTCGTCACTTAAAAACTAGATTAAACATTTAATGTCGAGTAAGCCTTTAACAAGCCACCACAGATACATTTGGCGATATAAAAAAGATGATAATACAAAAATATAAAAAAATTATATTAATAATGAAAACAACAATATTTTTTATATAGCTATAATAATTTGCTTCTTATACATATGTATGATGCTATGCTAGACCAAAATTAAGTTCTTAACATGCATTTTTCAATTTTGTAGGTGTGATGTTAAAAATATCGATTTCTAAGTCAAGGTATTTGTTGAATGTGGCAACTCATCTCATCAGAAGTGAATTTTTTCGATAGCTCGTACGCGCAAACGGAGCATGGAGCAGGTTCCTTATCCGATAATGTTTATTGGGTATATATTAACACTAACTAATAAATATTAATACATTAATATTGATAAATGGTACATTATTATTAATAAATGTATTGAAACCTGTATAACAACGTATTGTAATTAATATTTTACTTGGTTTCCATAACACATTTGTCTGCAAAGCAACAGGAACCAAGGCACAAACTCCGAAGCCTGGAAATATTTGTGACAAATTAATTGTCCGTGCCTCGGAGGGCACATTCTGCAGTCGGTCCCGGTTGCTCTATAGTCGTAAGGGTTTGAAATCGTTTCTGGCGTCCTAAAAATTCTGACATTCACCAACCAGCACTGGGCCAGCTTGATGGATTTTGGGAACCTCCTCGTCATATGATAGCCGTCATGGTTATCACATGAGAGACTCATATGATAGATGTGATAGCCACTGATATGATAGCCATGCAGTGGGCTCTTTAGAAAGAGTTGTGATAATGATGGTGACTATAATAAAGTAGTTTTTTTTGTATTTTCTTCAAATTGCTAAAAAAAACTGCCGATCATTTATTTTTCTCGACAGCCCCCTTGCTTCGGAGGGTACATTAAGCTGTCGGTATACTTGTATAAAGTAGTCGTTAGGGGTTGTCACAAGGTATTTCGGCACCCTAAAAATTCTGACATCCAGCACTGCTCCGGCTTGGTGGATTACCGACGGCCTAAACCTCCTCGTCACCAAGAGGAGAGACTCATTCCTCCACAGTGGGCTCATTACACGGAGTTGTTATGATGATGCTTAAAAAATCTTAGAGAATACCCATTGAATTGAACAAAAAAACACATTATTGAGTAAGGCCAGCTTTTATTTTATCAAATACGTCTTGCGTAGATCAGAACCCCCATTAAGTTGCAAGTATTAAATTAATGTGGTGGTCAACGTGACCACAGTGGCAGTGCTAGTAAAGACATAACATATTTCACTTCCCATTAGAGCTATGATGTCGTATTATTTGCAATCAGCCTTTTTTGCCAAATGCATATTTTTATCAGCTGCTGTTATTAAAATTAGGCAATAAAGCACACTAATGCGTGGGTTTTTATCGTAACTCTTTGCCGATAAGGCGGAATGTACAGACACGTTTTGACAACTTCAGTGGCGAAATAAATCTGGATTTGTCTATGCGTCGAGAAGCTTGCGGTAAATTTTTAGATTCTCTAATTTGACTTCAGTATGAGTAGAGTTCTATGTTTTTACTAATGCTGGATTTTATTGGTGGTGACTCACATGTCGAGTTATAAGTAGATATTTTACCGGACCGATATATTTATGTTAGATACATACGGGAGACATAACAATATCAAATAATTTTCCAGGTAATGTTTACCTTCATAATGCTTGAGTCACCGCTCAGTATTTCATTATTTTCAGTTTTTGCTTATAAACTTATAAAAATAAATTATAAAGTTCAAATAGTTTTGATCTGTGTTGATCAACAAAGCCTCGAGGATCGGTACACGTCGATCACTACGTTACCAACGTTCAAAGTTTATCACTAAATAGTCACCAATAAGTCGCAAGGTTTGGAATGAACCGCCTGCGTCTATCTTCCCTGACCAGTATAGTCCTAGTACTTTTAAGCGTCGAGTGAATAGGTTTCTCGTGGATGGACGTGTACCACCTTAGTCTTCATGTTCACTTAACATCAGGTGTCATGGAAGACAAATGTCCCACCCATATTTTATAAAAAAAAAAAAGTTGGTACGTGTTTTCCTGTGTGCCCAAACAATTCTCAATTCAACTTTGTAACACGATATAATACCTATGATGTTGTTCAGAGCTACGTATACCTCGGTTCCAATATATCCAATGCTGGTGGTGGCTGTGAGCAAGAAAGCAAGAGAAAATGCGCCATTACACGATCTGTAGTAGGAAAGGTCGATAAGATTCGGAAAGATAGGAGAATAACCAGAAACACAAAGTTACGACTCATGAAATTTCTTGTCCTTCCAATCTTCTATATGGAGCTTGTTCCCTGCGCTTGCAAGACCGCCGAAAAATCGACGCGTTGGAGATGTGGTGTTGGAGGCGTATGCTGAGAATCCCTCGGACAGATTTCCGCACGAACAATTCAATCCTTAAGGAACTCAAGGTCAAAGAACGTCTTTCTTCGACTTTACAATTGCGAATATTAAAATTCTTTGGCCACATATCCAGGAAAGAGCACTCCATTGAAAGACTAGTAGTGCAGGGTCACGTAGAGGGGCAAGAGATCGAGAGGCCGGTCACCCACTTTTGGACGGACCTAATCAAATCTTGTACACAAACTACTATGGCAGAATGTTCTCGCAACGCAGCAAACCGGAAAAATGGAGACACATTGCCAGAAAAATAGTTCAAGCCGAGACCACTAACGAGTGACTGACCATGTAAACGTACCGTCAACCTTGTACGCCATCCGAACAACCACGACCACTCTGTCAAGAGTGTACGACTGAGAAGAAGAATAATACCTATGTCGAAGACTACCTACATACGAGTATGTCTTTGAATCATTACATTTCTGATTCACAACAGGGAAACTCTAAGTACCTTTGAGCTTCTGTATAAATCCCACAGTTGTGCTTATGATACATGTTCTTAAGTGATAATTGGTAAGTGACCCTTTTTATCGCTATATTGTTAGTATTGACACATACTGAAGTTTATTATATTTTTGCATTACTTATTTGTGGTTTCATTTGTGCATTATGTAAAGGTAAGCTGTGAAACTTACACATGGGGTGGAGCCTCAAAAAACGCCTTCTTGTAGTACTGCTTGATTTTCTCTTCTGTGTAGATCGGCAGGTTCTTGTAGGGATTCACTGATATCAGCACGTTGCCGATGTATGTCTGTAGGAGAAGGTTAAATAATAAGAAAAAAATATCAAAACAAAATAAGTGTGACATCGTTTTCTCTCGTCAATATTTAAGCTATTCGGTAGACATTATGAAGTTATGATCTTTGAAATATCGCCATTTATTCAAACTTTACTTATTCGTACATTACCAATATGTAAAGTTTATTTATCTCTTTTAAGTGTATACATTAAATAATATTATATTTTTAAACAGAACAGAACAGATGGCCGTTGGGGCAGAAAAGTTCTCGAGGCGCGGCCACGTACTGGGAGACGCAGCGTAGGCAGGCCCCCGCAAGATGGACCGACGCGACGATCTCGTCAAAGTCGCCGGTAAACGCTAGATGAGGGCGGCGCGGGACCGAGAGACGTAGAGAACCATGGGGGAGGCCTGTGTCCAGCAGTGGAAGTCTACAGGCTGTTGATGACGATGATCCTTTTAAAATATTTGCATCCCGATTTCTCAATGTCAACCTGGCCAGGACCTTTCTCAAACTCACTTGACGGGGTGAGTGAAAATGAGTTCGATAGGATATTGGTGTACAAAGGAAATGTCTCTTTATAAAACCTTACCGGAACAAATCAACGCCGGTGATATTCGTTGGCAGGTTGTATATAAAAGGTGGTTGAAATAAAAAAAATACAATATTTATTGACACACGAACTTAAAACTGAAACACGAAAATACAATAATATAAAAGAGAATAACTTATGTGTCGAAGGGATACTTTCAGCTTAGTGTTGCTGTTAGCTAGCAATGCTGATTTTCAAAATACCCCTTTGCTCCAAGCCGTTATAACTTGCCTCCAACCGCAAGCTCCAATAATTAAACCAGTTCATTTACAGTAAGAAAATACTAAAACAGAAGACTCACATAAATAATATTCTCGGTAAACCTCTTCTTCAAGTTATCGATGAAGGCGGCTTCGGACCGGAAGTCCTCGAGCAGCACGAAGTCCTGCACGCCCACGCGGTCCCGGTGCTGCAGCGCGTGCTCCATGTCTCCTTGCACCGACTCCGGCCGGAGAAGACTGGGGGAGAGACAGGAGTTACTTTTTTGATGGAATTTTTCGTGTAAAGGTAGCAATATCATAAGAACGAGAGACAGATCTATACCAGACCGTAACCTGACGTTAAGTGAAGGTGAGGTCGACAGCACACGGAACGAACTGCGGCTGAAAGTTAGGTAGTTTGTTTTTTGACGTCTTTTTTTTATAAAATACGGATGGGACGTTCGTCTTCCATCAAGTCACCTGGAGTTAAGTGATCCGTGTCCACCCACGAGCAACCTATTCACTTTTCGCCGTTTTTTGTGTGAAGGTAATGAAATAACGCTATCTATCTTAATTATGTCTTCATATATTAATTAGAAAGAGGTAAGATTTTATGGTAAGTTATTGTGTTATGATTGCTAGGTCTACCATGAGACTATGGTGCGTACAGATGTCTAGTAATGTAACATTCTGCGCACGTTGCGTATTTGGACCTGTAGTGCGTGTATACGCTTGAAAATGCTAGTTTTATGTGATAAGTTCTTAATGAAACCTAATTTGAGCTAGGTGTGAATGTTAAATTTTCAAAGTTATTGGTCTTTGATTTTTGCTATTTATTAATCATCTATACTTATACATGCTTCCATGCTGGACTGGGACCGAAAGAAAAACGTAGAATGTGCCAGCAGTTTCTCTTCCCGGGCATACTGTAAAAGTCAGTTAAGGGACAGAGGTTTTAAAGGCGTTTTTTTGGGCGATAGGCTGACCCCCTGTCACTACAATAGTCTCTCTCCATCTTTATAATACCTCCAAATTTGTCAAACGTGACATCAGATGGTCTTGTAACCTCTGGTGTTCTGCCTACCCCATAAGGGATACAGGCGTGACGTTATGTATGTACCTACTTATACATAAAAAAGTGTTCGTTTCTTTAAATTAGATTTACAACCATATTTAAGCGTTTTGTAGTATAACTTTGAGTTATACCGTTTAAAAAATAACTTTGGCATATGGAAAATTAAAAAGGTAGCTTTAACATATATTGTACATCCAATTTGCCGTTTGTCCTAAGTGATTACTTGCTCAGTGGTTTGTCTGTTCAATTTTGCGATTAATATTACGCTTCTCTATAAGTTCCTCAGTCTACAATAATTCGTACAATGATGCCATTTTGTTTACTTTTTGTATTAATCAAAAAGAAAATAATTAACTAATAGCATTACACTATTGCGTAATTTTGAATCGTAATTTTGAGAACATACTCCATCCGTAATAGGAGGTAATTTATACAGGGTGACTGGTGACAAATTTAATATAATGAAGGGGGCACTCTGTACTCAATTCAGATCATAATTATGTAATAAAAGTAGGTACTTAATTTTTCACCAAAAATCCCTATGAATAAATAAAGAGACCTTAATACACTTTTCCCGACGCGCTGCCTCAGTCAACAGGCACACAGCAGTGTTCCCGCCACACGCACGCCACCACCCGCTTAGTATCTATTGCATTACGTTTATGTAACCATGCGTTTCGTAATGAATTCTTTAACTTTCGGTTAAGTTTACTCAGTAAATAATAATTATTTAGTTTTTATTTTATTTTTTCTCTTCATGTACGATCTCAAACTATCACATCCTGGAATTTCGAACTTCACCCACCAGTATTTGATATAGGTATATTACGCGTGCGGTAAATAATAAACTAAATAGTTGTGGTGTACATGAGCTCATCTCTACGTAGGTAGGTACTACAAAAGTGAATGTCTATTTTTATTGGTGACTTTACCCATGTTTGACCTCAATCTCTCCTGATGGTAAGTGAAGATGAGGTTGAAGATGACACGGAAGGACCTGGCTCTTCATAAAATATTGCCGGAACACATCATCGCAAGAGTGGTGATATTTGGCAGGAGATTTTATATGAAGCATGGTCGCTAGCCAAGCCTACGCTGAAACGATCCCACACCAAGTGGGGGCCTTTCGGATTAGTCGCCTCATATGACACGCTTATTCAGTAGGGCTATTCTAAGCTGACCCTGCTTCATCATTATCATCATCATCCACAGCCAGTAGACGTCCACTGCCGGACATAGGCCTCCCCCAAGATTTTCCACGTAGCTTAGTCCCGCGCCGACCTCATCCTGCGTTTACTGGCAACTTTGACCAGATCGTCCGTCCATCTTGCGGGGGGCCTGCCTACGCTGCGTCTCCCAATACGTGGCCACCACTCGACAACTTTTCTGCCCAACGGCCATCTGTTCTGCGAGCTATGTGCCCTGCCCATTGCCACTTCAGCTCTGTAATCCTCCTGGCTATGTCGGTGCATCTCCTCATTCCTGACTCGATCCCGCAATCAAACTCCGAGCAAAGCCCTTTCCATTGCCCGCTGAGCGACTTTAAGCTTGTTTATAAGGCCCATAGTTAGCGACCACGTCTTAATGCCGTATGTACGGCACTGACCCTGCTTGGATTAGTTATATTCGGTGTATGTATATTCGGCGTAATCTTTGAACTACTGAACAAATTTTAATCTGCACTACCAGGTAGTAGTAGCTTTGAGTAGGTTGACCTACATGCCAAATTATCAAGGTTTCAAAACACTTCTAAAGTACCTACCCGAAAGAAAATGGGTGCTATTTCAGGTTCATCCATTTAGTAGTTTCAACGTAGTAACAATAAAAAACTTCATAACCATCATGAGCATGTTTAAGCCGTATAAGCCGTTTCAAATTAGCCATGTCGTTGTTATCATGGATTAGGTATAATTCTGAATTTCCCTCGAAATGCTTATAGCAATGATTGATACGCTAAACTAGCCGTAAAGTTAGTGTACTAATATTCAAAAAGAACTTTAATAAACGACGATGCTATGGCTACTTTATGTGTTCATCAAGCATAAATCCAACCCGCTCGGAGTTCGAACCCAGGAACTTTGGCTTAAAAGGCAATGTTTTAACAGCTACACCGGGCAGTCGTTCTCCTTTTTTTAATAAAAGAGATTACACATTTTTCCTCCATATCTTATGACAATCACAATGACAAAAGTGGTAAATGTCCACCAATAAGCTGGTAACCTATTCAATCGACATTTAAATATTATTAAAGTGCGTACAGATTGCTGTAATGGAACTAGTAATGTAACCTGTAATAAAAAAGCTCCCGTGTTAAAATCCTTGTCAAAACTTTGGCTAAAGTGAAATATCATCTACGTAGGTATATATCCTCCGCTTTCATACATATTTTTTTTAAGTAGGGCCTGAATCGATTTCCATTAAATTTCTATGGGTCACCTCTGACTTATTTTGATCTATCAAATGAAACAAGAATCATCAAAATCGATTCATAATTGACCAATGAATCAATTAACAAACATACACACGATTTGATAACCTCTTTCTTTTGGAAGTCGGTTGAAAAGAACGTGTGCGGTGACGGACCGTGCTCGCGACGAAATACGGAAAAAATCTTTCTCAGGATACCCGTAGTGAATGCTCAGTTCGTGCGCAATTCAAATTCAAATACAGCGAGCGCAAGCATCGAGCGCTGGATGTTACATTACAAAGTTGATATGTTCCCTGATGTTACCTTTTTATTAATAAATAAGTATGTCATCAAATCTGTTTTGATTTGTAATTTTGGGAAGTAGATAATGTTATTATTATTTCGTATTTTTAAAGCTTCAGGCCTTATCGAGCGGAAAGGACCCGATAATCTGACCATTTGGTTGGGGATCTGGGCAGGAGAGCTGAATGTTCATTAATTTTACTTTATTTTGATAAACACGACTTAAAATAACCCTTAGTTCAGGTGGAAGGGATGTGTAATAAAGTGATGAGAGAATAGAAAGGTACCTATGTTAGTGTCAATATTATGTTATTTCTTTTAATGTTTTTTTTAAACAAACTTTTACGATATGCACGGTATGGTATGTACCTATGGTAGGTATGGTAAACAAGCCGTTCCAGAGATTTACACACATAGATATAAATAAAATAGTTATTTAAAATAAATATTTCTGACATTAGCTCAACATTGTCTAGCCCAAATTCAGTTTCTTAAAGAACTTGTGTTACGGATACTAGATAACTGACACACTGAAAAGAAATATAGGTAAGTATGTATAAATATACATATTGAATGAATATTAGAATATAAACATAAAAATTGGGCAATAAAGCTGTAAGTCTGTTTTCATCACACAAATCTCCGCCGCTGCCGGGATTCGAACCCAAGACCTCTGGCATAGAAGGCAATGTATGTTACCACTGCACCAGTCGTACGTCAAATTATTTAAAATAAAGGTATTTTTCAATAATATCGGAATATCAGGACAAAAGTGTTATTTCAAGCTTAACCCTGTCTGTGTGCGAAAGAGTAATGTTCATAGCTAACCTGTCAGATTTTAGACAACTCATGAAATGAATTAAAACAACATATAGTGCAAATAATAGCTCATGTTCGGTTAATTCCATACCCTCTGAAGTTACTCAATAGACTATTAGGAACATCCACTTGAAATGAATATCCCGATATCGTTTCTAAGAAATTAAATCAAGTCTGCACCAATAGTTTAGATATAATATAAACAGGCAGCATTTCAATAGCAATATCATCTTTATACAATCACATACCTAACAAAAAGTAGTTTGACAGGTCAGAGACTGTTTGGACCGTGAACGTTACCCTTTTTAAATCACTGCCTAGCCGTTTCAGTGTTAAATTATTTAATATTAATCCATACACCCCTCGAAGTTTACAAAACTGTGGAATTAGGGTGTATTCTGATGATTTAGTCTTTAAACTTTGGGTTCTTAAGTTTATTAAGCCATATCATTTCCAGGGATATTGACTACAACATCGAAAATGTATACTTGAATATCAGAAACAAGCTGCCACACGCGGAGGCGCCCCTAAAACATGTATGAAACGATGCGATAGGTAACCTACCTTTGTGCTCAATTTCGTCTAAATCTGTTTAGTCCCTAATTTTTGCATGAAATAGAAACAAAAAATCATAAATCCATCGTTAAGTATCTTTCATAATCAGCATGGTATATTTTTATTTATTCTCATGATAGAAGCTCATATTAAATAGCTACAAAAGGAGGTCAGGTCATACAAATGTCAAGGAGGGATTTGAATGCTTTCTCAGCACTTTGTACCCACATGTGATAAAAATAAAACTGCAAATCGGCTCCACCTGTAGAGTTGGCTTAAAAGAGCCCTACCGCCCCTGTGGGGCTACTAGCATGCAACCATCGATAACGATAAATCGAGCCTTTTATCGATATATTCTTAGAATATGGCACTTAGAGTATGTGTTTTCTTAAGAATTTGGCATCTTTGGTCTGTGGGCGCAATCATGGTATCAAATCGAGTAATTCTATCTATTATGGTGCGCGTGTAAGCTAACATAATAGGTAGGATAAAATAACAAAATAATATTTATCTTGTCGATTCGAGTACTTATCGATGGACGCATGCTAGACCTGCTGGACACCTAAGCGTGAAACTGAAACTGGACGGCAGCGACAGCGACAGCGGCGCGGGCAGCGATTTCCGCGACACGATACAAAGTATTGAGATTGTATTGCACCGCGACAAATCCCTCTCACGCCCGCTGGCGTTGAGGAAGGCCCAGATTCCCCGCGTCGTCGCTGCCCGCACCGCGCTGTCGCTCTTGCAGTCGTTGCAGTCCAGTTTGCAGCCTAAAAGGTGACTTAGGTATCCGAGCGACCTCGTAGGTTGTAGAACCCGCTCAGGGTTCACCTGGCTAGCAACAACCCTTTATATAGTTTACCGCCAAGTATAACATCTCCAGCAGTGATGTGAACCGGCAATATTATATGAAGAGCCAGTTTTTTCCTCAACCCGTATGTTTTTCCGTATCTTTGGGTTAATTTATTACTTTACACAATTACAATAGGAAAACTTATTTAATAAAATATTATATATAGAAAGTCACAACAGGCTGGTCAACACCTGTTGAGACTCAAAATAATATCTTAGATCTAATAGCGGATATATTTAAACTTATATTTGTAGATGATTTCTTGCTTACCTTTATATGTTTATAACTTTGGGCTTTTGAGATTCTCAACAGTGAAATACGAGTTATTCACGAGTTAGCCGTTTAGGCAAGAAATTTTTAAATATTTTGCTATCAAATAATTCGTAAATATTATTACGTTTTTTTTTAAGATGGAGTTGTGCGATATAAAATTTACGAGTACTTTTTGAAAATAACACAGTGACTTGTGATTGCAGTAATCATAGGAAAGAATCAAATTATTTTCAAAGATTCATAAGTCTCTACAAGTCTCTGAAAATGTGCAATTCTCAAGACTTTCAAGTGCAATTTTGAAGGCTTAACTTTATCTTTATACAGCCGCGTATTTTTATAGGCCGCCTCTCTACATCAATACCAACAACATTTGTTCTACGACTTCTTACAAATCTTTATAAATAACACAAAAATTAAAAACAAAACAATGTTTGCTCCTTACTCTACATTTTGTAAGAAGTACCTACCTATTATTATTATGAAGCGATATTTTACTGCGGAAGGTGCGTGGCATACCTACGCTTAGAGTAAATAGAGTAACTCCTCTAAAGCGGGGCTGTAAATATTTTTTTATGGGAAAACTCAAATTAAAAAAAAACTATTAATTTTAAAAAGTCGTAGAACAAATGTTATTGGGATTGATGTGGAAAGACTACCTGCAAGAGGTTATGCGCTAATTAAAATTAACCCTGTATATGGATCGCATTCAAATAAAGAAAACCGCACCAAAATCGGATGTCATTTTTGAGGAAATCGCGAAAATACTAAAATTCGCAACACCGGATTATTTTGAAGATGGTGAAAAAGTAAAGCCCTTACCGTCTTTTTTGAAGTCTGTACAACACAAAAATATCACTCAAAGTATAGTCACAATGATTGAACCCCATTTTTCTAGGAGTTGTAAATGGGAAGTCCGCGTTCACTTTATTAATCAAAACCATTGCAGAGATGGATTCCCAATGAAGTCTCGAGGAGTACTGGCCATGAGATAATGATTTTGTTTTGTTTGTATAAATAGACACTCATAAACAAATGATCTGCGGAAAGTGAATGTTATCTAATAGGTTTACTTATGCATGTATTGCCCTTTTTGCTTTGAAGGTGTTGACTAATGGAGAATTCAGCTACTTTTTTTTCATCGGTGACTAATCACGCGTTTGAGCTCAATCTACTCGATTAGTGACGATGAGGTCGCAGATGACAGCACACGGGGTTAGAAAGGGAACTTACTCTTCGTATAGCATTGCTGGAAAAGACCAGTACCTCCTTGCCTAATGTGTAAACTAGCCGGCTACAATAGACACCACAAAGTCACTAAGTGCGTGGATCCTCTACGGTGCCGCCACTCCATACCACGGCAACGGCGCCGTGCCGTTTCACGGCATACGACATGCCGTGCACGGCGCATTATAGAAAAGCATTGATTTGCACCTTACGGCACTGCGCCGCGCCGTCTCATGGCGGCAGCGCCGTGCCGTTTTACGGCATACTTTTCTATAATGAACCATGATGCAGATAATTTTAAGAGCTAATGTAGCGTTTAGTGGTGCGGTGCACGGCGCCGTGAAACGGCGCCGTACCATAGAGATGGATCCACACCCTAACTCGTTAATGGGTCACGTACGCTTTTACAATAAGAATCTATACTAATATATAAAGCGTTTATGAAGTTATGAAGAGTTTGTTTTTTTGTTTGTTTGTTTGAGCGCGCTAATCTCAGAAACTACAAGTGGGATTTGAAAAATTATTTTTGCCTTTGATAGCCAAACTCTTGAGGAAGGTTATAGGCTATATTTTATCCCGATATTTGGACTAGCGGTGGCTAGTCCAAAAATATTTATGATTTAGGTACCCTTCGACAGTTTTAAAGATACGTTAAAAAAAGTGTTGTGTGAAAAGGACTACTATAAGATATCCGGATGCAAGAAAATGGAATTCCTTGGCTGTAAACTGTTACTGTATATTTTCAAAAGATGATTGCTGTTTAGTTTCTTGTCATTTCTTCTCAACAGACTTTCCGAAGTGGCGGTAGATTCAGTTCAATTTTTAAATAATTTAACGTATTCAAGTGTATGCAGACTTTTGAATTTGACAACTGTCGAGGCGGTGAGTTTGCTAACCAGGTGAGCCCTGAGGGGTTCCTACCACTTCGCCGTGTCTGTCAGTTTGATTGCAATAAACTCAAAAAGTACTAAATGAAGTTTCGAACCGTCTATAATGTATTAAGGTTTTGTGTAAATTGACGATAATTATTAAATACTAGCTGTTGCACGCGGTTTTACCCACGCAATTTCGAATCCCGCGGGAATTTTGGGATAAAAAGTAGCTTATGTGCTATTCCAGACTGTACAATATCACTATGCCAAATTTCATCCAAATCCGTTGAGCCGTTCTCCCGTGATAGAGGAACAAACATCCATACATCCATACTTTCACATTTATAATATTAGTAAGATAAGATAAGATGTCGGACCGACTGGAAGCTTACACGAGAGAGGCCGGGGCAAGCAGCTTGTACCTATCAACATTACAAGTCATCTAAGTATATTCAGCCAATTTTTTTTGGAGAATTTTTAAGGTCGTTTTAATAATAACTGGATGAACGTTACCTGATTGTTATTCAAATAAATCGTTATCCAGTCACGTCACGGTCACTCTAAAATAGGACATCCTTATTTTTATTGATACGTTATAAAAATGTTTGGTCTGTCTGTAGGCTCATTATAAGAAAGGCGAGCTATCATGCTTCCAAATAATGTAATGTAGTTAAGAATACTGCAGGTGTAATTTACTATTTCAACACACTTGCTCGTAAAGTGAGCGTTATTCTATTGAATTTAGAACTATAAACTGGGCTATAAGTCACGCGTGCATAATATATTATACCCTAGTGCATAATATAATGAATCCTACAAAGTTGAATTGTACCTTTGTGCAAATAACATGTGAGAAAACAGAGCATATTTTAATGGTCCGGGTTATACACTAAATATTTTCAGAAAAAACAAAGAGGTTTTATACCACTTCAAATCCATATACATTTTTAAATGTTTGCGCCTTATATTAGTAAAATAAATTTGTATATTAAACAAATTATTCACAATTTACAATCATTTGTCATAAAATATTAAAATATTTGCATTTACCACTCCAAATTAAACATTTTCACTTAAAATAGGCTGTATATGCTATACAGACATTGACACATTTGACGGAAAAAAAAACCTACGCGCATGCGCGAGGTTTGGCGCCATTTTTAATCACAATTCACAGCTTTGTTATCAAGTGTGTTTGTTATTTTATGACTACGTACCTATGTCTGTCTTTTACTCACAAGTGTGTTGAAAAACGTCGTATGTAACTCGTGAGCGTTGCTAATTACAGTCTCGGCTCATTATTAAGCCCTCGCCTGCGGCTCGGGCTCAAATCACAGCCTCGACTGTAATTAGCAACTTCGCTCACTTGTTACATAATATACTAGTGTTTATTTACAGAAGTCGGCAAAAGAGCACCAGATCCATCTGATTGGGAGAATTTGACATCATTCATTCCATACGGCAGTGTTCCCAATGCTCTGCTGCCCGAAAGTTAAGTTTGAAAACCCTACTGTCATTTAAATAAAATTCGTTCAAAAATAGAGAAGGTTTCTAAACGAATTTTATTTTGAGCGACATCTAGTATTCCTCTTTTTTTTTAACCTACTGCTCCTGTAACTTCATTTTCTGATGCTTATCCTTCATTTTAATCAAACACAACCTCTTTATAGGTGTCGATTATCTCATTTATTTTTCGAACGGGTCAAAAAATGGTTTCTTATTTTATGGGTAGGTACCTTGTAGGGGACGTGTAGATCAGTTAAATTTTAAGGTTTAGGTGCGCGGAATCGGACTACGTAGAGTTGCGCCAGGCTGGCGCTGCTGGGCGGGCCCGTGTGGTGCCTTACGTAGCCTTACCCTACTGCTCCTGAGTCACAGTACAGATATCTACAGTAATTCAACTTCATACAAACGGACGAAACGCGAGCTATACCTGCGCGGCTCGATCTCGGCATGCGGCCAGTCGCGAATGTCAACATACCGAAACAATTGTTGATTGAGCTTTACGTTAATATGCGGATTGTTTATACTTTAAAATTTAATAGGTAATACATATTTTCGTGCGTCTCAGTCGAGGTGCAAACAAGTATTTTTCGGTCGCTAATTTGTAAGACCGATTTGTTATTCAAACGTAAACATGGTTTTTGGACACAAAACGTATCTTTGTTGAACACTTCCTATTCAATTTAGAAAGTATTTTATTTGTTTATATAAAAAAGTATATTTGCAGTCACAAAACTAAATGGAAGTAAGCACAAAGTAGGCAAATGTAATTTAAACGCTGAAGGCGGGCAGCCCTATCACATGTGAACGGACCGCGGCCCTCCTGTAGGCATTTATTTCAAAGACGTGGCCGAGCTAAATTACTGTAGATATCTGTACTGTGCCTGCGTAATCGTCTCATCAATCAAGGCGACCAATCCGAGCTACCTATAATACTGCAGCAAAATATCACCAATTCACCCAAAGATTGTTGTAGCCCATTTGTGTTTTAGTTATCTAGTACATGCTGTGCCCTTTTGTAAGTATTGGGGGCATTTAGATTTAAGTTAGAATTAAATTTCTTTGTAAGTGTACCATTGTTCCTATTGTTAAAGAGCTAATTATAAATAAATATAAATATAAAAATGTGTTGCTCAATTTCGACCCTGAGTTTGAGGTCAAACGCTACGCTGGTTTAATTTTAATCTCATCTTACTAATATTATAAATGTGAAAGTTTGGATGTATGGATGTTGTTCCTCAATCACGGGAGAACGGCTCAACGGATTTGGATGAAATTTGGCATAGTCATAGTGTACAGTCTGGAATAGCACGTAGGCTACTTTTTATCCCGAAATTACTGAGGGATTCGAAATTGCGTGGGTAAAACCGCGCGCTACAACTAGTTTGAAATAAAAGTCAAACGCTGGTTTAATTAGATAGGTACCATTAAAAAAAGGTTAGTGCGCTAGAGTGCGGCCGTTACGGGAATGCGTTCCTGACAGCTCCTTATGTCCACTGAATAAAGTTTATTTCCGATTCGAAGGGGTAAAACAGCTATGATTTTGACAGCTATGGAATCAGGAACGCAAACTCCCACCGATCGTACTATAGTTCGTATAGTAGAAAAAAATGTGACATTTGATACAGAATTTAATGCGTTCGTGAGCAGCGAAGATAATATTGTTGCCTTAATGAATGTTAATTGCCAAAGTAATTGTTTAGTAATGTCGCAGTCGTTTCTTGTAGGGTTCAAATTACTGATAATGTTTTGTTTTGATTCAAAACACTTATCAAGAGTTCACTGAACTTGTTTGTGTGGGAAAAGAAGATTTATCTAAATTGTGATTGTAGACGAAAGTTAACTCTCTAGGGGTTATCTCAATCTGATGATACTTATTAAAGCTGCAGAGTGAGAATGCTTGACGCGATAATCTCAGAAATTTCTAGTTTCTTAAGAAACTGTGGGAAGTTTTGTAAAAAGATTTTTGTACTTATTCAATTTTTTACCAAAAACAAACACTCAATTGGTATGTGGAGGTCGCGCGTCGTTGACTGTATACATATGTATACTGATTGACTGTACAAATGTTGACTGTACAATGAGTTTGGGATTTTAACAATTAAAATATCATTAATTTTGTAAAAATTAATATCAATGTAGAGAAAGCCTACTAACCAATACAAAAACATTGTTTTGTTTAAGGTTTTCAGGATAATAAATATGTAGTATATTTGCATTGCATTAGACAACTTTAGAAAATGAACTCTTATGATGCGTACAGATTGCTGTAATGGAATTAGTAATGTAACATTCTGCGCACGTTGCGTGTTTGGACGTGTGGTGCGCAGAATGTTACATTACAAGTTCCATTACAGCAATCTGTACGCACCATTAGGCTTAAGTTTTAGGGTTTAGGTTATGTAATATTATGCAATTCTTACGGGATCAAAATACGAGTAGGTAACATATTTACAACCGGGCTGACGCAGTCGCGCGCTGGAGTTCCCATAACTTTTGATCCAGTTAGATTTTTTTGTTCAAATATGGCCTAGATATATCAAATCCGACAGGTAGTTTCCGAGATTAGCGCGCTCAAACAGACAAACTTAAGATTTGTTATACTTATTAGTACTTATACCTAGATTTAACAGGATAATGTCTGCTTCATAACTGATCCTCATTTCAAATATGAATAACGAATAAACATTCTCCGAATTCAGACATATTTTGAAATTTCCATGAAGTACTCAATATAATTCGATGAAATTTATATGGAACCAACTATGAAGTATCCTCTATCATATGAAACAAGAATTTTCAAAATTTATTCATAATTGTCCGAAATATCGTGTAAAAAAGACACAAAAAAACATACACACTAATTGAGACCTCATCC
Organism: Stenoptilia bipunctidactyla; assembly: GCA_944452665.1. Taxonomy (NCBI): domain Eukaryota; kingdom Metazoa; phylum Arthropoda; class Insecta; order Lepidoptera; family Pterophoridae; genus Stenoptilia; species Stenoptilia bipunctidactyla. Next base: position 24,935,119 of record OX101729.1, on the reverse strand, counting down.
TTTGGGAAGTCGGTTGAAAAAAATTAGGCAGTAGGTACATACATTGTATTGATAATGATTGTAGGCCAACATAAAATTAGCTTTTAATTGTTTATGGTAACAAAACTGTCCTAATTAGATGCTGCCCGACTTTGCGTAGGAACTCACTCATTAGTAGAACATTTAATAATGAACCATACTTTTTGACGACCACTTTGGCGATGGGGTAAACCTGTCTGCCTCAGACGCAATTGGTTGCGGGTTCGATTCCCGCACGGAACATGAAAAAGAAATGTTCCGTGTGTGGGTGTTTATCTATATAAGTATTTATATTCTAGGTTCCCCCCTAGTTCGCTACATGGTATCCCATAACACAAGCTATGCTTACTCTGGGGCCATGTAGTTGGTGTGATTGTCTGGGGATTTTTATTATTATTATACTTAAAAAGTTTGCGTCTTCTGTAATAAATGGTTGATAAACACATAATTTTTTATAAGCAATGTCATTTTGCAATTGGTTTTACTGACCTCATTAAATAATAATGTTTTTAAGTTTTTGTATTTAAAATGCTCAATTATTTTTAAATAAATGAAAACTACGCTACTTTAGCAATATAACGTAAAAACAAAAATGCGGTAAGTAATTTGGCGTATCGCCAGGCCCCGGTAGCTTAGTGGAAGAGCACTAATGCGGCAAACGAGAGTTGACGAGAGTCCTGGTCGGGTGATTTTTATTTATCACATTTTTTCATTTACTCATTAAATAAGTTTTTTACTTCGACATTTTAACCAAAACGCTCGCGAATATATGGAGGGAGACAGACCTTGCAAACTTTTGTAACTAATAAATAATGTAGTAATAGTAAAATTACAATAATTCGCAAGGCGATTAAATTTGAATTTACTACATTGGTTGAAAAGTTCGCGGCCTGGCCATTAAAAAAAAAACTTTTGTTATTTTTTCTGCCGTCATTTTGAACTGTCATTATTCAATTGTCAGCCCGCGAATTTTCAATTTGATATCTTGTTTAAATAAAATTTTACGAACAATATAAATACGTGTGTAGAACAAATTTTCACTAATGGAGAAATTTGAACAACGTGCTGTGATTAAATATTTGTTTAAAAAAAGATTAACACCAAAGGAGATCCATGATGACATGCAAACAACATGGGAATCTGCCCCGTCTTATACCACTGTGAAAAAATGGGTTGCAGAATTTAAACGTGGACGAGAGAACATCGAAGATGACCCTCGCTCCGGCAGGCCAATGACGTCTACGACCGAAGAAAACATCAATAAAGTGTGTGATCTCATATTGAAAGACCGTAAATTGACTATCAGAGAAATTGCAGACACTATAGGCATCTCATATGAACGAACGCAAACATCATTGTCCATGAACTCGGCTTTTCTAAGGTTTCGGCTAGGTGGGTCCCCAGATTGCTTTCAGTAGAGCAAAAGCGAATTCGGCTCACGATTTCTCGCGACTGTTTGGAGATGTTCGAGGCTGATCCACAAGGTTTTCTTTACAGATTTGTGACAATGGATGAAACCTGGGTTTCCCACTATACCCCAGAATCAAAACAACAATCCAAACAATGGAAAAAATCAGGTGAACCAACTCCGAAAAAAGCAAAGGCAATTCTGTCGGCTGGCAAGGTGATGGCATCGGTTTTTTGGGATGCTAAGGGTGTCATTATGGTGGACTACCTTCCAAAAGGCGAAACAATAAACTCTGCGTACTATAGCACCCTTCTGCGCCGTTTACGTGAAGAAATTAAACAGAAACGCCCAGGATTACTGAGAAAGAAAGTGTTGTTTCACCAGGACAACGCCCGAGTCCACACGTCTGTCGAGTCTATGGCTCAAATTCGTGATTGTGGTTTCGAATTGTTGCCACATCCAGCTTATTCTCCTGATTTGGCACCTTCGGACTTTTATCTATTTCCAAACCTGAAAAAACACCTCGGTGGGCAGAAATTTTTAACGAATGAAGAGGTCGAAGCCGCTGTTAACCTGTATTTTGCAGACCTTGAGGAATCTTTATTTAAAACAGGTATGGAAGCTCTGGAAAGCAGATGGAAGAAGTGCATAGAGCTAAATGGAGATTACGTCGAAAAATAAAAATATTTTTGTATGTACTTTATTCTGTTTTCTTGACTAGGCCGCGAACTTTTCAATCCACCCTCGTATAATCAAAATAGTTATAATTATCTCATTTGAAATAAACGTCCGCCATTGGCCAAGTAAAAGCGGCAACGGGATCGTTCTCTTTTCGAATCACCAATCACGGAATTCGGAGTTCGAAAATTAAATTTGTAACTTTCAAAAATTTCAAATTCTTCACTATTAAAATTAATTCAAGGAAATGAAAAGGCAATGAAAGGCCCATAAGAAAACAAAAGTGAACTTTTTCGTTTGTTTCATATTTTTGTATTCTACTTAAGAGCTTTATTATAGTTACTTTGTCGTCTCCGTGGACGGAATGACACGTATTAATGGCGCTGGTATTTCTGTGAATGTCAGTTTTGTCGCATTTTTAGCGAAATGTCAGATGCCATACGTATCTGGGGATTGCTAACATTAGAAGCAATTTCATGGTATAATAACGCCTTGAGTGAAATAAAGACAATATAATATTTGAATTGTGAAAATGATTTTCATTACACGCAAACGACTTACAAATAATAAAATATAGGTTAGCACGATAAAAAAAATTAAAACTATGAAAATTAAATTGTATATTCTCAAATTATAAATTAAGCAATTAATCAACGGTAATTGTTATTATTAAATGTAAATAAATTAAGTAAATGTCATAAAAATATTGATCTTTATTGACATATTCAAAGAAACGGAACGTTTATATGATAGGGATTGACACTACTGAATCGACATTGAATCGCCGAATATGATCGGCCATCTTGTAATCGTAAGTCTCAATAAAAAAATCACCAACTGATTCGATATTTAAAAGCAATCGAATGGAAGATCGAACAACTTCATTGCGGCAACGCCTCTAAGGTGTTAAATTTTGAACTGTCACGAAAATCATTTGAAAAAAATTCAACTATAGCTGTTCTAGGATGAGAAGCTGAGCTGTTGCAAAGATAACAGAGTACATTCTCGCATGGTGAATGTGAGGTAGGATTTGTTTTGATAAAGTCCCTTCATAGAAATTCCATCACTGCTGCGGATAAGCGAAGATAATTGTCGGTAGATTATCAAGGCCGGTCCTAAAGGATCTTAGTACCAAGTGATCATAACTTGAAATGTGTATTTGCCGCCTAATATCCTCATTTAGGAGCTGCAAGCATATTTTGCCTGGTCTAGACTAGCTCTTTGACTTGCTGGAGTGTCCAATGATAGATACAATAGAAGTATTAAAGTTAATAAAGCGATAAGTAAATCAATTATTTAAACATCATTCGTCTATTAACATCCTATAACCGACATCCTACAAAAAAACAATACTACTCAAAATAACCGTCTCAACTTGAGACTCTCAACGTCCGTTTAAATCTCATAGAACTAAGAAACAAGCGAACAAAAGGATACCAAACCAGTATCTAAACATGGAGTACTTAGTCACGAAATCGGCAACGGCAGGCAACACATCCGCGGCTATTTCAGTGTTTCCGAATTACGAGGGAGTCAATCACCGAGCACTTGGCGGTTAAAGTCGTGACCGATGATCGCGCGTTGGAAGTGCACGTTGTTGTAACTTATAGTTTAAGCACAGTACAGATATAAACAGTAATTCAACTCAGCCGCATCTTTGAAATAAATGCCAATAAATGCCTACAGCAGCGCAGCGCCGCGGTCCGTTCACATGTGATAGGGCTGCCCACCTTCAGCGTTTAAATTACATTTGCCTACTTTGTGTTTATTTCCATTTTGTTTTGTGACTGCAAATATACTTTCTTTATATAAACAAATAAAGCAATTTATAAACTGAATAGGAAGTGTTCAACAAAAATAGGTTTTGTATCAAAAAACCATGTTTACGTTTGAATAACAAATCGTCGTATAAATTAGCGACCAAAAAATACTTGCGCCTCGATTGATATCCACGAAAAGATGTATTATTACATTTTAAAGTATAAACAATCCGCATATTAACGTAAAGCTCAATCAACAATTGTTTCGGTATGCAGACACTCGCGACTGGTCGCATGCCGAGCGCATGCCTAGATCGAGCCACGTAGGTATAGCTCGCGTTTCGTCCGTTTGTATAAAGTTGAATTACTGTAGATATCTGTACTGTGGTTTAAGGACACGTTTAAGCACCGCCGGCTTTGCTCTATACCAGCGGATAGTTCCATAGTTAAAACGCACGACGACCCGCGCGAGGCGCCGCGCCGCGCCGCCTGTCCTTAAACGTGCCCAAAGGTAAACTCGGAGTTCGTAACATAAAATTGTATTTCATAGTTCTAAAAAAAAGAATTTCATGAAAATACTCAAAAAATTGCTAACTTAGTTCGCGCTTGACCTCAAGCTCACCTGATGGTGAGTGATGAAATCACATGGGCCTAGGAAATAACTGGCGCTTCGTAAAGGTTACTGGGCAAAAAAGGTTTTATTTAATATCCTTTTTTTTAATTATTAAAAAAAGTTAGTTTCATACTATTGAGAAATATTTGAGTTTACCTTTAACTTCGTATACAAAAGTATACAAAGTTGGAGTATGTTAAGAAGTATGTTAAAAAACAGGTTTTTTAACTTTGACATTTTCAAATCAAACTGACTCATTGGATAGTAAACAAATAACAATTTTCTAGAAAACACTGTTTCTGTTTCGTTTTATTGATTAATTATATCGAAGATCCTATACAATGTCATAGACAATATAATAAGTCCATTTTAATGTTGAGAAAGAATGAAAGTTTGCATCTCCGTTTGTTCATCATTTCAAAAATAATGTCGAGTACATTTATGAACATAAAGACTTTTCATAATTGCAATTTACCTAAGTCGTAAAATAAATAATACTCACGAAAATTTTATGCCTCATTTTGAGGGATTTAACCAGGTTTAACAGAAGACAGATATCGAAAAGTTAAGTTTAAAAAAAACATCGAATGAAATCAGGTTGAACGTCTTTCGCTTAATCCTTTCTTTCGCGTTTGGTCTTCCTTTAGATCTTGTATTCTCCATAAAAGATAGTCTTCCTAAAATACATACATGTAGGTATGTATGTATTTATGTATGTATGTACCTACGTATGGAAATATATATTTTTTTAATCTGACTGGTTATTTCCGAGATTAGCGCTTTCAAATGAACAAACACATCATTTTAGCTTTATTATTTCAGTAGATATACATATTGAACTTAAGACGTTAATACGAAAGTGTAGAAAAGTATGTTTTATTGAACAAATTGATTGACCCCCAGCAAAACTGGGGTCTAAAGCTAGATGATGCCCTCAAGTAAGGGTCATCAACCGTCTACCAGGTGACGATTATTTATTCAGACACCACCCACACCTTTTATTAGTTTTGTATGTTTTTATTTGTGACATTGTGACTCATGACGAGTTGAACTTGGGTCATTGGTTAAGTTTAAGTTTAACATCAACGCTTACTTGAGGATACTTTAAAGCAGCTTCCGAAAATGTTTGATAAATTATTCTTGCCAAATGTTTGGTTTCTGAAGAGATATTTGTCATGGGTTTATTTTAGTAACATTACTTGCGAAAATAAATAAGTTTTTTATCCGTTCTCTGTTTCCCATATGGTCGGCCTAATACTGAGATATGATAATGATAATAAAGTAATGGTTTATGATCCTGTATGTATTTTGTTGTATGGAATACAAAATTGTATTATTTGTATAGGTAATTGAAGAACTCGCTGCTTGCATAAATTACGAACAGGTTTAAGCAAGGCAGCTTTTTGTTCTAAATATACAGGGTGATTGGTGACAAATTTAAAATACTGAAGGAGACTCGATTCTGATCATAATTATGTATTAAAAGTAGGTACTTAATTTTTTACCAGAAATCCCTATGAATAAATAAAGAGACCTTAATACACTTTTCCTGACGCGCTGCCTCAGTCAACACGCACACAGCAGTGTTCCCGCCATACGCACACCACCTACCCGCTTAGTATTTATTGTATTTCGCTAATGTAATCATGCATTGCGTAATGAATTCTTTAACTTTCGGAGAAGTTTACTCAGTAAATAATTAATATTTACTTTTTAATAAAATTTTCTACTCATTCATGATCTTAAACTATCACGTCCTGGAATTTTGAAAGTGACCCACCAGTCACCCTGTATTTGTGAACAATTTTGATTAATAAATGTAAATGAAATGAGGTCACAACATAGAAATTATTCGTAGGCAACTTTCTTCCTAAAAACGATATCTGTACCGCGAAAAACAAAAAACGCGCCCTTCACCTGTCATCCTGACATGTTTACACGACAGAAAGGACTTCCTTCATTATTTAAATGTGGAATATCTCATAAATGGCCGTGTCCAAATAACGGCGGTTTGTCCGTTACATTGTTGTGATACTTTTATTTATGCATCGTGTGAATCGTGCTGCGATTGTTAATTAGTCAGTTCGGTTCGTATTGAGACTACTCAAAGATATTGCCGTAAATTTTGTGGTTTGTGGCCCGTATCAATGATACAGTCTCTACTGTGAGAGCGCCCTTACCTAAGTAAGATCTTAGAGTTGAAGGCGGTTTATAAATACGGCCCTTAGTGTACTAACGGCGCGAATTTGGATCTGGATATTATAACCATAATCCAGCACTGAAGACAGTTAAGCGTGTCGAGATTCACAAAACTAGACCTATTATGAAGTCTAGAAGTCTCCAAATCGAATTGTGGAGCTTATTTTGAATGGCACGAGAGTTTCTGGGTTCAATATTGAGCCTATAAGAAAGCGGGTTTCCTAATAAACCCTGTTCTGGTGCAAATAAGGCCCAAATTTGTTTTTTTTTTTGCTCAAACGCGCAAATCTACACCATAGTACGCGACAAAACACAAACTATGGAAGGTTAAACATATGCTTCGATATGAGAATCTACTGGAGATAAACCACACGAAATAATGAATTATTTGAAATATGAATTATAACAATATACATATGACACAGGTGAAGGGGCAAAGTTGGGGCAAACACATCTATGACTCTTCAACTTTCCTACTTGATAATATAACAATGTAGGCACAGATAAGGCAGGCACTGTAATTAGAAAGTTCTGGAACTAAATAGTAGTTGGATATTTCCTTCATTTTAATTAAAAATATTATATGTGTAATAATAATTGTACAGCGTTTTTAGACCCTATTAAAAATGAGACAATTGTTTATTATATAAGCACTGTCAAGCAAATAACTTTTATTCTGTTAGATTTACCGCAAGAAATTTCACTTAATAAGTAAAGAAATATGTTACAATCATATTGATACCAGCTACTAATAAATAAACTTAATAAAAATGAAACAATCATATTGAAAATTTAAGTATTAGATATATCCTTAAATAAACATATCAACATGAATCTTGAAGGCAAACAAATAAACAGTTGATTATATTCAATTAATCTTTGCCACAGCCCCGGGAGAGAACCTTTATACATCTGGTATAAAAGGGAAGGTTTTACCGCCAGCCACTACACTGCGAGGCAGTCAAAATCCTCTTGCCAGGTTTACAAAATATACAGGGAGACTGGTGGGTCATGTTTGAAATTCAAGGACGTGATAGTTTGAGATCATACATTGAGAGAAAAAATATAATAAAAATAAATATTAATTATTTACTGAGTAAACTTAACCGAAAGAATTGATTACGCAAATCATGGTTACGCTAGCGTTGGCAGCGATTCGCGTGCCAGGTCACGTGCCGCGATTGACTCAGTTGTATGAAAAGTAAATAGTAACATAGTAGTATTTATTTATAGGGAATCCTAGTGAAAAATTAAGTACTTTTATTACATAATTGTGATCAGAATCGAGTACAGGGTGCTCTCCTTCAGTATCTAAAATTTGTTACCAGTCACCCTTTAGTTTAAAATACAACCTACACTAATATGATAAAACTAAAAGGTTTGTTTGTTTGAGTGCGTTAATCTTCGAAAATACCAGACGGGTTTGAAATTCATCTGATGGCCCAGCTGTTGGGGAAGGTTAAGGAGGCATATTTATATAACGTTTTTTTTTCGGGATAAAAAATTACGTGGGTAAGATGGGTAAAATAGCGCGCGTATCCTGCTAATATTAGAAATGTGAAACTTTGTATGTACGGATATTTGTTAATCTTTCACGTAAAAACGACCGTATGAACATACATACATACATCAGTTAGCCTTTATGGGGTAGGCACAACACCAGAAGCTATTAAATCATCTGATGTTACGTTTGACAAATTTAAAGGTATTTAAATGATGGTGAGAGACTATTGTAGTGACAGGGGGTCACAAAAACACCAATAAAACTTCTCCCTTAATAGACTTTTACAGCAAGCCCGGGAAGATAAGCAGCTGGTACATTCTATGTTTTTCTTTTGCTCCCAGTCCAGCATGGAAGCCGTATGCATTTCTATTAAACTATACAATAACATATAGGCTATAATTTATTAAGATATTGGATACGTCCATTAAACTATTAAACCCTGTGCAGACGAAATCGCGGGCACCACCAAGTACCTAATTGAAGTGATATTTATGTTTCTCATAAAAATCCGGAACAAAACTACTGTTGAGCAAAGAAACTTAGGTCTAGCGAGTCTATAGTATATTGCAAATTCCTTTATGCGTGGTCAAGTAGTTTTCCGTAGTAAAATGTATTTTATTGATACCTTCTTGTATGTATGTTTATATAAAAATAATATACAGGGTGTGTTTTATTCTAGGTAGTAGTCTTGAAAAACGGGGCATAATGCAAGTTATGTTCAGATCTCAAATCTTTTAATAAAATTGCGGTAGAGTAATACATTTTATAATATAAAAAATACATATGATAACTATTCTAAATATTATACAAAATAAAATAAATTTAAGACGGCAACAACAAGGTATCATTACTTACTATGATTTCTTCAAGGTAAATTCATATTTTTGTATTTTATTGATTCAGTTAGAAATAAATGCTAATTTTTCTTTATAAAATTTATTAGAAACGTATATTATATTTAGTGAGTACCTATATTTTTTTAAATGTTTAAAAAATCTAGGTAGACATTAAACTTGCGAAAACTCTACATATTATTACTTGCTGGTTTCCGTGGCTTCTTCCATTTAAATCATGACACCGTGGTAATATTTATTTATTTATTTTATTTATATACATAATATACCCAAGTCACTTTATTGCACATAATGACAAGAGGAAAACTTCAGAATAAAGTGTCCTCCTTTTTCTCGTCAATACGTTTCAACAAGAGAAGGGTACTATACATTTTAGAAAATACTCTCTAAATTTCACGTTTATAATATTAAAAGAAATAAAAATATATATTTTAAAAAAGTAAAACGAGACACCCTGTATAACCACTTATATAAGGTCGGCGTGAAACACAATATCTTGTGCCAACAAAAGGATCGGGTGGCTGTCACTGTCCAGCTGACAGTGATGAGTCGACGGATCTCTTTATTTGGAGTAAGGCGCCGTGACGCGGACATTTACTAGACCACTGAGAAGATACTTATAAAAAATATAGGTATAAGCAACTTTCTAACTGTTATTTGTTTAATGTTAAAAACAGGCAAACAAGCTCCTTGTTAACTTGACACCATTATCAGTCGTAAAAGGCTCACTGCTGGACAATACCTCTACAAGTCTCCATGGCTCGCTTGGTGGCTCTGCTCACATCAAGGGAGCAGCAGTGATCTTGACAAGATCTTCGGTCTACCTTGCGGGGGCCTGGCTACGCTGAGTCTCCCAGTACTTGGTTGCCAGTCGAGAACCATACCCCAATCACCATCCGCTTCGCAAAGTTATGTGCCCATTGCCGTTGCTTTGCAATGTCAGCTATGTCGGCTACTTTCCTACTTCAAAATAGTTCCTCACCTACTTTGGTTCACCTGCGAATCTTCTACTTTCTGATACAATTTCAAAGGGAAGCTTCCCAATTTCACTCGGAAACCCATTGCCCGCTGAGCGACTTTGAGGATCATTTAAGTTGGCGACCACGTTTCAGTGCCATACATCATACGCAGCACACGTTGGTCAAACCGCCAATAGAAGCCTGCAACTCCTTAAGGACTACTGGTGGGTTACCGACCTTGAGAAGTTAGATGATGAATTCCAATGCCATGACTACACTGCCCTTTTATCCAATACAGAGCAAATCTGTTCGGCGGCGGTGGCCGCCTAGCAGTGGAATAATGAATGATTTCATTGATCAGTGAATTTTATAAATTGAACATACCTGTAGCTAAGTTTGGATGTAGGAAAAAATATTCGAAGCTCTGTGTTGTAAAATCCAACTTCTTTTAAAAAGTCCCTAACGTGCTATCGTGGCTACCAAACATTCCGTTGACGATTGGAGCTATCAAATTGAGTTTTATGTTAGTCGTGCTGCAATTAAATACTGATAAGTGTTTTAATGCCTTGAACGAACTAAAAATGCATATTTGGTAAGTGTAATGAGTCATAGTTTTGCGCAAAGGCCATTTTTCTAGAAAAAGATTGTAGCTATGCTTTTTTTTTAGAATATAAGTAGTTTGATATTTTCGTCAATCGTTGATAAAATATCGGAAGTTTTTGTATGTAGAAGCTGCGTGTGTTTTTTTTTAGATGCCGTGGTTGTTTCTTGATTTAATTTTACCCAAGAGCTGGATTATCAAATTTAAAAGGTTAGTTTCAAATTTGACTGTTAGTTTCTGAGATAAGGAGGTTCAAATAAACAGTCAATGTCTAGGTAGCTAGTTATGAAAACCTCCTAATACTAGGATATGCACGCCTTTACAACAGTTATCTTTTTGTAGCTTTTTCTATTCGTAGATGTGTTCCGGATAGGAAGGAGTTACTGAAATTACAGCAACAAAAGGCTTTTTCAGCTGAACCATTGAATTATTTGAGTTGGTGGTTCATAATTAGTCCTTCACTAATTATATAATACCACAAAGATACCACCGAGCATAAAGTAAATCTAGTACTCGTAAAAAATATTTCATGCGTTGTGAAAACATTTGGCTCATCGTCAACTTAAAAGGTTAAACGCTGGTTCACTATTACCTTTAACTGAGGGCCGGTCTCAATAACTTACAAAAAAGTGAAAGTAATGATAAATATTTCTTACTATCTTGTGCCAAATCACTTTAATCAATCAAAGATAGTCATGTTATCGAGACCGGCCGTTAGTCATTCAAAAAGTGCGTTTGAAGTTCACGCCTCAACGAAATTCTGCAAATGACCCAGACAGACGCCAGGCACTGAGTACAAAGAGCAGCACAACTAAAATGCAGTTAACAAAACCATGTTAATGGAACCCATTTGACCATGCATCTTTTCGCAGTAGCTGTAAAACTTCGCGATACAGCCATTAACAAGCCGAGAGAGCACTGCCGGCGTCTTAATGTTCATTGCGTGTTTAATTCCGCAAACCTAAATTACGCGACGGTGCAATTATTGAAAATAAAATTCGGCAAAGCGATGCTTCGTAAAATTTATATTTGTGAATTTCTTATTGAGTTGTCTGATTATTTTCATGTTTTGAGTATTACTTTGCAACTACATAATCTGTGGTTGTAAAATAAATGTCTTTCTTTCTTTTTACGAGTATTTCGGTTATTTTAATAATTTTTACGATAAGATTTAGATATAATTTAGAGACTGTAAGGTACTTTGAGATAAATACATTCCAACGTTTATCGTTTTTATTTAAGGAAATAAGTGACGATAGCAATGGAGTTTTTATGCCTTGTACGAGGGAAAGTTTAAGACTAACTGTTAAGATAACGTTTAGTGCTCTATTAATAAACAAAATGGTCCAAGCAGTTGTAGGATAAAACAACTAAAATTCTAAGTAAGCCCGGAAAAACTATTTTTTTTTACTTCAGGAATACGTGCAATCACGTGCCCGATCGCCCAAGTGGTAACGGCGGGGTATGTGGGGATGATCCGGCAGAAGGCCGGACCTACCCACTAAAAACCTCAAGGTGTACCTTATCCGCCATAGATGGAGCTCACGGTACCGCCATTGGCATTACCCGCGAGCCCCGGCAGATTGCGCTCAGCCTTCGCCGAGCGCCCTCCACTCCACGTAGGAAATGGTCCGGTACACGAGACCATTTCCCCACACAAAGCCCTAATAGCCGCAGCAGGTCCCCAAATCACTTTAGCTATTTATTTAGCTTATAGCACCCGTTACGGCTGGCTATCGGGAGGGAGAAAAGCCCGGGAAAACCTAGGTTAACACGCGTTATTCCGATCTATTACCCTAAAGAACGTGGGAAACATGTGTCTGAGAATTTACCTCAACCTGGCCGAATGATAGGACTTTTTATCTATACTCACTTCCTATTTATCACCTCGATAATGTACACTCGACTAGAGATTTTCTAATACACTTCATATAGAGCACAACAAATTTTAACCTCTTCTAATAGGTGTACCTACATGTCTAATATTACATTATTCTGAAATAATAAAATATCTATCAGCTGTGATACAATTTCGTTCATTCAAAATATAAAAACACATGAGTTTTCGTATAAAAAGTAAATATCGTATGTAAAAAGTATGTTTGTATAGAAAAATATATGTACCTAGTGAAAAAAAACTGTTCTTTTGTTTCTTTTGTTGGCTCTCAGTGGCTGGTGCTACTGCGCACCGTTTAACCGGGTTCAAAATATAACAATTTATATTATATAAAGATTATATAATATAAATTGCCAGTACACATATTAGTACTGGCAACCCCGTGTCACAGTTCCCACTTCTATCAGCAGTCGTTCACGGTGAAAGCAATATCACTTTGGAACTCACTACCACATTGTCTCTACAATGCCAAAACAATAGCTTCCTTTAAATATAATTTGAAAAAGTTCTATCTCTCACACTTGTTTCATATCAAATAGAATATATGTATATTTGTTTACCTACATACTGTATATATTATTCTGTCTATTTATATATTTATGTTAATTTAATGTACCTATTTAAGTATTTCTATTGTTATATATCCAAGTATATCAATATATCTATCTATGTATATATTAAATTCTATAGTATTTTATATTATATTACTATACCTATTTATTTATGTTAATTAGTATTATTTAAGTATAAAAAATATTAATTAAGCCATTTTCATGTTTTTGGGTTGCCTGGTAGAGATCGCTTCGAAGTGATAAGGCCGCCCAAATTGCATATTTAATGTTATTTTGTATATTATTGTTTGTTAATACTTATCCATTCTATGCAAATGCCAATAAAGTATTTGAATTGAATTGAATAGTACACATATTATAAATTGATACGCTGACTGTATCTAGGGTGAAAAATCAGAATAAGAATTAAAAGAAAATTCCATTTTGTAACCTAGCATAGGGCAAATTTTGTGGTCGGGGACGTGATTGCACGTTTTCCTCCAGTAAAAAAAAAAGTTAGCTCCATCTTCTAGAATTAGCCTTATTATACACTTCACGACTTATTCATTTGTAATAAGATTCAAAGTTGAATGAAATGGTATATTATGTTTCATTAGACGTACAAGAAGCAAGTTATAAATGGTCTCAAATGTTGAATGTTTATTAAACAGTGTTGGATGTTAGTATTGTTTAATAAACACTCGTCTAGAAATTAGTTTACATTTATCCAAATAAGATATGTTTCCAAACTCAGCCGTATGCCAGTCAACCATTCAGCAGAGCTCACATGGTCTCGTTGACAAACTGGCATTTTATCGAGGCTTGCTTAACCCTTCAACTGGCAGAGCAATAAACGTAAATTTCGCTAAACTGGCAGGCCTCTTTTGAGGTGTCGGCCGCTCGCCGGCTAGGGTTGCATTATTTATATTTTCTCGGCAAATATAAACAATAAAATGATGTAACTTATACCGACGTGTTCGTCATGAATTAAGCTAACTGTTTGTTTAATAACTTCAACAGTTAAGTGTGTGATTTTGTTTCTAGTTCAAGGTAAATGTAGAGCTAATGATTTTTTCCCAGTTTCTTATCTAAATTCAAAGAGTGAAGAAATAAAACACTATAGTACAACAGTTTTTGTTTTATTTATAACAAATAACATTACTTCAACTTATTCCATAAAAAAATAGGCTTTTCAGAAAATTTTTTTTACACAATGATCCTTTGAACATTTGGCTCACTATCGGCCACTTGAGCGCACGGCAAAAAAAAAATACTTTTGACGAATAATTATTTGAAGTGACCTCTTGTGACATTAGAAATACGTTCCTTGTTTAACCTTCTACTCATTCATTCAATCGCACTAAGAGTGCGTTCATTAAATAAAAAGTTATGAGTACAGTACTGGGTGCATGCGTCAGCAGACATAATATGTCTGCCTGCCAGTTTAGCAACTTTTTGCCGCAGACATAATATGTCTGCTTGCCAGTAGAGGGGTTAATTGTTTGGATGATATAAGGGAACTCTTTTTTTTATTCTTCATTGTACGCATGGAGTAAGAAATAATTTTAATAACAAAGTTATAGGCACAGCCAGCGCACAATAGGCGGCCCTGTCATCTTAATACAAGCGCTTCTAGGCAACCCTTTTCTTCTTCAATTTTAAGAAAAAAAAAAAGAATTGACTTTGACTTTTGTATATTGAATTTGTCAGAAATTGTTAAATATAATATAAGAAATAAATATATGACATGGTTCTTAGCTCGTTAAAGTAGATTTTTAACCGAGTTCAAAAAAGGAGGTTCTTAGTTTACATGTAAGTAGGTATGTTTATTTGTATGTATGTATGTTTGTCCGCGATTATCTCGCGTTTGGCTGAACCGATTTGGATGCGATTTTCAGAAAAAGATTCGTCACGTTTAGGAGAACGTTTTAGTAAATTAACAGACTTCATATAAAAGAAGGTTCTCAATTTCTCTTTATATTTTGTATCAGAGATGAGCCGAATGTTCGGCCCAATGTTATAATAATATGCCGAACATTCGGCAGATTTTTATATACGCCATCCCAGTCCTGTTCCTATTCCTTCCCTATTACTGTCCGGGATAGAAAATTTCTGCCAAAAATGAATTAATAATGTAGGTAATAAGAGCATTAATAATTTACCTGGGAAGGTATTTTTTTAGCTTTTGAAATTAAATTAAATACAAGCAAGATACATGACATGGCTCTTCGTTCTTTAATGTTTTAATAAAACCTTACGCCATCATAAGTACTACGCCATCTAGATATTCTCCGCTTTTTTTAATTCATATCGAAAAACTGCTAATTGCTGATCAAAAAGAAATTCAAGTTGGTAGTTCTGTCAAAGGCCTAGTCATTAAGGAAGGTAAACCTTGCAGGATAAACATTACTGACTGCTTTTGTCGTTGAACAAGGTAAAATAAATACAAGGCAAGGATGTAATGAGATTTACATATATTGCAAAGTTAATAGTTGTTGATGCGGTTGTCCCAGCCTGATATTGATAAATACACAAGAGTTGAAGAAAAAACTATTTTTCCCTGCAGGTGACTGTATCAAGCTGAGATGCCGTTTCTGTCATTGTAAAGGACATCTGGCATATTGGACCAAAAACTAAAATAGCCCGCTAAAGAAAATTATTTATATTTTATGAAAGTCTGTTCTAGCTGGCACCTGAACGCCACTTGATAAGGTTAAAATATTCCATTTAAAAAAATATTCCGTCAATACAAAAAGGTAAATAACATGCGTTATATTTCACACGATGCGTCGCAACGCTATGTATATAAATATGTAGGTATTCACTAAAAACATCGAATTATCTAATGTCTCAATGCTTAAATTCATACTAATATCGAACATTTCAACGTGACTCAGATATCGGACCTTGAGAAATGTCGTCATATTAAAAAATGTTGGAGTACCTATTCATGTACTATCATAATATAAGTATAATTTTCTTTGGCCAGTTACTTAGCGTTTTTGGTTCAAAAATATATGAAGAATGTCAAATGTCCTTTTGTTGTTAATTATTTTTCCTAAAAAGCTTTGAATGCTAAATCTATTTCTTATGTATAGATAATAAAGGTACGGACACGCTACTTCTGCGAAAAATTCCGCTAGTGTAATTTGAATACATTTTATATGAACTGCGGCCCGTTGCGCCCCGGTGGCGGCGGCGTAGTGTTCGATAGTTCATATAAAATGACAAGCGGATTTATGCGTTACGATGCGGCCCGACTTGTATGACCAACAACGTATAGTTCAACGCTCTTATCTGTGTGACCTAGGTGGCCATATAGGTCATATTATATATGTTATATTTTTATCAAGAAATTCTTCGGGGATCTAAATTTAGGTAAGTAAAACCACAAGAAGTTGCTAGTTAATTATAAGCTTACATCGGTTTCGGACGATTCGAGACAAAATAAACGATGAATGATGAACAGTGAGCGGAAAAACAGGTTAAATATGAATAATGGTAGGTATTTCGATACTTTATTATAGATGACTCACCGAAAATGCAAGTTATAGTTATAGGTAGGAATTAACAGTTTGATTTTGGCCTAAGACGAAAACAGACTGATTTGAAAACTGCTTAAATTTTTTACTTTTCTTAAGTTTTTTTGTAATATAAATCGCACCTTCAGAATTGCTTCAATTCAAAAACCCAAAAAATCAAGTTACCATCATAGAAGTAATTTTTTTCTCTGTTATTTCACGAAAGATAAACTTAAGTTTATATAGAAACCAAATAACTAACATGTTTCATACATTTTTTATAAAAAACAACCAGTTCAAAGTTGAAAGTTTGCAGTTTTAAAACTTCATTCGTGTTTTGCCAAAAACACGTATTTTTTAAATACGTCACTACTATTCTGAAGGTGCGAAATATAAAAATTATGAAATAAAAATAATTTTGTGTGCGACCGAACTGCGAAAGTCAAGGCTTTTAACCTTTTGAGTACCTACCTACCCAAGTAAATATGTAGGAAATGTATTGTGCTGGCAGGTCATAAATGGTGTACGACCTTTATGAAAAAAAAGTTAAAGCCTTTGTTTTTTTTAATACATAAAATGTACAAAACAAAACATGAATAGGTATAGATGCTGGTCTGCAAAAGCCTTCAATGATAACTTTCCTCATTACTAATTTTCCTCTTTTTAGGCAAGTTATTCCTTGTTTATGCTGTTTTGGTGTACATTGGTTAAACGAGTCACGCGCAAGGATTGAGGATATGATGTCATGTGACAGCGGCGCGTGCGTCACTTAATGTTGCCATATATAAGTTATATACAAATGCTTTAAGCTTGAAGGTGGTTGCTACATTGTATGTACATAGATGAATGGCCTAAACTATTTATATTAACAAAGTAGACAATATTAAAAGTTTATGTTTGTAAGTTTACTTGTTTAGGGTTTTATCGAGGTGAATCATTCTATCTCATATAATCTACATAAGTATATATAAATATTGTTTCAAAATACAGAAAAAAATACTTGTAATGTATACCTAAACAATACCGCCTATCAGTTACTCCACTAGCGTCATTTAAAAAATTGTATTATGAGCACACTGGTTTAAGATGGCTCTGTATTAAACATTTCCACACATAGGTAGGTATCTAATTAATAATCACCAGGGATGTTATATTGTCTCACACGAGACAGATGGTATACTTTTAATGCTTTCATCAGATACATAAACATATGGCACCCTCCTTTTGCATTGCTGTTTTAAAATACTTAATCAAAATTTAATAATCAATAATTTCTTCTTCCATGCTGGACTGGGAGCGAAAAAAAAACATAGAATGTGCCAGCTGCTTCTCTTCCCGGGCAAACTGTAAGTCAGTTAAGGGACGGAGGTTTTATTGGCGTTTTTGCGGGCGATAGGCGGACCCCCTGTCACTACAATAGTCTCTCTCCATCATAATAATACCTCCAAATCTATCAAATCTGACTTCAGATGGTTTTATAGCCTCTGGTGTTCTGCCTACCCTGTATGTATGTATGTAATTATCATTTAAAAGCTCAATATTTTTCTGACTGTGACTTTTTCTGATCAGATCATGATCTGGTTTTGAAAATTAACCAATAAAATGGCAAATCGCTAAATATCACCAGTTTTTATGCACAATGTACCAGTTGGCTTCAAAACGCCGATTATTCAATTCATGGCCAAAAAGATAAATTAATCATTTGAAGTTTTATCACGTATCATTAGTCATAGTAACATTTAAAGTCTACCATGCTACTTAGTGCTTAGTATTAAGCGCCCACGCACACGGCTTTTCGGTAATACCCAGACATTAACCTTTAAAAATGATTCAGATTATACTTGAACGAATAGAAAAAGCTACAATTTACAACAAAGATATTTTTAACCGGGTTAAAGTGACAGGATGTTTGATAGTTACAGAACAAAAGCGGGTTTTAGTGCTCCTAGTGTTTTCAACTGTCTTCCAAAATGAATTCAACTCTACATTTTTTGTATGTTTGTTATATATGAGAATCGAATTTTTGAAAAAATTGCAAAGATATGAAAACCCTTCGTGTACAGAAAATTTGTACGTACCTAGATAACGTTTCACTTCAGCGAAAGTTTTTATCGGCTCTATTATTGAATTTTATATTATTCTCTATTATTTGTTGATTATTGAAACGGCACTGCGTGCTTCTATGAAAGAATGAGGACAGTGCTGAAGCCCAAAAATCCTGTATCCCTAGTATTTTGGAGTTGCGGAATAAATTGGTTAAAGCGGTCGAAAATTTTGTCATTGAAGATGCCAAGCTTGATGGCTTAGCATTTTTTGGAGAAAATCAAAACAGTCATCTCCAAGGTGTTAAGCTTTCACATTAGGTTATAGTAAATTTTTTTTAACTTTTCGTTTGTAGGTAGGTAGGTACTTAATTAGCTGAAAGTGACGACGAACTCCCGAATAAGAACAAAAAAATAATAAAAACGTTTACTTCATGCAGGCGACTGTATCTACTTACTCTGTGTCTGTTGTATCTATTAACATTAGTATACGGGGCTCGCAATATTTAAGGTACATCTCGCTAGTAGGTAAAGTACCTACATTAGCAGTCAGTCATTCTATTCTACTTTCGTAACGTCCCGCATAAAATACTAAAAACCTATGATAATACTAACTTAATATTCCTTGTCGCGTAGTCATTAATTATATGTATACTTACCTACAGGTGAAACGTACATGTTTGTTTTGTTTACAACTATCTTTGAAAAAAGATTGGGGTTTGTTTGCACATTTTCCAATTAGGTTTCCAAGTAGTGTCTTATTTAAGTTTTTACTTAATTTGCAAGATTAAATATTATGAATATAAAACCACTTAATATTGTCTTAAGTTTTCGCGATTCATGCTATTAAATTCTATTTAAAAAACACCCTAATTTCAATAGAGAAGATGGTTGGAAACTATCACCGACATGGGACCCTATCCTGAAAAACATTTTTTTTTTTTTTTTTTTTATTTATTACAAAGTCCACAGCTCTTAATAATTAATTATTACAAACATAAAAATAGTACATATAGCCAATTATGGATTTACATTATTTAAAATCAAAAATTCTAAAAATTCAAAAATTCACAGCAATGTATAAGAAAAGAATGGTATAGAGTGAGTGTAAGATGTGTAGTGGTGTGAGTGTGTGTTTTGAAGTGAAATCAGTTATTGAGGGCTTTACTAATTTTTCTTTTAAAAGTCCTTTTAGGGTCGTGAAAAAGGTCCGTTAATTCAGCAAACAAGGTATTGTATGTTTGTTGAATTCGATTTATAACTGAGTTTTGAGCATATTTAGTTTTTGTGTGTTTAATGTGAAATAAGTTTGTGTGTCTAGTTCTTTTGTGTGGTGTTTTAAGTTCTAAAGTTGTACTGGTGAGTTCAATGCTATCAACTGAACCGTTACAAATATTATGAAGAAATATCATATCAAGTAAGTGTCGACGGTTGTATAGTGATAAAATGCCATGTTGCTTACAGTTATCTGTGTAAGGTATGTGTGGGTCTTTGTGTGTGCGGTAATTTAAATGTTTTATAAGTTTTTTTTGTATATATTCTATGTTTTCACTGTATGTTGTGTAGTTGGTGTTCCAAATGCTACTGCAGTACTCCAGTGTACTCCTTACATAAGAATAGTATAAAACTTTTATACAATGCGGGTCTGAGAAAGGCGCAGTCACTCTTAAAATAAAACCTAAGTTTTTATAGGCTTTGGAAACCATATTTGTAATATGCTCCGTGAAAGTGAGCTTAGAGTCCAGAAGAACACCAAGGTCACAGATAGTGTCCGTTTTAGCAACTGGAGAATTGTTAATGTGATATGAAGTTGGTAATATATTTTTTTTACGAGTAAAACTTACATGCGCACACTTATTTACATTTATAGTTATTCGATTTCTTGAGAAATAGTCACATAGTCGGTCAATATCAGATTGCAAATAATTGCTTTCGGTCAAGTTATTAATTTTAGCATAAATTTTTATGTCATCTGCGTACATAATAAAATTAGAGTGAGTAATACATTTTTCTATGTCAAATAAATAAACAGAATACAACAACGGCCCCAATAATGACCCCTGTGGCACCCCTGAGGGCACTGACACATAGTCAGAGCGATATCCCCCTATAACAACAGCCTGACTTCGATTTTTCAGGTACGATTCTAGCCATCTCAGTAAATTACCGGATATACCTACCTTTAGAAGCTTCTGTAGAAGGATCACGTGATCCACACGATCGAAAGCTTTTTCAAAATCTGTGTAGATCACGTCAACCTGTCCACCACTTTCCATTCCGTTGAGTACTTCTTGGGTACTCTTCTTTGGTAAATCTAACATCCAGCAAGCTGCACGACCTGTAACTCAAGATACTGTCAGCTCGTTTTGTGTCAATCCCGAACGCTACGCTCGAAGACTGAGAAACAGATGGAGATGATGATGTATAACTTTTTTCAATCTATCAATCCGACGCTTGACACCTCAGTCGCTCGTGACCGCGGGGACTGAAAAGACACCGAAACGTCGAGTCAAAATTTAAAATGTAAATATACGCGATAAATCCGGTTAAAAAGTGTTTTATATAAAACCACTTTCCACTCATTCGAATACTATTTAGTCAAATTATAAGAAAAAAACAATAAACAATGGTTTTTGCTTTGCCGCCATTATGAATGAACCCTTTTTTATATCCCTGCGGTTTACGGCAAAGGCGTCACTCTATAAAGCCTGCATTAGGTGTGTCGACTGTCGACTCCCGGGTGCGGCCGACCTACATAGGATGTGTCAATCGCATGGGAACTTTTAATATGTCTATCGACATTTCATGTTATAGAAAATTAAGAAAATGGCCGCGCTAATGATGTCGCCCTTGGAAGCCATTGGAAGTGTAAAATGAATGTAGCAAGGCAGACATTCCCAACTTGAATGGATTTTTGTTTAGAAGTTTGGAATTCTATATTTAAACTCGGTAAAAAATACAAGTAGGTATAACGATACCCAACAAAGCATTAAAATGCCTGTAAATAGTTTGTTGCCTTCAAGAATTCAAGACCTAAATAGGTCGTTATCGCGTGCTACTGTACTAGCGGAGCCGAATTGATAGAATTAGAATTTTCTTGAGGTTTTATGTACAAAACGACAATACTTTTTCCTATTCTTGTGTCAATACTTCAACATTCAACTATAAAATTGCGGAAACAATCGCATAGTAACGTATTGCAAGAAGTAAAAACAATACATAATAGAGCAGAAATCATAGCTGCAATAGATTTATAATAACTATCCGATTCGCACAGATAGCACAATGATGGGAACCATGGAAACCGCATGGGTGACAGTTGTGTTCCCATGAGCTTTAGGAATTACTTAACAACTAGGTAGGTACTCGTACATACAGGGGTACTTCTTAGGTCACCGGCGTTTTGAAACTGTTACCCTTCCTTTACCTCTTACACGACCTCCTTAGCGAAGTCGTGTGGGACGCTACTGCGTAATTTGTGAGGTTAAGTGAGAATTGATGGTTTGATCCGCATGGCTTAAGAAAAGAACGTCTTGGTGTTTATCTAAATACGTATTTACATTTATAGATTCATCCCTTATTCGCTACATGGGATACCAAACTTTACTTACTTTGGGGCCATGTAGTTGGTGTAATTGTCTGGCGATTTATGTGGAGATTTTTATCGACTTTGTGCACAAAAACTGCGATAACTCGGCCCGAGGGCTCGACAAAAATATTGATTTTTAAAGATTTCAACTGCAAAGTTATATGATGAATTTAAAAATGATAAAGTTTGAAAAATATAAGGTGGCTGGTGCCTGCTAGAGAAGCTACCTAAATAAGCTTGAAGTTGCGGGCAACCTTAAATCTTGTTCGTCCTTCAACTTTGGGTAGATTTGATTTGAACAATCAAACTTTGGGTAGATTCTAAGTTTTGAATATTTTGCCCTCGGTAAAGAAAACAAATTCATCAGCTTTATTATTGATTAAACTAAAACTAAAAGTGTTTATCTAAGAGAAGTACTTGCAAGCTTTGCGTTGGTCAATTATTTTTAAGTATTTAAACCTATAAAGATTTTTATAACCTGCCTAAACCTAAACGCCCCGGGACACAGCATTCCTAAGTTAATTAAAACACATGTGTTCTTCATTAATTGTTGGAATAGGAATCAATAAAAGCTCATGTCCTTTCCAATTACAAATCTTTATCGATTATTTATTGACCCCAATATGAATTGACATGCATACGAAACGGGAATTGTGAAATGAAATTCTTTAATTTCGATTAACTGTTGTTATGATAATATGTATTGTCAGTGAAGTGCAAATAGCAATCTTACTGTTAAGTCATTAAAGTCATGTTAAAGTTAAGGAGTTTCAGTTAGTGCTTAGTTCATAAATCAGACTTATATACTCGTATCATAGCAGTACTTACAGCGTCCCTATCCCTGCCAGGATAGAACAAACTAGTAACCATATTTTAAAGTTTTTGCATTTAAAATGATTAATCACTCTTAAATAAATGAAAAAATGTGTTAAATAAAAATCACCCGACCAGGACTCGAACCTAGGACCTCTCGTTTGCAGACGAGTGCTCTCCCACTGAGCTACCGAGGCCTGGCGGTACGCCTCGAAATTACTTAAGACATTTTTGGTTTTACGTTATATTGCTAACATAGCTCCATCTAATGGTAAAGCATTGCTCTCAAACCAGTAACTGTTTGTAAAATTTTTTTTCAATCCATTCTGCTGTTTTTGCTAAAAGGAATAACACTCAGATAAATAATACTCAGAAACCTTTATGATTATACTGGATATAAGTTAAATTACACACGTTGTAAAAGTGTGTAGGTATTTGACGAGTGCAAAGCATGAAAATTACGAATTTACCCGCAACTTTAGTACTGGAAGGCGACTACTTTTCAAAGTCTGGTATTTTTTTCATGATGATCCCGACTTTTCTTGAAAGTTTTTGAATTCCATTAACATTACATTAATGTAAGTTATTAAGTATATTTATTGTATTAAGCTCTTGTTGATATAAGTGAATCATGTATTAGTTTCGTCTGATTCACGTCTCTACGGACTGATTACGTTATAGTAGGTATATAGAACAATAAATTATCGCTTTGACGCAAATAGAACGTTAAATTGTAACATAATTCAAACAATTGAAAATATTATTTGAAATTCATTCGCCTATTATACCTAACTTAGTTTTTATGTCAGTGATGTCTCACTTTATGTAAATCAAATGGTTTGTCAATATTTAGAAAACGAGTAAGGGAATCATCCTTTTAGTAGGGGTCTGACATGTATTCATATTATTTTACATAAATATTTGAGTGTATTTGTAGAATCAATATTATTTGTAGGTATACTAGCTGCTGCCCGCGACGTCGTCTGCGTGAACGCTATGCAGCACCAAACGCACCTACGATTATAACACTGCTAGCGTGATAATATGTAGCCTATATGTTGACCCGACTTCTTAACTATCTTCATGCCAAATTTGAAGTAAATCCATGCAGTACTTTTTGAGTTTATCCCGGAAAGACAAACAGACAAACAGACAAAAATTCTAAAAACTATATTTTTTGTTTCTGTTTCGATTGTAGATCATACCCCAAGTATTCTTTTAAAAAAATATTCAATGTACAGTTTTGACTTTCCTACCATTTTATTATATGTATAGATTGTACGCATGTTTTCGCTTTGTTTAATCTCTTCAGTCACACAACCAAACTCCACCTACCTCATCTTTATTAACAGGTGAGATTCATTCCAAATGACGGCGATTAGTCACCGAGATCTAGACACGCGGCAGCGTGTAAAGCCAAGTTCAAGCAAAGAAACTGGCTTACCAGCGCTAAGTGTAAGTGTATATTACACGAACCATTTGGTGCCACTTTTGACCCTTCTATTACTCAAACCTCTTTAAGGTAAACACATAAAACTAAGTTTGTTTAATTATATCCATTAGGAATGTAGAAGCCCAAATTTCATGAAAGTAGCTCAAACGGTATGAAGATATGAAGGTCAATAAGTCGTAAATTTTAGTATAGACTGACTGACCTATAGTACCTAAACCTAACCTACTTCCAGATGATCTAGAAGGATGAAATTTGGAATCAAAAAATTAAAAAACTTCAGAAAATAAGTGGTATTTTTTAGTTTTTATTACATCATTTAAAGTTATTCAACATTTTGATTCTGATAAAAATTGGCCAAATCAAATCTTACCTACTTTAAGATATATCACATTTTCAAATAAGATGCAATTGAAGAAGTTTTAGGTATTAGGTATTCAATAAAGCAAATAAATAGAATTAAATACTTGTCCATGGTGTTAATTTAATGTGATTTTGCATAGAACTTGGCACTAATATAGATCTCCATTTTTTGCGGCCAAGCATAATTTTTGTATTGAACTTGACTCTCCTTTTTTACATTTATGTTTTTGGTGGGATAAAATTAGGTATACTCACAAGCGCAGGGTATCTTGATCTTTGTATCAATAATGAAACGAAGAAGGTGTCTGACAATCTGACAATCTTCGAAATATCTTATAAATGGCTCTCAGATTGTCTTTCTTAGTTGTAAACAATATTTCAAAAAGCATAAAAATTACATGAACAACTTTCTAGATAAAAAAATATTTTATTTTTAGACAAACGGTTACTAAGTAGGAAACACAACAAAACACGTATTCAGTACTTAAACCAATTTGAACCGACGGAAAATAACTTAGAACAGGTCAAGTAAAAGACTTGAATACTTAAATGTAGACTATTGTGACCAGCTTTCCTTAATAGGAAACAACCTTTACCCTCTTTTGGAATAAGCAGACGGAATATTTTACCATAAATCATGTTCTACATGTACACCTTTGCATTTTTTAATCCAAACAAGTTTTGACCCTATACGTAGGCTCAAACAGTAAATGATGAATAGTACATAAAAGGACTTGGCTTAAAGATCTTGTAACCAAGCCATAAAATCTTAATAAAAACTATGTAGGGTCAGCTGATAAATTGAAAAAAGAACGACAAAGAACGCTTTGTAGTTTGTAGTATTTATTGAAATGAATTCATTTTATCTCAATGTGTTCCTTATTAGAGTGACTCACGAGAACATTATGAGAATTACGTTTGTTCATGTTGATGTGCGTGCGCACGATTAATTAATAACTTCATTAAGTTGCTTGGATTGATAACATATTGTACATATTTATAATTTTTAATGTATAGTTCCGAAAGATTTATCTATTAAATTTTTATTCAAATAAATATGGCTTTTGTAAGTGAAGATGAAAAAAAATGTGTTACCTATGAAAAAAACGTGCTCTCCGTAAAATATTGCCCGAAAACAGCGGAGCGGTGATACTTATTTAGCGGCAGATTTTATATGAAGGGTGGTCGCTAGCCAGTCGGGCCCTGACGGGATCCTACCACCAAACGGGAGTCACTCGGATTAGTTGCTTTTCACGACACTTTTATCCAGAGCTGGTAGGGCTCTTCTAAGTCTATCCTACACGGTCTGAAAGAAGCGAAACAAGACTAGGCTACAGGGCTAATTTACCATCTCTTTTATAAGAGTCGATCAATATAATCAAAATTGTTGCCTTATCTAATCATGTTGAATTACTTAACGTGCGTCAAAGTGTCACAATCGGTGATACCTATGCAGAGGAAAACAAGGCTAAATCACAACTTAGCCGATAAAACGATTTTTCCACATTTCACAGAACTACATGCATTTATCTTGCAAATATGTTAAGATACAAGAGAACGATAAAAACGTGTGTCATCTTCGAAAGATCAACAAATCCTCCATTTAGATGTATAGAAGGATTGCTTGTTTGCTTTATATTTTCATAGATGATTAATAAATTATTAATTAATGTTCCAAAACTGACAAATCTCGATGTAAGTAGGTACGAAATAACATCCCTAAAAACAGAAGTTCACGGTACCCAGTAAGGCGAAACCCGTACATGCCCTCCGAAGCACGAAATTCGTGGTGCGTGATAGATATATTTTTGTGTCATTTATTAGTTAGAGCCCGTTTGGTCCCTTTTACTGGATTCGCTTTTGTACTGTACCTAAATACGTATACTGAATACTGTGCCATATTTGAAGTCGCTCATACAACTCCATGCGCCATCGATGAAAAAAAAGGTATCCGGTAAAACGTATACATCCAGCAAAACCCTGTTGGGTTATAATTTAGTTTAATTCCTTTGTTTTTCACTCTTTTTTTATGCCTAATTGTAACCTGTTGTGAATACTTACCTAAATAAATATAAATTATAAAACGGACAGTTACCTTAATATTAGCCAGTGGATTTCATTATACAATCTCTATTTAAATATTTCAGAGAGTGGTCGTTATTCTTCTGTCTTCAGCTTTAATTTTCATGAGATAATATGAAAAACAAACGTCTCACCCAGGATGGTATTTGTACAAAAAAGGAATTAACTATTTTAAATTAACTGTGTTTCTATTTACTTGGTTATCTTTTATACCTTTGGGCTTTACCAAGGGGACGACTCAATTACACTTCACACTAACTCAACCGCAATTTAATCAATGAATTAGGACATCCCAAATAGTTGGTACTTAGATAATACGAAAAGCTAACGCAAATAATCGATTTGACCTTTTGTATCTGCCTAGCAATAGAAAAGTGTTTTACTTTTAAGTATCAAACTCATTATAAGATACTGACCTATTAATGTCACGATAATAAAACCTACTGAAATTAATTCAAGATCACATGGCTTTTTAATGAACAAATACAGTCAAAAAACATACTTATCATCAAACACTGCTAAATACGCAGTTACAAATTACAATTAAATTCTATTCTTAAGAAATAAAATATAAAGCAGCGATGACCTTGAGACTTACGCAAAGAGCACCAGATGGTGATGACACAGTATGGAGCAGTGACAGGTGTGTCTGGTGGCCGGTTGTGCGGGTTACTACATGTGCACAACCCTCGAAGGCTGAAGCCGTTGTGTTCAAGTCGTGTTTCGATATTCGAATTTCAAATTTCTTGTTTTTTTTTGTTGGAGTAATGAGTTGGTCTAGCGTAGATGATATTTTTGTATTCTATTTTCGAATTTAGTGTGTTTTTAATTTATGTTAAATATAGTTTTTTTTAACTGAGTCAGTAACACGTTGGTCTTTAACTTAATATACTTAATATTTTCGGATTCTGTTTATGAATTCTATGCATTTTTAAGTCACGAAAGACCATTTATTCTTTTTTTTATTTCAAAATCCGTCTTCAACTTAATAAATGGAATGGATATCATAGGGAGTAGGTAATAAGTATAATTATGTGAAATTTGTGTACTTAATTAAAAGTAGTTAAAAATCGTTTGAGCAATAAGTTATTTATTTGTAAAATAATAAAGTTCTTAATTACCTAATTTATTCGAAACTAGTTATGATATTTGACAGCAAATTATATATGAAGGGTCGTTGCTAGGCAGGCAGGGGGAGTCAGAAAGGGTCCTACAACTTTGAGGTTTATGCACTGTTTCTTTTCTTAAACATTACGTTTTTTGCAGCTGGTTTCAATCAACACATTATGCTTTATAGTCATAAAAGAAAATATCGTTGTACAGCCTTGTTTATATCTTACTTTCCTACCATGTGAGAACAATCAAGGCCAAACATAAAATTAAAATGTTTTGACCTATTGATATCAATTTATCCCCGCTTGTTGCTAGGATCTTCCTGGTTCAAATTCTGTCCATAGGCATGTAGTTTACTGCCAAAAATCACCGCAAAGAGTAATGTTCATAGCTGACCTGTCAGACTTATGGCAACTCATGAACTGTATTAAAACAACATAAAGTGCAAATAATAGCTAATGTTCGGTTAATTCCAAATCATTTACTTATATTAGAAACCGCAGCAAGGATTTGAATATTTTACCCTCTCAAGTTACTCAATAGACTACACGTATCATCCACTTGAAATGAAAATCCCACTATCGTTTCTAAGAAATAAAATCAAGTCTGCACAAATAAGCATTTCAATGGCAATATCATCTTTATACATTCACATACCTAACAAAAAGTAGTTTGACAGGTCAGAGACTGTATGGACCGTGAACATTACTCTTTCGGCAATGTGCTCTCAATCTCACTCACCATATCGAAACATCAGGTGAGATCGAGGTCAAATGAGGGCGGAGTCACTCTCAGACTCAAGTTAAGTCAATATAACGTAAAAACAAAAATGTGTTAAGTAATTTCGTGGTCCCGGTAGCTCAGTGGATGAGCACTCGTCCGGCAAACGAGAATCCCAGGTTCGAGTCCTAGTCGGGTGATATTTATTTAAAACTTTTTTCAGTTATTTAAGAGTAATTAAGCATTTTAAATGCAAAAACTTTAAAGTATTATCAAGTTAAGTCTTTCGTGATCTCTTCATCGTCGACCTCTATTTATTCGATCGGGAAAAAAAATTATGTTATCATTGAGAATACAAACAGTGACCCTTTTATGAATGGAAACTTTATCAGGAATATATGAATGGAAACTTCAATGAAGCTACGAACTTAAATACTTACTTAGTTTTAAGAGGTCAGAGTGATTCATCACTAAGCGTCTATTTACACTAAAATAAAATAAAAAACCGAAGAGTTTGTTCGTTTCAATACGCTACTCAATTTATTTAAACTAGCAGTCAGATTCAAAAAACATATTTCATACATACGTAGGTACATACATAACTTCACGCCTGTATCCCTAATGGAGTAGGCAGAACACCAGAAGCTATAAAACCATCTGATGTCACATTTGACAAATTTGGGGGTATTATTATGATAGAGACTATTGCAGTGACAGGTCAGGCTATCGTCCACAAAAATTCCAATAAAACCTCCGTCCCTTAACTGACTTTTACAGTATGCCCGGGAAGAGAAGCAGCTGACACATTTTATGTTTTTCTTTTGCTCCCAGTCCAGCATGGAAGCACATATTTCATTATTTAAAATTTTGTCTCACTTTTGACGAAGGCTAAATTTTATTAAGAAATTCTGACGGGGTCTATAGTTACCCTGGTAAAACCCTGCGAAGTAAGTTCTAGATATAAATTCTAGTTAAATAGTTGAACTAAACAGTTATAAGTTTAAATATTTCAATGAAGGTGTTGAACATATTTGGTCGTTATCAGCAGCCCACAAATAACAACCAACGGTTATTATTTTAAATTAGCTTGAAAACATAATGAGGTTATGTTAATCACTTAACCTATATTAGTCAAAATTATAATTTTATTTGTTAAGAAACAATTTAGGTTTTTTTATTTATTAAGTTGTGACGCAGAGTATTAGTAATCTGAGCGGTTTGATTCCTTATAATCAAATCCCTATTAAGCATTACAGTTTCAAAAACAATTCTGCTTAATAAGGATGTTTAATAGTTACTCATTTTCGTTTCTTAGAAAAATACATTAGGCTTATAATTATAAGTATGTATAGTGAGACAGACGGGCACCGAAAATACAATGCCAGAATCAAGATTCAAGTTCTTACTATTCATGCAAACGACTTTTTTCGATCGTCATCATAATGAAAGGTGCACCTACCTCTTTCAGTTTAATATAAGTTATTCTGTTGCATCCAAAAAGTCAAATACCACAAAACACATCACTACACTGCACATAACATCTAAATTTAAAAAGTTACACTCGAAATTCAAATAAACTTTATGTCATCCCATTGATTATCTATATTATCGCTGTTATCTATCACTAAAATGATACTGGCCGACTATAAAAAATTACAATTCACTCTCAGTAAAAAAAATCAGGTCGATATGTTGTGAAAAAAGTTTCCAAGTTTAAATTTAGAATATTTTTTTCACGTTTCTGTCAGTTGGTAACAGCGAAGTTAGTCGCGCGCTAAGCAAGGAGCAGTCAAGTCACCACTAGCGTTGGCGGCAAACTGGTCTGGTGGTATCACATCACAACCGACCGGTCAAAGCGAGAACCTCATTGTTGCGTGTGCTGTGTCATCGGTATTCGGTACGGCTCTTAATACGTTTGGAAATTAGGGGTTTTTAAGCACACATGGGTCGGTAAACTTGTCGATATCAGTATCTCGTGGGTAGGTAATTTACAAAGATGTGACATTTTTTAACATTTTTCTCTAATTTGCCTGAAATTATAAAATTTTTTTCATTTTTTTTCTCTTTGATTATGCTTTGATAATTCAATTCATTGCACACAGTTCGACCAACCTCTAATATTGAGACATTATTACGAATAATAGTAACGAGTGCCATGATTTTAATTAAAGCTACTTATTAAAGTAGTACTTACTTATACTCGATTTGTTTACCAAAGTCTATTTGACAGTAACATTGGCTATTGAATAGAATTATTTTTTCTTTCTTACAGAATAATATAGGTACCTCAATAACAGAAAAGTGTTGTTTGTTCAAGTAAAGATGTAAAATTAATTAAGCACGACTAAATCTGATTAAAAAACAAACATAATGAATGAGTCATGAAAACTTAAGTCAATATTACTGTTACTAAGGCTAAGTAATCAGGAAATATAATAAATGTTGGTTAATCTTTCCGAAAAACCGTTGAAGGTCTTTCTTAGCCAACCCCTTTCTAACTAAAAAACGGGTTTTAGGATACTTTACAGAGGTACAATCATACAGGGTCCGCTTAAAATATTCAACTATATTTAAATAGCAGATTAGGAATGATGAGTGGGTCTAAAATTCGAAAAAATATATATATTTTTTTAAATATTTTTCATAAATTAAAATTTCTAAATTCTTCTCTGATTAATCTACATTTTATGACTACATACAATTAGATGTAAACGTTCTTATTGCTTGCTGTGCAGTCATAAACTTCAGATCAATCTTAAATTTTGATCACTTTTAAAATTGAAAATTATAATAATTTTTTTTCTCATCATTCTCAATCTGCTATTAAAATATTATCATAGATGAAAATAAGAATATTATTGTCTATTATAAGGCGACCCTATATAATTAATTTAGGGTTGCGATAAGTTATATTTTTCCTTTTTAATGTGTACAATAAAGTGTTGATAAATAAATAATAATGCGTAACGGTTGGTTACCATTTTGGTATGAGTTTACAAAATTTATTCAAAAACTACACTTCAGGTGCGTTTCCAACTCTTTTACATGAGATTCAGGGAGGTTCTGCCCTCCAAAGCATATACACAATGGGGGCATTTTTTCGGTAGCTGGGTATATTCGAAATTAGACTAAATTACTTAAATCATAAACGCAGTGGGTCTATCATTGATACCCATCTTACTTGAATTGTGTGGGGTTAGTAATTTTAGGTCCATCGAATTCGGAGAGCACCTCCTTTTTCGTAAAATTTTCCTTAGTTACTGCATAGATATTAAGGCTTTTAAACGTAATGTATTGGTGCCAAATGCATGGTAGAGTAGAGCAGTATAAAACTGCTTTATTCTACTCCCGTATAATCATTTGTAATGAATCTTTTGTACCGCTTGGATCAAGTTTTTCTGAAAAATTTCCAGCTATAATAATTTGCCGGAGTCCATTTCAGGACGTAATGCCGTAGAGAGGGGTCGTGAAAAATAAAGCTTGATCGGCGGTCATCCTTGTACAGACCTCTACCGTGCAGAACATTCATCATCATCATCACAACTCCGTGTAATGAGCCCACTGCAGGGTTATGAGTCTTTCCTCTGGGTGACGAGTACGTTTAGGCCGTAATCCACCAAGCTGGCCCAGTGCTTGTTGGTGGAAGTCAGAATTTTCAGGGTGCCGAAATGGCTTCTGACAAACTCTAACGACTACTGCATACAAGTATACAGCACCCGGGGCACTGCTTAACGTGCCCTCTGAAGCACTGAAGTCGTCGTGAGAAGTAACTGATTGGCGGTCACCCATCTTAATACCGGCCGCGCTGAACGCGCTTAACCTGGGATATCGTTTGATAGTGCAGAATATTGCTTCACCTAAAATATCACGGAGTAAATATGTGTAAAATATCGTATGATATAGGTAACCAACATAGAAATCACTACGTTACGACACGATGACTTCAGTCTTAATAATTTGTGATTATTACTACATAATGTACTACAGCTGAGCAAGTGATAATGTTATCAATATATTAACGAGTTTTCTATCAGAAACGAGATATGATAGTGGTACCTAATATTTTGATGAACTTATTCCAAATACTTTAAAAAATGACGTTTTTTCATATTAACCTGTTTATGATGATTACGAAATATGATGATTTCGGGGTGATAAACAAAAAAAGTTGTAATATGTTATTAAAATAAAACCAAATGGTTTTTGAAATTTTAATGGCCACTAGGGAATAGCAGATCACCTATTTTACTGGCCATATAAATTTGGCAGGCGATACACCAAACACCCCGTATATATACAGGGTGGAATTTTTGAATGCCCATGGAGGGAAAGTACTCTTAATAATAGAGATAGCAAATTTTACTCCAAAGAAACATTCCTTTATTTTGGAAAAGAAATAGTTAAACAGTTTTTGTTTTATTAACTTACGAAGTTTCGTAATCGACAAAAATAAATTCAGTCTTTGACTTTAAGTCCGTATAATTTCTTTTTTAAAATTACTTGGGTATTCCAATTTCTCAAAAACTTCTCTAGTCTTTCGTCTTTCTAATGATAATATGCCACATGCTATAAAAACTATAAAGAACATCGCGAAATTTGCTAAGTTAGTGAAAAGGGTCGCGTTTAACTAAATTTCAAATTGTGTCAAAAAATCTTTTTTGCATAAACTAGAAGCTGTCCAATAGTCAGTTATCTGACTATTGGGTACTAAATCAGTTTCATATATTTTTCTTGCATAGGATAAACCTATTTGGATAAGTTGCGTGTAGGTAGACCGATGAGGTGAAGCCGCACCGGGACTCTCATCTTAGAATTTATTTTAGTCGAGATTAACTGCCTCTGCTTTTAATCTTATTTATTAACTTATAGATTAACTTATCGTCGGTTCCTTCTTTAAACAGGGGTAACCCTAATGGAAACCCGGCCAAGGTCGTGCACTATGGGCGGAAGAGATCGTGGATCAGTGAAATCGCGTCGAGTTAGGTCAACAGAATCTAATTCTAATCTGAGCAACTACTAAATCCCTCTCAGTATTCCTTTGATTATCAGAGGGGACCGATGATAAGGGCACAGGAGTGGGGAGTGCTGGTATCAAGCCTACGAGCTGCTATGAACGGGTGGCAGACTTGGATTGCTTTGGCTTCCAAGTCGTCGGCTTACTTGTAATCCTGGGCAGAAAAAAGGCAGGGGGCCTACTGGTTGCGAGGTAGAAAACGTCTCTAAAAATTAAGCCCAATTTTCCTGGTGCTAAGGCGGTCGCCACCTGAAGGATGATTGGCTGAGGAGTTTCACTCCATGCCATGAAAGGTCAAAATGCTTTCTGGATCTTTTCCGCCGGCGGGGCTTAATTCTGATGATATTCTGGACGATATCACCGGGTGATGGCGAGGCCAGAGGTACCGCGAGTTAACTTCAGTACCTACTTATTTACATAATTACTAGCTGACCCGGCAAACGTTGTTTTGCCCTATAAATAATAAAAAAAAATAGATGTTGGCCGATTCTCATAGATACCGGATAAGCACAAAAAAATCATCAAGCCGTTTCGGAGGAGTATGGCAACGAAAACTGTGACACGAGAATTTTATATATTAGATGATCAGAATCGAGTACAGAGTGCTCTCCTTCAATATCTAAATTTTGTCACCAGTCACCCTGTGTAATTTTTGACTGTACGCTATGATCAATTGACAATCAATCTATACTTGTGTCATGCTAAACGCTTAAAAAGCTTTTGTATAGGCCTTAAGCTTTTTCAAATATCGATCTTTACCAGGATTTAAACCACTGTTATGGAAAGCAGGCCAACTGACTTATACGTCTGGCGCAACAAATAAAATCCCCAGACAATCACACCAACTACATGGCCTCAAAGTAAGCGGAGCTTGTGTTATGAGACACCATGTAGGAGGACTAGGTGGGGGGGGGGAACCGAGGATATAATTATAAATGTATACAGGGTTGTTTTTTAGTCACCAGCCAATTTTTTTTACAGATCGTGAATGATTTGTAGAAATGACTTTTGCAAAAAATAAAAAATTTATATAATGCAAACCATGGTCACTCTAAATTATGAATACTATTAAAATAAAGACGACTAGGCGCTACTACAAAATATCTTGTAGTACTACGTCGTAATATTATCACAGAAATGCCACGTCGTAGTAGCTGTGTTCATCAACAGCGACAATTTGTTAAAAAAACTGTGGTGCCATATCTTTATTTTTTTTCACTGAGCGATACAAAACTAAATATGCAGGTACGTTTATATTGTACTAAAGAACATAATATTTAAATTTGGCCGGTGACTAAAATAAAACTCTGTAGATAAACGCTCAGACCCGGAACATTTTTATCTTGTTCCGTGCGGGAATCGATCCCGCGACCTCACGATTGCCATAGCAGCATCTAGACCACTGCACCACAGATACCATAGAGACCGTCAATAGATAGCATTGTTAACAAATACTCAAATGAAGAATTCATTGGGTATGTCATGGGATGCCTGCACGAGTAAATTAATCAATCATCAATCAGACATCAATAACGATTGAGAGCCACATCGCTTGCTTGTTACAGATATGATGCGAATTAATTAACTCAAGTATAAATCATACGCAGTTTTGAAATAGGTTTATTGAAAAATGCATCTTGATTTAAATATGTTACCAATTGGTGGAACGAAGTTAGCTTAAGTGGAATGGGCAGGGCACATAGCTCGCAGAATGGATGGCCGTTGAGGCAGAAAAGTTCTCGAATCGTGACCACGCGGTCGCGGCATATAATTCTAGTGCTGACCGAAATGTGGAGGGGATATCTGCGCCTCGGTACCTGTCTGTGTGCTGTGTCCCTGTGGGGACTACTGAGAGACCTTTTCAACCGACTTTCAAAAAAGGAGGAGGTTCTCAATTCATCTGTATGTTTTTTATTGTGTCTTTGTTACACGATATTTCAAACAATTATGAATCGATTTTAAAAATTCTTATTTCAAATGATAGAGGATACTTCATAGTTATTCCCATACGAATTACATCGAGATCGGTTGAGTACTTCACAAAAAATTTAGAAATTTTGAAAAAAATGTATGACTAGCCACCGCGCGCGGTTTTACCCGCGTAATTTTTGATCCCGTGGGAATTTCGGGATAAAATATAACCTTCCTCAAGAGTTGGGCTATCAAATGCAAAAAGAATTTTTCAAATCCCACTTGTAGTTTCTAAGATTAGCGCGTTCAAACAAACAAACAAACAAAAAAACAAACTCTTCAGCTTTATTTATTGGTATAGATAGATTTCGGAGAATGTTTAGGTACGTAAATGACATTGTAACTCAAAGTTTTGACGTGAAGTTGGTTTCTTTAATGCTCTGCATTCGTTGATTATTGTGACTTCTGCGCAATCCCTTCTACTCTACCTCAGCGCTAAAGTTATATGCCCTAACTTATACAGGGTATCTTAGACATTTATTTATGATATCGAATTTAAAATATAAATAGATAGATATGTTTTTGTTATTTTATTCTATTTTGTTAGCTTAAATGCGTACTATAATAGATAGAATTACTCTTTCTGATACTATGATTAAGCCCACATAACCAAAGATGCCATATTCTTAAAAAAATACATACTGTAAGTGCCAAATTCCTAGTAAATATCGATAAAAGGCCCGATTTATCGTTGTCGACGATCGCATGCTAGCCCCACTGGATGATAGCACGCTGGTGAACAAAGAGCAATGGATTAATCTTCTTTGTTCACCTCGGTTACACGTGCGAACGCGCGTACCGTACGAACTTATCTTCAAATAGGAACACCTACCCATTGATTATATAACACCTTTTTTTACTGGAGGAAAACGTGCAATCACGTCCCCGACCGCCCAATGGGGAACGGCGGGGTATGTGAGGATGATCTGGCAGAAGGCCGGACCCACCCACTAAAAACTTCCAGGTGTACCTCACCCACCATAGACGGAGCTCACGGTACTGATTTATATAACACCTACTAAGAGAGATTGAAACATACAAACTTCCAAAACTTTTTCCGCACCGTACGCGCGTATCCGTATCGAACGCGCGTATGGTACGGACATTGCGTTGGCACTTATGGGATAGCAGAACACCGCTTTAAAAACATTTGATGTCACGTTTTACAAATTTGGAGGTATTACAATGATGGAGATATTACGGTGACATGTGGTCAACCTATCGCCCGCAAAACTTCAATTAAAACCTCTGTCTCTTAACTGACTCTTATAGTATGCCCGGGAAGAGAGCCAGCTGGCACATTCTATGTTTTTCTTTCGCTCCCAGTCCAGCATGGAAGTTATTTCAGTATTGATAGACAAACAAAGGCCCCAGCGAGATCGCCTTCTATGTGAACGTTTTAATCATTAGTGGAGGTGTACTTAACACATGTAGAGTCCACAAAGCTAACGAACACTTGCTTCTAAACCACCAATTCGTCAATTAGGCGTTAACTATAACCAGGTACCAAAAAAGCGCCCTTCAACGTCTGTTCCAAACGTCTGTGCCAACGTGAGTTCCAACCCCAGTTATTTTGCTCCATTTGTCACCTTATCGTCTAGTTAACAAGCTGTTATTAAGGATTGAAGTTACTTTTAATCAGAATTATTAACTATCACGCGTTTTCCTGAAATCCCGCCGCCCAACCAAGCTTTCAGGCTCTCAAAATCTGAATTTGTATTTTCATGGATCTTATATAAATCTAATATTATATCTTATAATATCGACGACCACTATGGCGTTGGGGTAAACCTATCTGCCTCAGACGCCAGTGGTTGCGGGTTCGATCGCCGCACGGAACCAGAAAAAAAAATGTTCCGTGTCTGGGTGTTTATCTATTTATGTATTTATATTCTAGGTTCCCCCCTAGTTCGCTATATGGTATCCCATAACACAAGCTATGCTTACTTTGGGGCCATGTAGTTGGTGTGATTGTCTGGGGATTTTTTATAATATTCTTTTAAGTCGTCGACTGTGCATATCAAACGATATCGCAGGTTAAGCGCGCGTTCGGTGCGGCCGGTATTAGGATGGGTGACCGCTGACCATTCGTTTCTCAGGACGACTTCCATGCTTCGGAAAGCACGTTAAGCAGTCGGTCCCGGGTGCTGTATACTTGTATACAGTAGTCGTTAGGGTTTGTCAGAGGCCATTTCGGCACCCTGAAAATATCTGACATCCACCAATCAGCTCCGGGCCAGCTTGGTGGATTACGGCCTAAACCTCCTCATCACCCAGAGGAGAGACTCATAGCCCTGCATTGGGCTCATTACACGGAGTTGTAATGATGATGATGATGACTCTTCAAAATATGGTTCATTATCGTCTGTAAAAATAGTTTCTACTATATATTTACTGAGCTGAGTTTTATTTTTTAGACAAAGCGAAGCTGGCGGCTTAGCCAATTAAAAGCTTCGCTAAAAGCATTATTCAATATTTCAAGAGAAACAGGAAAATATTACATTTCGCATGATATGATAATTGTATAAATTAAATTACTTAGGTATATGTTATTGAATATTCTCTGAACTTGTTATCTTTAAGGATAAAGCGTTGATGCTATATTGTACGTCCCTAGTTACAGTTTTTCAACCGACTTCAAAAAAAGGTTCTCAATTCGTCTGTATGTTTTTTTTGTGTCTTTGTTACACGATATTTCAGACAATTATTAATCGATTTAAAAAATTCTTAATTCATATGATAGAGGATACTTCATAGATGACATTATTAGTCGCCCAAAGTGTTGACGTGAAGTCGGTTTTTTAATGCTCGCATGCATTCGTTCATTATCATTGTAGATAATATTTATAATACTGCAATGGGTCTAGGTTTTAGAGAGATTTAAGAAATTTAAAAAAAGAATAGGTAATGAAAGTCAATATTTAGTACCTATTAAGTAGGTGTTTGTTTGACATCCTAATCAAGAATGCTTTTGAAGGTAATAAGTTTAAAAAAGTATATTTTTTAAAGCTATTCAGAGAGATTTCTTGTTTCGATCAAGTGAAGTATTACCTCATCTACTCGTAATAAACAGATACTTATATAGGTAAACTAAATACTTCTACATGCTATCTTATTATGTCGCCAACGTTCCTTATCTTAACTAACTCACTTAAAATTATACTTGACTTTATATTAAGTTCAGTAGGTACTTACGGTTGGGCCGGTCGAAGTACCGATTGCACCGGCCCTGCCGGCGCAGGCGCTGGTTCTTCGACAACCTTCACAGCGTCTGCGACATTTTCTACCACTATCACTGGATCCGCCATTTTCCCGAATTACAAAACACTTCCTGAATTGAGAAAAAAACAACTGAATTATTTATTTATTTTAAACGAGCGCATTCAATATGGATACTTTTCTGATTACACGTATGCATAAGTACTTTTTTGGTTATTTAGAAATTATTTTAAATCAACAGATTAAGGCGGCGATATCAATTGAAAGTGACGACTTAAACATTGGTTTGCTCGTCTTTATGCCAATTTTATATTATCATTACTTTTCTTATATTATTTTATATATTAATAATCACTTTTTTATATAATACTGACGTGGCAAACTTTCTCACAAGGACCAGCGGCAAAATGGACGAATATTAATCGACTATCAAATGAAATAATCACGATATCGGTTGCTTTATCAGTAATTATGTATCAACTATTGAAACATTTTGTCTCATAAAATGGTCGACAAGTGATTAGATAGAATAGTTAATGGCATTTTTTTATAAACAGTTTATTGTGACGGTAAGGTGTTATTGCATTGTCAAGAGCAGTTTATGGTCGTACTTGTCTTTTCTTGTAAATAAAAGTCGGCAAAACGAACATTGTATCGATGGGTAAAGTTATGATATAAAAGTTTGTCTTTAAAAACCTAACCAATTCTATAGTTTTATAGTATCACTAGCTGACCCGGCAAACGTTGTTTTGCCATATAAATAAAAAAAGAGATGTTGGCCGATTCTCATAGATACCGGATAAGCACAAAAACATTTCATCAAAATCGGTCAAGCCGTTTCGGAGGAGTATGGCAACGAAAACTGTGACACGAGAATTTTATATATTAGATATAATATCTAAGCTACATAGAAACGACGATGTGAACGCTCTGGGTCGCAGCCTGCAATTCCCAATATTTGAGATTAAGAGATTAAGAATCAGCTTGTTCTCATAATAGGTGTTATGCCCTCAAATCTATTGATTGGACTAAGTACTATTTTTGTGTCAGAAATACATATTTATATTCTTGTATGCTACACACCTTATATGCGCCTACATTACTTAAGTCATAGAATTTACTTACTTTACGAGCTGGTTGCAGCTGTTAATCAGCTTATCTACCAATGTGCATATCTTAATAAATTGTGACAATTTCAAAAACGAATAAATCGTAATTTTTTTTATCCTTTCCATATTTCTTTTCTGAAATCACATTAATTTAAAAAAATTACGGGACTATTGATAAGAAGAAATTATTCTTAACTTTTATCCTGTGGATGGTAGGTACTTAATTATAGAGTTCTTGTTTTCAACCGATTTCCAAAAAAGGAGGAGGCTCTCAATTCTTTTTTTGTTTTGTTTCTTTGTTACACGATATTTCAGACAATTATGAATCGATTTTAAAATAACTTCATAGTTGAGGATATAGATTCATATGATAGAGGACTTCATAGTTGGTCCCATATAAATTTCATCGAAATCGGTTGGGTAGGTACTTCATTCAAAATTTCAAATTTTTGAAACAATATGTATGATTTCGTAGAATGTGTGGGTGGATGACACTATTAGTCGGCCAAAGTGTTGACGTAAAGTCGGTATTTTTAATAAATAAATAAATATGTCTGACACTCACACAACATTATCTAGCCCAAATTAAGTTTCTTATAGAACTTGTTTTATGGATACTAGTTATTTTATGGAACTGATATACTTGCTTAAGAAATATATGTAAAGAAAAACAGCACAATAGAATTGTTGCTTTTCTTTAATTGTAATTTTATTAATTATTGTGAATTTGCCCTTATTTACAAATGTTGATCGTTATTACGTTTGACAGCGACGCCTTGAGAATTGTTTCTTTAGTTTGAATGAAAATGTCAGGTTATGTGAATTATTGAGAGAGATAATATTGAAGAATTATTTTATTCCAAAAGAAATATTAAAACCTGGAATAAAGGCTTTAAATGTTGTTTTTTGTCTTTACAGGTGAGTTCATAATTTGTTTATAAATGTTAATAGGGAATTACATGTACATAACTTTGTCAATAAATATTTTTGTCTTTACAGAAAAACGCAATTTTGTCTTTATTTCACCCATCAGAGTGTGATAATATTATAAAACAACATTTTCTGCACATATTTCAAGAATCATGGAAAAATTGAGGTTTAATTTTTCTGTGAATACTTCGACGGATGGAAAATCTAATATTATTTGCATAACCTCGATAAGTACACCTAATGGACAAGTTTTCGGCATACCGGTGGAATACCAGCCTTCAAATTTTCATCAAGTTATTATAAACACTTCAAACTATGCCAAGGTGAGAAAAACACTGAATAAAAGGCACCAGACAAGGAAAATATGGATAACTCTAACTGATGAGATATCAAAGACATATTTGGATGAAGAAAATAACTTGCAGTTTAATGATTTTTACCTAGAAGAAATAACGGAAGAAAAGAGCTTAAATGATAATAAATCTTTACCGAGTAGCTCCGATCACACATTAAAAAAGCTATTAGAAAAATTACTGGAAGAAAAAGAAACAGAATCGAAAAATCAAAATTTAGGGAAAATTTCAAAGGATTTTATAATTGAGAAATTCACTGGCAAAAATGCAAATGCGTACCAATAGATTAAGGATTTCAATAAAGAATGTGAACGTTTTTGTATTAACGAAGACAAAAAGAAGATTGAAATATTAAAAAACTTTTTGGAATACTCCAGTATGGATTGGTACAGCTGTTTGCTAATGAAATTTACAATCGAATCAGAGTGGTACAAATGGGAGAAAAATTTCTGTGATACATTTGGAAACAAAGGATGGTCGCCCATCAGATATGCCCATGCCTTTAAATACCAAACGGGGTCCTTGCTTGAGTATGCACTAAAAAAAGAAAAATTATTATTGTAAGTGAGGAAGTCGATTGATACTGGGACACTTATAGACCTTATATCAGCGGGCCTGCCTAACTACCTGACTGATAAAATTGACCGAGATACTTTACAACAAACCGAAGATCTCTACAACGAGTTAGGAAAAGTCGAACATCTTGTCACAAAGAATAAATATGAAAAAAAAAAACTACACAGTAAACTCGGACACAAAAAGCAAAAAAATTGAAATAATAGAACCATGCCAAATCTGTATCACCGAGAAAAAAGGGAAACGTTTCCACCCAGAGGAATATTGCTGGTTTAAACAGAAGAATCAGAAAGCAGTTGTGAAAAGTGTAAATAACTCTGAATTAGAAATTGAACTAAATAAGGAGAATCCAAAAAACTAGAGGTACCACCATTAATAAAAGTAATGTTACTAATTAATGACAAGTTGCAAGTTTCTGGAATTTATGATTCGGGTTCAAATGTGTCCTTAATTAATGCTAAATTGTTGAAGATACAAGACACAGAAGACATAAGTTATACACAAACAGCAAACTTGAAAACTATTAATGGTGAGAAAAAAACAAAAGGTATGGTAACTCTTAAACTTAAAATCTATAACATAGAAAGTACTATGGATATTTTTGTGATAGACAATGAAAATTTTCATTATGACTTTTTAATCGGTTTGGATTGCATAAAAAATTTTAAATTAATGCAAGATGAACAATTGAGTATCATACAATTTCATAATCCAGAAAAAGACAAGAAGTTTCTAAATGAAGAAAATATAAAAAATAAAGAATCAAAAATTGATCTTTTTAATTCAAAAAATGTCAACATTCCTGATGTACTAGGTGACAAAAATGAAAAAGATATTTCTTCATACTCTGAGGTACTGAAACAAAAAAGTAATCAAACAAACAGATGTAAAGTAAACTTCAACGAACATATAAACTTGGATGAATTTGAAATTTCAGTGAACAATCTAGATGCATATCAACAAACAGAAATTGATAAATTAGTAAACAAATACAAACCAGTTTTTGCTAAGGATAAATATGACGTCGGCACTGTACGAGATTATGAAGCCCATATAGATTTGATGGTAGATAAATATTGTTACAAACGTCCGTACAGGTGCACAGCTGATGATAGAAAAGAAATCGAACATCAAGTATCAAATCTATTAAAGAAAAATTTGATTGAAGAGTCATATAGCCCATTTGCTGCTCCGGTTACCCTGGCATATAAAAAAGAAGATGATAAAAAAACAAGGCTTTGTATAGATTTCAGAGACTTAAACAAAATTGTCGTCCCTCAATCACAGCCATTCCCCTTGATCGAGGATTTAATGGTGAAAGCTGTGAACTGCAAATATTTTTCGACTTTTGATATAAATTCAGCATTTTGGTCAATTCCTCTGAAAATACAAGATAGATACAAAACTGCATTTGTCACACAAGAGGGGCACTTCCAATGGACTTGCCTTCCATTTGGTTTGAAGACATCTCCAGCAATTTTTCAAAGAATACTGAGCAACATAATAAGAAAGCACAAGCTCTCTGATTTTGTAGTAAATTTTATTGATGACATCTTAATTTTTTCAAAAAAATTCAAAGATCACTTACTACATAATATATCGAGACTACTAGAGGCAATATTGACAGAAGGATTCAGACTGAAATTTTCGAAATGTGCTTTTGCAAATAATTATGCCAAATACTTGGGCCACATAATAGAAAATAATTCAGTTAGACCTCTCAAAGATTATTTAACAGCTGTCAAAAACTTTCCAGTTCCAGAAACAAGAAAAAATATACGCCAGTTCCTCGGGAAAGTAAATTTTCATCATAAATTTGTGCCACAT
This sequence comes from Stenoptilia bipunctidactyla, assembly GCA_944452665.1. Classification (NCBI taxonomy): domain Eukaryota; kingdom Metazoa; phylum Arthropoda; class Insecta; order Lepidoptera; family Pterophoridae; genus Stenoptilia; species Stenoptilia bipunctidactyla. The sequence goes on along the minus strand of OX101729.1, from coordinate 24,891,385 downwards.
AGTGCGATTATCCTGAACCCGTTACACAATTTATTACGGAAAGATGTAAAATTCATTTGGACTACAGAATGCCAAAAATCATTTGATAAAATAAAAGAATTACTATGTTCGGAACCAGTTCTAAAAATATTTGACCCCGAACAACTAATAAAAATTTACACAGATGCTAGTATTAAAGGAGTGGGAGCAGTATTAAAACAAGAAGAAAAAGATGGAGTTAATAAACCTGTTGCTTACTTCTCAAAAAAGTTGACCGAAAGTCAAAAGAAAAAGAAGGATAGTATCTAGAATGTCTGGCTATCAAAGAAGCCGTAAAATATTGGCAGCACTGGCTTATGGGAAAAGAATTTGTGGTATATTCTGACCATAAACCATTAGAAAATCTGAACATCAAGGCTAGAACAGATGAGGAACTAGGTGATTTGACATATTATTTATCGCAATATAATTTTAAAGTAAAATATAACCCGGGACAGTCAAATCAAGAAGCAGACTGCTTAAGCAGAAATCCCGTCCTAGAACCTTGTGACAATACTGATGACTTTTTAAAAGTTGTAAATTTTATTAACCTGAAAGATGTAAAAAATGACCAAGACACAAATGAAGATCTACAGAATAAAAAAACCAAGTTTATACTGGAAAATAATATTTATTACAAAAAGAATAAAAAACGAAATAAAATTATACTGTCAGAAGCATTTAATTAGAGATGAACATGACACTTACGCCACATTGGAAGAACGCAGATGACAAATAAAATAACACCATTCTACACGGCAAAGAATATCATCACAAATATTAAGCAAATCTGTGATGAATGTGACATATGTATTAAAAACAAATCAAGAAGAAAATCTAAATTTGGTTTGATGTCACATTTAGGTCCAGCAACACGTCCATTTGAAATTATATCAATTGATACCATTGGAGGCTTCGGAGGATCGCGGTCTACAAAGAAATACTTACATCTTCTGGTTGATCATTTTACTAGATATGCTTATATATTGACATCAAAAACCAAAGGCACCAGTGATTTTATTAAGCTAATAAATAATGTGACATAAAGCTATAATATTGATATGGTATTAACAGACCAATACCCTGGCATAAATTCTAAAGAATTTAAAGACTTCCTGAAAGAGAAAAACATAAAAATAGTGTTTACAGCTGTGGACGCACCATTTTCCAATGGGCTCAATGAGAGGCTTAATCAAACTTTAGTTAATAGGATAAGGTGTGTAATAAACGAAGGTGACAAGAAATCAGCCTGGACAACAGTTGCACAAAAATGTGTAACAAAATATAACGAAACAGAACATACAGTCACAAAATTTACTCCAAAATACCTTTTAGAAGGAGAAAATGTAGATATTTTGCCTCTTAAATTGAAATCAACATGCACAAAAGAAGATTTGAAAAGAGATAGGAAAATAGCCCTAGAAAATTCAATAAAATCCCACAACTATAATAAGAAAATATATGATCTACGTAGAGAAGACTATAAATTCGAAGTGGGAGACAGAGTCTATGTAGAAAATGGAAATCGACTAAATAGAAAGAAAATGGATGAACTAAGGATAGGACCATACAAAATTTTAAGGAAGATTTCCAGTTCAATCTATGAAGTTGATACTGGACATAAGAAGGCAGAATCCAATCTCTACCATGTTTCAAAGCTGACTCCAATGATGGTTAGCACTTAATCGAACAATCGTTTGCGATTGTTCTTTCCGAGGGTGGGAGATGTAAAGAAAAACAGCACAATAGAATTGTTGCTTTTCTTTAATTGTAATTTTATTAATTATTGTGAATTTGCCCTTATTTACAAATGTTGATCGTTATTACGTTTGACAGCGACGCCTTGAGAATTGTTTCTTTAGTTTGAATGAAAATGTCAGGTTATGTGAATTATTGAGAGAGATAATATTGAAGAATTATTTTATTCCAAAAGAAATATTAAAACCTGGAATAAAGGCTTTATATGTTGTTTTTTTGTCTTTACAGGTGAGTTCATAATTTGTTTATAAATGTTAATAGGGAATTACATGTACATAACTTTGTCAATAAATATTTTTGTCTTTACAGAAAAACGCAATTTTGTCTTTATTTCACCCATCAGAGTGTGATAATATTATATATATAAACATACATATTGAATAAATACATCGTTTTTATTAGAATAAATTTAAATAAACATATAAAACATCCAAGACTTGACGACTAATATCTGTGTTCATCACCGGGATTCGAACCGTCCTGGGTAGAAGGCAATGTATGTTACCGCTACACCAGCCGGTCGTCAAATGCCGTCAATGCACCAGCTCTGCATTCGTTGATTATTCCGTACATATAACTCTTTACTAGGTATGCTTTTCCGCGTGTTTTCTCTGCAATTTCCATTGGGCTCAAGATAAATTGTCTTGCAGTTATCCTGCGCTTTAGCCTCAAAGCTCCACTTTGTCGACGGTATGTTAGAACTTAGTAATCACTTCTAGGAAATTTGATTGTAAGTTTCGGTTTCAACGGATTGACTTTCCGTTCCATTCTGTCCGGAACACAGTGGTTTTGCGATGGTAATAAGTGGGAACGTAGTTTTTATGAGAATATGCATGCTTCACAAAACGCATTTCATTATCACTAGTGAAGTGATCATGAATATAAGTGATTCTAGTCCTAAATTTTTTTTTACGTTTAGATATGTGTTTGCTTTCATTTGTAATCTATTTTGTATTGTTGTTTACTCGTAGGTAATTGTATCTTGTTAAATTAAGTTTTTTATTGTAAATTTGCACACGATGATCAATGCAAGTGTACGAACAAACCTAAGTTGGTTTTTATTACGCTTGTTTTGTTAAAATGGTATTGTATCTTTGTATTATTAATAAATAAATAAGTAATGTCTCAGTCAGATGGCTCTGTTCTCAAATACTTAGATACTCTACATAACCTAGCCTTAGCCATACTCCATTAAATCTTAATCATTAACTTATTTCCGAAAATAATTCATTGAAGTATCAAGGTTTATTTGACCCAAAATTTTTATGACCCTTCAGGGTCTGCCTGGCTAGCGACCACTCTTCATATAAAATCTGCCGTCAAATATCATCGCTCTTGCGGTGATGTGTTCAAGCAATATTTATGATGAACCAGGGATTTTCCTAAGCCCAGCTTCACTTACTATCATATTAGATTAAGGTCAAATTCGTGTTTAGTCCCGGATAAAAAAAATCCTCTTCAATTGCGTTTTTAGTAACTAGCGCCATCTGTCAATAGTTGCGTAAACTATAAAATTGCAAAGTAGCAATAGCACGCTCCCTTCAATTTGTTTTAGTACGAGTGCTGACTACTAGATGGCATTTATAATAAGGTTCAATTTAAATAATCACATAAGCGTTTATTAACCATGAGAAAAAACATTATATTATTCAATCAGAATTAATTTATGATTTAATAATCTTCTTCTTCTTCGTGTCGATACAACAACATAATAAAAATTAAATTATTTTGGCCCAGTGATCATACTGCAACTTTAACTGCGTTATTTAATAATTAGAATTAATTTTTCGACGACCACTTTGGCGATGATGTAAACCTGTCTGCCTCAGACGCCAGTGGTTGCGGGTTCGATTTCCGCACGGAACATTAAAAAAAAATGTTCCGTGTCTGGGTGTTTATGTATTTATATTCTATGTTCACTATGCTATGCTTACGTTGGGTTGGGGCCATGTAGTTGGTGTGATTATCTGGCGATTTTATTTATTTATTTATTATATTTAATTTCATCGAGCTTCTGAAATTCAATTTCAATAATCGAACTAAGTATTTTATAAAATAACTAGCTGTGACCCGCGACTTCGTCCGCGTGGATATCGGTTGTTGGAGTTGGATAAATACTATTATTATATCCTCCTTGAAGTTTAAACTTACCTTATTCAAAATTTCGTCAAAATCGATTCAGTAGTTAAGCGTTACTGATAGATAAACAGACAGAGTTACTTCAAAAACTGTTACAACAAAGCTTTGGGCTTAGGAAAACATCACCGCCGGAGCTGTAATGGTGCGTACATATTGCTAGTAATGCAACTAGTAATGTAACATTCTGCGCAAGTTGCGTATTTGGACGTGTGGTGCGCAGAATGTTACATTACAAGTTCCATTACAGCAATCAGTACGCACCATAATATTTGGCAGCAGATTTTATAATTATAAAGGGTGCTCTCAAGCGGGGTTCACTCGGATTAGTCATCTTTTACGACACGCATATCAAGGAGTGCGATAGGCTAGACGTCAGCAACCTCTACCACATTTTTTTAAATCCATCATGATGTTCAGGCAATGGCAAAAATCATTGACAAATATTTTTATATTTTACGGTCAAAATGTGAGGTTTGACTTTGCCTAGAATTAGTTTTGGCCGTCTGCAATAATGTGTAGCCAAGACGCCATTTTAAGAAAATCAACTAATATGTCGCCTGTTTGAAAACCTAAAATTACCCAGAAGTTCTTAGCTCATACAGGATGACTTCTGGGTCACTTTTGAAATTCAAGGACGAGATAGTTTGAGATCATTCGTGAAGAGATAAATATAATAAAAAATAAGTATTAATTATTTATTGAGTAAACTTATCCGAAAGTCAAAGAATTGATTACCTACGCGACGCATGGATACGCTAGCGTCGGCAGAGTGACGCGTCTCAGGTCACGTGTTGCGATTGACTCAGTTGTATGTAAAGTAAATAGTATTTATTTATAGGGAATTCTAGTGAAAAATTAAGTAGCAACTTTGATTTCATAATTATGGCCAGAATCGAGTACAGAGTGCTCTCCTTCAGTATCTAAAATTTGTCACCAGCCACCCTGTATAAGTCATAGTCAACTTCTAAACAACTTTAAGCTCAAACTGGAGTAAACTTCTACCGCTAACATGTATACTATCTGCTTATAACATTATCCTTGTTGTGCAGTTACTTACTAAAATGAAACTAAATATTTTCTTTACCACATATTGCTTATATTATTAATGAGTGTAATTGCAAAATTATTTTTTAAGGTACATTTACGAAGAGATATTTTTATTTAATGTTAACTTAATATGTTTTATTTATGTATAAAATAAAAAGCTTTCCTTGTTAAATTTTTAACCGACTTCCAAAATGGAGGAGGTTATCAATTCGTGTGTATGTTGTTTTTTTCTTTTTTGGGTCACGATATTTCGGACAAAATTATGAATCGATTTTGAAAATTCTTGTTTCATATGATAGAAGAATGGTAAAATATTCAGAATTGGTCCAATATAAATTTCATCGATATCGATGAAGTAGGTAGTTCATGGATAAAATTCACAAATCCTTGAAAAAATATGTATGAATTCGGAGAATATTTACATTGACGACATTATAATTCAACCAAAATTTTGACGTGAAGTCGCTCTTTTTAATGCGTTCGTTGATTATATACGGTCCTATCTTACAATGTACTTATTTAAAGTGTTTTATGGAAATATAATAAAATCATTATTAAGAAATGCATCAGCTAGCAAAGGTTAACTTTAGATGGAGTAAAGTCCTATTACTTAACTATAGCTTGTTTGACAGCAACTATTCCAATGTACAGTTAATGAACTATGAAAAAATACTCATTTGAAAAGGTTTGGTAAATTTTTTATTACTAATCTATGAAAGAAAACATCACGTTTTTAATACCTTAAATACTTATAATATATTAAATCTAATTATGAGATTTCCTGAAATATTTAAAATAAAAACCGTTGAATCTGATCTTATACACAGTACGATCTAAAGTATAATGTATAGAAACATATTTGATTCCGTTAAAAATAGGGACACCGTAATCATGCCCAAAACGCGTAGATTATGAACACTTCCCGTATCTTAAAATATTGCTTACCTACTACCAAAATGTATTTTACAAAAATTTACTTTGCATTATAAACAAATAAAGTCCATTTTATTGAGTCAGGTTATTTCGCCGACATGAATCTTTGTCTGTCATCATCATTTCAACTCTAAACATAAACTGGCAAGCATATTTTAAACAACTTGAAATTTACGCAGGCTGCTTAGTCGTGACCTCATCAGCGGATTTAGTCGTGACCTGCTCATCTTCTCTCTGATACAAGTAACTCGTTGCTGGAGTTGTGCTGGATTTCCCGTACCCGATAGCATCAGAGTTGACCTGGCCGTACTGCCTATCAGAGTTTGGATAAGAAGGGTAAGAGCTCTGCCGATCGCCGTTTCCATATGATGCGTAAGATCCCTGTCGGTCAGAAGTTCCATATTGGCCATAACCAGAAGTGGGCCGAGATTCGCCGTAGCTAGGTTGTCTGTCTGATGATCCGTAAGACGGCTGTCGACTGTCTGAGCCATAAGAAGGTTGTCTGACATCGGTGCTGCTGTAAGCTGGTTGTCTGTTGTCAATGGAAGGACGACCACCGTATCCTGGTCGGTCTAGAGGCTGTCGTTCGGAGCCATATCCTTGTCCATAGGTTGGCTGCTTGGCGTCGGCTTGTCCGTATCGCACGTCGTTCCAGGATTGTCCGTAGCCTTTGTCGTATTGGCTCACGCCACTGGAATAGACAAATGAGAGAAGGTTTTTATAACAAAAAGAACAATATAATTCAATACAGTAGCCATACAGTGGAACAAGGAGTTATTCTATTATAGGTACTACGAGGCATGAGTCGGTGAATTGTGGCAAACATATAAGACAACTCATTTCTGTACTAAAAAAAATTTGTGATAGTGCCCATATTTATGACATATCTACTTATTTAGATGTTTCTATTACATGTAAAAGTTTGCTCATTTGCCCCGTTACTACGCTAGCCTTCTGAAAATTATCTATGCTTACCTCAGAATACCTAATTCAGAAAAACTTAAGCTAGAGATCTACAAGGTCTCACATAAGATGATCAGTTCCCGTTGTTGGTTTCTCTGTACTACGGGAAGCTGGCTCTTCAATGGTTTACAAATATACTGTTTATCACACTCATAAAGTAGATTACGTGTGATTGTGTGTGGGGTGAGTGCGTGCATTCGTGTGTATTTGTTTGTTGTGAGTATGTGTACGTGCGTGTGTGACGTTGCATTTGCATAGTGAGGGTCTTATTTATTTATTTATCAATTTATATACACAGGATAAAAGACAATTGAAAATAAAAATAGAATAAAGTTACAAGGGTCAGCTTATTTCTAAAGAAATTTCTTCGAGCAGACCTGAGACTGGAGAGTTTGGTTAAAATGCAATAAAAGTGTGTACGTATAAATATAAATCGAATAAATTAGGTACTTATACTATTAAAATATATATTTCAAAACCTATATTACATTTTTTTCATACAAATACATACATAAGATATACCTGCTTATTATATCATACATAAATATACACACAAAATACATACTTTTAGCATAGAGAAAGGTAGTGATCTCTTACTTTTTTCTTGAAAATAGATATAGATTGAGACTCAGGTATAATGTGAGGTAGTGAATTCCACAATCTGACTGCATGAACCGAGAAAGAGTAGGAAAAATAGTCAGTTTTATGAATGGGCATGTGTAGAAGAGTGCGCACATGTACTCTACATGGCGGGTCCTGAGAGTGAGTGAAATAGGATATTGAAAAGAAGACACAGGATTCTAAGATTTCGGACTTCGTCGGTACCGTATTGAAAGCCAACGGAGTTGCTTTCGAAATTCAGTGATGTAATCGAACTTATTGAGTCCAAAAATGAAACGAATACATAGATTTTGCAAACGCTCCAATATGTTTAAAAGCTCCTCCGTGGCATCCAGATAACAGGAATCGGCATAGTCCAGGATAGGAAGAACCAGCGACTGGGCAAGAGAAACTTTAGTCTGAAAAGGAAAAAAGCTTTGCAAGTTCTTAAGTGAGTGAAATGTGTAGTGGACCTTGCGACTGATTTCAATGACATTCGCGTTCCATGAGAGGTTTGAATCAAGAATGACTCCCAAGTTTTTAGTCGTGGCAGTGAAACCAATCACAACATTGTCCAAGGTGATGGGAGGTACAACAGCAAAGTCAAGACAATTACGAATATACCGGCTACCAATGATCATTGCTGGCGACTTTTTGGGGTTAACTAGAAAGCCAGAAGACTTTGCCCATTCGCTTATTTGACCTAGATCGGAATTGATTGCTGTAACAGCAGACTCGACATCAGATGCAATAAAAATTCGGTAAAATTGCAAGTCATCTGCGCAAAGAAGGAATTTGGAAGAGATGACTTCGGTAACTGAGTTTATAAAAATGGAAAAAAGTAGAGGAGATAAGACACCACCTTGCGGTACCCCAGCAATTAGGTCGTACCAATGTGAGTGTTTCTCATCAAGGCTGACCTGCTGAGAGCGGCCACGAAGGTAGGACTCAAACCAAGCCAATGCAGAAGGGGAGATATTTATGGATTTGAGGATACCTAAGTGGATATCAAAATCAACAGCGTTAAAGGCACTGCTAAAATCTAGAAGGATAAGTAAGGTAAGGGATTTGTTTTCAATGGCCCAGCGAATGTCATCAGTTACGTGTATTAATGCTGAAACAGTGCTGGGGCCAGGACGGAAGCCGGGCTGGAATTGGGTGATAACATTATTATTGGAAAGGTATGCTGATAGTTGTTTATGCGCAATGTGCTTGAGAACTTTCGAAAGAAAAGGTAGGATTGATTATGGCAGTAGGATTAGGGATTTTAGGTAGAGGAATAACGTGCGCGCGTTTCCAGGCAACAGGGAAGGTACCAGAAGATAGAGAGTGGTTAAATATGTGTGTGAGGATTGGCAAAAGGAAAGGTAATATCATGACGATCATTCTAGAGCACAAATTGTCATCACCAACCGCAGCTGTGGAAATAGAGAGGATAGATTTCTTGACTTCGTCTGAAGAAACGGCTGAAAATGAGAAAGGAGAATATGTTAATTGCAGTCTCGACAGATGATTCAAGGTATTGGATTTGACATTAGGAGATAAAGTTACTGGAGGTAGGGAGAAATGATTGTCCATAGCGCTCAAGTCAAAGTCTTTAAGGGATAAGTTAGGAGATTTGCCGATGCCGACTGATTTAAGGAATTTCCAAACTTGAGAACCACGGTTGACCAAAGAATCAATAAAGTATTTCCTCTTCGCATCCCGACATAAACGATTGCATAAATTTCTGAGACGTTTGTATTTGTCAAAGTTGCATTCAGAGGGATTACGTTTAAAAAGTCTTTTGGCCTATCTCCTAGCCATAATGCAATCAGAAAGCCAGGGTGCAGGATTGTATTTGAGTTTAACTTTTTTGATTGGAGCGTAGCGATCGAATAACTGCACGATTGCAGTATTAAAAGACTAACTTTGTCATCAATCGTAACGCTAGATATAACAGCTTACTCTAGGTCTTACTCTAGTCCATTTAATTAAGTCTCACCTCTGGTCCCTATAAGGCCTGCGTTCACCCACATTCTGCCACCCGCTGGAAGCTCCATACGTGGCGCTGACACCCTGTCTGTACCCTGACTCCGGCGCGTAGCCAACTGACCCGCGGTACTCCAGGGGGTCTCGGTAGCCGACTGATTGCCAGCCAGTGGAGGAACTGGAATTTAAAACAGAATGTGTTTTATTTACATAACATTTAAATATTTTTAAAATTCACACCATATTATCACATCTAGCTAAATACACTTAAATAAACATATAAATATTTATGACTGTTCGGCTAATATCTGTGTTTATCCCACTAATACCCACCCCAACTGGAATACGAACCCGTCCGGGGTTCGTCTGGCATAGAAGGAGTCACTTCATCGGGAATGAGTGCAGAGTGAGTGTATTATAATAGTTAATTTCCACATCTCCATTTTCAATCCAAGACTCTTTCATATTAAATAGAATACTGAATTTTAGTTGTCAGCCAATTTAGGTTTCATATTAAAACAAACATTTTTTTAACATTTTCAACGAGTAATCGGAAAAACAAGCGTACCTGCCATACTCCGGACGAGCCCAGCCCTGAGAGGCGGGCGCCGGCGCCGGCGCCGGCTCCGGTCGTCCGCCGGCGAAGTAATACCCCCTGCCGCCCGCGTCCCACCCCGCTTGACCGCGGTATGTCTCGTCCCATGGCCTGAAACTATGATAGATTTTTTCTTTTGTAGGTAGCTCTTACAATTAGCTGTCTTGTGTTTGTTTTTTTGTCATGGCATGGTCAATTTCTACTGTACGTGTACCATGAGGTTTGATGGAGGTAAAGGTAGGTGTAGTCACCGTTAAAAAAGTTTCAGACGAATATTATGATGTTTGTGCGAGCAGAATGACATAGGTTTTTTTTTATTTTTCACTTCAAATCTTTATTAATTCTTTGAATATATTTTTTATGCTGACCTATGACCACATGTCACTATGCAAGTGGCTTTGATTTTATCGCACAAGTCAGCCACAGTTGCTCAATATCTAAGACATTAGAACAATGAAGTGTCCAACAATGAATCTATGGCCCTCTTTTGTTGGGAGTGTAGAGCGAGAGAACATTCTAGAAAATTTAGAGACGGAAAATGTAAATGTATATAATATTAATTAATGTATTTATTTACCCTTTATCTTTCACAAAAACAAATCCAGAACAAAAAAAAAGCAAATAAAAGAAAACATAATGTATAAAGAGCGGCCTTATCGTATGGAAGCGATTTCTACCAGGCAACCCCAACACGTTTAAGACAGACAGTGATTATGTAGAGGAAGGTGTGCAGCTCTATCCACCAGAAACCTATTCACCTTGATACAGGAAGGAATCAATCAATTAAACCCATATTGACCCCAGCCCAACAAACCTATAGTGTTCATCAAAAGAAAATGCAACCAGTTAATTCCAAGGTTTGCAATGGCGATGGCTAGGTGATGGAAGCACCCTGGCATACTTTCCAAACAGTAAAATCAAGCAATAAAATCAAATACTATTCAAACAATTAAAGGAGCCTTTGATTCGTGACCTTGCAGGATATTTCTCAGTGATTAAATGAAATGTTAATCACCGTTTACAGCTTGGCTGTAATATGACATTAGCACACACGTATGTCTCTCTTGTGTTGCATACATGTCCGTCAAGATGTACCTGTGTATCAATTTTGTGAAATTGAGCAAAAAAACGAGCCGAGAGTTATTTTCCCTCTACATGTTGCGAACCGAAGGTCACTGTGTCGCAGGTAACGCATCACCGCAAGAGCACCTCTAGCTGGCAGCCTCTACACTCAATCTCAATAACATTTGTTCTACGACTTTTTACATATCTTGATATATAACACAAAAAATAAAAACAAATAAACTTTTGCTCTTTACTCTACATTTTGTAAGAAGTACCTATTATTATTATGAAGCGATATTTTACTGCGCGAGATGCGTGGCATACTGTACGCTCAGAGTAAATAGAGTTACGCCTTTAAACAGAGGCTTTACTTTGTTTTGTATGGGAAAACTAAAATTTTAAAAACAATAAATGTTAAAAAGTAGTAGAACAAATGTGATGCGCTGATTAAAATTAACCCTGTATATGGGCTAAAATGAATTTGATGACTGTATCTAGATAATCTAGAAATGTTTTTAAGGCGCTAACAGTGCTAACATATTGTTACGGCGCGCGCAAGCAAATCCGGGCAGTATAGCGCCGGAGTATAGAGTTCATATTTCTATGCACGCACGCGCTTGTTTGTTCGGGAAAAAAACCCAAGGTCATAACTTCAAGGCGCGCGCAGACGAATTTGTACCTTATACCTCGCGCCTAAGGTTCATGTTTCTCTGGGACCGCGACTTGTTTACGACATGTTGACCTTGTTTATTGTTTTAGTCGCGTTATTTCGAGAACTTTGGAGAGGCCTTCTCGGGGATATATAAGGCGAGGATTAGGCCGCCGGGGGGATTCTAAGTTTGGACTTGAGAAGAAAAAGAACTGAAGAAACTAAACTAAAGTGCGTAATAAGTGATCTGTGATAATTTAGAGTTTTGACTGTCTGTGATTTTGTGTTCTTCGCGATTAAAAATCGTCTAACGGTAAAACCGGTGTATTTTAATTTATCCCCGAACCCTAGCTCGTAACATTTGGTGTCAGAAGTGGGATAAATTATGCCAGTGCTACCAAAAGGCGACGGACTTTCTCCAAGAGAAGAAAGGGTCCGCACGAGGAGTCAACAACGCCAACAGGAAACGGACCAACGTCGACTGGCTATGGAGGTCACGGGCGGATCTGCGGAGGTTCTGCCGCTTCCCGTGGAACAACCTATCGCTGCCGCCCTGGATATGACAGCATTATTAGCGTTTATGAAAGACCTCAAGGATGAAGTCCGGAGTGTTAAAGAAGAACAGAAGAAACTACTCAGTGCTATCGGTGGAAAAATCACTGAGGTCCAGGAACAGCTCCAATGCCACGAGAGTCGTGTCTCGAAGGCGGAGGCTCAGATTGAGTGCCACCATAGTCGCATTTCGGCAACGGAAAATGAGCTCGCCGATGTGAAAAAGGCTCTCGGTGTTTTGAAGATGGCGGAAGGAGTAGTGGCACCTGCAGTAAGCACAACATTGGGTCGAGGCTTTAAAGTGCCACCTTTCGACGGAAGCTCATCATGGTCGGCCTACAGGATCCAATTTGAGGCCGTAGTTAAGGCAAACGGGTGGACCAAGGAGCAGGCAATGACGGCGCTGACTTTGGGCCTTCGTGATCAGGCCCTTACAATTTTGGAGGCCCTCGGAACAGACGCCTCTTACGAGCAGCTCCTAGAGGCGTTAGAGGCCCGCTACGGAGACGCACCCCTAGAACGTGTGTTTCGGGCTCAGTTGAAGGACCGGATTCAGCGAAGCACAGAGAACCTGCAACAGTGGGCCCTAGAAGTAGAGAAATTGGTACGGAAGGCATACCAATCGAGCCCTACAATTATTGGGGAAGTTCTGGTGCAGCACTTCGTCGACGGCATTCGGAACCTGGAAGTTAGAGCAGCCGTGGGACTAGGACACCATGCATCACTTAAGGACGCGTTAGCCCACGCCTTGGAGGTGGAAGCCGTTCGACAGGATCCGCGGTCCCCTCGCATTAGGGAGGTGATTGAAACTCCACAAGAACGACGTCCTAGATTCAGCCCAAGATGTTATGGCTGTGGTGGAAGGGGCCATATCAAGCCCAACTGCCCGAAGCAAAAGGATGTACGAGTGGATAATGTTACCACTCACCAGCCGCAGCAGGGAAACGAGTAAACGCCAGGACTGCGGGGCGGGTGCTGGCTGGTCTAAGGAAGGCCCCAAGAATCAACATCTCACAAGCGCACGACGGGAACAGCCTGATCATCCGAGGCGAGATTAACGGAACACCGTGTAGGCTGACGTTAGATACGGGAGCTTCTCGTACCGTGGTCAGTTCCCAAATTGCTCAACGCTTCCTTGGGGACATCTACCGGGACAAAGAGGGAATAAAACTTTTAACAGCGACCGGTCAGCACATACCCGTCCGGGGCGAGAAGCTTGTGGAGATGAAGCTTGCGGAAAGGACATTTTGCCATCGAGTCATCATCGCAGATATAGTGGATGATTGCATCCTGGGCTTAGACTTCTTGCGTAAACATCGATGTGAGATTGACGTCAAGCAAGGCATTTTGAAATGTGGTACTGAAGAAATCTTCATGGAGGGTGGTTCATCAGGAAAGGTGTACTGTTTAAAGAGAACGGTACTACCACCCAGATCAGAAACCATGGTACCTGTTCTACTATCACGGAATGCTGGCCAACATCATCGATGCGTGTTACTGGAAGGAGGCAACAAGGATCAACCGTGGGTGATGGCAAGAACCTTGGTGAGTACTACGAACGCTTCAGCCGTGCGCTTACTCAATCTTAGTAATGAGGAGTATGTCCTTAAAAAGGGGACTTTAATTGGAACCTGCAAAGAAGTGGATTGGATGCGGGAATGTCAAACATTGACCAAGTGCAACCAAGTTGGCAAATACAATGTCGGTTCACTTCTCGACGATTGCCACAAGGATCTATCTGGAGAAGAAATTGTAAAAGCCAAGAAGATGTTGCTCCGGTACGGTGATGTTTTCTCCAAGAATGACGCCGATATTGGGAAAACTGGACTAGTAAAGCATTCGATAAACACTGGGAATGAACTACCTATTCGTCAGCGACCAAGACGGGTGCCGGTCGCAAGAGAAAAAGAGGTGGAAGCTGCAATCGAAGGGATGATGAGGGACGGGATTATAGAACCCTCATCGAGTCCATGGTGTTCTCCTGTAGTGTTAGTTAAGAAGAAGGATGGCAGTATGCGTTTCTGCGTTGATTACCGTCGGCTGAACGACGTGACAAAGAAGGACAGCTATCCACTGCCACGGATTGACGACACATTGGATACACTGACGGGGATGAAATGGTTTACCACCTTAGATCTGAAGAGTGGCTACTGGCAGGTGGAATTAGACCCTAAGGACAAGGAGAAAACAGCCTTTTCGACTGGGAAAGGATTGTGGCATTTCAATGTGATGCCATTTGGATTGTGTAGTGCCCCTGCGACTTTCGAAAGGCTGATGGAACTGGTTCTCTCCGGACTGATTGGGGATGCCTGTCTTGTCTACTTGGATGACATAATAATCGTGGGACGCACGTTTGAAGACCATCTTCAGAACCTGGAACGAGTATTGATGAAGATTCGTGCGGCCAACTTGAAGCTGAGTCCAAAGAAGTGCTCGTTCTTCAGACGACAAGTGAAGTTTTTGGGACACATTGTTTCACAAGAGGGAGTACAAACTGATCCCGAGAAAATTGAAGCTGTCAAGGATTGGCCGGTTCCAAAAGACAAAACACAGGTCAGAGCATTTTTGGGATTATGCTCTTATTACCGGCGATTTGTTTTGAACTTTGCAGACATTGCCAAACCTTTGCATAAGCTCACGGAAGAAAAGCGAGTATTCTGCTGGGATGAGGACTGTGACGTCGCGTTCCAGGAACTGAAAAAGCGTCTTTGCAACACGCCTGTTCTTGGTTTTCCTGACGCCGAGAACGAGTTCATTGTGGATACAGACGCACGTAACACGGGTATTGGCGGCGTGTTATCCCAGCGGAGGGGAGATCGAGAAGTCGCGATAGCTTACTTCAGCAAATCGTTGTCCAAACCAGAGAGGAACTATTGCGTCACGAGGCGTGAACTATTGGCAATAATCAAAACACTGCAGCATTTTAATAAATATCTGTTGGGACGCAAATTTCACCTGCGGACAGATCATGCTGCATTGAAATGGCTATTGCAGTTCAAGAATCCAGAAGGACAAGTGGCAAGATGGATTGAGCAGCTACAAGAATTCGACTTCAAGATAGAACATCACAGCGGGAAATCTCATGGGAATGCAGATGCACTTTCCAGAAGACCGTGCTCCGAGACTTGCAAACATTGTGTGAGACAAGAGTCCAAGGAGATTGTACAAGTTCGGACGCTGAGGATGGAAGTTGACAATGAATGGAAGGAGACATTACTTCGTGCGCAGCAGGAAGACCATGATATAAGGCCAATACTTGAGTGGATTCAATTGGGTGCCCCTAAGCCCGGATGGAGTGATATAGCCGGGAGAAGCGCAGTTACGAAGAGCTATTGGGCACAGTGGGACAGCTTTATTGTCAAAGATGGAGTACTGTGCAGGAAATGGGAGAACGCACGAGGAGACCAATGTCATCTTCAAATGGTTGTTCCGAAGGTCAAGATTTCAGAAGTTCTGCAACTTTATCATAATGGAACTTCAGGGGGACATTTAGGAGTAAAGAGGACCCTTTTGAAGATCCGTGAAAGATTTTATTGGCTGCACTGTCGCGACGACGTGGAAGATTGGTGCCGTAAATGCACAAGCTGCGCAGCTGTAAAAGGGCCGCAAACGCGTAGCCGAGGTGCATTAAAGCTGTACAATGTTGGAGCGCCTTGGGAACGTATAGCGTTAGATGTGGCTGGGCCATTTCCCGAGACTGAAAGTGGAAACAAGTACTTCATGGTTGTCATGGATTACTTTACGAAGTGGCCGGAAGTCTTCGCTATTCCAAATCAAGAGGCAGTCACGGTAGCGGATAAATTAGTCCATGAAGTCTTCTGTCGTTTTGGGGTGCCCTTGGAAATTCACAGTGATCAAGGAAGGAATTTTGAGTCACAGGTATTTCAGGAGACGTGTCGGGTATTGGGTATCCATAAGACCAGAACCACCTCTTACCACCCCCAGTCTGACGGGATGGTAGAGCTATTCAACCAGACATTGGAGAGATACCTGGCAAAAGTAGTAGAAAACAGGCAAAGAGATTGGGACAAGCACATCCAGCCTTTTCTGCTGTCTTACCGAAGTGCAGTTCATGAAAGCACCTCCGTCACTCCTGCCTTCGCAAACTTTGGACGGGAGTTGAAATTGCCTGCTGATTTGATCACGGGAATTCCACCGGATGCACCAAGGAGCATAACAGATTACGCGAATGACCTACGTCAGAAGATGAACGACATACACGACCATGTCAGGCAGTCGGGACAGCAAATGTCTGAGAAGATGAAGACACGCTACGACCGGAGGATCAACGATCCTGGATTTGCTGAAGGTTCGCTAGTGTGGCTACATAATCCAACGCGCAGCAAAGGAAAGTCACCCAAACTACAGCCAAAATGGGATGGACCATACCGCGTGGTGACCAAGATCAATGACGTCACCTATCGGATTCGGAAGGAGCCACGAGGTGCACCTAAGGTTGTACATGTGGATCGTTTGGCACGGTACTACGGGACGAACGATGCTCGGGACGAGCATCTCTTAAGGAGGGGGCAGTGTTACGGCGCGCGCAAGCAAATCCGGGCAGTATAGCGCCGGAGTATAGAGTTCATATTTCTATGCACGCACGCGCTTGTTTGTTCGGGAAAAAAACCCAAGGTCATAACTTCAAGGCGCGCGCAGACGAATTTGTACCTTATACCGCGCGCCTAAGGTTCATGTTTCTCTGGGACCGCGACTTGTTTACGACATGTTGACCTTGTTTATTGTTTTAGTCGCGTTATTTCGAGAACTTTGGAGAGGCCTTCTCGGGGATATATAAGGCGAGGATTAGGCCGCCGGGGGGATTCTAAGTTTGGACTTGAGAAGAAAAAGAACTGAAGAAACTAAACTAAAGTGCGTAATAAGTGATCTGTGATAATTTAGAGTTTTGACTGTCTGTGATTTTGTGTTCTTCGCGATTAAAAATCGTCTAACGGTAAAACCGGTGTATTTTAATTTATCCCCGAACCCTAGCTCGTAACAATATAACAACAATTGTTATGCACTGCACAATACGTTTGGTCTTTTGCTGTTGGAGAAATTCATGCATTCATTTATCTAGTTTTGAGGATAAATGCTTAATCTATCCTGGCTGTTCCTATCAAATGTGATCTAATGTTAATCCGAACACAACAACACTTAGTTACTCGAGATTATTTTTCCGGTCAAAGAGGTGAAATAAAAAGACATACCTACATAAGCTACATAAGCCCAAACAAAAACGCCCAACCACAAGTTAAGTCTGTTAAAGAAGGATCATGATTGATAATCCCAATTTGTGGGCAAATTATTTGTTTTGTAACATAAATGATTTAGAAATATAATCAAATAAATAAATTCCCAGACAATCACATCAACTACAAGACCTCAAAGTAAGCAAAGGGATCTTCTTTTACAGGGTTACTGGTGACAAATTTTAGATACTGAAGGAGAGCACTCTGTACTCGATTCTTGTCATAATTATGTAATAAAAGTGGGTACTTAATTTACACTAGAATTCCCTATAAATAAATTAAGTTTTGTAACTATTTACTTTACTTACGCCTGAGTCAATCGCGGCACGTGACCTGGCACGCGGACCGCAGCCAACGCGAGTGTAACCATGCGTTGTGTAATAAATTCTTTAACTTTAGGTTAAGTTTACTCAGTAAATAATTAATATTTAAATTATAATATATTTTTTCTCTTCATGTATGATCTCAAACTATCACGTCCTCGAATTTCAAAAGTGACCCACCAGTCACCCTGTATAGCGAAACCTCCTAGATCTTGGGTACTTTTTATTTTTATGCGTGTAAATCTAACCCACGACCTCAAGATTTACTTTTTTTATAATATATGGATGGGTCGTTTGTCTTCCATGACACCTGATGTTAAGTGAACATGAAGACTAAGGTGGTACACGCTTAAAAGCACTAGGACTATACTGGTCAGGGAAAATAGACGCAGGCAGTTCATTCCAAACGTTGTAGCGTCTTAGATCACTGCACCACGGAGGTCTTCCAATGTAGTTAATAGAATTTTAAAACCCCTTATGTGTTTTATTTATAATATCTTCAAGAATTAAACAGCCATTTCTCGCATCTTTGTAAGCTCTGTGTTTAAACCATCGGACATTGTGCAACTAAACATATAGGTACCGAAAGAATAGATACCTTAGCTCTTTTTTATGTTGGGTGTTTGATATTTGCTTTGATATTTTACTGGACTCAGTTTGTCAACGTTGTACATGCCTGTTATTGACATATGTACTAGCACTTTTTATCTTTTAACTATATAACTTGAAATTCTTTGTATATGTATATATTGTTGGTGTGGCTTTTCAAATAAATAAATAAAGAACCTATGTTTGTTATTTATTGATGATCCTTATTTTACGAAGACAAAATAGCTTGGTCGTAAACTGTTGCTACGAAAAAACATGATTGCTATTGGGTTTTTGTCTACTCCTTCTCAACAGCTCGACTTTCTGAAGTGGTGGTAGATTCATTTATTCAAATGAATCTACCACGAAGTCACTTACAATGTGACTTAATTCAAGTGTAAAAAATAGTTTTTGACAATGATGATGCGATTTGACAAGCATGTAAAGTAAACTTATACGATTGAATCTTAAAAAAATAATTATTGAAAGGCTCTATATTTTATTATATCAGTATCCCTTAATTGCTGTACCTAACTCGTAGTCTCTCGATTCGATATAGTTCCAAGAGACCAAAGCGTGTCAGTAAGGCTGCAAACTGGACGGCAGCGAGCACAGCGAGAGCGACAGCGGCGCGGGCAGCTATTTCCGCCACAAGATAGAAAGTATTGAGTTTGTATGAAACCGCGACAAATCGCTCGAGCGCCCGCTGGCGGCGCGGCGTCGAGAACGACCCAAATTCCCCGCGTCGTCGCTGCCCGCACCGTTGTCGCTGCCGTCCAGTTTGCAGCCTAATGATTTATCATCCTCAAGTTTGCATTTCTATAATCTGCAAATAATGACTTAAACATGGTTTTAAACGTTTATATGATTAAGACACGTTAATAGGATTTTTTATGATGGAGAGAGACTATTACAGTGACAGGGGGTCAACCTATCGCTCACAAAAATGCCAATAAAACCTCTGTCCCTTAACTGACTTTTACAGTATGCCCGGGAAGAGAAGCAACTCGCACGTCTATGTTTTTCGTTCTATGTATTGATTTAAATAGGTATAATTAGTAGTACCTAATACGTTTCTTACCACTAAACATGCGAGATTAAACCTCTGATATTGAGCACGATTAGAACAAGCGAAAAATTAATCTACATACCGTTAAAACAGAAAAAAGTAGGTTACATATAGTTCTTCGACCTTTTTGGTGTTAACCAGCCAGGAAACTGGGGTCAGTCACTCGTGCGCCAGAGGGTACTAGCTTCGTGGTCAACCAACGAGAAAAAATTGGACAGGTATTTGAGTCACTGTGCGTACTTATTGCGAGCATAAATTGTGGGTTCTGATTTCGAATTTTTTCATTGTACGAATACTTTTTGTGTTTAGAACTCTTTAGTGTTAGTGGTTACAAGTATAAGTTACAGGTAACAAGAGTGGTTGAGGGTTTGAGTTCTTACTGAATGACAAATGTTTGTAAGTTCTACATTAGCTAGACGTCTTTATAAGAGTTAAAAGTTTTTACATACATACATAACTTCACGCCTGTATCCCGTATGGGGTAGGCAGAACACCAGAGGTAATAAAACCATCTGATGTCACGTTTGACAAATTTGGAGGCATTATAATAGTAGAGAGAGACAATTGCAGTGACAGGGGGTCAGCCTATCGCCCACAAAAAAGCCTCCCATAACACTTTCGTCCCTTAACTGACTTTTACAGTATGCCCGGGAAAAGAAGCAGCTGGCACATTCTATGTTTTTCTTTCGCTCCCAGTCCAGCATAGAAGCTTTATAAGGTTTTTAAAAAGGTTATAAGTACTCTCTTTCAATGAACTCACTGCAGGGCCATGCAGGCTATAAACAATCAACCTTTTTTCCATGTAGTGCCGGCTAAGACTGGTCCTACCTACTGTATAAGCGGGTCGTAAAAGCGGTGCGACTAATCCGAGGGACTCTGCTTGGTGGTAGGATCCCTTCAAGGTCCAACTGGCTTGCGACCCTTCATATAAAATCTGCCGCTAAATATCACCGCTCCGGCGGTGATGTGTTCCGGCAATATTTTATGAAGAGCCAGTTCTTTCCTAGGCCCGTGTGCTTTCATCTTCGACCTCATCTTCACTTACCATCAGGTAAGATTGAGGTCCAAGGCGGCCTAACTTTAAAAAAAAACCAAGCTGGCTCAGTGCTGGTTGGTTGATATCATACTTTTCAGGGAAACCCTAACGACAACTGTATTGTACTCCTTAACTCATATAACAGGTTGTGAAATTCACTACCTCATGTAATTCGTGAATGTAAAACTATATCTCATTTTTAAAAGAAAGTCAAAGATCACTACTTTTCTCAACTGTAAGTTATGAATATAAACAATATTATTATGATATATTGTATATATATATTTATATTCATAAGTATTTTAAGCAGTTTATACGATATCATAGATTTGTGCACACTATCATTGCATCCTAAACAAACTCTCCAGTCTTAGGTCTGCTGGAAGAGATCTCATTAGAGATAAGCTGTACCTTTGTACTTATTTTTGATCCATATATCTTTAAATTGTGTCCAAACTTATGTGTGCATTAATTGTTCAATAAATAAAATAATAAATAAATAAGATATAGTACTTAATGCAATACGGCTATGTATGCCAACACAAAATCAAGATGCTAGTACAAAATATATATCCAACCCGATTTTATCGTGGTTAAAATTGACATGGTTTATAATTTTATATTTTTTATTTTACCTCAACGTTTCAGTACTTTTTGAGACAAACACGTCACGAGGACAGATATTAAAAAATCAATCACCTCCACTCCATCTTCCTCATAATCTGCGCCCTAAGAATTAAATGAAATTCGTCTTTGGATTTCATTGTCTCATTCGGAGACTGATCTTCAGGACCAAGAACGCTTAATACTTTATTTCCCGCTCTCTGAACTAGCCAACCTGCTAACAAATGTTAATCTTACGTTAAGATTATTCAATGGTTTTTTTCAAAAACAATAAAGCAGACGCAATCAAATTGTAAAAATATCTAAAATTAAATCTATACAAGAAGAACAAAAGGATACCACTTATAGCACCTGCAGTGGCAAATTGTCATAACCTGTCAAGATTGTCAAAGATAAATCCCATGAACGAAACATTGCATTGTTGCAGATTATTTCTAAGAATTAACGTCAATGTTTCTTCTTATTAGATATTGAATGAACGGAAATGGAGTGATTATTGACCTGCTTTGAAAATCTTGTTAAGGTAATCTGATAATCGGTGGGTAAGGAGAGTTGCCCTTCAACTAGACCACCTCATTTCTTGCGGTAGTTGTGGTGAGAGAATGTCTACGTAGAGATAACAAACCAGAGTATCTAATGGCAATTCAATTTTTTTGTATTAAGGGGAGTTGTGAGTTGACTGAAGCTAAGTGATCTTATTGTGTTCCACACCAATCGGTCGAATAGATTAGTCGATAGATTGGTGTGGAAATAACCTAAGACTAGATGTGTTGCCGGTACCTTAGCTAGCACATAGGTTGCCCGTAACTACATAGTCTGTCCCGTTCTTTTATTTGAAATTTTTCAAAACTATTTGGTTGTAGTCTTACAGAATGGTGGTAGCTACGAAGAAGGGCTATAAAAAGTCTTATTAAAGCTACGATCAATAAGTGAGGCCTTTACGATACTATGCTTCTTTTTGGGACAGTACCTGAATGGATTATGGTTGATGTTAATCTTATAACTAACGAGCGTTTGCCCGCGACTTCGTACACGCATAAACTCAAAAGTCCTATATTTCCGTTCCCGTGGGAATTTCGGAAATTCCTTCCATAATACAAACACACACTTATTAAGGAACCTTTATACCAAGTATCACATCCGTGCACTCCAGGAATAAGTTTTTTTCATACAAACTAAAACATCATATATTTCCCGTTCCCGTGGTAATTTTGGGAATTCCTTTCAAAAAACAACCAGTCACTTTTTGTAGAACCTTTATGCCAAGTATCGTATCCGTGCACTCAAGGAATAAGATTTTTCATACAAACTAAAACGTCCAATAATTATCGTTCTCGTGGGAATTTCGGGAATTCCTTCCTTATTGCACCTCTACATCCCCTAAAGAATGTATGTTCCAAATTTCAGCTTCTACGCCCAGTAGTTACGGCTGTACGTTGTCTGTCAGTCACTCAGTCAGTAACCGAACAGTTTTATATATATAGATGAACTGTCCGATAGACTATGCTACGAAAAGCTCACTAATCTAATCTTTTAAGGTATCAGATTATTAAGCACCTAACGGTATGAGAGTAGAGTTTTGCGTGTAGGTACCAACGTTTTTGACTAACAAAAAGTATAGGTACGGTGAGATCGCGTTTTAAGTTTAGTAACAAGAGCAAAAACACGATAAACTGCGGTTACTTTTAACTGTAACAGTTCAATTCGTTACAAAGGTAAATGACCAAATAATGAACGAGTGAATTGGTAATTATTCAAGTGAGTGTAGTAGGGTCCGCTGAAAAATTAAGATTTCAATGTTGGTGCTAAAGATTTAAATGTTAATTAAGAATTAATTTGTGTTGGCTCATTTTAAAACCAAAACATATCTTTCGTCTGTTGCGTCTTTGTGATTTGTTAGTTCATAATTAAACTTTTTCTTATTCTTATCTACTTTTTCAATTATTTCAAATCCCACCGAACAGCCGCATATGCTATATACAGGGTTAATTTTAATTAACGCATCACCTCTTGCGGGCTGCCTCTCCACATCAATCCCAACAACATTTGTTCTACGACTTTTTACAATTCTTGATAAATAAACAAAAAAAAATAGCTTCTTACTCTACATTTTGTAAGAAGTACCTATTATTATTATGAAGCGATATTTTACTCCGCAAGGGTCGTGGCATACCAACGCTCAGAGTAAATAGAGTTACGCCTCTAAACAGAAGCTATAAATATTTTTTGTATGAAAAAAATAAAATTTTAAAAACTATTAATTTTAAAAAGTTGTAGTACAAATGTTGTTGGGATTGATGTAGAGAGGCTGCCTGCAGGAGATGATGCGCTTATTAAAATTAACCCTGTATTAACCCTGCACATTAATAGTATGAAAATAACTGTGTAACAGTAAAAATTTTGTCTTTACTTTATTCATATTTATTTTTGTCTATAAGCACTTAGTTATTAAGAGAAACTTAGCCCTGCCCGCGTGTGAAATCTGAAAATGATATAGGTTCTATTTCGCTTCGCAAGAGACAGGACTTGTTGTGCAGAACTGATTACCAACCTTCGCTAGTCATTGAGGCACATTAAGAAGAAGGAATAGTTAAGATATGTTAGTACTTACTTAGGACAAATACTAAAGTGGTGACAAATGAACAACTTCAAATATTATTACAAATGAATTTGTACTAATATTTGAACTTGTCCGACTTCACGTCAAAACTTTGGCTGAGTTGAGAATGTCATCAACGTAAACATTCTCCGAAACCATAAATATTTTTTCAAAAGTTTAAAATTTTCAATGAAGTACTCAACCGATTTCGATGAAATTTAAATTTACTATGAAGTATTTTCTATCAGATAAATCAATAATTTTCAAAATCCATTTATAATTGTCCGAAATATCGTGTAACAAAGACACAAAAAAACCTACAGACGAATTGAGAACATCCTCCTTTTTTGGAAGTCTGTTGAAAATAGGAGAACTATGTCGGGTGCTCTCTAGCTTCTTTATTTTTGAACCCCTTAAAACAAGCCAAATCAAAAGGGCCATACCTACAGTTATGTTAAACTGGCTAATCAATGTATTGCTCACGATTTTTTGTCTACTTCATTGAATACAAATTCCGCTATTGCGCCATTATATTCCCATGAAAATTACGGATATAGAATTCGGTAAAATAGAAAACCCAAATAGTGAAAGCGCAAACACAATGTATTGACATTATTCGACATGAATTCAATAATGCCTTTGACATAATAGCTCATTGTCCACACCACATTTGTGAAATTGTAATTGGCGCAAGTGATTTTTGTTCGCAGATTCGACTATATTAGTTTATGATTCATCGTCAGTACTAATGGATTGTACCGTTTCATTTACCGCAATGCTCGGATCATCATCATCATAAAATCCCGCAATTATTTAGATTCATGGATAAAACGTGTTTATTATTTTTGAAATACCGCTAACTTTTTTGTTTTGCTACAATGGGTCAACCATCAAATAAGTACAAATATCTTTATAGCCATATAAATAGCTTTTGATTTATGACAAAGATTAGCGTATTGAATTATAATAATTTTAATAATTTAACAAATGAGGCTTAAGGGTAGTTGTGGTATACATATAGTTACAGAAACAAATTAACACAGTAGTAAAACATTAATATTTTCCAGTGAATATTATGATGAATCCATAATTTATTTTTTTGTTAGATAAATTTGCTGGAAGTCATAGATCTTCAGTTTGGTTTCAAATAACGCAAAAATCTTGTCGTTATTACAAATTAAGATATTTAAACTATCATGTATGTATTGACCTCATAGCTTAAATTCTTTTTTAAATAATTTTGTAGAATTTACATAACTAAGCCTTGTTATAGAACATGGTCATTTCAATACGATCCATAAATTGAAATTGAACATCGGATGAGCATCGTATATATCTGATCCTAAAGTTATTAACAGAAACATCAATAATTTCAGATTAAATGAATGCTTATGCGTTGCCGATCTGAGGAGAAGATTTAAGGTACCGAAACAAAGGGGAACTAGTTATTTCTAAGGGAAATTCCCCCACTCTTTATCAAATTAAAAACTGATATAAAATAGTCTTACCTGTCATGAGGTCCTCTTCCAACACCAGGTCCGTAGCCACCATAAGCATCATCATATCCGTTTCCTCTTTCATACCTGTCTTCACTATAAGGCCTTCTGTACCCAGGATATCCATAGCCATCGTACCTTCCACCGTAGCCCTCATCGTAAGGGGTTCGGTCGTAAGCTCGACGATCATCATAATACGGCCGTCTTTCTCTATAGGGATCTCTCAAGAATCTATCATAGTAATCAGGCCTATATCTATCTCTGTCGTCATACCTATCTCTGCTTCTGTCTCTATGTCTATCACCGCCTTTTCGTCCACTACTCGGCCTATCATCGTCATCACTAGGTCTTTTGGAATCGGGATTACTATCATCGTTAGTGCCATTCTTTTTACTGTTTCCATCATTGCTAGAGTGTCGGTCGTTTCGGTCATCATCGTCGTCATCATTTCTATTTCTGTCATGTCTACTTCCGTAAGTGGGTCTATGTCTTAAGCCTCTATCATCATCATATCTATCTCGACTTCTTTCACCGTCGTATCTATCATCGCATCTGCCACATCGGCTAGGAATATCATAATCATCCCTACCGTACACTAGTCTATCGTAGAGAGGACCGTAGTAGTAGCTTCTGCCCTGACGCTGCAAAGTTTTCTTGGTGTCATCTCCTGACGTTTTTAGCGCTGTAGATAGTAAAGTCTTTTCGGTTTTGATGTTTGGAGTCTCAGCAAAACTGGCGGCGATGGATGCAGATAGAACCTGCGAAAAGATTTATTGTTTATATTAAAATGGATCAAGAAATGAAACACGCTAATATTTTAGTAACTATGTAGAGCTGAAGTAAATTAATTTTAACTTTGGATTAAAACTATCTAAAGTTTATGTTACTGAAGCTGTTTTTTGGATAACTTTTTAGATTTGAAGTAAGGTGGATATAAATAGAATATACAAAACTTATTTATTAATTGCTACGCTTTTCAAAATATATAGGTAGTCAGTCTGGCCACTAAAATATAAGTGGAAAGGAATTGGTAAAAATCTGCAGTAAAAAGAAACTGACATATATTTTGACTTTTTGTGTAGGAACTAGCTTTTTGTTTATTTAAATTATCAAGTCCAACAAAGTGTAGCAGACACAACAAACTCACAGTCATTGTTTTTGTATGTTCACCACGAAGAGTTTGCCTGGAGATTTACAACCAGATAGAGATGTCAAGTCCAATATCAAAATATTGAAGAAGATTCTGAAAACTTTAACTAGAAACAAATATAGAAACCCTGTACCACCAAGCGGGAGTCACTCAGATTAGTCGCCGTTTACCACTCGCTTAAACAGGGCCGTTAGGGCTATTCTAAGCCCACGTGGATAAAGTTAGGCTTCAATATAATAATGACTCAAATCTGTAACAACGAACTCAATACAAAAGAAGTAAGAAGACCTGTATACTCATAAACAGTAGCAAACAAAATGCAAAACAATCACAATTACATGTTGGAATTTTCTTTACAATAAAATATACATACAGAAAAAAGATTACGATTTACATTTAAAAAAAACAAAATAAATTTTAGTCAACTGATTATAATACACAACTTCACGCTTGTGTCCCTTATGGGGTAGACCGAACACCAGAGGATATAAAAGCATCCGAAGTCACGTTTGACTTAGGAGGTGTTATTATAATGAGAAACTATTGCGCTGACAGGGGGTCATCTAATCGCCCACAAAAAACCTGACTTACAGTGTGCCCGGGTAGAGAAGCAGCTGGCACATTCTAGGTTTTTTCCTTTCAGTTTTTCATAGCATGTAAGCTCGCTCAAAGAATGTAGTTCCTCTCAACGATATTTTTATTACCGCAGCGATTGTCATTCCTATCTTCAAGATTACAACCAGCAAGTAATTAGATGTAACCGTTACGAGTGGAAACTTGAATGAACCCATTGTAGTAGAACATCTTTGTCAAGATAATTATAATTTAATTGCCTGATATGACGTGTTAGTTAATCATCTTGATAACACAGCTTGTAATCCTGCCAAGTTATGATGGTAAAGAATCAAATTGACATACAAGTCGCGGCTTTTTATTGATTTTGATTATTATATGTACTTATGTGTAGGAATATGGAATGATTTTTTTCTTATTTTATTTGTTTTTAAGTTACGCTGAAAAGCTTATCAAAATAAAATGCCGATTATAAAGACTTTCATTAAATAATAGCAGACTTGTGCGTGATACCCTTTTAACCTTTTAATTAATAAATAGGTTATAAATAAAATAGGTCCTATTTCCTTTTGAGAGAGTTGGGCTGTTAAATGCAAAGAAACCAAACTTAATCAATTTGAAAATACAACTGGTAGTTGCAGAGTATGAAAGGTGAAGCTGTTCAGACAAACAAGAGCACTACAACAGTGCTTCAAAGGGCAATATTATACCTATTTTTTTTTACTGGAGGAAAACGTGCAATCACGTCCCCGACCACCCAAGGGCGAGCGGCGGGGTATGTGGGGATTATCCGGCAGATGGCCGGACCCACCCACTAAAAACCTCCAGGTGTACCTCATCCGCCATAAGTGGAGCTCACGGTAACGCCATTGGCATTACCCGTGAGCCCCGGCGGGTTGCACTCAGCCTCAGCCGAGCGCCCTCCGACGACGGAAATGGTCCAGTACACAAGACCATTTCCCCACCATAGCTCTAGTAGCCGCATCAGGTCCCCTCACCTGCTACGGCTGGCTATTGGGAGGGAGAAGGTGAGCGTATCTCCTTCTCCGTCCCCCCCTCCACCTACGGCGGATCGGTGCCGAGGAGGCGTCATCCTCCCGGCATCGCTCCGCTGCCTCCTTCTGCGACATTGGGCAATATTATACCTCGAAACCACCAACTCATTACCCAGTGAACTCCATTTCTTTTTATGGTAATTGGTGGTGAGGCTGAAAATGGAGTACCTACGCTGGTCTAGAGATAGGAAGTGCTTTATAAAATAATCTGTAACGATCACGAAGATTCACGAAGATATTTATCAAGCATTAAGGGTTGATTCGAAGTGATTGTGAATTGATTAAATATCTTCAGAATGCTTTGTCAGAAAATATTTCGGAATTGAAAATAGCATATTAGTGTGAATCAGAGACCTTTTCTAATTTAATAAGTGACTAAGCTGGTGCTGATGATTAGATGGTTAGCGTAGATGAGGTCGAAGATGGCAACACACAGGTTTAGGAATGAACTGGCACTACATCAAGTTTTGCCGGAGCATATCACTAATATTTGGCGACAGTTTTATATGAATGGTGGTCGCTAGCCAGGACCCTGATGGGTTTCTTCCACTATGCGGGGTCATTCAGATCACTCGAATTTTGCGAAAAATACAGGGTGACTGGTGGTTTTCAAAATACGAGGAAGTGATAGTTTGAGATCATTCATGAAGAGAAAAAAAGGTAATAAAAATTAATATTAATACTTAATTACTGTTTATAGGGAATTCTGGCGAAAAATTAAGTACCTACTTTTATTACATAATTGTGACCAGAACCGAGTACAGAGTGCTCTCCTTCGGTATCTAAAATTTGTCAGCAGTCACCCTGTATATTCCGTTATAGGCTTTGAACTATCCAATCCAACAATTTCAGTTAAGATCAGCAGATCAATGCATAGCAATGAATTAAGCACATTCGGTTGATAGCGAAGTACTCAGGCTAGTAATAAGTTAAATAAGTATTTTTCCCCTGTCGACATTAAGATGATATAATAACGACATGGGTGTGTTCTAAAAGTGTAAAATCTCTTAAAATTCTAAAGCAATCTTTGCCTTTGATTGATTGATTGATTCTTTGATTGATTTTAAGAAACGTAAATTTTTAACCGTACCATCTTGATATTCAATTTTATGTCATCAAAAAAAGTAATTCAAATTCTAAAGTTAGAATAATTAACCTCAATTTTAAACCAAAAAACATGATTATTCGTTTATCCATCTGATTATTGAGTAAACTTTTTGGTACCGAATTCAAAAGCAAACTTTTTTCAAATTGAATCAGTGTATGTGATACACAATTATCTGATCCGTTCCGGCATAACTAATTCATTGATGTTTATTTAATAAGCCTGATAATCTCAGTCCGAAAAAATAGAATTAAAACCTTGGTTCTCGGTAATGGGTCTTGATTGTTTGGTATTATTTGATACTCTTCATGACCCGCCATTGTTTCAATGTTTTGGAGGTCAATTTAAGAGTTACGTAAAGAGTATTATTAGAGTTATAGAAACATTATGCGAACAAGTACTGAGTATGCAGGAAGTATAAATACATAAATTACAGTTTTTTTGACGTTTTAAGTTGCAAAATAATTGTGTATTGTTTGTTTATTAATAGCTTTTATTAAAAAATACGGCAGCGTAATTTTATGTTTGTTTTCTTCATTATTTACCGAGGAACTTGAGATTAATGTATTTATGTATGTTGCAAAAATTGTCTTTAATTTAAATTTTAGTATTGTTGTTTAATTTTGTATAAATTTATTTTACTTCTTTTTTATAAATCATCAAGTTTCTGTTTTAATTTTAGTCTCGCGTATAAAAATGTCTTCCTGAAAAAGTAGTGCATACCTTTAATTTAGATACATATGTACCACAATATATTTGTAAATTATGTATTTTATGTAATGTGATTTTATGTATTTAGTTGGTAAGCCTTATTTAAATAAATAAATAAAATAAAAATTAACAATAAAGATAGCAATTTTGTTGATATACAGGGTGACTAGTATGCCAAAATGAATAGTCCTAGAAGAGCTGCATGGGGTTGACCTTAGCGTAAAAAAAGAAAAAAACATAAAAGCCTATTTCCTAAACTTTACATAAATGTACGTTTACTTTATAATGGGCAATAAATCATATCGAAAACGAGTCTCTGAAATGAAATATGTTTTTGTTATAAATTTATTATTTAAGCTCATGGACTAAAGAAGTTTTTTAATGCAAAATAAATTTAAAAAACCGTTCTTATTTTTTTTAAATGTGTTCATATTTTTGTGTTGGAGATTTTTCACTCTTTTGTGATTTTTAAAGGGCAATATCTTTTTTCTGAGAATTTTTTTTTGGCAAAAATCGATGTAACTTAAACACAAACACGTATAAGTTAGTCATTAACGATAATCTATATCTATCTTCTATCTATACTTATAATAAATCTGTAGAGAGTTCAATTCTGTATACATGAAATATATTTTCAAAATAACTATCAGGGGGTGATTAGTGATCGATACTGATGCCAAAAATGCATTCAGTAAAATTTTTGTCTGTCTGTCTGTCTGTATGTTCCTTATAGAAACAAAAACTACTCGACGGATTTTAACGAAACTTGGTTAAATTATTCTTCATACTCCTGGGCAGGTTATAGTATACTTATTATCACACTACAATCAATAGGAGCAGAGCAGTGAAGGGAAATGTTGGGAAAACGGGAGAAATTACTTCATTTTTTAAGCTTCCGTCGCGTGTGCAGCCTTAATGGTTAAAGCTATATAGAAATCATGTATGACAGAAATATTCTTCATAAAATTATATAAAAAATATCCCACAACAGTAATGTCTATATTTTATGGTTGACTCACAATAACACGTGTAAATCCCGATAGCTTAGCAGTTCGGAGCTTTCTGATTATATTTGTTTACTCTTACGTTCATAATACTCTCACTCATCCCTAATTAAAAAAATAATAACATTATTACCTATTCAATAAAAAAAGAATCATAGAAATCGGTATAGAAACACCACATGTATAAGCATGAAATACGCTAATAACCCATCGCGCGTGAATACTGAATGAGGCGGGAGGCGAGCGCAAGCTTTATAATTCATTCAATATTCGGCCAACTATTACTTATTCTGTGATTTGGCTGTTTATGCGTTCTTCGAATTTATTGACAGACAATAATTGATATTATAAACCGTGCTTATCAGCGCGACTTTTAGTCTTTAAATAGTTTAAATATTCGGTCAAATTCCAAATTTTGGCTAATTTATGTTCAGTTTTTTTTTGTATTTTTTAGGTAAAAGCGTAGGTACTTTATTAATTATTGTTGTTATAGGTATTTATTTTTAAGTGAAGTAGGTATAGGTAGGATAGCATTGCACAGGCGTTTCAGATTTAATTTCATTTCTTTTTCTGTTGTAAGTTATTTTTGGGTATAATTTTATTTGGATATCTCAATTTTTAACAGGTTGCGGTGCAGGAGAAACCGTCTTTATTCCCAGAATTCCCATAATACCAAATAATTTTCCATTCCAATTTAAAAGAACGCAATTCCCAGTATCGGTGTGTTTTGCAATGACAATTAATAAGGCTCAAGAGCAGACTTTTAATGTTGCTGGAGTAGATCTCGGTGTCAGTTCACGTGCCGGATGGGTCAACTTTCAATACAGTTTACTCGGAAACTTTGCGCTTTAGTATTTTCGTTCCATAGATACTTAAGCCTCATGTGAAAGTGATCTAAACAATTAATTGTCAAATATTATAAAATGTCAATCCTTACTAATATTATAAATATGAAAGCGTGGATATTTGTTCAGCTTTTACGCAAAAACTAGGTACTCGACGAATCATCAGAGGTACTAGAAGTAACATAGGATACTTTTTATCCCGAAGTTATCGCGAGCGGAGCCGCGGGGACAGCTAGTTTATAAATAAATATGAATCACTAAAATAGTTGTGAATGTCTAAAGGCAAACTTTTGGGAAAATTTAAAAAAAGTACAAAATTATGCATATCTCCAAAACTATAAGACTTGACCCATAGAAAGTAGACTTTAAATACTTACGAATGATCCCATCTACACGCTCTGCTTCTATGGCGGGTCATGTACCAGTCACACCCTGTATTACGTTGTGATAAAAGATTAGAGTATTTTTTAAGAATAAAAAAAATAAAATGACTACGTGAGACTTTTTTTGAGGTTTTCAATTCATGTGTACGTTTGGTACGCGATTATTTGGTCAGTTATAATTTGATTTTGATGATTAGTGTTTCATTTGATAAGATACTTCAGAGATAAATTCCGTAGAAATTTAAATCCTTAAAAAAATTTAAGTATTCGAAAAAATATGTATTTTGAAAATTTTATAAAAGGAAATGTATACGTAGATGACGGTAACTTCAGCCAAAGTTGACAGGGACTTATGTATGTAGGTGGAAATTAAAAGCTACTCTAAATTCGTTAATTATCAATTAAGCGACATTACTTTTATTGTCACTACACTCAACTTGAAACATAATAAAGCTACGAATGTTTATAAATAATATACTACAGCGACAACAATATACCACGTGTTTAAAAAATTTCACTTTTCGCTCCTCGTTTAGAAAATATGCAAATTTACTCTGTTTTGTTACAGTCGCTCATGCAGAAAGAACACAGAGCGATATATATATACGTACTAGCTGACCCGGCAAACGTTGTTTTGCCATATAAATAAAAAAATATAAAAAAAATAGATATTGGCCGATTCTCATAGATACCGGATAAGCACAAAAAATTTCATCAAAATCGGTCAAGCCGGTTCGGAGGAGTATGGTAACGAAAACTGTGACACGAGAATTTTATATATTAGATATTCACCATCGAAAGTCATTTGTTTTCAACTGCAATCGCAATGAACACCATGAAGTGTTATGGCCTAAGGGCGTTGATCCATCTGTACGGCGCCGTCGCCGTGGCACGTTTCACGATGGCGTCGTGCACGGCGCACCGCTCAGCGCTTCATATTAGCTCTTAAAATTATCTCCATCATGGTTCATTATAGAAAAGCATTGATTTGCACCGTACAGCACTGCACCCCTTTGTATAATGAACCATAATGGAGATAATTTTAAAAGCTAATATGAAGCGCTGAGCCGTCGTAGAGATGGATTCATCCTCGCCCTAACAACGACGCTACCTACAAGTTTATATCTACCGTAGAAAGAATGAAAGAAATATTTATATTGCCAAACAATAACAACACAAAAGACAAAAACATTTAAGGAAAAGAATATAATAAATATAAGACTTAATTAATTTGTTTTTTGATTGATTTGACATATTTTTTATATTTAAAAATTCTTAGCATGGGCAGTTATTTAAAGCCGATCCTCCACCGCCAACAAAACTTAGTGAAAACTAAACTAAGCTGAAACTAATGAAAGGTTTACACCAAAAATTAATCATACTTATTTTGCTATGGACGCACAACCATGCGAGTTTTTCATACATGTGTCCACCGTTTTTTGTTTAGCTGCATTTCAAATTTGTGATTCATTTTAATAAATAACACACTGAGCTTCGGATCATCATCCTCACAACCTTTTGTAATGAGCCCACCACAGGGCTATGAGTCCCTGGGTGACGAGCAGGCGCGGTCGCAGACTGAAATTTTGGGGGGGGTCACATCTGAATTTTGGGGGGGTCACAACAATTTTTTTTAATCAGAAGTATCTTTTTTAGCTACTTTTCTTATAAGAAGGTCTCGGGTGGCATTTGCTGCAAAGCTATAACATTAGATGGAGCTAAGTTAGCAATTTAACGTAAAAACAAAAAAGTGTTAATTTATTTCGAGGCGTACCGCCAAGCCCCGGTAGCTCAGTGGGAGAGCACTCGTCCGGCAAACGAGAGGTCCCAGGTTCGAGTCCTGGTCGGGTGATTTTTATTTAAAACATTTTTTCATTTATTTCAGAGTAATTAAGCATTTTAAATGCAAAAACTTCAAAAAAAATATTATTAATTAATTATTTTCCAAAAGCTGTTTCAAACTGGAACTCTAGAACATCTTTTTGTTATTTTTGTATGGAGAATTTCATTGTGGATTTTGTTCTAGATAATAAAGATCAAACGAGCTTTTACAATACGACATGCAACTTTGCGAAGATGCTTGAAATATTGTCAATTATTTTAAATTTACCTCCTTATCTACTAGTGTTATAGATATAAGCAACGGAGGCAGAGCGTTAAAAAACCGACACATCCTCATTTTCAAGTCCTAGTCAAAACTATGTATGAAATGAAATATCATCAACGTATCTACCTAGGTATTATGTTTTCCGTTTCCATACATTTTTATACAAGGTGACTGGTGGGTCAATTTCGAAATTCGAGCATGTGATAGTTTGAGATCATACAAGAAGAGAAAAAATAAATATTAATTATTTACTGAGTAAACTTAACCGAAAGTTAAAGAATTAATTACGCAACGCATGGTTACATAGACTTAATATAATAGATACTTAGCGGGTGGTGGTGTGCGTGTGGCGGTCGACTGAGGCGAGGAGACAAACGAGACAAGGATCAGCTAAATCATATTGATTCATAGTTAACCAAATAATCGCAAAAGAAATACAGATAGAATTAAGTGTGTAGCCGCGTAGGGTAGGCTTAGATTAGCGCTGCCGTCCCTGGATAAGCTTTGAAAGAAAGTATTGAGTTTGTATGAAACCATGACAAATCGCTCTCACGCCCGCTGGCGTCTAGAACGCTGTCCGCGCCGCTGTCGCTGCCGTCCAGTTTGCAGCCTTAAAGGCTACTCATCCTGACTAGCGACCATCCTTGATATAACATCTGCTGCCAAATATCACCGCTGGGGCGGAATGAGGTCCAGTAATGTTTTATTATGAAGAGAAAATTCGTTCCGACATCTTCAACCTCCATGGCACCAATAAAGCAAATGAAGTATAACAGGACAAAGGACTAAAATTTTCACAGGTTAAGATTGTTCTGGACAGCTCCAGGCAAAGACACGGGAACGACTTTTTTTGTATATTATCATGTGTGTCTATGAAACTGCATGAAACGCATCTAGCTCTATGAAACTAAAAATACTTAAATAATGATACATAAGTCATTTTCGTGAATATACAAGTAGTGATTGCGAAGTGTACATACGCTACATAAGTCACTAATTAACTATGTTGTAGGTGATGTATTTGTTCATAAATGCAATGTTTGCAAAGCAAAAGCTTTATTTTGCATTGGTCAACTGATCCCGCTGAAATATTTTATGATTTGTACATTCCAGAAGAAAACTGTTTAACATTAGGTTTAAGAAAGTAATAACTAAATAACATAAATATATTGCCAGCCTGTCATGGAAAAAGTGTCACGCAAATCAATGACTACTTTTCTAAAACTTGTCTGGAAAATGCACCACTTGCAACCACCATAAAGTCGTCATCGTAAGATCAAACATTACTCAACTTTTGGATGCAAAGATATAATTTAATTTCTACCCTTCTTTATAAAAGACTCCCACCGATCTCAAAATTTCGAAGGGATTACGTGAAATGATCGAAATGAAGAAAAAAATAGACTATGCATTATATCAAGTACTCAGCGGCGTAATCACGGAAAAACTTTGCTTGGAAAAATTAAGATCCAATCTATATTAATGTCACTCACATAGGTATTCAAAACCACACTAAAAACCGATTTTTTTACACTTCAGTTGATAGTACACTCAATAAATGAAAAAGAACAGTGTGTTTAGTTGTACTAGGCGGTCTTATCGCTGAAGAGCGATTTCTTCCTTCGGATCACTAGTATTTTTAAATACTTGTCAAAACTTTGGCTGAAGTATAAAGTCATTAACGTATTATATACTCTGTTTTCATACATATTCTTTCAAAAATTTAAAAATTTATTGATTCACATAAATTGAGAACCTCCTCGTTTTGGAAGTCGATTGAAAAAAATAAACAAATATTAACTTAGTTAATTTTAACTACTTTTTATTATTAAGTACTAGTTGTTGCCGCAACTTCAACTTATGTTTTTATAAGTGTCTTATAATCAAATGCCAATGATCATTATTACGTAGAAGAAAAAAATATTAAAAAGACCGATTTTGAGGTTGCATTTTAATACACATTACTTTTAATTGGAGAATACATTTTTACACGTGATTTGTGATCAAACTCCTGTGATTTTACCAAGGTCTAAGTAAATTAGTTAGCTTTATTTGTTGTTTCGAAATAAATTTTTTAGCTAATATAATTTAACAGTTGTGTGTAAATTATATGAATCAATAGTTATTTCATTATTATTTATTTTTTGTATTATTAGCAAATAATTGTAATAGGTAAAAATTATGACTATGTACAGCATACCGATATAAAAAATATTTATACTTATATTTATTTTTCTCTTTACTTATAAAAAGAAAGATTTCCTAGATATTAGTATAACCAAGGCAAGTTGTAGGTATCTAATATTTTTTTTACCCCCAAGACTTTTGTTCCAGCGTATACCTATATTTCAACTAAGACAATCGTTTCTTTTTTCTTTTTTGTAAGCGGGATGAGTTGACGAATCAAAAATAATAAAACAAATGATTTGGTCAACTCATCCCACGGGATAAATTTCGAGTGGACTCAGTTGACCAACGAGCCGTATTGACAATGTGTGAGTGAATGATGGTTTTGTTTTACACCCGTGTCAGGGCAAAACCGTATGGGGTAAAACCGGTTATACAGGGTTAATTTTAATTTACGCATCACCTCTGGCGAGCAGCCTCTCCACATCATTCCCAACAACATTTGTCCTACAACTTTTTAAAATTAATAGTTTTTAAAATTTTGGTTTTCCCATACATGAAATATTTATTGATGTGGAGAGGCTGCTCGCAAGAGGTGATGCGTTAATTAAAATTAACCCTGTATACGATTTTGATCCAGATGGACAAGTCTAATTATTATCATTTTTTCATCAGCGCTGCTCCATCACCATCAACTTTCAATGTGTCATTCAAGACAACTTCCACTGCGCAAAGAGTTGGTCGAGACCTGATCTCATCAACATCGACTACACAACTCGACCTCGTGAAATGTATAGGTTGTCTAGGTTGGGCCCATGAAGGCTGAACCAGCTGTGATACACAGGAGTTGGATGACTTCTTTTGCACGAGATGCAACATCACACGGTAAATTCCGGGGCAATATCGTATATAGTATACGGTTTAACCTATGGGTCAGGGCAAAACCGGAAAAAGTAGTTATTTGTTTTTTCATGTTTCAAAATTTCCATGCTGGACTGGGAGCGAAAGAAAAACATAGAATGTATCAGCTGCTTCTCTTCCCGGGCATACTGTAAAAGCCAGTTAAGGGACAAAGTTTTTATTGGCGTTTTTGCGGGCGATGGCTGACCCCCTGTCAGTCTCTCACCATCATTATAATACCTCCAAATTTTTTCAAATGTGACATCAGATGGTTTTACAGCCTTTGGTGTTCTGCCTACCCCATAAGGGATGGAGGCGTGAAGTTATGTATGTTACTTTTTCAATGAAATTGTCTTCTTCCATTTTTATCAACCATATATTTATTGTAATGGGTACGTAATGAGTCTGACTAAATATACATATATGCTGATCAATGATCGGTTTCAATATTGTATCTTTATCCAAAATCCTGCTTTGTAAACATTTAAAAGTATGGGCATTGCCATGACAACCAAAACCCAGATTTGTTCTTGTATGAAAAAAACTTGGATTTTAGATTGAGTTTCGATATTGAAACCCACCGTTAATACCTTTGTTTTTTGAAACGAATGAACTACATGCCCAGAGCCTTAGCTATACGGCTTTGACCCGGTCTCCCATATTATTAAATGTGCAAGAAAAGAAGTCACTTTTTCAAGTGCTATTAGATAAATACCTGGCTTCATTGATTAGATTTAAAAAGGATTGTGTTTTACATAGACAGCGAAACCAAGTTGCAAACATTTTTCAGCGACATCTAGTGCTGACTGTGGCAAACAAAACGCCATATCAGATAAAAACGTGTGTCATAATCATTTTATAATTACGTGACCGTGGAAATAGAGGTTATGGGATATTGTGGGTTTTCAAAATCCATTGTATTTTTTTGTTGTTTTTCTTTTAGGTATATAAAAGACCATGGATTTTTGTGTTTATATCATTATTACCATGTATGTGTATGAATCGAGATTATAAGGGTTTTGATACAAATTGTAAACGCAACATTTTTATTTATTAATCTTATAAAATACCAACAGAAATATAAAAATGTAAATTTATTTTATTTTCGTATTGCCATAGTTTTTTATAACGCTAGGAAATGAGAGACCTTAACTTTGTTTGATTATCTTGTTTACGTTTTAAATAATGTACCTATACATAAATAATGTCTTTTATCTATTTTAAGTAGATGTAGGCAGGACCTGTAGGCATGTCTTCTGTTACCTAAGACACTAAAACTTATATTTAGATATTCTAGTAATTATTTTTCAGCAAAGCGTATAGTAAAAAAACCTAAGTATTTTTCTTTGTTACTATAAATATTAAAAAAAACTTACCAATAAAATAAAAGGACCCATGTTCGAACCTCTATAAAGCCTCTTTGCACCAGAATTTACAACTCTACAAATTGCACCCTTCTCAAACCGCACTGGCCATAAACAAAACCAGTTTGCGACAAATGAAAAAGTTCAGTGTACTCCTTGCTTTACATTATTTTCGAATACTGGCCACAATAAAAAAAATACGATGTAAAAAAAACACCATGAGTTCTTATTTTGACGTAGCGCCCAGTGAGGTGCGCGGGCAAAGTTAGACTGACCGGTTGCCCAGGCGCACACCGCTTATAATAATTATAGCAATTGTAGGCTTTTTGTCAGAGCCATCCATCTATTCTATTTTTGCGAGGCTTTTAGCCGGTTGAAGGTTGCTAATGGGGCAGTCGTAATGTAGACGAATTTGGAACGTCATGTTGACAATGTAAATTGGCGGGAAAATTTATTTGGTTTGTATTTTTTATAGGTCTGAATATTTTTAATCAACAGGACAACTACGAGTATATACTACTATACCTATGTAAAAGTTGCTTAAGAGTTACAGCTTACGAAAATATTTGTGATTTGTTTAAATGTCTTTTGTTTTTGTGGATAAGTCCTAATTTAATTTTTTTTCGACTAAGCTCGCGTGATCAACAATTTCAAATGGTGGTAAGTGACAAATTTTTAGGGTAGTAGATGAAAGGATAGAAACAGCTTTTACCATCTAAGATATCGACAAAATTTAGGAAGGGTCGTAACAAAGAGATCGCCATAAGAAAATTATAGAAAATATTTTAGATAATTTTTACATTCCAGTTTGTTTAGTAAAAGATAGCAGCGGTCACCATAATCTATGATCAGTTATATTGCTATAATTGTTAGGACAAATCTAAGAAAAAAAAATCTTAGAGGGTTCCGGAAACTGTGCAATATAAACATTCCAATGAAAGTAAATATCACATAGGTACTCTTTTGTTTTCTCTATGAAAAAAAACGGATATCTGTAAAGGCATCAAGGATTTAAAATACTTATTATTTACTTAAAACCACGTTTCTGGTGCTGGTTTTCTGGCAATACGAAATTTTAAGATAACAGGATTCTTTATTTACGATTTCAAATTATGACCGTGCTTTCATAGCCAAATGCAAAAGAATAGGGTTCTCATTTATGAACGTGTTCAACTTGAGCAATTTGGACATGCATGATCAATCAGCAGATGCCGTCGAAGAAGAAGTAAAAAAAAATCCTTCTTATAACATGCCAGTGTCTGCCTAAATCTTTACTTACAAACACACCAAGGAGGCCATCACATTGTTTTTAAAAACAGATAAAAAACTATTAGTACAGGAATGGATTTTAATCTTAGTTTAAATTTGGAAGCTGACGATGATCAGTTCAAACCGTGGTCAACCGGCCTGTGAACTTGCAGAGCGAACAGGAAGCACTATTGTTAAACTGTTTATACGTTTCCATTGCCAGCACTTACGGTTGGATAAAACAGAAAAACAAAAAATAATTATAAAAGTTTATTTTGATAATGTTATCCCTTTTAAAATACAACCTTGTCTTCTTTACCTTTTTATTTTATCTTATTCTTTGCTCAAAATTTTAATGGAGCGTAAGATGCGAATAGAGTCTGGCTAACGAAAGTAGACAATGGGGGATTTTGCAAACTTTTTATATGGCAACTTATTCTGGTGTCACTGTTGTCAATCGAACGGTTGTTGGTGGATTTGGTAATTGAGATTTTGGAATTTTAATATAAAAAAAAAATTATAGTTTCATAACCAATGTAGGAAACAGCGATAGGTACCAGTGACTCTGACCATATAGAATTGCTGGATTCAGATTTTGATTACAATGAATAAAAATAATTATTGTATTTTATTGTTTTATTTTTTAGCCTGATTAAAACTAGTTGCCTATCATTTTAATTATATACTTCTCATCAAAAAGTAGGACAGTACCAATATTGTTACTTTTTAAGATAATTTTATTAAAAAAATTAATCAAGTACCAGTCATGTTTGTTTAATCTATATGTGTCATATTTTTTTTTTTTTTTTTTAATTTATTAACGGCATGGATACAGGTCCTTAAGCCTATATGTGTCATACTATAGTCGGGGTTACCATGATGGGATTCTTTTCAATTCGCCAGATTTTTTAATTATCTGCTTTCATTAGCCAGACTATATAATATTTAATTCTCAAGCCATATGAATTTATGAGAGACACAAAATCGTCCCTTTAGGTATTTAATGAGGTATATATTAATCAAAGTTACTAGCATATGCTATAATAACATATTAGCCCAGTTTATTACAAATCATTGGTTACGCGTTGTTTTAACTCGTTATTTCTGTAAAATAAGCATAATCAATGATAAATCTCAAAGCATAATAAAACACAATATAATTATCAAGATTTCAATGGAGTAATATATTCATTCCTGTTCCAATTCTGTTTTCACAATTTTAATGTTTACCTATATTCACCGGCTGCGCTAACAACAGACAAGTAATGTATAATGGAAACAAATCAAACCATTCATTACCACCAAAACTACAGCTGCCCCACGAGGCATCGAACCGTAGTCATCACGTCATAATCAACCATTGTGGCATTTAACCACCGAACCACGACGATACTGTTATTAAATCATTTTATTAAAGCTAAACGAAAATATACAAGGTGTTCTTTTTGATATCCAATAACCTTTTTTTGATATCCATAAGGTTTTGTTCCTTACTAAAAAATAATACTTTTTGCCAGAGAATATGTGATTCAAAAGTGCATACTTTCCAAGATATCATGAGTTCATAAATTATCACCCTTGTAAAGTCTCTTTAACATGCACTCAATAGACGCGTGTCACTGAAGTCATACAATAAAAAACAACAACATTTTAAACGTTGAGGAACGTTGCATACAATGTACAACGCAAAACGTTGCGAATTATACCTGTGCATAGCGATAAAAAAGGGATAGAAAATGCCACGTTGTCATAATTCGCATAAAGATGCATTACATAAGATGTTTTGACTTTATTGAATTACTAGCTGCTGCCCGCGACGTCGTCTGCGTGAACGCTATGCAGCACCAAACGCACCTACGATTATAACACTGCTAGCGTGATAATATGTAGCCTATATGTTGACCCGACTTCTTAACTATCTTCATGCCAAATTTGAAGTAAATCCATGCAGTACTTTTTGAGTTTATCCCGGAAAGACAAACAGACAAACAGACAAAAATTCTAAAAACTATATTTTTTGTTTCTGTTTCGATTGTAGATCATACCCCAAGTATTCTTTTAAAAAAATATTCAATGTACAGTTTTGACTTTCCTACCATTTTATTATATGTATAGATTTTGTATGAAAAATAAAAACAAAACAAAATTAAATTTGATTCTATTACATGGTCCCATTATTACTTTAGAGTTAAAATGGGAAATCAAGCGGAACACCTTGTATAGTCTGCCGGAATTGTGGGTGAAAATTAGTCATAATGATATAATTGTTTCGTATGTAAATCTATTGTTTTTATTTTGACGTCCTTGTTGGTGTAGAGGTATAGACGATGCCTTCAATGTACCTAGATCCCGGGTTAGAATCCTGGTAGAGCCACAACATGTGCGTGATGGCAACACTCAACGCAGACAGAACTTCCATCCCTATATAGTGGATTTACCAAGAAGTCGAACAAAACGCTTCGATAGTTCCTTTTTGGTACGGATTGCCAAGGTGTGGAACAATCTGCCTGCGTCTGTTTTTCCTGACCAGGACAGTCCTGGAACTTTTAAGTGTCGAGTGAATAGGTTTCTCGTCGATGGACGTGTAATACGATAGTCTTCATGCGCACTTTCCATCAGGTGGCATGGAATACAAACGTCCTATCCTTACAATATAAAAAAAAAAAAACTCAAATAAAAATTTAGAGCGTACCCTTAATCTGAAAATTTAATCCTTTTACCCCATATCCATTTACTTTTGGATGGAGCAAATTCTATTCAAATTAAGAACATTCATCTCAAATAAACAACAATACAACAAGATTAATAAGCCAGGATTTAAAAGGATACACTCATAAATAAATATGAACCAAGGATCTCTCCGAGTGAATGTCCATCTTGTCGCTCTGTCTTTCAGTATGTTGTCGCAAATTTATACTTAATATCCAAAACGTCCAACAAATATTTTATAATAGCCGCCCTCGCCGCACTCGTCGAAGGGGTTGGTGATCTAGGCGAACGTTACTGTCTATTTTATGGTCTGCAATTTCTCAGGCACCATTTTCAAAATCAACAATTTAAATGAATAAATATTTCTTTATGCAGCGGTGTTGCATTGGCAGTGCTCGACTGCGGCGTGTGAGGTAATACTTTAAAATAAAAGTTTTCAAATAAACTGTCTGCTGATTTCACTTCCCGTTTGCGTTCGCTCCCGAACGGTCGTGTCTGCGGCCGCTCCCGAGTGTTCGTATTGCGCTGCCCTTGTTCCCTCCCCCGCACTCGTGCGGGTCAGGTGCCAAGTTAAGCTCTTTCGGAAAGTTTTCTCTTGTGGAGGTTGTGTGGTGTCGGGGCTAATTCATCTGCCCTTTTCAGGGCGGACCCGACTGCTGCCGGCCGAAGCATCGCTGTTCAGGTGGATACGTAACCGTGCCAACGAAGCCTGATCGTCCGCCGTTCACCGGCAATAGGTCCGTACTAGGTAGTTTTCTTTTTCAGTGCAGTTTGTCGTCGATAGACTC
Source organism: Stenoptilia bipunctidactyla (assembly GCA_944452665.1). Taxonomy (NCBI): domain Eukaryota; kingdom Metazoa; phylum Arthropoda; class Insecta; order Lepidoptera; family Pterophoridae; genus Stenoptilia; species Stenoptilia bipunctidactyla. The sequence continues at coordinate 24,848,039 of OX101729.1, read as the reverse complement.
TTTCAGCCCAGCATTATGCCTCGTCACCCTGAGTGTACCGAGCATCAATGCGAAATCAATCGCCGTCGCATCCGTAATCTTGAAGAGAATAGGAGAGGTCTCCTTGACTCTATTGAACGCCAAGATAAACATAACATATTATGAAGGTGAATGCTGGGCTTCAGGCTCAGATCACTTCCTTGCAGGAGGAATTATCCTCTCGTCCCTCGTCCACAGAATTCAGTCAGCTGTCTTCAGTTTTCAGCCAGTTGTCCAGCGATAAACAATCACTGGAAGCTCAATATGCAGCCGAGAAGGAAGCCCTTCTCGCTCAGATCGAGTCCTTGCGAGAGCAATCGTCCGCTCGTCCTCAGGTCGCCTCTTTTTCACAGGGGTTCCAAACTGATTCTCCGGCGTCTCCAGATCCCTCTGAGTACGTCGATGCTCTTTCAGATTTTATGTCGCATGCAAACGGAAAGCTACCCCGCCGGGTAGTGATTCCGACTCCGCTCCTTTAGTTCCAGAATCTCCTGCTCCGTTCACCGAGGTTCGCAAAAAGTCCAAGTCTAAGAAGAAGAAGCAAGATGCTTCTTCGACTTTATCTCCATCCGTTTCAGCTGCTCCAGCTGCTGCTCCTGCTCCGAAAAATGTCGCACCGGCGTCTGCTCCTGCGCCTTTTGTTTCAGCGATCCCGGCGTCACAGCCTACGTCGCATACAGATTCGGCTCCGCCGAAAGTCAAGTCTCCGCCCCCCGTCTTTCTACGGGACAAGAGCCGCTGGACCGAGGTCTCAGCTCTCTGCGGAACTCACAGTCCAAAGATCCAGTATAGTAAGGCATCCAACGTGGGTGACTCTATTAAGATCTTAGTCTGTTCCATTTCCGATTTTAGGAATCTTACTCGGCTTCTTGCTGATCAAAAGCTCGAGTACCACACTTACGCCCTCCCTGAGGAGCGTAAGATTCGTGCCGTCCTCAGGAACGTGCCGTTCGAGCTCTCGAACGAGCAAATCCAAGAGGACTTGTCTTCTCAAGGCTTCCCCGTCGAATTTGTGCACAAAATGCACAGCCGCCGAGGCAAGCAGTTCCCACTTGCGTTAGTAATCCTAGCGAAGAGCCCGCAAGGGCAGTCCATTTTCAGAGGCAAGCCCATCGTGTGCGGTCTCTCCAACATCTGCGTCGAAGCTCCACACAAGCGTGGTTTCCCAAACTGTTTTGCTTCCCCTAGGTGCGTCAAGTGCCTAGATCCGCATGGGACTAAGGAGTGCTCTCGCACTCCCGAATCGCCCACCGCTCCGTCCTGCGACTTGTGCGGCCAGACAGGCCACACAGCAAACTTTCGCGGCTGCCCCAAGGCACCGCGTGCTGCCAGGGCTACCGTGAAGCCCATCGAGAACTGGAGAGAGCGACCGCAGCCTAGCTCGGACGCCCCTCCAGTCAGTTCAAAGGCCCCTAAGGCCTTGACTTCTATCGTTCCAGGTCAGCGCAGCCGGGTCGCGACTCAATCGCAACCGGCCGCCAAATCGGCTTCCCAGTGCCAGAACGCAAAAGGTTCTCAAGACCGCATGACGTTCTGGATCCAGCTCGCTCCCATCGACGAGATCCTGGCTTTCGGCGCCGCTCTCGACGCCAGCCCAGAGGGTTTCAACGGTGCTCTTCCGGTCCTAACCAAGTTCGCTCCCCTTATTAGGAAACTCCAGCAAGCTCAACGTTTCTAAACGTAGTCCTTCATTCCAGCATTCCTATCTCAGAGTGAGTCTGATCACTCTAGATAATCTCTTAGTTTCAGCTTTGTCATTTCTGCTAGTCTTAGCTTCTGAATTTCTCGCTTTCAGTTCCTTTTGGTGGCAGCCGTCCGGAGGCAGCTCACTGCGCAGCCTCTCTCTCCAATTGGCTGTCGCTCCGATGAAGACTAATGGCCGCAATCAAGGTGAGTCAGTAAAGGGGGATGTTTAGTGGGTATGATCGGCTTCACTGAGTGAGTCTCCACACTGTCTGGGCATTCTATTTTCCGTTAGCCACTGGGGTTAACAGCTTATAGAAAGCCCATTGGTCCGTAATAGGATTCATCCTCCTCCCGCTAAAGCTTGCTTTACTGGTTAAAGCTTGTTTTAGGGGGTGCCAAAACTTTCTGTGGCGGAGAAACAAAAAAAAAAAACTGTCTGCTAAAATACTATTTATTTTGATTAAATGTATTGTTTTTTGTAAATAATTTTTTAAAATTCTGATAAGGAATGTGACTGTCTGGGCTGAAAACGTTAAAACATAAAAGGGTCCTGCTGGCATGAAAAAAGTCTCACAGGCGATTCCTCATAAAATAATAATAATTTGAAAGAAGTATAAATGATTTTTTTATGGTACTAAAATGCCTCCAATCGGGGCCGTATACCATTGGTCTGACCTTCAAACGGCTGAGGGTACTGCTGGAAAGTAACTTATGATAACTTTCTTAAAGTATTTTTTTTAATTTATACATTTTGAAAGGAACTAAATACTACGGACGTTAAACTGTAGCTGTAGATGGATTTAAAAAAGGGTCCTTCTGCTGCGTATACGGGCATCTAAGGTCGAGTCCAGCCAGTGAAGGAAATGAATTATTTTAAACTGGCTCGGATCTGGGTAACCCCTATAGAACACCCCCTAGTTCCACCCTTTGATCTCCATTACATATGAGAAATAACACAGCTTACTTTGGTGCCACAAAGTTGGTGTCAGTTTTAGATAAATAATTTCATTATCGTCATCATTCAGCCAGGAGACGTCCTCTGCTGGACATAGGCCTCCACCAAGGTTTTCCACGTCGCTCGGTCCCGCGTCGCCCTCATCCAGCGTTTACCGGCGACTTTGACTAAATAGTCGGTCCATCTTTAATTTATTATCACCCAATTAATGTTGCAATGAAATCCTGAAATCCTTCGATTTCTCGATAAAGGCAAAATGCGTTTGCGTGCACTTTACCATAAATACAGATTTTTGGTTTTAATGAATTGTTCCATTGTTCAAATAAAATCTTTTCGACAGATCTCTGGAAAGGAGCCCTACATTAATTACTGAAGGGAGTTTCGGTCTGGTGGTTATAAAAACCTGTGCATTGAGATTTTTATCCAATCCTTTGAATGGGTTGAAGGATACTTAATATGTGGCTCGTTAACATATGATCTGATTTCTACAGAGCCAAAGGTCCCGTTAGTATGAACGGGTCAGTATCGACATAGACCAGACTACGACTTCAAACAGTATTTTATAGTTAAATTTATTGCTTATCATTGCTTCTGTGATGACGTATTACTATATTTTCTAGTATGAAAGCGGTTTAACAAAACACATGCTCGTTTTCCAATTAAGCATAAAATAAAATAAAGAGAATCTTTGCATTTTAGTAACTTGTATTCTACAACGGCTTTACACGAACTATCCTACTAAGTAATATTATAATTGTGAAAGTGATAATGAATAAAAGTAGTCTACGGCTAAGTCTTTTATAACTCTTCTTGCCCGATTTAATCGACGTACAGCGACATGTATCGCATAAAAGCGAACTAAAATTTTGTATATTATAAATGTGAAAGTTTGGATGGATGGATCTATGCACGTCCGGATATTTGTTCCTCTATCACGGCAAAACGGCTTAATGGATTTGGGTGAAATTTGGCATAGTGATAGTTTATAGTCTGGAATAAGAAATAGGCTACTTTTTATCTCGATATTCCCGGGATTAAAAATGGCACTGGTAAAACCGCGCGAAACAGCTAGTAACATAATAATAACAATAACATAAATTCACAACCTATGAATATGAGTGATTATTTATTATATTATTTTATATAGTATTTTATTAAATTTTATGAAAAACTTGTTCGTCCCTAAGCCCGTGTGTTATCATCTTCAACCTCATTTTCGCTTACAAACAGATCGAATGAGGTCGAACGCTAGGAAAACAATAAAATAAGATCCATTGGGACTTCAAAGACGCCGACAAAAAAGGCCGTCATTGATATCTCATAACATCCGTCAATTATAAGTCTGTTAATGTTATAAGTATTTTATCCCACCCAAAACATTAGTTATACCTCATACGCAAGCCATCCGCGTGACGGCCACTGCATCCGACATTACAATTTGTGCGTTATTAGCAGCATTGTTAAACCAACATAACTTGCCTGTGATAATACTAATGTAAATTACGTACTTGTCTCATAAATCATTTTAAAGGGCTTAATTTGAGGTCATTTGTGGGACAGATTGAAGGCATGTGCTTATCATAATAAGGTTTGATTCTATGGTGCCTTTTTATATAAACTTAAAGTTTTGACTATTAATTTTGCAGCTATACCGGCTGCTAAAAGAAATCGCTTGGCCGCCCACATTTTCCGAAATTTGTGTTTTTATTTCCTTTTGCCTTTATTGTATTTTTTTTGTTGGCAATAAAATTTTAAAAAATAAATAAATATCAAAATACAAAAAATAATAAATATGAATTACGATTGCCTGGTAGAAATTGGGTAATAGCGATAAGGGCGGTTATTTGTACGATATTTATTTGTGTTATATCAAGATTTATGCTAGTGAACAAAAAGGATGATTGACACTGCCCGAATTTTTTGCCTATTTCTGTCTCTCTTGCCTTGCTCCCAAAACGACTGTCAGTAGTGTCAGGTCTTTCTCGCATAAAAATTCGTGTAGTTTTTAGATACAAAATTACACAAGATTATGTTTAAGGGAGGCCTTTGCCCAATTTTGGGACACCCAGGGCTATTAATAATAATAAGGAGTTATACCCCCAATCTTACACACCTCGTTAAAACTACTTTCAATGCCTCATAACTCATATATTCTATTACAGAAAACTGCCATAATGAACACATGCCGACTTGTCCGGAAATTTATATCACTTTGATAGTTTATAACTTTATCTGTACTACTGTTTGGCCACAAGCCCGCAGTAGTGCAAATCCCACCCTGTAAAAAGGAGGTTCTTTTGAAGAATATGATGAAAATAATAATAATGTTTGCCAGAATTTTAAATTTAGCTTTACGAGACTCCTTTCACTAATTTAGCAATCTAAGTTCGCGGTGTTTTAAGTGACTTTTATAGCATATTGCATATCATTAGAAAGAGGAAAGACTAGAGAAGTTTCCAAGAAATTGGAACATCCTGGTCATTGTTTTTTACTTTTTTACACCTACGCATGTAAAGCCAAAGACTTAATTTATTGTTTTTCTCTTCCGAAACTTTGTAAGGCAATAAAACAAAAACTAGTTAAGGGATATTGATTTAGGGGTTACATTAAGCATTAAACAGTACCTACAGATTTAAACAAGCTTAAAATTAGCTGTCTAAAACTTTTTTTATTCTGATTTCGGGGTGATAAACAAAGAAAGTATAAAAATGATTAAAAAAAGAACGATATGAATTTTGAAGTTTAAATGGCCATTAATGCATAGCAGATTGCTTACTCTACAGGACTTATCAATTGGGCCGGCCGCCCGGCCGGTGCACCTAACAGCCTGTACGTATACCTAATATTTAATTAAAAAAAAAAAATTAAACCTAATTCTGACTAGGTATAACAACTGCACAAAACATTTAACTGATATAAATAAATAAATATTTCTGACACTCACACAACATTAACTAGCCCAAACTAAGTTTCTTAAAGAACTTGTGTTATGGATACTAGATAACAGATAAACTTAAGAAATATATAAACATACATATTGAATAAGTACATATTTTTTATTAGGATAAACTTAAATAAACATATAAACATCCATGACTTGACGACTAATATCTGTGTTCATCACACAAATATCCGCCGCCGCCGGGATTCGAACCCAGGACCTCTGGCATAGAAGGCAATGTATGTTACCGCTACACCAGCCGGTCGTCTTACCGGTCGTGATATGGTTCTAAGCTCTACTAAATTAATAATTTACTGCAAAGAATCCTTCAGATCTTAACAAATCAAACACTTTCTTAAAAGACTATATTAAGCACTTTCAATTGTTTGCCATGACATTGATTTTATCGACACAACCACGTGTGCTACGGTAATGTAATATTAATAAGTATGAACCCCCAACAATAGGGTTGAAGTAATTACATATTGGTTGAAGGGTGGCGAACAACGACCTTTGCTACTGGCCTTCCACACTTGTCAGTATTCAGTCGAGATTTTGGTTGTTTTTGTAAATTTATAATTTTATATTGGCACCTATACTTATATTATAAAGAGGAAATTTTTAATAGATTTTGGTTTCTTGGGACCGCGGTCCGGAAAGCACCTTTGAATAAAAATATTAATTTCGAGTGTCATTCGGGACCACAACTAAAATAAACAAGTTTTTGCTTTGGAAAGTAGGGTCAACAAAAAGACACAGTGAATAAATTAAAACTATATTTGTCAAACAATAAATGGCAGACGCCTAATACTTCTGTATAAAACATCTTCTTTATTATATTGAATAATCTACTGCAACATAATATGTATAGAATACACTTAAAAATAATAAACTGACATAAAAATATTAATAAGATATAAAGTCAGTCTTACATGGATAGCAATAATTATTAGAATATAATCAACAGTTTTATCAATAATTAAATAAAATCAATATTCTTCTTCAAATATTTTTTTATTGATCTTTTCTGTTATGGTTATACTTTCAGCAGTACTTTTTGAAATATTTCTAGAAATGTTTAGTTTTGCACTGTGAAAATTGCTGTCTTTTTTAATGCCATCAAGAAAGAGGGCATCAATTTTGGATTTTGGCATCAAATATTTTTTTACATGTTTATTTTCGCGCTTCAACGATGTTATTTGTTTTGTGATCTTCATATCATTGGTACAGCTACGTGCATTAACATGTACACATTTCGCAACTTATTTGGTTGTGATTAGGTTCGAATTTCAATGAAAATGTATACATATAATAAGACGTGACTGTACACCATAATGTTGAGTAATTATCATTTTCTAACTACGTATTGACAATGTAGTTTAGTAACCCATCGCCTTATAAAAGAGAAGACAATATGTATGTAAGAGAGAGATAGGACTACGTTCTCCAATGACTCTCTATGTTCCCTACTCGTAGATGTATTGTTATTTTATTGTATAGCTACAACTAGTCACTGAGACTAAGATATTATTTTATACCGGTCGGTACTAATACGAGTAATTCATGCAGTGTTAATCAAAATAATTTGTCTTAAGTTTTCGCGATTCATACTTTTAAATAAAACACTTTTTAACCGGATTAATCGCGTATATTTACATTTTAAATTTTAACTCGACGTTTCGATGTCTTTGTGACCACGGAGTCTGCAGACACCGAAACGTCGAGTTAAAATTTAAAATATAAATATACGCGATTAATCCGGTTAAAAAGTGTTTTATTTAATCAAAATATTATATAACCTTTTTTGCGATCTGTACTCTACCTTATGTTTCTCTTGTGGTCCCGAATGACCCTTCAAATTAATATTTTTATTATTGTTATTACCCATATTAAAATAAACTTATATTACTTTTATATTAAAGAGAGGCTATTATTTTAGTACTACCAGAGTACTAGTCTCTGGTACTACTAATATACAATGAACAGTTTTTAGATATTAAGTTATAAAAAGCATTATGTAGATGGCGTAATATTCAAGGCTTACGTCAGAGACTTTAACGAGCGAATGTCATCGTCAATTATTTTTGTCTTAAATTTTTAACCGACTTCCAAAAAAGGAGGAGGTTCTTAATTCGACTGTATGTTTTTTTTGTGTCTTTGTTACACGATATTTCCTGTGATATTTCGGACAATTATGAATCGATTTTGAAAATTCTTATTTCATATGATAGAGAATACTTCATAGTTGGTCCCATTTAAATTTCATCAAAATCTGTTGAGTACTTCATTGAAAATTTAAAATTTTTGAAAAGATATGTATGATTTCGGAGAATGTTTACATTGATGACATTATAACTCAGCCAAAGTTTTGACGTGAAGTCGGTTTTTCAACCGACTTCCCAAAAAGGAGGAGTTTCTCAATTCGTCGTATGTTTTTATTTCTTTTTTTTGTGTCATTGTTACACGATATTTCGGACAATTATGATTTGATTATAAAAATTCTTTCATATGGTAGAGGATACTTCATAGTTGGTCCCATATAAATTTCATCGCAATCGCTTGGGTACTTCATTAAAAATTTCAAATTTTTGAAACAATATGTATGATTTCAGAGAATGTTTAAGTGGATGACATTATACTTAAGTCAGCCAAAGTTTTGATGTGAAGTCGGTTTTTGAATGCACTTGTTGATTATCTTTCGTAATTTTTGACATAATACTGTGGCATGAAGGGTATGAATACCATTATAATGTAGATTAATTAACTTATTATTTTTTTATATACATACATTCACGCCTGTATCCCTAATGGGGTAGGCAGAACACCAGAGGCTATAAAACCAGAGGCAATAAAACCATTATTTTTTTAAACTGCGAATAAAACTAACTTTGAATCACCGTGCATAAGTACCGAGATACGTTTTTTTGTCATCGGTGACTTATCTCACGCAAGCGAGATGTGGTCGAAGATGATATCATACGGGAGTAGTAAGGAACTGGGTCTTTATGAAACATTGCAGTACATTACGTGCCAACGCTGCATCACGCGTTCGAACGCGCGTTTCATACAAAACTGCAACGTCCGTACCAAACCTTCGTTCGCTACGGACGTTCGGAATGCGCCAAGCGCCGCGTATGATACGCGCTTACGGTACGGAAAATGTTAAGAAAGCTTGTATGTTCGAATCTCTCTTAGTAGGTGTTATATAAAGCTATAGGTAGGTGTGCCTATTTGAAGATACGAACGTACGGTACGCGCGTTCGAACGCGTAACGCATCGTTGGCACTAAGCACTAATGCAAGGAACACATCACCGTCAGAGCAATGATATTTTGCGGCTTTATATGATGCGTACTTCGCCAGGCGAACTTAAAAAAAAAGGTCCAACCACAAAGCGGGAGTAACTCTGATTATTCGCCGTCTAGGACCCGCTTATTCACGGTCGGTAGGGCGAAAAGTATTTAAATTTACGTAATGTTGTAGGTACAGTCAGCTACAAAGGTTGATTGTGCTTAAATAACGACTTATATTGATTAACTTCTATGTATAGTTTTAATTATAAAATATAGAAGTTAGTCAATCATAATCATCGTCATCACAACTCCGTGTAATGAGCCCACTGCACTGTTGGTGGATGTCAGATATTTCAGGGTACCGAAATGGCTTCTGACAAACCCTAAAGGCAACTGTATACAGCACCCGGGACCGACTGCTTAACGTGCCCTCCGAAGCACGGAAGTCATCGTGAGAAATGATTGGTCGGCGGTCACCCATCCTAATACCGGCCGCGCCGAGCGCGCTTAACCTGCGATATCGTTTGATATGCACAGTAACCAGGTCGCCACGACAACTTCAGTTAGTCAATATTAATAGTTAGTCATTATTAATACAATATGGAGAAAAGCGACTTTGAAAATTTCAATGTGTTAATCAACTTGTGATGCTGACTGTACATGTCACACTGACCTTTGGAAAAAGTTGTCCGCGTAGGTTTGACCCTTCCGGTCCTGCAGTGACGAATAAGGGTGACGTAAAAATGACTAATCGAAGTGACATAACAAATTCGAATTTGTAAATTGTAATTCTATTGAAACTGTAATATCCAATTTGAAGGTCTGTCAAAAAAGTTGGGAATCATCTCAAAAGTCCGGGGGCACTTCAGGCCTGCCCAGCTTTTAATTAATACACACCTCAAGTGCGATCATGTATAGAGTATCTACTACAGTCATCTTTGCGATGGTTCAGCCAAATATCAACTGAAAGCGACGGACTCCGTTGACCGAAGAGCTGGCGGGGCAGCCTTTTGCATGTGGCTGGCATGCTACTTGGGCCCCCTACTACCTGCGGTCGGCCAGCGGTGCACCGTGCTTCGGATCCCGCTACCCTCCAAAACGAGTTACCCGGTGAGTCACTATCCTACGAGTTGAAAACAGTTCTCCAATGCAGCATGATTACTCAGACCTACCCTCCTAAATGGCTTAACTAAACATCATGCCGGAACGCGACTAAGTCACTTGGCGGCATGGTTTTGTCTAGTGGGTGGTGACAAGCCGCGGCCGAAGCCTACCACCAGATGATACCGCTCGTTTAGCGCCACCCAGGGACCACGTACAAGGCATCGAGGGCTAAACCTTGCGGACGCGAGCAGTTTTCAGTCCCCATAAAGTAGTCGCACCTGTGATACTGTAACGTTTAAGAAGGAGGCAGCTGAGAGGGATCGGTAAAGATCCTAGTAGAAGAAGACGTCAAGGAGCTCTGAATAGCACTGCTAGGACAAGCAGAGCCGTCCTTAGGCGTCAAATTTTGCCCCAGGGTGAGGCGCCACAGGTGCTCGCGAAATTTAATTATTTCGGAATTTTAAGATCGACAGTCTAATCACCCTGTATATAGGTACTAATACAGGCTGCCGCCAAATTATATGATTTTAATATTTTCCTGGATGTTTTGGTCATGAGCCCGTTTTTTTTATCTTAACATGATTTAATGTCTAATGCGATTGCGAAAAACGAATATACTCGTATGGTAGCAAACTAGACAAAAAGTAAGGCATTCTACACGAATTTAGTCGATATCATTTACTTCAAAAACCACGTTTGTATAATAAACGTGGTGCTGAGTACTACTACAATCGCTCTGGTTTTGTTCATGTGCAATTTGCAAATAAAGCAAACAGGCATATTAATAAAAAAATAGTATGTTACGTTTGTCATTCTGTATTCAATTTCATTAATCTTTTGATGATAATATTTTTATGTTATTTATTTGTCATACCTGGAGAAGCGAACTTATTATTTGTTATTTTATTAAAATATAATGAAAAATCAACATGAAAATAATGATGTTTTTCACAATTTAAATGAGTTATCGAATGTATTCAAATCAAAAAGAAACTTGACGAGTAAAAGAGGTTCTATTCAGTTTTGACAGCAGAACAATCTGTTACTCTTACGTCATATCAAAAGACCCGTATTGAACTCTATAAGAATGCAAATTCATATGCACCGTTTTGTGTTGTGAGACATCTAGTTTAGCAAATACATATAAATCCACGGTCTCTATAAGTAAAGACGACAAAACAAAATGCTATCTTTCTTTACACACAGACCATTATGCTCCTAATCGCAATAGACATATTATTGTGGACAAACAGCTCGGTACTGTCAACCCCAAACACCATTACAAAAAGTAAACTATAAAAGCCCTACACCACTAGCCACCATACTTACCACCCCCTAGATACACCTCACCACTCAGTCAGTCACTTCATTGCCTTTCGCCGTGGTACTCTATAGCTCGTTTCCCCGCGCGCCATTCTATAAAAAAAAATCCCGCCTTATTTTGCTCGCTGACGTTTTAGTGTTTTGTTTTTTTCGAAAATTTTAAGTGAACTTTGAAATTTCATTGACTCGAAAGGAAAGTTCTGTTATTTTAAATACAATAATAGTAAACAATTTCTGATGACAATAAAGAAAATCGATCTATTTTTCATTTGACTGTTTACTTGAACACTGAGTGAAAAATAAAATAAAATAGCTTTCGTTTTAGACCCGCATTCCGTTGACATTAAGATTTATAGTTTTGTTTTTAACTGTGGGAAAGAGATAATAATGTTTAGAGTGAGACCGTTGGAGGACAGGTGAAAGTGAGGATGTGTTTGACGAGGCATGGCTCTGAAGAACTTGCAGTTGCTGCGTCCCTTGAGAACAGACATGGTTTCCCACCACCGCCACGCGACGCCCTTGAGGGCCCCACCTACGGCGCTCTCACGGACCATTTCAAGATCAGCGGAGACTCTCGTGCAATTGACAAAAAATGGTAAGACAAATAAATCAAAAGTGAAAATAATATAATCTTTGCATTTAATGCTTACTTCTGCTAATATTGCATGATAAATATTTAAGTTAAAGCATTTCTTTATGTTTCAATTCCATAACAGAGGTTATTAATAGACTTAACTGTTATAATAAAGTATTAATTTGACGTATACTTAGCAGGTATTCTGGATTAAGACATAAGAGAAGGTTTAATTGAATTTAATTGAAGGTTTAATATTTTTCTCAGTATCGATCCCCAGCATGCACTGTTTTAATGTTTCGCAAGAACGGATCCGCAGGTTGCAACAAGTTTTTAATAAATTTCAATGAAATGGTGTAATACAAATAGAATTAAAAAAAAAATAAGATATCAGTCTGCTTACACCATGGTAACATGTTCCTGAATAGACACTGAATCGTCAAAATTAAAAAGTAAATTAAGGCGAGGGCGCAGCGTTTTACACTTTTTTGAACGATAATATAGCCAGTAATATGTACATGTTGTGTCTGAAAAAAAATTCACAAAAAATAACTATATAACCAACCGCTGTGTAAAAATAGAAACATGATTAATGAAAATTGTCTCGATAAAAAAAAGTCACAAACATAACACTAATTTAACATTACAAACGCATATTGCTACTAAATGCCATAATGGATTCATGTAAAACTTACATTAAATTCGATTTCTCACGTCAGCGAAATTCGCTAGCTAAAAAGTACGCACAAGAGGCCCTTGATTTTAATGCGGTTTTTTATGTAATATCGTCGTGGAAAATTATTCAAGTTGACTGAATTTAAACAGCTAAGAGTTATTCCATTATCCCGCCAGATTCGAAATATGCGATTCCATTCTGGCTATGTAAGCCATGACTCGAACCTAAAAAAAAGCTCTTATACCGCACATGGACACTCAACAAAAGCTATACGGAGGACAGTAGTTTCCTAGTAGGTACCTACTTAAATAACTGAAAAAAAAATAGCAAAAATGTATTATTAATTTAGTGCTTTTCATCTTCTTAGTAGGATCCGGTTTTATTGAATCCAAGATATAAAATAAATCTTTTTTTTACATTTTATATCGATGTTTCGGTATCTCTACCTACCCACAGACGTCACGGGAGAGGTATTATGAATTCTGAAAACTTAAGGCAATATAATATAAAATATTTGCAGTTCTTCTAAAATAATCCGGATTTGTAAGATTAGTACCTATGTATGACTTCGTGATTGTCTTGAGTGAGTCTACGGGGATTTAATAAGATTGACAATCGGGTGTATACAGGGTTAATTTTAATTAGCGCATAACCTCTTGCAGGCAGCCTCTCTACATCAATTTCAACAAAAAATTTTTCAACGACATTTTACAAATCTTGATAAATCACACAAAAATTTGAAAAAAGAAAAGCGTTTCTCCTAACTCTACATTTTGTAAGAAGTGCCTTCTATTATTTTCAAGCGATATTTTACTACGCAAGGTGCGTGGCATACCTGCGCTCATGTAAATAGAGTTACGCCTCTAAACCGAGGCCATAAATATTTTTTGTATGGAAAATCTAAAATTTTAAAAACTATTAATTTTAATAAGTTGTAGAACAAATGTTGTTGGGATTGATGTGGATAGGCTGCCTGCAAGAAGTGATGCGCTAGTTAAAATTAACCCTGTATAAACATCATTTTATTTACAGTTGCGAGTGTGTTAGGGTAAAAATAACTCTTTATACATAGGGCACGCTAAAAGTTTTGCACTTCTACCTAATCGGAACTACATATTTGAATTTCGAATAAGTATTACATTTTTTGAAACGGCTTGTAACCTTCTTATTAATAAAAAAAAAATTCGGGAGATGTCAATTGTTTTTATCACACATATACGGACGCCACGAAAATGGAATTAAGTGGAAAAGATTTTAGAGCGATGATTTTTAATAATTTAAAACGTTCTCACGCTGCGCAAGACTGTGCCGCTCGTCTTCAAAATGCTTTTGGGAGAGAAGCACTTTGAGCACCATGAGGCGATGGTTTGCTGAATCTGAGAGTGGTCGGACTACTTTGCATGACGAATTTCGTGAAGAGGGCCTCTCTTCAACTGTCATAGACGAAAACAATGTAGCTACTGTTAAACAGAATTCTCGCGGACTATTGGAGATTGGTAAGAGCCAAACACAGAAAACTTTACGCGAAGAATTAAAATTTCAGAAACATTGTTGTAGTTGGATCCCCCATGAACTGACAGCGGAGCAGAAGCGGGCTCGCGTGGAATAGTGCTCACCGATACGTACTGAAGTACGACTTCGGACATTCTAATGTAATAATTCTAATGCTGTTTAAGACAATCACAGAAGTGGATTTATTGTTTTGAGCGCGAAATAAACAGCAATCTTGTGAATGGGTGTTTGAAAATGAGAACAGAACCAACAAAAGTGAGGCCGGCGAGAAACGTTGGTAAAAAATGATCGCGTTTTTTATCTCAACTACGGGTCCCATCTGCACAATTCTATTTGAAGAACAGAAAAGTGTTACTACCATTTGTTTACCCAGGGTACCTATTAGAAGAACTTCGCGAAAGACCACAATAAAGCCGCGTTCTCCTACATCATGACAACGCTTCTTCACACATGGTCAACAAAACAAAGTCATTTTAGCTTCGGAAAAAGTATAACTCGTCACCCATCCTGCTTATAGCCCTGACCTAGCATACTGTAATTTCTGTATTTTTTCCAAAATCAGAGATTTGAAGAGAGGTTTCACTTTTACCAAGTCCGAAGAAGCAGTGATAGATGCGTTCAGATCTGTGGACCTCCTGTTTTAAAAACGGTTCGATCGCATGAAAAAAATTTTAAAATGTAAAGGAGAGTATTTTGAAAAGCAAATAATATTTTGCTTATAACATGTTTTTTTTTTTAAGTTACGCAAAACTTTTAGTGTGACCTACGTATTACCTCTAAAAGCGGAGGTGAACTTTAATAGTTATTTGACATTATAGGTACCTAATTAATTTAAAGCACCTATTTTTTTTCATTATTATTTATTATTATTTTCCTAATGACTATGCTTTATTTGACTATAATTTAATTGACTTACTTTGATCATGTATTTTTTTTTATTTTTGTTATTTGCCAATTTCAATGTATCAGAAAAACATAGTTTTATAATTATTAATTTGTACTTAATTTTCATAATTATTATTGCCTATGTATATATATATTTTTTAATGTTTTACCAAAGCATGTTGTCGTCACCTCTAAATATAATAGTGTTTAGTTATAGTAATAACCTATTTTTAAGAAGTGTAAATGTTAACATTATTGTATATATGCCTAAAATAAAACGTAGTTTATCTTTTGGTTGAGAATTGCGGTAACTTTAGGTTACCTATCTCAAAGGTAAACAAACATATTTGTTCAAGAAATAAAAGAAAAATATTTCGAACCGAGAACGTAGAATTACCCACGCACACGATAATTGATTTTCCGCTTGTAAATAAATACGCAATGATGCCAACATGGAAAATTATACTAAAATATTGATTATGAATGTGTACTTAGAATAATCATTATGTTTTATGTAGGGTCAAGGAGGCAACAGTGATTCGGATTTTTTTAGAAGGTCAAATATCCAGAAATTTTCGTAGTATTGATCTGAAATTTGTACGAATGTCAGTGTAACAACTATATTTTATCATGAATAGAAAATGATAGAAAGCTATGTACCAAAAACTGAAGAAAGAAAAACGAGCAGCTGTGTACTCCTATACGTACACAGTGGCTCTAATAGTATACAGTGACTCAGTAGTAGAAATAATGAACAAAAAACGTGAATTTATAATCAACATTTTTATTTATCCTATCGAGTTCTCCATTCTTCAGGTCTGCTGATAGAAATTTCTATAGAAATAAGCTATACCTTTGTACCTATTTTTCTGTTTATATATGAAGTACATCATTACATGTATGTACTTGCATAAATTGTGAAATAAATAAATTAAATTAAACAATATTAAATTTATGCTACTTAGCGACTTACCTTTGCAGCAAACTATAAAATAGTTTTTCAGGGTAGCATCTTGTTCTTCTGTAAATATTTTATAGACAGATTAGTTTGGTCCCAACTGGTCGGATGATAGATAATGCATTATTTCATATTGCCCATTAGACGCCAAATAAGCCTTATTGCTTTCTAAAGGAAGCGTTTTCTGTGCGTTAATGAGTCAGTATTCTCCTACTTAAAAAAAAACAATATAAAACTGTAGAAAAAATGGAAAAGTACTCAGTGACTCATGCATGAGCTACTGTGTACTTTTACAAATTGAGTCAGTGTGTACAGTCTGCAACAGAATTATGTATACCACCCAGTCTCTCTCACATATACAATGTGCATGCATTTTGTATATATAGTTGCAGACTGTACCTCACTGCCATTTTCAAAAAAAACCATCGCAGCAAGCAACATAAAAATCAAATTAGTTCTAACGCATGAAACATTCCAAAAATATCTATTTATTACGAAACGCTACATAGGGCCGCTATATAGTCAGGCTATACTTAACTGACTGTAAAACTGATTGTGATATTAATTGTACAACAAAAAATCAAAAATGGGTTAGTCATTTGTCTTTATTAATATGAAATTACCTTGGCAAGCTTAAGCTTGTATATCCAACGACTATCTACTGACAAACTAATACTCACAATAGTCATGACTATTAGTTTTATTTCAATATTCAAACTCAATTTTTAACGAAAAGCTATTTTTAAATTTTGATTGTCTCATAGTTTTATTACAATATTTAATGTCTATTTTTAACACATTCATGAATGTTATGGGTTAAGCAAAGCTCATTCTATCGCTTTAAGTCTAAGATGGTGTATTAAGATTTCATATTGTGTCCACTGTATCATCATCATCAGGTTCTGCACTCCGCTCGATCCTGCGCTGATCTCATCCAGCGTTTGCCGGTGTCCTTGACCAGATCCTCGGGACACCTTGTGGGGCCTCCCTACGCTGCGTATCTTTTAATAAATACAGGGTTCGATCTCACAAACAGAAGTTGCCTCTAGACCTATCTGTAAACAGGTTCGAATCCTGTTGAGTTTCTGGTAAAACTTTTCAAGGAACTTGCTTCTTAAACATAGGGCTATAGCCATCAGCCTCAGCCATAAATTGTTTAGCGGCTAATATAATTAGCCACAGTTAAAACAGCCTGTATATTGAAAAGTGAAAAATTAAGACAATACGTAAATCACTCAGTAAAATCCTCAACTTCCACAGGCAAAGACCTGATGAACCGCAAGTCAAGGAGTACGGAGCAGCCGGGCGGTGGCATGAGCAAGGGTGCCAGCTCCATCGCTCTTCCTCAGCTCGCCAAGATGACGAAAGAGAAGGATCAAGATAGCATTCTCAGCAGGAATGGCAGGTATGTTGATTTAATTCCAGAGTTCTGTTATTGATAGAATAGGCAAGATTAGGCTGAAAACTGGACGGCAGCGACAGCGGCGCTGGCAGTGACGCGGGGAATCTGGGCCGTTCCCGACGCCAGCGGGCGCTCAGGAGAATTTTCGCGGTTTCATACAAACTCAATATTTCTATGGTATCGCGGAAATCGCTGCCCACGCCGCCGTCCAGTTTGCAGCCTTACGGACTCTTCCATTTGTTTCTCAGACTACATGCGTACTCGTAGCATTAAGGGTTAACACAAAACGAGCTGACGAGTGTCTTGAGTTTTAAGTCTTGCACCTTGTTGGATGTTATATTTTATATTTTTGAGAATAGGGTGATAGTTTATAACAATTTTAACGCCTGTCACCTCAGTCGCTCGTGACAACAGTAAAACAGAGATTTTTCTAAAAACACATACTAAGTAAGTAAAATAAATAGAATCCCCAGAGAATCACACCAACTACATGGCCCCAAACTAAGCAGAGCTTGTGATATGGGATACCATGTACCGAACTAGGGGGGGACTTAGAATATAAATACATATATAGATAATAATAATAAGTTAGAACTAACATAACGTTCTACCCCGAAATACAAAAATTAAAAATCATTAATTTACTATACCTAGCCTCTGCTTTTGTACGTAAAACATTTTCAAAGCATACTTTTCAGTAAATGAAACTTCGAAACTAAACTTTTGTATCCCACTATTGATAAACTATTAAAATTCCCTTAAAACCTGCAGAGGTTCGGTAGCCAACAATGCCACCATTAGGCCTGATGGCAAACTTTCATTAATATTGAAAGTGGTAATTGGGCTCCGACGAAACGAAATGGGCGTTTGACCCTCGGTCATCACGCAAGCTAGCCTTTATAAGGAACACCCTTGGCCTTTTACGATAAAAGTTCCGAAGGATTTTTTAAATTTGGTTTGTGGTGAATAAGGGAAATGTTAAATGAAAGTCAGGTCGGACAAGGCAAAGACATAGGCTACTATGGTAGCTCAGTGGTAAAAGTTCGATCGTTATATGAATAATCAACGAATGCAGAGCATTAAAAAAACCGACTTCACGTCAAAACTTTGGCTGACTGAGTGTCATCCACGTAAACATTCTCCGAAATCATAAATATTTTTTCAAAAATTTGAAATTTTCAATGATGTGCTCAACTGATTTTGATAAAATTTACCTGGGACCAACTATGAAGTATCTTCTTTCATATGAAACAAGAATTTTTAAAATCAATTCATAATTGTCTGAAATATCGTGTAACAAAGACACAAAAGAAACATACAGACGAATTGAGAACCTCCTACTTTTTTGGAAGTTGGTTGAAAATATTTATTTATTTATTTACACTTTATTGTATGCCTTAAAAATTACAAAAAATTGAAACACATTAAAAAAAAGATATACAATTGGCGGCCTCATCGCTGTGAAGCGATCTCTACCAGACAACCATGAATACTTTAGCATGAACAGTTTACGATACGAAATAATTTTTCGACGACCACTTTGGCGATGGGGTAAACCTCAGACGCCATTGATTGCGGGTTCGATTCCCGCACGGAACAAGAAAAAAAAGTTCCGTGTCGGGGTGTTTATCTATTTATGTTTTTATATCTAGGTTCCTCCCTAGTTCGCTACATGATATAACACAAGCTATGCTTACTTTGGGGCCATGTAGTTGTTTCTCGAGAGTTGGTGTGATTGTCTGGGGATTTTACTTTCTTTTTATACATTTACTTTTCTAATCTGGCTCGAGTCTGGATACTACGAAACCTGGTCTTTATAAACCAAGCTTGTATAAAAGCTTAGGTATTTTCGGGTCACGTATTTGTGTCATGTAGGGTATTTCTTTTTTGGTTATTAATTGCGCTCGAATGCACGTGTTGTGTTGAAACAAACATTTGGCTAATCTATTGTAATACAAAACCAACGAAGTATGTATAATCGCGAATTCAAAATCTATCCCGCGTAGAGTTAACTTCAATATCCCTATCGCCTTTGGATTAGCGCGCGTGTGAGCTGATTAGATGTACACCCTGCTTGGTGCTAAGATGCATTAAGGCAGGTAGACCTGTCTTACTGATGAAAATAGGGCAAGCAACCATCCTTTATAAAAGTCTGCCACGTAAATCTTCGCTTTGGCAGTGATGTATCTCGAGAAAGCCTCATGAAGAGCGATTTCCTTACTAAACCTGCAAACTTTCATCTTCAACCACATCGTGACTCACCATTAAATGAGGTTGTGGTATGCGGGTTCATCCAACAAACAGCGATGTTTTTTTTTTTATAAGTGACTAAACCCGCGTTTGACCTCAATCTCACCTGATGGTAAGTGACGATGAGGTCGAAGATGAAAGCACACGGGTTTAGGAAGGAACTGGCTCTTTATACAATACTAGCTTTATCCCGCAACTTCGTATACGCTTAACTACCCTTCTCGTGGAAAGTTTAGAAACTATACAACCAGACACCCACTGAAAGAACCTTTATACCAAGTATCACACCCATGCACTCAAGGAATAAGTTTTTTTCATACAAACTAAAAATCATATATTTCCCATGCCCGTGGGAATTTTGGGAATTTTTTTCGTAGCACAACCAGTCACTCTTTGAAGAACCTACATGCCAAGTATCACATCCGTACACTCAAGGAATAAGATTTTTTTACAAACTAAAAAGTCCAACCCCTTCCCGTGGGAATTTCGGGAATTCCTTCCATAATACAAACAGACACTTATTTAGGAACCTTTATATCAAGTATCACATCCGTGCACTCAAGGGATGGGATTTTTTCATACAAACTAAAACATCATTTATTTCCCGTTCCCGTGGGAATTTCGGGAATATCTTTCATAACACAACCAGACACACATTGAAAAACCTTTACACCAAGTTTCACATCGGTGCACTCAAGGAATAAGATTTTTCATACAAACTAAAAAGTCCTATATTTCCCGTTCCCGTGGGAATTTCGGAAATTCCTTCCTTAGTGAACCTCTACATTCCCTGAAGAATGTATGTTCCAAATTTCAGCTCTCTACGCCCAGTAGTTACGGCTGTACGTTGTCTGTCAGTCACTCAGTACCTCAGTCACTCAGTCACTCAGTACCTCAGTCACTCAGTCAGTAACGGAACAGTTTTATATATATTGATTGCCGGAACACATTACCACCGGAGCGGTAACATTTGGCGGCAGACTTTATATAAAGGGTGGTCGCTAGCCAGGCGGACCCAGAAGGGATCCTACCACCAAGCATAAGTTAAAAGAACATTGTTGAGGGAACACTAAAAAAACCTACGACACTGCAATCCACTGCTGGTAATGTATTCATGTTATAACGTACCTAGTGACTTTGTTATTCTTTTAACAGAAAGTTGCCATAAATAAATATTTCTAATAAGCATATTATCTAGCACTATTAGATAAAGATAGATAGATAAAACATTTATTTGCATCAGACAATAGGTACAATAAGAGTTACAAAACGAAAACAAAGAGACATAGAGAAAAAATACAGGAAATTACACACATTAGAAAAAAATAACAAATAAAATTGAAAAAAAAAACAAAACAAAACCGAAAATAACATATATACAATTGTTAAATAAAATTTGCAAGTTTGCAACCCAAAGCACCTAAGTATGCCGATGCAAAATGGCGATATCTCAGTGAATCGTTTGCTTTGAGACAAACCACTGATTTTCAGTTATCGCCTGAGATGTGCGCAGAGGTTCGAGCAACAGGACCAACTGATGCGTCCATTATATGTATATTTATATATATTTAACCAGTAATGTGATACATAAAAAGTAATATATAAACAATATACAAAAGAAAAATAAAGAATTTATGTTATTTTGCAGAGAACAGAAATTTGTTTCCCAGTTAACTCTGTTTTAAGAAAAATTTAAAGTTTTAATAAAACATGAAAATACAACAAAACTAGGAATACTCCTAAGTATACCTTTAGTTTCCTTAGTAGTATAGCATGGGTTCTTTTCGTTCTTTATTACGGAACATACATAAGTATTGGAAATATTGAAGTTAGTAATAAACTTACATAAAAAATAAAGATCCATGACATGACGGCTAATATTTGTGTCCATCACACAAATATCCACCACCACCGGGATTTGAACCCAATACCTTGTGGTATTTAAGGTGATGTACCTTTCCACTACACAGCCGGCCGACCATCAGGCCGGTATTGACACATCCTTCCCTGTAAGCGTGTGCACTAACTAGCATTTTCCCTATAATTAAGGACTATAAATCCATTGTTTTATCAAATGTTTTTAACAAAAAGTTTAACCTGGTATTTCATTAGTTAATTTAATAAAGGTTCACCATGGCATTTGCATTACATTTACATTTAAACAACTTTTGACTTGCAAAAAGAGTAATGTTCACAGCTGACCTGTCAGATTTTAGACAACTCATGAAATGTATTAAAACAACATATTGTGAAAATACTAGCTCATGTTGGGTTAATTCCAAATCATTTAATTATATTAGAAACCACAGCAAAGATTTTACCCTCTCAAGTTACACTATTAGTATCATCCGTTTGTAATGAAAATCCCGATATCGTTTCTAAGAAATTAAATCAAGTCTGCAGTGCGAGCACAGAACTTTATCGAATCGTATATTAACGAATGTTTACGAATGCTCGTATAGTATGGAGTCGGTTGCAAGTTTTGAGTAACATTGTAATTTTTTATTTTACAGATATTTATGAGTACAACATGTTTACAAACATTCAAAATTAACAAGGCACACATTTATTTAAGCTGGCCGTGCGGCAATGGATAGATTTCATTTTTTTCTTTAAAACCGTCTCCATACTATACGAACATTCGTTAACAAACGATTCGATAAAGTTCTGTGCTCGCACTGCAGCACCAATAGTTTAGAGATAAACAGGCAGCATTTCAATGGCAATCACATCTTTATACATTCCTATACCTAACAAAAAGTCATTGGACAGATCATTTTCAAATCAAAATGGACCACATTTTCAAAACTAACCGAACCATCAACCTAAAAACTTATATGCTCTGAGAATTTGAACCAGATATTACCTTGTTTTTTGCGTCTATATTTCATCATCACAATGGCACTGCGGGGCCTTGAGTCCACCAAGCTGACCCAGTGCTGGTTGGGGTATTGTAGGTTGGCGGTTTTGGCACAAAAACGCCCTTTAGTGACTTTTACAGTATGCCCGGGAAGAGAAGCAGCTGGTACATCCAATGTTTTTCTTTCGCTCCCAATCCAGCACTGAAGGTGTAAGCAGTTATCTAGTTATAAATATTAAAACCAAGAAAGAAATAATACGTAGAAGGCGTAGCTGTCTGCCTAGATATTGCTATCCACTTTATTTCTATAGCTATGCCGTGTTCTAGATAGAACGGCACAATGAGCAGGGTAGTTACTGTTTAGAACTTACCGTTAAATAGACCAGAATTGGCAATATTAAAAATAATTGAACTACACCCTAGTCTGATGATAAAGCCTTAAATTTTCCATACAAATCCTGTGGCGCAACTAAGTGTTCGCTCACAGCTTTAAAAAATTATTATAGTTAGTTAACTACTTCAATAATACCAGAATTTCTTAAAATCGTGTCCAGTGGCTTAAACAGTATAAATTCTTTATAATTAATTCCTTTATAAAGACCAAAGACCACCACCGGTTTTAATGAACAAAACTGATTTTTGGCATGATTCTTCATGTCTTTTTTCAGACATCATCTTACTTAATCAATGTCCCTTTAAAACAATATATAAGACCTTAATATGTATCTTTGGTTATTTTTGATTGGAAACCATTTAAAAACCCATTCTGCAGTTTTTCACGAGTTTATCACGTTCCGACAGGCAGACTCTATTAAATACATTTCATAGCTGTCTATTTAACATATTTCCATGAACAGTCTTCTTCCATGTAGGTAAACAGCAAACCGCAGGTTACACACGCAACGCATTTCCCTGGAAAATGGCAAAATTTCAAAGAAGTTAATTAAAATTCGAGCAAACAAAACTTTAATGCCTTCAAAGTGAAACATGTTTTCCATGATTCATTATGATGGATAATAAGGTGATTCTCACCAGAACTAGTAATTTTCGAATAATCGATTTTCATTTCGAAGTGGTTAGTCATTCTTTGAATTTACCGACGAAATTACTTTTTAAATGGGTAAAGGTTACTCAGCCAATTGCCTTGTTATAAATTCAAAGCCTTCCCATAAGGTTATCTATGTGTGTTATAGCCGATTTTTGAGTAGGAAAGTCTTTACTTGCAGATATATTTGTAACTAGCTGTGACCCGCGTCTTCGTCCGCGTGGATACCATTTATTAGAGGTGGATAAATAATATTATTATATCCTCCTTGAAGTTAAAACTTACCTTATTCTAAATTTCGTCAAAATCGACTCAGTAGTTTAGCTGTGAAAGCGTTACTGATAGATAAACAGACAGAATTACTTCAAAAACTGTTACAACAAAGCAGTGATCCGCAGTTTCACATAGGTTTTGTGAAAAAGTATAGGTAGGTAGTATTACATAGGTAGTATTACATAGATGATGCCCGCGACTTCGTCTGTATTGAATTAGTATTTCGAGTAGGTTATTTTCTTCTCCAAGGTCCTAACTATCTTTAATAACAAAAATAAAAATGAAGAATCTTCGCCCATATAATACCTATGTATAACTCCTTACCACAAACATAGGTAGGTAACTATCTATTAGGTACATAACTATCTATTAACTACAAAGGCACATAGCGTTATAAACAAATCGGGTGCCAAAGTTCCTTAAATTTTAATATTGTCTTAAGTTTTCGCGATGACTATTATATATGACTATTAAATAAAACACTTAAAAAAAAACCGGATTTATCGCGTATATTTACATTTTAAATTTTAACAGTCGCTCGTGACCACGGGTTCTGCAAAGACACCGACACGTCGAGTTAAAATGTAAAATATAAATTATACGCCATTAATCCGGTTAAAAAGTGTTTTATTTAATGCCTTCAATTTTACTTAATTCATGCAATATCTTCATTAATTATACTTAGCTTATTGTTATGCTAGGTAAAGCTAAGTAGTTTTTGCGTGAAAGAATAGCAAAAATCCATCCATCCAGCCATTATCAGTGTACATACAATACTACCTATAGTTATGTATGGCAGCTTTTCACTGCCAAACGGCTAAGCCAATATTAATGTAATTTGGTATAGTAGTTAACACATACGTTACTTTTTATTCCGAAGAAATCTACGGTTTCTGACTTCCAAGAGGCAGAAACGATCATGAAATAAACAAAACCTTGATTTCCATTTTATCTCTGTATGTACAGAAGGCAGTACATCAAGCGTTACAAATCTGTCAAATTTTTTTACTTGAATTTGAACTCTATGCCCTCGATAATAAGTTAAAATTGGTTGGGGAAATTTGATAGGTAATGTAACGCTTGTTTCTTCTGTACCTACCTATATTAAATCGCGCAAAAGCTTGCGCTCGCCTCCCGCCTTTTTATACCCTACCGCCGCGAGCCGCGTCGAGCGCGGTAACCGTTACGCAAAAATAATCCCTATATCATTCAGTATTCACGCGCGATGGGTTATTAGCGTATTTCATGTATCAGTTTGGTGTTTCTATACCGATTTCTATGATTCTTTTTTTTATTGAATAGGTAATAATGTTATTTTTTTTAAATTAGGGATGAGTGAGAGTATTATAAACGTAAGAGTAAACAAATATAATCAGAAAGCTCCGAACTGCTAAGCTATCGGGATTTACACGTGTTATTGTGAGTCAACCATAAAATATAGATATATACCGTTGTGGGATATTTTTTATATAATTTTATGAAGAATATTTCTGTCATACATGATTTCTATGTAGCTTTAACCATTAAGCCTGCACACGCGACGGAAGTTTAAAAAATGAAGTAACTTCTCCCGTTTTTCCAACATTTCCCTTCACTGCTCTGCTTTTATTGATTGAAGCGTGATAATAAGTATACTATAACCTGCCCAGGAGTATGAAGAATAATTTTACCAAGTTTCGTTAAAATCCGTCGAGTAGTTTTTGTTTCTATAAGGAACATACAGACAGACAGACAGACAAAAATTTTACTGATTGCATTTTTGGCATCAGTATCGATCACTAATCACCCCCTGATAGTTATTTTGAAAATATATTTCATGTACAGAATTGACCTCTCTACAGATTTATTATAAGTATAGAAGATAGAAGATAGATATATAGAAGATAGATTGAGCTTTAGCTAAAAAAATAAAATAAAAAATAAATACATATCTGTAGTTATAAAATTTTATAAATACTATATGACTTATCGCAATTTGATTTTATTACCTTTGGGAATGATATAATATTATGCCCATAATATATACATAAACAATACTTTGAAATTATATAGATAGGTATATATACACGGTGTGCATACGAAAATGATATAAGGAATAGTCTGGCTAAGGAAAGTAGAGACTGGAAAAACCTGCCGAATTAAAAAAAATAGCATCATGGTAACCCCGACAATAGTTCGAAATATATGGATTAAACAAACTTGATAGGTAGTTGATTAATTTATTTTATAAAAGTATCGTAAAAAATAACAAAATTGGTACTGTCCTACTTTTTGATGAGAAGTATATTATTAAAATGATAGGCAACTAGTATCAATCAGGTTAAAAAATTAAACAACAAAATACAATAATAATTTGTATTCATTGTAATCAAAATTTGAATCCAGCAATTCTTATTGGAATGAATCGTCAGAGTCAATGGTATCGCTGTTTCCTACATTGATTATGAAACTATGTAAATTTTTATTTTATTATTCATTTTCAAAAACGAAAATTCCAAAATCTCAATTACCAAAACCACCAACAACCCTTCGATTGACAACAGTGACGCCAGAATAAGTTGCCATATAAATTCTAAATTCAAAAAGTTTTATTCATCTTAGGAATTTCACAAAACACTTGATGAAGTCAGTCATCACATACTTCGGCTTTAACTAGTTGTTGATAGTTGTTAAATAAGATATTACAGTAGACCAAGAGACAAAAAAAGCCGGCGGAAAAAAACTCTTGGCACTCTTTTCCAGTCAGATATGTCAAATTAATACAAATAGGTACAGTACAAATTGACCGTGACATGAAAAAAAACAAACACAAGACAGCTGATTGTGAGAGCCAATGTCATGCCACAACCAAATTGCTTACATAGCAGCTGCAATGAGCTATGGATGCACAATACGAACATGACAAACTGGGACCAG
This sequence comes from Stenoptilia bipunctidactyla, assembly GCA_944452665.1. Lineage (NCBI taxonomy): Eukaryota > Metazoa > Arthropoda > Insecta > Lepidoptera > Pterophoridae > Stenoptilia > Stenoptilia bipunctidactyla. Next base: position 24,821,369 of record OX101729.1, on the reverse strand, counting down.
AGTATTTGAACAAGAATGGAATAAAATAGTCATAGTATCATTAGCAAAACGATCTGTCACCGCTAGTAGCACCCGTTCACGAGTTAACGCAAGCACCAGCCATCACCCTCCTCAACCATATTTTAGGGAAGAGGGTGACCCGATACCCGACGCTACCACTAGCCATGCCGCCTGAGGGAGCATGACGTCCTTGCTGTTGTCTTGACAAGAAAATAAGTGAGTGGGACAGTCACCAGTATGTCATATATATACTGCACAGCCAACCCGTAAACAAAATTATTAAGTAATTAGAAACTTTTAGAAATATCCTGTTGTGCTTAATCCCATGCCCTTTTATCATCTAAGTAATCTTTAGTTTTATAATAAGCTATTCGAGATAGAGTGTTTTTAACGATTGATTTAAATTTATTGAATGGCAGGGATTGAATTGACTTCGGAATTTTGTTATACAGGGTGACTGGTACCAAACCCGCCATAGCAAATTAGCATATAGAGGAGGTCATTTGCTAATTATTGGACCTTACTTTCCCTAACTAAAGTTTTATACTTTAGGAGATATGTCAATTTTTATACATTATTGAGATTTTTCCAAAATTTGACCTTAAAGCATTCGTAACTTTATTTTTCGTCATTAGTTTAGAGTTTTTTTTATTATTTCTTGGTAGTCATTAACATTTGTGAATAAAATACGTCGGAACTTCCCTCAAACTAGGGTTAAAAAATAAGACGCTTATGCTTTTAAAAAAAATCAATAAAGAAAAATTACTTTGCGATCAAATTCAACCGGAAATAATAAAAAAACTACGGCGTTTTAATAATTTATTCTACTCTAAATTAGTTCTCTAGTTTGTCACCTTACCAACGGTACTAAATTTGCAACGGAAAGTTTGATTCGCTAAACATCGGTAGGATTTTCAGGTCAACCAGTCATTTTGATCAAAAATAGTGAAGGTCCCAACGACAGGATAAAGCTAATTTAGCAAAGTAGTTTTTGCAAATTTATGAGTAGGTATTAGATAATAGAAATTGAGTGCTTAGTGTACTTAATTTTTTTTTTTACTTTTACCATGTAAAGCAAGAAATCAGGAACTGAAACACACGGATTAAGAAAAAAACAATATCGTAGTAAAAATTTATAAAGCAATATTATTTTATGACTTTATATAAAGGGTGGTCATCAGCCATGTAGACCACAAGATTTTATCGCCAGGTGTGGATCACTTGGATTAAGTCACCATTTACATAATATCTATCTTGAGTCGGTAAAGCTATTCTGAGCAGAACATAAATTAAGATTTTTTCACCTTTTTGGAAGTAATAAAATCATACAGTTATTGTGGTTCCGTGTTCGACTTTTTGAAATATCTACAATATAGAAATGGAAGTGCTATCGGCAAAAGTCTCATCTACAGTGTTTTTTTATATTCTTTAATCGACCTCATATCAAAGCAAGCTAATGCCATCATGCTCGAAAAGCTATCGAATTTACTTTGAAGATAACAAAGTAGTCTAAAGAAAGTAGATTTTTTATAATATTATAAACTGTATTGCTGTTTCGCGCGGTTTTACCCGCGCCATTTCAAATCCCGCAGGAATATCGAGATAAAAAGTCTGGGTGTGGAATAGCCTATTCGCTATTCCACACTGTAAACTATGACTATGCCAAATTTCATCCAAATCCATTAAGCCATTTTTCCGTGATAGAGGAATAAATATCCAGACATGCATACATCCATCCATCCATACATCCATCCATCCATTTTTTTGCTTTTATTCGATAGATGTCGCTGTACGTCGATTAAATCGCTCAAGAAGAGTGGTTCTCAGTTTCACTATTACAATATTAGTAGGATGTTATGTTTTGTTGTTGAAGCAGCAGCGCCAATTGAGCGTCAATATTGCTCAACAGTGGGGCAGGTTTTTCTGTTACTCTGTTATATTATTACGAATTCACGAAGACTAAGCCACACTAAACGATTATAAACTTTAAGTGAAGTTTGCATTTGTTGGTATGTTCATTTAGGATACCCTCTATTGGCTTATATTAGACTAGCTTTATCCCGCAACTTCGTATGCGCTTAACTACCCTTCGCTTGGAAATTTCAGAAACTGTACAACCAGGCACCCACTGAAAGAACCTTTATACCAAGTATCACACCCGTGCACTTAAGGAATTAGTTTTTTTTCATAAAAACTAAAAATCATATATTTCCCGTGCCCGTGGGAATTTTGGGAATTTTTTTCGTAGCACAACCAGTCACTCTTTGAAGAACCTTCATGCCAAGCATCACATCCGTACACTCAAGGAATAAAATTTTTCATACAAACTAAAAAGTCCAACCACTTCCCGTGGGAATTTCGGGAATTCCTTCCATAATACAAACAGACATTTTTTTTTTTTTAGTTACATAATAATATTTAATAATATAATAATAATATTTATTTATTTATTTTTACCATTATTTAACATACAACAACATGTTTACAAACATTCAAAATTGACAAAACACTCATTTATTTACATTTATCGTGCGGTAGTAGGTAGATTTAGATTTAACCAGACCAATGTTGCTTACAACTTGCAGCGGACTTCACACTAGGCGAACCTGTATCGTGGAGTCCAAGCGAAAGCGATTAGCGGAAAGATGCGATAGCTGTTTGTGTATTACGTGATGTGTTATGTGTGTGATATGTACGTATACGATAATGTATATGTAAGTATATATTGTATTTTGTGAATTTGTGCTATTGTAATATTTTGTATGTACGTTTATAATGTAAGGGTTTTACTTAATTTAATATTAATATTATATTTGATATATTTTATGGGCATATTGTTTTGCGTCATCAAAACATAATTTCGCAGGTTTATAAATATTGATTCCATATTTTAATTGTTTGTGTATTATTTTGCTTGATATGTATATAAATATTGATATAGATAAATATTTATATATATACATAAATAAATGTTTAGTGTATAAATTAGTGTTTATTTAAATAAATATCTTTTCATCTAGTTATTCGTGCTGACAATAAATTCTACATCATTATAATTTAAATTATGTAAGTAAATCTGCACTTTATTTCTTACCTCCTTGAGTGAGACACCTTTTAAGTCACATCGCCTGCATATTTTATTAAATACATTAGGTAGCATGAAATTTCTTTGTTTTTGGGCAAATTTTGTCTTTACTTTATTGATGGGGGCTTTGTATACCCGTTTTTTTATATAATCAGGATAATCTGAGCGAGAAGTTAAGGCTTTTTGAGTGGATATGCAAGCATTTACCAAAAATAATTTTCTAATACTCATTAGTTTCCAATGCTTGTAAAGCTCTTCTGTAGGAAAACGTCTTTTGACACCCAGCATAACTTTAAGCACGGATCTTTGTGCTCTTTCAGCTTCAATTAGAGTTGTTTTGTGTGTTCCGCCCCATATTGTTATGCCGTACGAAATTACTGGTTGACAAAGTGCTAGGTACACCGTTTTAAGTAAGTTTTCATCGGCACAGTGTCGTAGGGTTTTCATAATATTTATCATTTTTCTAATTTTGCTTGATAAGTTATGAACATGGGCAGCGTAACTAAGTCTCTGATCTAAAGTAATGCCTAGGTATTTTATATTAGAGGTCGCTTGCAGAACAGGACACTTACAAACACGTGACTGAGGATTAAAATTACAGTCTTTGTGCATTTTAATATCCAAGGGGCCTTTTGGAGAGGAGTGTTGGGTCTTGAAAAATGTTATGTATTTTGTTTTTTCTACATTTAGCGTCAAAAGATTTGAGTTCAACCAGTAACCTATGGACGACATACCCAGCTCAGCTTTTTGGAAAACTGAGGTCCAACTATTTCCCTTGAAAATCACCGCAGTGTCGTCAGCGTAACAAAAAAGTTCCATGTCTTGGCTGCATTTGCTTGCAATATCATTGATGTAAATGAGGAATAAGCTAGGAGCCAAGACACTTCCCTGTGGGACGCCGTATTCAATGGGAAGAGCTGAACTCACGTGTTGATCTATTTTGACACACTGTTTACGGTCAGTCAGGTAAGATATGAACCAGTCCAAAGCGATTCCTCTTATCCCAAGTGATTGAAGTTTCCTTATTAATATTGGGATTGAAACGGTGTCGAAGGCCTTGGCCAGGTCCAGAAAGACGCCAATGCAGGCCTTACCTTCATCCAGAGAGCTGGATATTGAGTTTGTCAGCGCTGAAATTGCGTCCTCTGTAGACTTACCCGATCTAAATCCAAACTGCCTAGGATTCAGAAGCTGATTGCATTCCAAGTATTTTAGCAGTCTCCTATTCACAAGCTTTTCCAATACTTTAGACAGAACAGATAACAGTGCGATTGGCCGATAATTAGCAGGTTCGTCTTTAGGTCCACTTTTGTGAATGGGGCAGATAATAGCCGTTTTCCATAATGCAGGAAATATTCCCTCTGACAGGCTTAGATTATAAATATGAGTAAGCGGCAACAATATATGTGAAGTAGCTTTGCACACGAAGACCTTGTGGTTTGATCTCGACAAATATTGCTGGTTCGAGGTAATTCAATAACAGTACGAATTTATATCACTTAATTCTTGAGGAGTGCGTAAAAACAGTACAAACAGTATCGCGGCGGGGGGGTGAGTCCCTTATAATTAATTTATAAGGGACTCACCCCCTATAATTTATATTTATTGAGGAACCTTTATATCAAGTATCACATCCGTGCACTCAAGGGATGGGATTTTTTCATATAAACTAAAACATCATATATTTCCCGTTCCCGTGGGATTTTCGGGAATTCCTTTCATAACACAACCAGACACACATTGAAAAACCTTTACGCCAAGTTTCACATCGGTGCACTCAAGGAATAAGATTTTTCATACAAACTAAAAAGTTCTATATTTCCCGTTCCCGTGGGAATTTCGGGAATTCCTTCCTTAGTGCACCCCTACATCCCCTAAAGAATGTATGTTTCAAATTTCAGCTCTCTACGCCCAGTAGTTACGGCTGTACGTTGTCTGTCAGTCACTCAGTCACTCAGTACCTCAGTCAGTAACGGAACAGTTTTATATATATTGATATTCTAGGTTCCCCCCTAGTTCGCTACATGGTATCCCATAACACAAGCTATACTTACTTTGAGACCATGTAGTTGGTGTGATTTTATTCATCTAACAAACCTCAACCTCCGCCTCTAATACATAAAGTCCAGATTAATAAATCAGTCATAGCTCCAAGATCGGTCTTGATTACCTCTAAATGTTTTATTATTGGTGACTAAACCCGCGTATGACCTCAATCTCACCTGATGGTAAGTGAAGATAAGGTCGATGATGACAAGGTATAAGCAGGACCTGGCTCTTCATAAAATAGTGTCCCTTAACTGACTTTTACAGTATGCCCGGGAAGAGAAACAGCTGGCACATTCTATGTTTTTTCCTTACTCTCAGGCCAGCATCTACTTTTAGGAATCACTGTTTAACCAATAGCTGGACCAGTCAAAACCACTGTAACAATCACGTAATTGCGCAGAAGTTTAATGTGTAGATATTCCAACTCTGAATCCTTTAAACAAAGATGGTGCAAATCACTATTATTATATGGCCATAGTCCAGAATTCGGTAGGTATCTCGGAGAACTAAAAGCGTGGGAGGCCAGCCATGCCTGTGAACCATCCGCTTGCCTGCCCGCATCACCTCGAACGATATTTTGTTGCGGAGTTATTTAAAAGTTATGATATCTCTTAAGTTGTTGATCAAACTCAAGTGATGACAAATTTGTTCGCAATTAAACACTTACAAACAATAATTAAGGTTGATGATGACTGCACATGGGTATTAGCAGGACCTGGCCACACATCAACGCGGGAGCGGTGATATTTGGTGGCAGAATTTATATGAAGGGTGGTCGCTAAACGGCTGAAGCCTCAAGGGGTCCTAACACCAAGCGAGGACCAGACTGATTAGTCGCCATAATTGATTGAATCAGGCGTTACTTTGCGGAAATCCATAACAACTAATATAACTAAGTTACCTTGCTTATTCCGAAACACGTGTCGGTGGAAGCTTGTGGTGTGGGTTACAGTATTCTAAGTGAGTGTTTATTGCATTCCTTGCTTCTTGCTTGAGGGAGGGAGGGCGGTGAACGAAAGCACGAAAATCTGCATCACTAGTGCATGCGAGTCGCGGAATTAATTAGGTAACTTAGTTATAGTAGTTGATTAGTCGCCTTTTACGACACACCTACGCAGGATAGTACAGACAACTTAAGATAGTCCTCAGTCAGAGTCACGAGCCTTTTATTAATACGCACTTACACCTCCTTTGATTAGTAGGATCACATACCCCGCTGCTCCCCCTTAGGCGGTCGGGGACGTGATGGCACGTTTTCTTACAGTCAAAATAAATTCTTTTTTAGGTAAATGTACAGTCACGTGCAATAAGATGTATACACTTCGCAACTTATTCGATCGTGATAGGGTTCAAATTCCAATGAGAATGTATACATCTTATTAGACGTGACTGTACCTACTCTGTCCTCGAATATTTGCCTTTTATTGATTAATATCGAGTTATCATTGTTGAGAATGACATATAAAGATTCAGAAGCTATTTATTGTGTATGTCATTCGATAATTGGTTTCGTTATTTTTCAATTACGGTATTTAAAAAAGTATGGGAATTAAGCCAACTGTAGGTAGGTATATGCGGCCAAAGATAACTACAATTTGTCAGTACCTTTATATAACTTTTTCTTTTGTTGTATTTGTATAAATGAATTATTTGTTAATTGCTTTCTCATGGATTTAATTACTAAAAATTCAAATGAATCAATCAAAAAACCTTTTATATTGAAATTTTCAGTAGGTATTTACATTTTAACTTACCAAATAAATAATAAATAAATAAATATTTCTGACACTCACACAACATTATCTAGCCCAAATTAAGTTTCTTAAAGAACTTGTGTTATGGATACTAGATAACTGATATACTTAAGAAATATATAAACATACATATTGAATAAATACATATTTTTTATTAGAATAAACTTAAATAGACATATAAACATGCATGAATTGACGGCTAATATCTGTGTTCATCACACAAATATCCGCCGCCACCGGGATTCGAACCCAGGAGGTCTGGCATAGAAGGCAATGTATGTGACCACTACACCAGCCGGTCGTAGTGGTAACATATCAAAGGACATATACTCGCTTAGGTGATTGTCATGCATAGCGCCAGACACGAGTAATGAAGGTAAAATGCGTCTTATTAATAAAATAGTTATAAAACTTCTGTCATCTTCATCATATAAATAAAATAGGTTGCAAGGATTGTTATCGATGTCACCTGATGGAAAATGACGATGAATATCTAGTATCTTCCAGATATATCCACAAGATATCTATGTAGTGAACACTTAATAAAACTAGTCACAGATCTGCCAATCAAAAAAAGCAAAATCGTAAAGATTTCCTGACACCCAATTTTTATACCTACTTATTTTAATAATCTTTACAATACCAGAAGTGAAATCCTTACCCTAAATCAATAAATATTTATTAAGTGACGCTTTCTCATGCATATTACTTACAAAATTGTATTCAGCTTTAAAAAAAACCGCCATTACAGACTCACAAACATTTTACTACTGTTAAGATAACTTAGCCGAATATAACGTTTATTGCTCTATTAAGTCGGTCGCTTCAGCAATACTAAATAATTTCCCAGTCAATTTACCAATAGCACATGATATAAAATTTAGAGCTTAATCCACTTTAGCTCCGCGTCCTTGACATTTGTGAGCTGGCTTTTGGACGTGACATTCACGTGGGAGCTGTCACTGTCTTGACGCGGAAAAACGTCCGAATGCCAAACGTTTTTCCGCCTTTAAAATCTCACTGATTTAGAAAAGTTTTAAATTTTAAAGTGACCGCTTAAAGAGTAATTACGTTTGTAGGCTGACCTTGCAGCTGTAATGTACGGACATCATGATTATATTAAAATATATTGTAACTTTTAATACTACTTACTAGAAAATAAAAAATATTATTTTGTGTTTGCTCGGTTTAGTCATTTAACATACATACCTACATAACTTCACGCCTGTATCGCTTATGGGGTAGGCAGGACACCGGACTTTACAAAACTATCTGATGTAACGATTGACAAATTTGGACAATTTGGCATTATGAAGATGGAGAGAGAGACTCCATCTTGATATATACTTATATAACATTAAGGGATATTACATTTCTGTCTACCTCTCTATGTACCTACATAACTTGACATAGGTAACTATAATTCACAGGTTAATTATCAAAATTTATCAAAATATATCAGGCTAGATGGACGTGGCGGCATAGAGCGATCGTACTAGTCGATACTAACATTGTAAACGATATATGGATTTAGTCACACTTAGGTACTCCTCAAATAACTTCTCCTAATTTAGCTTTATTAGCTTTATTTTATTTTATAATAAAATTCCAAAATATGTAAGATTAACCCTTCGATAGATTTAAGGATAAGTGTTATGTGAAAAGGTTTACTATAATATAAAACTTTGTACTTACTAATTTTTCTTTATTCTTGTTTTCTTTTTTTTTTCTGTTGTGTAAAACTAACTGTGTTAGTTATGTAACTGGGCACTGTCCGTATAACTAACAATAAATAAATAAGGGAGTGGTCTTAAATAAATGCAAACTTTTCAGATTACTATAATTTAATTTGATACTCAATTACAGAAATATTAATAAGAGCCCACACATTTATATGTTTTTCCCCTCTCCTCAACTTTCGCACCTCTCCTCTCCTCTCCTCACCTCTCCTCACCTCACCTCGCCTCACCTCGCCTTACCTCGCCTCACCTCGCCTTACCTCGCCTCACCTCGCCTCACCACATCTCGGCTTACCACACCTCGGCTCACCTCTCATCGCAACAAACGCCATCTATCCACTACTTCCGTTACAATAAGATATCCGGATGCAAGAAAATGGGATTCCCTGGCTGAAAATTGTTAATGTATATTTTTTTTCTCTTATTTTTAAAAGATGATTGCTGTTGAGTTTTTTGCCACTTCTTCTCAACAGATCGACTTTCCAAAGTGGTGGTAGATTCAGTTCAATTTTGTTTGACTTATTTAAAATGTATTTAAATACTTACGAAATAAAGAATATTTGAGTTTGAGTTTGAGCTGAAAATACTTTATTGAATGAACCACAAATTTGTTTGGAGTGCATTTCAAATTGTTTCTTTTTCATCATCACACGGAATCGGGTTCTACGCCGCGGGTCAAGCCGTCAAGAGAGCATTGGGTAAACAAGGAAAAATTTTGCACATGAATATCACTGAAATTAGCAGTGACGTCACTGCGACATTTACCTTCAAAACAAACAAAGCCCTACGTGTGTAATATAAGAAAACCATTAATCGACGGAAAGCGTCATAAACCGATCCTCGTATTTTTATTAGGACATTTATTATTCTCTTATCGGAACAACGACATCGTTATTCGTCATTTCGCAGTAAAACAAACAAATGGTGACCGTCAAACCGAGGTATAATTACCATTTTATACAACTGATAGATAGTAGATCTAACTTTTTAATGTATGCGACGTAAACATCTATGTTTCATTTTAATAAAAATATATGTATAATTTATAAACACAAAAGGTGCAAAAAGGCTTCCTGAAAAGACTTTTTTATAGTGACAATTGAGTTTAGCCGTCATTTGCGCTTTTGGTATCATTATAATATAAACAACATTGCTCTGCATTCGTTGTTATATTCGTTGATTATATATTTTTTGTTTTAATTTACATAAGAAATAAAGACTTACAAAGTTACGATAAAAATAATTTTATCCAAAAGACACATCAAAAAAGGCAATGCCATCGATTTTTGCAGTTTTCTACGTTTTGCACCAATTTGGTCCCATTTACAAGACAAATACCTAATTTATGTATGCAGAAATGCAAAAGCGCAAATACCTAGAAATCGATGATAATTGTGTCGTACCATGTCTATATTGGATGACGATCGCTAATACTTGTTTACTGCTATGTTCCTAAACATTCTTGGAACATACAATCAAATGGAATTTGAAAGCATACTTTTTACTGGTTTAATCGTCGAGAAATTAATGTTTGGCCGTCACCCATGCTTTTACCGACCGGCCGGCTTACCCTGCTATATTAAATGATATCCGTAGCTACTTTGCCTAGATGATTTTTTGTTGCAACTATACCTAAGCAGGCTAATATTAACAGTTAATAGTTTCCACAGCGGTAGCAGCAGAGCAGGGAGTCTGGACAGAAGCACCAGAGGATCCAGCAGCACCCTCAACTCTGACGAAGACAACATCAATGTCGTTGTAAGGTAAGCTATCGTTTATATACGAGGGTAGTCCCAAAAGTAGCCGACCTAACCAAGAAAAAACAAAAAATATGGGATGAATTATATTTATTTCTCTACATAGCTTCCTTGTAGTTCTTTACACTTTTCCCAGCGGTGCTCTATAGCTTCAATGCCGCGTCTGTAGTAGGAACCGTCGAGCTCTTCAAAATAGGCATTAACCGTAGACTCAACATCTTCATTGCTTGCAAATCTTTTCCCACCGAGCCATTTTTTTAAGTTTGGGAACAGAAAATAATCAGATGGGGCCAAATCTGGTGAATAAGGTGCATGAGGTAGCAATTCAAACTTTAATTCTTCGACTTTAGCCATCGCAATGCCGGAGGTGTGGACTGGCGCGTTGTCCTGATGAAACAAAACTTTTTTCTTTGATAGATGAGGCCGTTTTATCTTTATTTCTTCACTTAGACGCTGCAACAAGTTTGCGTAATACTCGCCGTTGATGGTTTTTCCTCTTGGTAGATAATCTATGAAGATTATCCCACGAGCGTCCCAGAAAACCGATGCCATGACTTTTCCTGCCGATGGAACCGTTTTTGCCTTCTTTGGGGCCGATTCTCCCCTTGCGGTCCATTGCTTTGACTGTTCTTTCGTCTCCGGTGTGAAATAATGAACCCACGTTTCATCCATGGTAATAAATCGACGCAAAAACTCTGCTCTATTGCTTCGAAATTTTGCCAAACACTCGACTGAAACATGCTCACGACGCTGTTTTTGCTCTAGTGTGAGTAATCGCGGCACCCACCTTGCGCACAGCTTCCTCATGTCCAAGTTTTCAGTTAAGATACGATGTACTGCACTTTTTGAAATGCCTACCATATCTGCTAGCTCGCGCACCTTTAGTCGACGATCATCCAATACAATTTTGTGGATTTTTTTTGCCATTTCTGGCGAAGTCACCTCATTTGGTCGCCCACTGCGAGGTTCATCTTGGCAGTTCGTACGGCCACGTTTGAACTCGGCCACCCAATATTTTACCGTTGTAAACGAAGGAGAAGACTCCCCCAATGTAGAATCTAGCTCTTCTTTTATGTTAGTTGGGCTGAGGCCTTTCAAATGAAAGTATTGAATGACGTATCGTAGACCAATTTTTTCCATATTAGAAAATTCTCTGACAGCGTTCACTTTCAAGGACTACAAAACAAATGACAAATGACCTAGCGTGTTCGAATTCCAAATTTAAAATCCGCATTGATCAGACTTTTTAAAAAGAGTATTTAATCGAATAAAACTGCCAGTACGTAAGTCAGGTCGGGTAATTTTGGGACCGCCCTCGTATGTATATCACAAATCGGATTTAGTCTGTATACATGTGATGAAACTACACAAAAATATCCCCAGACGATCACACCAACTACATGGGGCCATCTATGCATCTATGCAAAGCTAAATAAGGATAGAATGTACTACCCAATTGTTATTTTCATCGGATGAAATGGTGGTCTAACGCAGATTAATGGCGGGTTTCAATATCATGAAAACTGTTCGTTTTTCCTACGAACAATAGAATTCACTACCAAAATGCCTTTCTATATTCAAAATCTTGACATCTAAACCACTGCTTACGAACTGTTTGCCTGTAATGGATTGCTAGGTTACATTTGACCATTTACAAAATAAGTAATTTTATCTAGCCAACGACGACGTAACAAGTTATTAATTTACACCAATGAGGCAAAGGCAGCATGGCAGCCTGCTGCAGCCTATAGCGAATGATGTTTTCATTACATATGACCAATTACAGAATAATTCATTTTATCTAGCCAACGAGACGTTACAATTTATTAATTTAACTAAATTTCCTATTAAATATCTGTCAAGATATCAATTATCCAGTTTTCTCTTTCTAACTTATCAATAACATTTTATGAAAAAAAAGACAAGTATTATTGAATGACATAATTTTTCTTTTAAATATTTACTTTGACGTCATAAAAATGTGATTTAACCAATGGCAAAATAAGTCAAAGGATTGGCGTTTCGTTTTACGTAAGCAATTAACCGCAATTATTAACAAAAACCTCTAAAGACATACCATATTATAAGTATTTATCAAATACCCAAACATAGCTAGAACAAATTGAATAAGTTTATAAATTTATTTAGTTCAAATATCATACAAAAAATTTGCGAATGGGTGATATTCTATAAATCACATATCACCTATTTTCTTGGAAGAACGTCATGTAAGAGTCTGCCATGCCAAATTTGAGAACTTACAGCTCGTAGCTAATAGATATTGTGTGAAACGCTATTTTTTTTGTACCAGTTTTGTACCTGTATCGGTTACCAATACCATACATTGAATATTATATTGAAACCATACATACTCAGTTGAATATTGAAACCCGCCAATAGTCAACAATACCAAAAAAAATTATCTATCGTGTCGGCATATACTTTGCATATTTTGAAGCTAGACGACGCGATCAGCTACAAAAAAAAATACTGCACAAAGCATTAAGCTTTGTAAAGGATTTAATAAATAATATTAGTAACTGCACCGCAATTTTACTATGTGTGAAGGTTTCCCATTACAACAATAATCAAGCTAAATATAATTGATAGTGCTAAATTAATATACTTTCATTACTTTCCTAGCAAACATAATTATTTGTCGAAGTCACTCCACGACCACAACACGAAATCGATTTTTTTATATTAATTTTGCAATCGCATGGTCCGTTACTTAGTTTTGTATATGACTTTTCTGAGGAGCAATAATGAAAAGTATTATAAGTGTTGTTCTAGACCATGCATCCGTGTATCAAATTTAATTAACTTTAATCAATCAGTCAGCGAATAACAGAGAAACTATATAGAAAAACGCTTTAAAATAATATTTTCGGTAGTTTTTTTACAAATGTGACAAAAATCATTTGCGAAAAATTTGTTCTCAAATGTGGACTTTCATGTATTCTAATCATGAGACTTTTTCTAGACATTAAAAAAAAGAAATTTCTGTATTTTAATACATGGATCGTTGGCTCCGATGTAACTAACTTTATCTTGTACTACATATAACATACCTAGGACTTTATCGTAAACCTGTTTTAGAAATAATCTTTAATTAACAAACTTATGACTTTAAGAGCAAATATCTGTGATAAGCGGAATACACACACGCAAATACATCTGTATCTGTTCAGATATTTTATCATGCATACTTAGAGGGATTACTTTTACTTACTTTTAGCATTACTTAGAGGGATTCTTCCGAATCCGTATAGGCTACTTTTTATCCCGAAAATCCCGCGGGAATTGAAATTGCGCGGGTAAAACCGCGCGCAACAGCTAGTTATGTATAAAAAAGACTCTCATAGACACTATGGAACTCAAATAAAATTGCATCTATTTGTTTCTATAACAGAGTTCGGCCACTGAACGACAAGGAACGGTCACATGGAGAGAAGATGATCCTGGAGTTTCCTGGCAAAGGTCAGGTGATCTGCAACTGTCCAGGAACACAGAAGCCGAAAGTGTTCTCCTACAATGTCGTGTTTGAACCCGCTGCTACTCAGGTAAGTAAGGCTCCGGAATTGTCTTGCTAAGTAAAACAACTACAAACGATTGGAAAGTTTAATAACTCCTTTATTTGTTTAGCTTCATTGTTCAGAAAAGGATATGTTTCCGTTTCTAGCTAGAATGTGAGCACAAGGATGTATTGAAGAGAATATGTATACAAACAAATACTCAATTTCACTTAATTTCAAATAGACATCGTATTTAAAAAGCACAAGATTTATTGGAAATAGCTTTACCGTAAATAGCAATTCCATTCCTTCCAATTTCAAGTGACAGGTTTTTATCAAATGACATTGACAGGACAATAACAGGTTTGACTGTAACAAAAATGTCAAAAATGGTGAAATGTAAAGGCGACTTTGAAAGCCGGTTGCCATTTACATTAAACTTTAAAGTTTGTGTGCCTATTAATTAAGCTTATTGTAATTTTTATCGATAGAAGCATAATTTTAGCTACGTTGTGGTCTAGTGTTTATGAAATATTCCAATTTGGGAACATTGCCTTTACAGGTTTTCCAGAAATGATACTTTTACATACTTAAAAAAATTGTATGATTGTATGATTACCCGCATTCGACTTCAATCTCATCTGATAGTAAGGCAAATCAAAGAAATTAATTACATAAATAAGCTAGTAACTAAAACTTATCTGCAAATGAAATATGGTTAGCTAACCATACTAGTATGATAAAATTAAAGTAATTAAAATACTAAGTATCAAGGCTTAAAAATGGTAAATGAATAAATGAAAATGAATAAAACATTCATTGATTATTATTAACCATTCTTTTAAAACCGAGCTACAAGACCCATACTTTCTAGAAAAAAATATAAATTCTTTTAAAACAAATGTAGTCATGTAAAACGATTTTAGTATTAACGTTTGATCGCGAACGCGATACTTTATTCAGAAGGTAACTACTTGGTAGTTATGTTATCAAACAATAATGTGACTTTAAATTGTCCTCAGTATATTATTTTGTTGAAAGCCAATAAGTGCTTGAAGCGATGAAATATAACTATTTTTCTGTAGGTATAAATCATTTCTAAATTAAAGATGTATTATTGATGTATTATTTTTTTCATTTTACTGTATTGTAATGACTTTAACTTTAATTTGTTTTCAAATTACTGATCTGAAATTATAATTTAGTAAACTATAAATATTATATTTTGAAACAGTACATTATGAAAATTCAGAGAATTACTTAATCTTTTGGCGCCCGACCAGGGGCTATTTTACATGCATACCTACCAGTAATTAATGTATCCATAAAACCTCCCATCAAAATTTTAATTTATATAGTAAAAACGAGGTTTTTTGTGAAGTATTGGGTCTTAAAGACTCACTTTAGTTATTTCATATAGATTATTGCAGTTAATGAAAACTATTTGAAATAATCCATGAACTAGGAACCATGCATAAGATTTTTCCATGAATATGAAACATCTTATGCATTTCCCTATAAATCATTTCATTTTATTTCAAACTGTTTTTTTTTCATTAAGGACTAAGCCCTCGTTTGATCTCAATCTCACCTGATAGTAAGTGAAGATGAGGTCGAAGATGAAAGCACACAGGGCAAATATTACCGGGACACATCACCGCCGGATCGGTAATATTTGGCGGCAGATTTTATATGAAGGTGGTCGCTAGCCAGTCGGACCCTGACGGGATCTTACCACCAAGCTGGCATCACTCGAATTAGTCTTATCCAGGCGAGGGACGGACTGTTCATCTCGACCCTACACGAATAAATTATTAATAAAATCTACTTACATTTATTATTACCTAAATTAATTACTTACGTAATCTGCTTTTTACGAAAAACTTATGTTTTATGAATGAAGCAACAGCTGCAATTAGGCGATCAATAGTTTGTCAAACAAGGTCTTAGTATCTTGAGCATCTCACATTCCTACATGAACACCAACCACGCGAAAGTCCAACAATAAATTATATGATTACCAACTCTTTGAACTTTTTTTTTAACCAGGACGATGTTCTAGAATATTCTGGAGTGAAACGACTAATAGAGATGGCTGTCGAAGGCTTTTCATGCACCGCGTTCTGTTATGGGCAAACTGGAAGTGGGAAGACGCATACGCTAACTGGACCCCCAGGACTTGTGAGTAGCTTACATTTTGGTAAAATAGTAAACAAATTGCAATTTCGTTAAGTGTTTATTAAGGTTTAGGAAATAACGTGTCTACGAATGGAATCTTCAATGGTGGAATATATTCATAATATAAATATATTTTGTGCGCTTAATTAGGTAAGTTATGTAGTTTCCTACATGTGATTATGTTATGACATTCTAAAGAAGTCTTAAAGTTGCACTAGGCGATCAATTGATTAGTGATGGTGCCTTAGATACCCAACAGGTTCTTTTACTCCGAAAGGTCAGATCAATTGGCGCTTATTGAGTTTTTCTATTATTTACTAACGAGCTTTTTCCTGCAACTTTGTTCGCGCTAAGTTACTCTTCCTGTGGGAATTTCAGAAACTCCATAATACAACCAGACACCCATTGAAGAATCTATATACGAAGTATCACATCCGTGCACTCAAGGAATAAGATTTTTCATACACTCTAAAAGTTCTATACCCGTTTCCCGTTCCCCTGGGAATTTCGAGAATTCCTTCCATAATGACTTTTTATTATTTTTCAAAATATTTCTCTGTCAAATAATATTCTCATTTTTTTTCTATAATTGCTTACAGGTTTGGTGACTCTATTTCAAGTGCATTAAGTATATTTTTTTTGATAGTTGGCTGAACAATATGTCAAGTTCGATTAGGTTCATATTGGTTTGATAGAACAAAACGTTATATTTCATGTTATAGGTAACCAAATCAACTTCTTGTGAAAAATATACCTGATAAAATGTTCTGTTACCTACTAGAATTTACCGCGATTAGTTTTTGAACTTTTTACAACTTTTGGTTTTTCGTTGAGTGAATAAATTTCCGCAGTTATTATTTTTACTTAATAAAACTAATTTAAAATAATGAACAATAATTTACGAGCATGCTGAAACAAAAATAAATATAGACCTTGAATGACAGAAATACAAATGATCGACCTTGTAAATTGGTGGTAGATGCATTTTGATTTGTAAATCATTTAACTTATTTCAAGTGCATATAAATATATCTACGTACGAAGTCACAAAAATCCTTTGATGGTTTCTAAAAAGAACCGAAATGAAAATATAAATTATAGACATAGAAATTTAACCTATTTTGTATGTTTATTTGTAGTGGATAAATTCTAAAACATCTAGATGACAACAAAAAAAATCGGGTATAATCGCCTAGTTTCGTTTAATAATGCGTCTCATATATCACACAGAAGTCAGAATATGATGTTTTGTCACTCTCGTCAGACTTGAATTCGTATTCGTTGAAAGCTTATTTCGCAATAGTTATTTACAAGTAGATTTGGCCCAGCGGTTATGCGGTTACCTTCTGGAGTGCTTCGGCTAGAGTTCAAATCTTGAAAACTCCGAAATGATGTGAACAATTTTTTTTATTTTTTATCGATACATTTATGTAGGTTTCAGCTTCTTGCACGATAATTATCTTGTTTTATTTACAAAATAAATTACTTAGTATTTTTCTGTGGATTTGTACTTTTTTAATTTTTTATTTTATGATAGCACAAAGTCATGTCTAAGAAGCATTTTATTATACAGAAAGGCATTCATTATAGGCTGAAACTGACTGCAACACTCTCTGCTAAAGTCTCTCTCCATCATTATAATACCTGCCTCCAAATTTTGTCTTGACATCACATGGTTTTGTAGCCTCTTTTTTTCTGCCTATCCCATAAAGGATACAAGCGTGAAGTTATGTTTGTATGTATGTATCAAGATGATAGTGAAGTAAAGTTTTCGTGCAAGTCAAAAATTGTTATTGTTTTTTTTTCATTTTGAACATTTTGTGGTCATAGTTTCGGACTCATGGATAAATTATTGACAGAAAAAGTGATTTAAAAAAATGCTAAAAAAAATCCGGTTGATGATTCGAACTTAGGTTTCACGGATCTAAGGTCCGAACACCGTAACCAATAGACCACAGGTTCTATATTAACGTATTCGAAATAGTTGATTGCTTTCATACAGATGACGTAGATTTAGAAGACTAACGTCAAACGTGCTCAGTCAATAAAGCTTTTCCATGTTATTTTACAGTAAAAGGCTTTGATGTCGATGCATATTAAGCGTGATTAGGATATTAATGATACCTATGATAACTGGTGACTACGCTTATTTTCTTGATAAAAGCCACCTTTGTTTCGTATTATAAAGCTGGGGCGGATAGAGAATTATGAAACAGTATGTATAAAATACTGTCTGATTTAGTTCTACGCAACTATTTCTGGTTATAATCCATAAAATATATTGCTACACAGCGCGCACACTATCATTCATCTATGACAAACCTTGTGGGTGTACGTTATCTGAAATGTGTAAGTATGGTAGTGTGCTCGTATTCTTTGCGCCCAACTGCTCATCACTGAGCTTATTCTTTTCCATTCGGCAATGTTCAGCGATCAGTGGAGTAGCAAGATAGTATGCTTAATCAACCATAACTCCAACGACGAGTTTGGCTCAGGGTGATGAGGGCTGTTAAGATTGATATAGAATAATTTTTAATTTGAATACGATTTTGTTTCATGTTCTTTGTTTCTGTTTGTCTCTGAATTTGTGTTGCTCTTGGGCAAGTAAATGTTTTATCTATCTTACAAAAAAAATGTAAAAGATGTAACTTTTTGAACGCAAGTCAATACTTATCGATGGAAGTTCAAGCAAGTCAACATAATTATAATAATAAGTATAACTATCCTTATAGCTTACGCGATGATATTCAATTATTCTTTTTGAGGAAATACTCATAGTTTATTTTGGTATAATTTGTGTACCTACTTTATTGGGTCGATTCGTAGAAATATTGGATATTAATTGTTAGGTGACCAAGGACGGCACCTTGTGGTAGACCCGACAGGAAAATAGATGATTGATATTCATATTATATTGTTTGGATTTGTAAAGGGCTGTATCAATATTTGATTAGTTTAGTGGTATACTAAACTTGAACTTAATGATTGAAACATACCGTACTCGGAATTTGAAAGGTGTTTATTATATTTTTATTAATGAACTCGGTATTGGTGGTCCTAAAATTACTTACGTAGAACATCAATACCACTCAATGCCAAAGAATACCTGTCAAAATAAATAAAAATGTCTGTTCATTTTCCAAACAAAATTAGTAGCCACCAAGCTTCACTATTTAGAGTAATAAATGTGGCAATATGCTAATAGAATATACATAATGAAATAGATTACATAATGCTCACAGAATATTATGAAACATTATGAAATTAAGATCGTTGAAAATTACATACTTCAACCACGTTTTAAGGCAACTATTGGGATAAATTATTCACATTGGAATTAGAAAAATAATACACTTAAATTTAGATATCAGATAGTTCAAATTACATGATTAAATGGATGTAAATTCATAACTAATTACAAACGCGATACATACGAACATAACGTCTAAAAAACGGAAACAAATCGCGTCAGTGCTGTACGTTAACGTGGGAGCGTTAACAGCATTCTAGATTTCATATCCGATAAACATGAGCACACCACATGTGCCTATTGCCTAAAAATGGAAAAATACAGTGGAAAAATAAAGTTTTTTGCATTTAAAATGCTCAATTATTCTTAAATAAATGAAAAATTTTTTATTTATCACATTTTTCATTTATTTAAAAATACAGTGCTGTTTTTTAGGCACAGGCCAAAAGTTTTTTACACAATGAGTATAATTTATGGAAATGACTTTTGCAAGGAAATTAATATAGTCACTGACATAAACCAAAGCATTGTCACTCCAAATAATGGGTCTTTATTCCTAAGATTTTTTTTTTTTATTTCGCACGGCACCAGCTGATTTGATTATACAGGGTGTTTGGTAGAGGGTCCGACAAACTAAGTGAGCATGTTCGGGAATACATTTAGAGAATACAAGTAAACCAAGAAACGTCTCTGACCCTCCTTTTTTATGATGTTCTTTGTTAATTTTTCATTTTTCACCAAAATTGTACACAAATACATCCATAACATTTTTCATGTCTATTCAAGACTGGATGTTTTTACTTTATTTTGGTCTCTGATACATCCACAAGCCACATAAAGAAAAAATAGATAGAATCAGACCAAACTAACTGATGTAGAAGTCTTAGAGTAAAATAATCAAAATAATTTTTACATCAAAGTTCAACTTTGACAATGATTTAAAAAAACCACTGGTAATGCTGGGGGTAATATGGGTTTAAAACTTCTCTACTTATCACTTATTACAATGACATACTAAATTGCTATAATAATTACCAGCTTGTTAAATAAATGAGATATAAAGGAAAATTCGAACAACAGAAATAAATCCAAAACTATTTTTATTTCAAGTCTTGCTCCAACACAGCTCCTCTGTTACGAATACGCGCCTCGTACCTACGAAGTATTTCTCTTGTAGCAGTGTTCAGCGTCATTTCCGCTTTAATTTTTGAAAAACGTTCTCAATTCTCGTTAACAATTTTTCTTTTGTGTTTATTTCTACTTCGTACACCAACTCTTTAGCACGTCCCCACGTGCACGTGCATAAAAATCGAAAAATCAAGCGGTGTTAAGTCAGGGGCAAATTCATCCAAATTTAGAAGTAAACGGCACAACTGCTAGTTACATACTAGGTACCGGAACATAGTACGGGCATAATTTTTTTTACGTAATAAGTATCATTTATAGAAACGATTTTTGTAAAAAAAAGTAGTTATTTTTTTACAAGTATATTAATATATCCGCTAACCAAGGCATAGTCACTCTAAATTACCATTAAAATAAAGATGATTACGCGCTACTACAAAACCTCTTGTAATACTACGCCGTATCTACTACGTAATATCAATGAAATGCCGCGTCGTCAACAGCAACTATTTTTAAAAAAAGTTTGTGGTTTCATCTTTGTACTTTTGTGTACTGAGCGACGCTAAAATAAATATGCAGGTACGTTTATATTGTATCAAAAAAACTAACATTAAAATTTGGCTTGTGACTTAAAATCAACCCTGTATAAGCTTGCGCGGAAAGCTGAGCTTAGTACACAACGATAGTTTGGCCTAATATAAATTTTATAACCGTATTCTGTGACCTACGCGTTCCTTAAGGGACAGTTAATAATGATTTAAGCCATCTTTACATGGCCACTCATCGATGCGTTGTTTGTGAGCTACATTCTATTATTTTCCTAATTACATACATAACCTCAGGCCTGTCTACCTTGAAGTTGGGCAGAGACAAGGGAACACCAATTGCTTCGATCCAGACATACCTCTTTCGCTTCCTCTACGTTCATTAATCTTTTCATACATGAGCGCCGGTTACAAGTACTAGGCCCTTTTTTTCCTAATTTTATTTGTTTATCAACGACATCGCGTGTCGAGCCGTGTTATTTGTCTACGAATTCGTCTGCCATCGGTTCCCTAATTGGAGCTGCTCGAAATTACTCCGCAATTGATTTCGAGTCTACGTTAATTTATATATATATACACTTCATTCTATACCACAGAAAAAAATGTGTTATATACGGATATTTCACAATTGTTACACAATTGGCAGTCTTATCGCCAGCAAGCGATTTCATTCACACAACCACGTTTCACATTTAGTTGTTTTGATAAACTAATTGGACTAATTATGTCGCAGTGTGATGTTGGGAAAACACAACAGAGTAATAGATATAATATCAGTTGAAATGTATTAACCAGTTGATAAAAGGCTTTTTTCAAATCCATAAGCCTTCCTTTACAAAAATCGATTGGAATGAATTTCATTATCAATAGCTACACTCATGATAAATGATCATTAGAAAAAGATGACTTTAAATAATAAAAAATTAAGAACTTATAGTAATAGAAATATTCTGAAAAAATAAAACCGACTTCAAAATTGAACTTAAGAGTAAAAATAAAAACTATAACTTCTGTCTTAAATAAACTCACTTTAATATACCAACTAAGTATTTTTTTAACTCACTTTAATTAGGGCAGGCACCGACTTCAAAGAATACTTAGTATTCCCTAAATTGGACAATTACATGGTATTGACAACCAAAAATACTGAAGTTGAATTACTGAAATCGAACTTGTAGTTCCGGAGATATGCGAACACAAACATAAAAACATACATACATATTTACATACATACACTTTTGAAATTTTGCACGTTAGTTCAGACGCGGATATAGACTAACATATGCGAAAACTGGGCAGTTCTGGAAGTATTACATACATACGGGTCGAACTGATAACCTCCTTTTTTGAAGATGGTTAAAAATGGTTTCCGGCATTGTAATCAGTTCGGCTGAGTCTTTAACATTGATGAGACTAGATATTGCGGACTCACTTTTAATGTTCCACTTTTAATGTTCCACTCAAGCGCTAAGTAAATAAAGTAGTAAATATTTAGGGCTGCAATAAATCTCCGCAACTTTATTCTTGCTGCACATTAATGACCTGCCAATTAAAGCTGGTGACCGCACTCTCGCATAGAGATATAAACCTAAGATCAGCGCTCGAACCAACCCGTAACAGCTTCGGAACTAATAAACAGATTCTCATCTTATTTTGCACCAAAATAAGAGTAGGAGTTCTAGGAATTCACTTTTCACAGTTTCACAGTTTTGTAAAAAAAGTCGGTGAAAATAAGTTTGACAAGATAACAACAGCTTTAAGCCAAAATGCACCTGAACGGAGTTGTAGCTATGTAGTATAAGTGCTTCTATAAATATGTATTGGATAATTGTTTTAAACTATTGTAGTTATTTTCACTAGTACCATGATCGCGGCCTGGTATCGAAATATCGGACGCAAGAAATTCAATTCGGAAATGGTGGTAAGAATCCCGTAAATTCATTAAATCAGAGTGGAATATTGAAGTTTCGAGGTTGTGTTTCCATACGCTGGATTTTTTTTCTTCCCTGTTAACTTATATTTCGTTCTTAAACCCGAAGTTGCAAATTCAAACTTTCATTTTGGTTTCATCATCTGTAAATTTTTTTTCATTTATATTTTGACTTAAACATGAACCCCTATCGTTAGAATAATATAACTAATAAACCTGTGACGTCCTTAACTAATTATTATCCACTGTCCACCATTATCGACCACCAGGCGGACATTTCGTGCCAATTAGTGATTCAACCATGTCCTACCGTGATTGATAGTCTTGTTACGGTGTATTATGCACTAAACTTTAATAGCCTTATATATTGTACACCTTCACGTATAGATAATAGGATCTAAATTTCAAATGCTGTTTCGGACCCGTATTAATCATTTCATGTAGCAATTATATTTGTTGTGTTATGCCGTGGCCATTAAAATGTGGTATGTAAACTGACAGTATTGGGAAGAACCTTTGTTAGTTTTGAAAATGTTCTAGTTATGAAAATATTTGTTCTTGCGTGAGAGTTATTTGTAGGTACTTACTATAAATACGCAATTTTTATACCTATTACGAGTAGCAAATAGCAGCCGTGCAGAGCAGAGCTTTGCCTGTGTAGTTTTTGATTGCATAAAAATATTAAGTATCATAAAATGTCTTATAACTAAATACCTTACTGTAGAATTTGGCTCTCCAATATAAAAATACATTTTCAAATCCGAGCTTCAGATATAAACGCGTAGAAACAAACCCTTGGCTTTATTAGTACAGATAATTGCCCGATTTTTTTTGTACGCTAGCAGGTTCGCACAGTTTTATGTGTGATGTTCTAAGGGTATTACTCTAAAAATATGTTGATTGTTATTCAAACCAACAACGTCACTAACATGTGTTTTTCTCATTCTATTTACGATTTTCTTAAGTTGTCACGATTCATAAATTAAAATAAATCAGTTTTGCGTGGCCACGGGATCTGTAAAGACACCGAAACGTAAATGACTTTTAACCGAGAGTTTTCTTTTATATATTTATAGTCAGTGTGTTAGTATAAAAAAAACTATGTTATATCCAAAATATGAAATTGTTAAAATGAACTTATAAAAAAATAAAGTTTTAAAGTAAAATTGCTTGATTTTCATTGCTAAATTTTCATAAACTAAGGTAAGGATTGTTTACACCGAAAGTTGTGTTAATTTTAAGTTGATATATTGTAAATTATGTAATTTTCAAGGATCATAATTTCAAAGTGTGTCAATTGTTTTTATGTACTAGCTGTTTCTTGCGGTTTTACCCGCGCATTTTCGAATCACGTGGGAATATCGGGATAAAAACTCTACATAGTCTACACTATGCCAAAGTTCATCGAAATCCGTTAAGCCGTTCTGCCGTGATTGAGGAACAAACATCCATACATCAATACTCAATATTCAATTCTTTATTGCTGCCTTAAAACATTTTTATACCTGGTAATAATAATTAACCATAAAATGACAATCAAGGGCCTTGAAGGCGCTGCAATTTTGGGAGAGAGGAGGAATTGGCATGACTAACCATCAACATAACTTCAGGCCTGTATCCATTACAGGGAGGCAGAACACTAGAGGTTATAAAACCATCTGATGTCACATTTGACGAATTTGGAGGCATTATAATGATGGAGAGAGACTATTGCAGTGACAGGGGGTCAGCCTATCGAACACAAAAAAAGCCTCCAATAAAACCTCTGCCCCTCAACTGACTTTTACAGTATGCCTGGGAAGAGAAGCAGCTAGCACATTCTATGTTTTTGTTCGCTCCCAGTCCAGCATGGAAGGTTTAGTTTAATTTAATATGCAGTAAATTTAAAAACAAAAGATATCTCAGATCTATCTTAGTAGTTTATCGGTTAGAAATTCATCTAGAGTGTATTAGCTTTCATGATTAATATTTTCTTCTATGTTTCTAAAAAATGTTTAGTGTTTGTGATATTCTGTGTGTGTTTAGGTAGTTTATTGTAGATTTTTGCTGACATTTCTGGGGACTGGCCAAATTTAACTCAAGTTTTGAGTGTGGAAATTGTATTTTATTATTATGTCTAAATGTGTATTTTGATTTGATATTTCTCTTTTGTCATAGAGTTCTGGATATAAACGAACATACTTGCATATATCCAGTATATATATACATGGTAGAGTTAATATTTTTAAATTATGAAAATATGGTTTACTGTTTTGTCTATTTTTAACGTTTACTATAATTCTTATAAGTTTTTTTTTGAGCAATGAATAGTGGATTAAAATCTGTGCTATTTCCCCACAGTAAAATACCATAGCTAAACATCTAAGCTTTCACATTTATAATATTAGTTACATTCCGTTAGCAACCACTTAAAGATAAGTAATTAAGGTTTTTGATGATTGCTAATAGGTAGGCTTAAATATCGGAAAAACCTATATCACACACGTGTTTTGTTAGAGCACTAATACTGAAGCTATGAGAAATTTGTATAGAAAAATTAACCTTAAAGGCTTTCGCTCCCAGTCCATCTTCTATGCTGGACTGGGAGCGAAAGAAAAACATAGAATGTGCCAGCTGCTTCTCTTCCCGGGCATACTGTAAAAGTCAGTTAAGGGACCGAGGTGTTATGGGAGGCTTTTTTGTGGGCGATAGGCTGACCCCCTGTCACTGCAATAGTCTCTCTCCACTATTATAATGCCTCCAAATTTATCAAACGTGACATCAGATGGTCTTATAACCTCTGGTGTTCTGCCTACCCCATACGGGATACAGGCGTGAAGTTATGTATGTATGTATGTAATTAACCTTAAAGGCATAATTATACAGGGTTGATTTGTAATCATCGGCCAATTTTTTTACACAATAAGTATCATTTACCTATAGAAACGATTTTTGCAAAAAATGAAATGCTGCGTCGTAGTAGCTATGATCATCAAAAGCGAATATTTTTTTAAAAGTTTGTGGTTCCATATTTCTACTTTTTTGTTCTGAGCGAGCTAAAATAAATATGCAGGTACGTTTATATCGTATCAAAGAAACTAACATTTAAATTTGGCTGCTGACGAAAAATCAACCCTGTGCAATGTTCTGACAGACTGCCCACTTTTCGAGTAATTATAGTCGCTGGAATAACCTAACAATTTGGTACAAAAACTTTATTCAATATGAACTCGTTTATTCATTCTAATATGTTTGATTTGTTTGTAATACTTACATATCTCAAAAACTACTAAATACAACTTAAAAAAATATATATCTATTAGAAAGCCACATTATGCAGGAGTAACATAGGCTTACTCCTGTATAAGGTAGCCAGATCAATCAAAGCGATAATACAGAAAGTTAAGTTTATAAGTTAAGTTAATATTGTGGAATTTGTAGATACTAAGATATATACATCATTTTTAAGAAATTATTATACAATACACAGAGTAAATCCTGGAAATGAAGGAACACTACCAACATATATAAAAATTCGAATTTTTATACGATTTTCACCAATGCATGTTGTGATTAATCAGGAAGGTTTGAGTCTATAAATCATAAATGTTTCGTTACAATAAGCTAAATTGTGACGATAATTATTTCGGACATCGGTAAATACCATAGATACTGGGTGTTTGCATAGCTGGTATTTATATGAAAACAATTTGTTTCTTTATTTTTATAGGTGGAAAGTGGAGCCAACCCTCACTCAGCTGAACATGGAATTGTGGTTAGAGCCTTCGTGTATCTGTTCCGTCTTATTCAAGAGCGAAAAGACAGCCACTTTATATTGAAGGCATCCTTTTTGGAGATTTACAATGAGAAGGTAGGTTTTATAACGCCAAATGAGACCATCAAATATATTAAAAAAAGAAGAGACCATAGACTATGTCAAACGTTGAGAATTTTTCTAGCGGGCTACACGGCGTCTATCTGTTACTTCCTTACGTAAGCTTTACAAAGTTGTTTCCTCCCGTATTAGTGATAGTGGGCCTGAGTTGGGTGCAACTCTCGCCCCACAACATTTCGGGTCTATGTGAGTTTATGCTGAGCCACTAGGTACCTATTAGTCCAATAGAGAAAGAAAGGATCGATAGATCGAACCATTCGATTCGCTCCATAAGGGTTTTAAAAAGTGCAGGCAAATTTGATCTGTAAGATTTAACACTCAATTCGACTTAATCGCGTGACCTCGCAATATCGCACGCAATGAATTGTTAATTAAGTTCATTTTGGTTTGATTTTGTCAGCTGTTACACATGGTACGTTTTACTGGATACGTTTTACCGGATACGTTTTTTTTTCATTGATGGCGCATGGAGTTGTATGGGCGACTTCACATATGGCACAGTATTCAGTATACGTATTTTCGATACAAAAAAGTTATCCAGTAAAACGTATCCAGTAAAACGTGTGATGTGTGAACGGGCTGTTAGATTCACGAACGATCGACGACCGTTCCTGAAGTCGTCTATACCTACCTACATATTCTGCATTGATAAAGTCGTGCGTACGCCCGTGGTAACAGATACCTTTGCACCATGCGTTGCGCAATGAATTATTTAAGTTTCGGTTAAATTTATTCAGTAAATAATTAATATTTATTTTATTTTCTCTTCATGTTCATACATTAAACTATCAAGTCCTCAAATTTCGAAAGTGACCCACCAGTCACCCTGTAAAGCCTGAATGCTATCCTAATTCCCACAGGATTGAAATATAGAGATCATCGTTCTTTACTTTCAAGGTGATAGATCTCCTGAACCCAGGAACCGCTCGCAAACCACTCCAAGTCCGATGGTCGAAGGAAAGCAGAAGCTTCTACGTGGAAAACCAGTTTACTGTGGACTGTGAAGAGCTGGACGACTTGTTTGCTGTCTTAGAAGAAGGTAATTGAGATGCAGTTTAAATTAGTTTAGTGACTATCATAGAGAAATTGGATAGTCATATGTAATAAAATGGTTCAACAATTTTTTTATTAGAAATTTAGTTTAAACAAATTAAAATTTCCAAATAAAAGAAATAAAACGGAGTCAGTTGTCGGGCGGCAAAAGATTTACTATACGAATTTAATTTTTCGTGAATTCTAAATGCAAATATTATCTATAGGGCAAATAAAATAGTTTATTTTACTGTATTTAACACTATCCTGTGCTCAATGTTTGGTTCCATCATCATTGTTTAAAATAGTTTAGCTTTGAACCCTCTAAAATCAAATTTTCTGGTAATTGGCAAAAAAAAGGTAACTGAAAAGGTCAATAAGTACCGTCTCGATGTAAATATGTATATATCCCCGGAAAATAATAAATTCCGCAAATGTATAAATTTCCGCGGAAATTTATAAACTTCGGTAGGATTCTAAACGGGAGACAAAACGTATTGTTTTACGCCCATATTTTCGTAAATTTATCAATTTACGACATAAATTCAGCTATAAGTTGTAAAGTTAAATACAGAGAGCATTTTTTAAAGTTGCAGAAGCTATTGGGGTAAATATGTGAGTGAAGGCTTAGAAGTAATTTTACCTTTATTGTTCAATTACTTTAGTATATTATGTAACAAGTGAGCTAAGTTGCTAATTACAGTCGAGGCTGTGATTTGAGCCCGAGCCGCAGGCGAGGGCTTAATAATGAGCCGAGACTGTAATTAGCAACGCTCACGAGTTACATACGACGAAAACACTTGTGAGTAAAAGACAGACATACGTGGTCATAAAATTTATTTGAAGCAGCTGTTAGCTGCTGCGCGTCAGTAGCCCTGTCCCATTACACGTACACACGCTATTGTTGCTTGGAGGCGCTGTGCGTGCCGCTGCTGCTGCACGTGTCCGCGCGCCGCCTGGACGCGCGCGCTCATATATTTAATGTATAATCCGGATCAATAAAATATGCTCTGTTTACTCGCATGTAATTTGCACTTAGGTACAATTCAACTTTGTAGGATTCATTATATTAGGCACTAGGGTATAATATATTATGCACGCGTGACTTATAGCCCAGTTTATAGTTCTAAATTCAATAGAATAAGGCTCACTTTACGAGCAAGTGTGTTTAAAATAATTTTATACACCACCTTTGTTTAAAATTCGCATTATGTATGAGATAAACTCCACCTAAAACAAGATATTAATCCCTTAAGATTAAAAAAGGTATCTTGCAGGGAATAAAAAATACTTTAATCCTAAGGGTTATAATGTCATTTGATTTTGGAATATCAATTGGAGCGAGATTTAATAATACCTACATGGACATGGCTGTATGACTAGTTGCTTTGCCTAATAAAAAAATATATGGACTTTAAATTTGGCTGTATAAGTTTGTGTACCTTTGCATTTGGAACGACTACCAAGAAAAAATTAAAAACCCTCGTCAAAAACCTGTATGCGACGGTTTCTTTTGCCTTTTGAAAAAGAAAAATAAAAAGTAAAATTGCGCGGTTTTTGGAAAGAAAATTTTTTCAGAATTTTTATTTCAATAGTTTTCAAATAAATAAAATATGTCGAGCTCGAGTGACGATTTAACACCAGAAGATATTAGAAATGAAGCAAATAGTATCGTCGATAATATTTTGCCGTGTAAATCAAAGCATTTGTACATGAAATTTTACGAAGATTTCTTTGCTTAGAAAACTGAAAAAGCCGTGAAAATTATTTCGGACTCATTGCTTTTAGTATATTTTCAACAGTTGTCTGCTACAAAGAAACCTAGCAGCCTATGGACTGTTTATTCAATGTTGAAGACAACAGTAAACAATGAATATACCTACCAAATAGAAATATCACTTCATCTATACATAACTGGTCAATTGTTTCTAATATCATCTTTAATTTCTAAATTATTAAATACCTAAGTACTTGATTTAATTCCTGCGTTTCATTACCTGATTATCTTACAAGGTGGTGTATAAACAACGAGCATACAACCAGTGGAGAGTGCGTGCGGGGCTACCGCGCCGCGGTCGCTCAATTTGACCTATATGTAGGGCATGCGACAGAATTTTGAGTCAGTCACAGCAACTGTAGGCTAACGTACGGACGTCCCGCGCTCCTGATTATAAGCAAATTAAAACTCGAAATAATGCCTAGTTGTGCAATTAAATGGTGTGGAAAGTCAACTACGACTTCAAGCTACACAAAAGATGGGGTATCATTTCATATTTAAGTGGATTTCTACTCTATTTATTCAATTTGATAAAAAAAAAAAACAAAATAAAATATTTTCATTTCTGAAATGCTCGCGTTGATGTCTTTCTTGCTATCTCTTTCTGATACACTGTTTTGCATATTAGCAGTTGTCTCTTTTTATTTCGATAGTGTTGTTCGCAGGATTGCTACGTTTCATATAGATATTTTAAAATATAGATACTTACCTTATGTTTTTTACATTGTTATTGCTTTATGTATTTGCTCTTGGGTTTGAATGCAAATATACAGAAAAAGGATTAAGTTGAATACAAAATACTGGTATGAAATATAGATAAAAAATATTATATTTCAACCCTACAGTCCGCATAGCTTGATGGATTTTGACAAAGGTGGATTTTAATAATTATTGTAGTTGTTATCTTTTGGGGTGGTTGAAAAATGGTTATATACAGGGTGTCCTAATAAATAGTGTCAACTGGAAGTTAAAATATAGATGGATCCTTAGAGTACCCGAATCAAGCCCATGTACCTTTCACAATTTTTTTTATGGTTTTCTATTTTTATTTTTATGCCTGAGAATTTCAACCGAAATGACATTCCACCTTCATGAATTGCCATTTAATGTTCAAAATAATCAAATCCATCATTTTAACGTAAAACTTTAATTAAAAATGAATAAATAATGTTCGGTTACAGATTTGGGTTATAGTAACCCCTTAGGGCTATAGTAACATACGCTAAAAAATCATTATACCTACTAATAATAAATCAAACCATAATTTATGTGATAAAATGTGATTTGTTTTTAATTCTAATAAAGGCATACGCGCGTACCTAAAAATAGTGAATCTATAAATGGCCGTTATAATAATTATTCCAGTTATAATCGATATCGATATATTTTTTTGGAATCCCTAGTGAATCTGAAGTAATTTGGCTGTCGAGTCGTCGCCCAATGACAGCGGGGAAAGGATACCTCTGCCCCGCCGCTTTTTGGTGACTTGGATATAGAACAAAGACGTGCCGATGCGCTCTCCACTGGTTTTATTCTCGTTGTGTATAAAGTAGAGTAAGCTCCTCGGGGATAACAGTGTCTTAGTCTTGGGCAGTCTTGAATCCCTCGCTTCATTCAGGATTCTTACCATAATTCCCTCACTTCGTTCGGGAATTAACATCTTAATTCCCTCACTGCGTTCGGGAATTATCTACAGAATCCTTCATTTCGCTCAGGATTCAATATGATGCCCGTGACATAATACACTGCTTTATCCCCTTGTTGCATAATCTACTATTATTTTATCTCAATATGTATGAAGTTTCCAAGTGACAATTCTTCAAGTTCAATTCTTTTTTTGTTAGTATATGAGCATATAAAATTAAGAAGGTAAGCTTGTACTAAAATTTGTTTTTTAATGTTCTTAAATTGTTTTTAATAAATAAGGTAGGGTTGAAGCATATATTATTAAGGATAGTTGTGAATTTGTATTTTATTTGTTTGGTTTTGTATTCTTTTACTTTTATGGTCATGCTTAAAAAAATATTCAAGTAGTTGTAATAACATGAATAACTTTATGAAAAGTTAATAGGTCAAAGATTACTGAATATCTATGTCATGATTTTTGTAAGGTTGTTTTCTTTTAAATATGTAGGTACATTTTATTCATTCTTTACTTGAATCAGGCTATATGGTATAAATTGATAAGATTGTAGCAAAAAGCTGAGCGGAGACCCTTTTGATATTTATTCATGTAATTATTATTTTTTATTTTAAACTTTTATAAAATAAAATTTTTATATTATTACTCAATAATATAAAAATATGTTATTACCTAGTATTAAGTTGTGCATATAAATAACTAATAAACGTTTTTTCTTTCTTTCTTTCACTGAACATCAATTATTCTACCTAACCTATAATTAGTAATAGGTATTTACATTCTACGCATTCCGGAGTTTTGTAAATAAGTCTTTTCTGTAAAATAAATAAATGAACTGGGCAACTCGCTTTTGTCTTTCATTCAATGATATTTGAAACTAGATAAAAGCGTTCAGTTATGAGTATGCAAATACTCAAATTAGATCCATCTTTTTAATCCCCTAATCTAGCTCCTATTCAAAACTTTGAAATATTTGTTCCCAGGAATGCGTAACAGAGCAGTAGGGGCTCACTCAATGAACTCGCATTCGTCTCGCTCGCACACGCTTCTCAGCGTGCGTGTGCGCAGAGACTTGCGAACAGACGGTGACGTCACTTGCTCTACGCATGGGAAGATCAATTTCGTAGATCTAGCGGGGAGTGAGATGACGAAGAAGACCCATAGCACGGGGAAGACGTTGGAAGAGGCGAATAATATTAATAGGAGTTTAATGGTTTTAGGTAATGTGGTTTGAAATAAAATATTCACAAAGATGAACTTTATAAAAGTGTTTGATAGCCCAGATCGTGAGGAAATTTTTGTCAAGATATTCCGTCTATTTATTTTTTATTTATTTAATTTTCACAAATTCCACAGCTTTTAAAGTAATATAAAATAAAGTTATAAGTAACACTTACAGCCAATTATGGAATTACATTTTTTCAACATAACAGTAAGCAGACATAAATGTATAAAACTAGAAAAGATTCAGATTTCTGATAGTCTATTAGTATAAGTTCCTGCTAGTATTAGAATAACTTAACTAATTATTTTTTTATGATATAAACTATTGCCATGATGGGGTCTCGTTTAGTATTAAAAATATGGCTAAACAAATATATGTACAAACATAACAATCTATCAACTGCAATATAGCATTTTTGCTATTGTGAACTGAAACTGGTATTAAATTAAATCGAGGCATTTTAAAAGACATTTTTTTTTTTAAACTTACATCACATTATTTAAATTTCAGGATACTGTATAGCCCAACTAAGCGATGGAAGAAAGAAAGGTCATATTCCATATCGGGACAGCAAATTAACGAAACTATTAGCTGACAGTTTAGCAGGCAATGGAGTTACTTTGATGGTAAATCTATTTAGTGCGCTTCACAATTTAAAATTTCTGTATGAAAATACATCCCATTAATTTATTGGGTGGGCTCGCAACATCGCGATTACAGATCTGTTTCTGACTGTTATAATGCCATAATATTTTTGTTTAGTGTGTTTTTTGGTTTGGTTTTAAAGTCAGTATAACTTTTCGGAATTTGGTCCCTTTAATGAGAATTTTGGAAAGTTTGCAGGTTTAGAATATGCTAAAATAACTGTATTCCTTATCCAGATTGCCTGCATAGCTCCTTCAAAATCAAATATGAATGAAACAATAAATACACTTCGATATGCCTCAAGAGCAAAGAAAATTAAATCTAAACCAATTGTAAAAATGGTAAGTCATTACTTTTTTATCGACATGGAATAGGGAATTGTCTAACTTAAATATGTTTTTCTTCCAACTATGCTTAAATTTCATCACAATCACACTAAAAACTCACTACAAAGCGAGTCTTTAATGCTCTAGAGCAATAAAAATGTATGAAATTTCATTATTACACAGTTTTTTTAATCACACCAAAAGGTGCCAATCTCAATGGATTAGCTCTATTCAGCCAGCCGATATCAATATTTTTTTAAGTACTTATTATTCGTTTCTATCCTACTTGTTCCAAATTGAAAAAAGGATTGCTGCTAACTCTAATTTAAAAATGAAAGAAATTTTAAAAAGTCGCCTTAACTAATTTATATTACGGTAGTTCGGTAGTATCGCTGACGCTCGGGCTCTAAATCAGGCACTCGGTGCAACAATAAATTACTTTGTGCTCGATGCAATAATCTACTATAATATCCTAAAATCAAAATAAAACTCGATAAAAAAAGATAAATTACGACCATCTTCTTTAAAGTTGAATACGTCTAAAAGAGTGAATGTATCTAAAATATATACCCAAAATAACAGAGCATTGACTGTGTGCAAACGTTTACATTTACGTAGAAAATAATTTAACAGATTTTACATAAGCAATTAAACTTACGGTCATCATTCAATTATGATGCGCTTTAATCTTGTGAAAACAATAACCTTTTTTGTTTCTAAGCAATATTTATTTTTATTTGAAACCTTTGTCTTATATTGTTTTACAGGATGCGAGAGATGCACTTATTCTGAGTTTAAAGCGAGAGGTGGAAGCTTTACAGTCAGAAAACCAGCATTTAAGGACAGCTTTACATGTCCAAAGTGACTATACTACAGATTACAGTAAGTGTACACTATTTTATTTTACGATAAAGATCATATTGTTTGGATATTATATTAGAAATAGAATTTTGCGGAATTTTCAAAAGGCATTTGATACCTTTTCCATACTGTTAATGGTTCAACCCACATTTAAGTATAACTGGATTGTTAAATCATTTTAAATGGATTACTTTATTAGAATGTTTAAACAGAAAATTTATTCTACTTAAATGCAAGCAGCAGGTGTAATTTTTTAGTTAAACCCTCTGGAGTACCTCAGGGTAGTAACACTGTACATATAGATTTGTGTTTATCAGTTTGAAGGAACTATACTGAATGTAGTTGAAAATCCAAAGAAGAATAGCTTGCCGAATTCTCAAAATTGGGTGTTTTTCCTATAATATGATCTTAATTCTTAATTTCAGTTCAAAGGCGAAGTCCACAAACGCAAATTGAACCCAACAAGCTCTACCAACTACCGCAGACAGAGTTAGTGGATTTAGTTCAAATCCACATGGACGAGAACTCAGCTCTTAGACAGGAGAACACAGAATTGTTCCAAGTTAGAGACCAGTTGCTAAGAGATCAAGAACTGCTGAGCAGAGAGAATGAACGGCTGCTCAAAAAACTTGAGGATGTTAATACGTAATGATATTTTTTTTTAATGATAAGACATTTGGTGAATGCTGTCATGACACTTTTACCTGTATATTTACAAAGTTAGCAGTATAAC
The DNA here is from genome assembly GCA_944452665.1 of Stenoptilia bipunctidactyla. NCBI lineage: Eukaryota > Metazoa > Arthropoda > Insecta > Lepidoptera > Pterophoridae > Stenoptilia > Stenoptilia bipunctidactyla. The sequence continues at coordinate 24,786,327 of OX101729.1, read as the reverse complement.
AGAGATGGTAGGTACCTACATACAGGGTTAATTTTAATTAGCGCATCACCTCTTGCAGGCAGCCTCTCCACATCAATCCCAAAAACATTTGTTCTACAACTTGTCAAAATTAATAGTTTTTAAAATTTTGGTTTTCCCATACACAAAATATTTATAGCCTTGGTTTAGTGACGTAGCTTTATTTACTCAGAGCGTAGGTATGCCACGCACCTTGAGTAGTAAAATATCGCTTCAAAATAATAATAAGCACTTCTTACAAAATGTAGATTTAGGAGAAAACGCTTTTCTTTTTTTAAATTTTTGTGTTATTTATCAAGATTTATCTAAAGTCGTAGAACAATTAATGTTGATGGGATTAATGTGGAGAGGCTGCCAGCGAGAGGTGACGCGCTGATTAAAATTAACCCTGTATATTAATTTACAAGAAAGGGTTTTTATTTTATTTTCTATTAATTATTTTCAGAGCATAGTAGAATTATTGTATTGTATGTGATGGTCGTATTATTAATTAGTTGACTGAAATCTTGAAGGTTTTATTTCTCACTATCACTTAATGGAATTAAAGTTAAGGTGTGCCCCAGGGACGTAATCTAGGAATTCATTTGTAAGGGGATAAATTTTTAATTCATACTTAGTTTGTTTTTCTAATTTCTTAGGACTATATTTGGAATAAGCCGAAACGTTACAACAGATCCGAAAAAGAGGTCAGTGTTCACATAAAAAAGCATGGGATGTGAAAACACGACTACTCGTATATCCGAGGACTATATTCTTAAATTTATACAATTACGCATAATTATTTGCATGGTCACATATAATCCATATCACAGGATGAAAAAACACAAAAGGAATGTTTATTTTATCGAAAGTACTATTTTAATTAGTAAATCAAAAGGCACTTTTTTATGAAGTATAATTATTTATTCACTTAATAAGTTCCTCTCCTTAAACTGTCGTAGCCACGATTTTCACTTACTTTGGAAATGGGACGTTTGCCATGTTTTTAATTGAAACCATACCTATTTTTTTCGTAACTTGGCTTTCAGAGTTTCGATTTCACTAACACTTCTCAGTTATTTGAAAACCTTAAATGTTATTTAGTGCTTTTGAAACAGCCATGTTAAAACCCGTGTCGGTTATTGACTGCAACTTTTTGTTACCTAACGTGACGGAAGGATTAAAAACAGACAAGCATAAGACGGCAAAAATTCAATTTCCAAAGTTAGTTTTGATACAATACCTTCTCACTGTGTGGTCAAAATTACATCTTAAAGTTAAATCGACTTTGGCCAACTAACTCACAAAATAACTTGGTTTTATTTCAGTGTGTGCGTCAGGTCACCTATAATTCCAGCTAGACCAAATTACTCAGGAACAAATGAGCAACCAAACATCTGGACTAACCCTGCTGTTACTTCTGCCGAAAACACTAATAACTAGTACTAACCTAATAATAGTACCTACTTATAAGTAGTTCACTAATAACGAGAGAATAACAAGAAAGTTACTAACAACAAGTTTTTCTAAAAGTGTTCCTTGTGAAATAAGGTAGCCAACATAAAACAGTTATTTTATGTTGGCTACCTTATTTCACAAGGATAAAGAAATCGTCAAGACGACATAAGAATTTAAAACAAGGCCTTTTCTTCTTAAAAAACAGATTTACTTAAACTGCACCTTCATTTTCGAATTTAGTATTTATCAGGTTGACCATAATAACATTTTAAAATTTAGTACCACACGCCATTAGGCGTCTCACTGAGGTTAAGCCGTAAATTTATGGTGCCGAAATTTCTTGTGGACAAATATCAATGATGCACAAAACACAAATGTTGTACGGAAAATAATAGCCTCTTTAGTATTTTATATCCGTCAGTAAACATTCTGTAAGTGATGTTCGCAGCTGGTATTGTGAAACGCAATTTTTCACCTACCATTATTTGGTCATAGCTTTTACCTACTTATGACAGGCCGTTGAATATTGAAACCCGACATTATTGATTGCTACATGTACCCTTGCTAGGAATTCATCAAAGCACTTCCATATAGAAAGTTGCGCTACGAAAAAACACGGTAGGAAACCAACTAAAATAACACAAGCCCCTCATACTCGTACGGTTTAAGTCGCATTTTAGTGTTAAAAACAATTGTAAAACATGGATGCTAGACATGTATTTTAACTGCTGTTAAATATTCCACATTTAGGTATGGACCAATAGGTATAGCCAGTATTAAAAAATGTCAGCCCCATTCGAGAAATATTTATGAAGATATTTGTGGTTATACAGGATAGTTTTTTAGTCACCGGCTAAATTTTTTACTCAATAAGTATAATTCATGACAACGATTTTTGCAAAAAAAGGGTAGGCATGTATTTTTTAACAAGGAACTTAACATATTCGCTAACATATAAAACAAAGCAATGTCCCTCTAAATTATGAAATAAAGAAGACTACGCGCTACTACAAAAACCTTTTATAGTACTATGTCGTAGTATTAACAATTAAATGCCGCGTCGTAGTATAGTACCTGCGTTCATTAACAACGACTAATTGTAAAAAAGTTTGTGGAGCCATATCCTTTTTTTCTACTGAGCGTTACTAAAATAAATATGCAGGTACGTTTATATCTTATCAAAGAAAATAACATTTAAAGGACGACGCATAATTTCAGTATCCACCTCCAATAGCCATGTAAGATACACCGTTGGATAGGTCTTAGTAACCTGAATCAAGGTTACTTTGGCGCCAAGTTCCGATCGTTAGTCCGTTCAGAGCTATAATGTCCTAAATGTCGGACTATAATTATGGTATTCACCTCCAATAGCCATGTAAGATACGCCGTTGGATAGGTCATAGTAACCTCAATCAAAGTTACTATTACGACAAGTTCCGATCGTTAGTCCGTTTAGAGCTATAAGGTCCTAAATGTCGGACTATAATTTTGGTATCCACCTCCAATAGCCATGTAAGATACGCCGTTGGATAGGTTTTAGTAACCTGAATCAAAGTTTCTATCGCGCCAAGTTCCGATCGTTAGTCTGTTCAGAGCTATGAGGTCTTAAATGTCGGACTATAATTTTGGTATCCACCTCCAATAGCCATGAAGGATACACTGTTGGATAGGTCTTAGTAACCTGAATCAAAGTTACTCTTGCACCAAGTTCCGATCGTTAGTCCGTTCAGAGTAAATAACAGACGGGACACCTATAGCATAGATAGTAAGCGACACCTCCGTTCCGATTATCTGTTGCACACCTGAATTAGGGTTGCTTGGACTCAGAATCAAGACAGGCGCCATACCAATTCTTGTTCTAGAGGATGAACCCTTTTCAAGGATATATCACACATATCTATGGAGGCGGGTACCAGCTCTCATACAAAGTTATGCGTCGTCCTTTCTCTGGAGACTAAAAAGCAACTTTGTATAAATAAAGCAGTGCTCTCTGAATAGTATGCTTGTTTAGCTTCCTTTGTAACTACATAGTTGGGTGCGGCAGAGCTCGAAATATAATTCAGTCAAATTATTGATAACTTAAGTTCATTAAAAAATTAAATAATATCGAATCTAAGATTTCTGTTGTTTTTTTATTATTGAATAAGTAATGTCTATAAAAAATATCCGTTTTTAGAATGTAGAGTAAATTGACAATAAAATGTATAAATACTAACAGCAAGAATGTAGATATTTAAATAATCGAGTTTAGTTACCTACTACTTATTTAAGATCATCACACAGTTTGTAAGTTTATTTGTACGTAATAAATAAGATATATCAATGTAAATAGTGAGTGTTTATTAAAGTAATTAAAATCGAGTACATACCGTGTTTTATTTTCTTAGAAACTAAGTAGGAAATCCAAGGCTTTTAGGCAATTTTTCTTACAGCACATATTTACAGGGTTACTGGTGGGTTCAAAATTCAAAATTCCAGGACGTGATAGTTTAAGATCATACATGAAGAAAAAATAGATTAAAAAATAAATATTAATTATTTACTGGGTAAACTTCTCCAAAAGTTAAAGAATTCATTACGCAACACATGGTTACATTAGCGTAATACAATAAATACTTAGCGGGTGGTGGTGTGCGTGTGGCGGGTCTGCGTGTGCTTGTTGACTGAGGCAGCGCGTCGGGAAAAGTGTAGTAAGGTCTCATTATTTATTCATAGGTATTTCTGGTGTAAAAATAAGTACCTACTTTTATTACATAATTATGATCAGAATCGAGTACAGAGTGCTCTCCTTCAGTATTGCAAATTTGTCACCAGTCACCCTGTATAGACAGAAACTATCTTTGCAACCTTACTCAAGGTATTGTGGTTGAATTCATTCTCCATGGGGCGATGATTCCATGTTTTGAAATAACCATCAATTTGATTAGTCGGCGCACTCCTTCTGGCTCCACCTCACTAGGGACCACCCTTCATGTAAAATCTGCCGCCAAAAATCACCGCTTCGGTAATGATGTCTTCCGACAATATTTTGTGCAAAGCCAGTTCCGTCCTAAAGCCTTGTGCTTTCAACTACTTTTATAATTAAAAATTAAAAGTCAAATCCAGCTGCAATAGAAGTTTGACCATCGTTCTTTATAAGTAACGCGATGAGTTTCAAATTACAATTTGTGGCTACCGACGGAATAGGTATAGGAGTTAAATAAAACACACACACACAGATATTTAATGAAAATGAAGCAGCTCTGATAAGAACTTTTATATGAATTAAGAAAGCAGCAAGACACACGACAGAATAGGCATAGGAGTTAAATAAAACACACACAGATATTTAATGAAAATGAAGCAGCTCTGAGAAGAACTTTTAGTTTAGAAGCAAGCAGCAGGTCACACGGCGTTCGAATGTCTTCACACGCCCCGCCGTTTGGATGTCTCACGCCGCGCGCTCCCAGCGCGACGTGTTGTTCACGCGACGTCCGCCGATGGAAAAGAACGAGCGGCGGCGGCGACGCTACTCCTTTTATACTTATAATCGGGGAGACGCGGCAGCGCGCGTGTATTGAAGCGTGTATTTTCCTATTTTGTGTTGCTTTATTATTCACACACTTGTTGTTGTCCTACTCAAATGACCTTGATTATTTTGTATAAAAATAGCATATTTTACTATTAAAGATACAGATCGGATTGGCCGCGACCGCTGTACGTAGAAGAGTACCTGCACGGACCTCTCCCTCTAGTGTTCTCCTGCGCAACTTCATCGTGAAGTCTGCGCGCCCGTTATCGTAACGGAGTGACTGCCAACCAACACTAGTCGTCTTGGTTGGGGGGCCCGTCCGTCCCTGGTACCTGCCCGGTCTGCCACCAGCGGCAAGCCCCGGGTAAGGGCCCCGGAAAGACGGCGCAACCCGACTAAGGGTCGCAGGGTAGCAGTCGGCCCGCGACCGCGCAGCCGCAGAGTGCGACGCCCGTGATGCGGCCTGCTGCCCGAGCGCCGGCTACCAAGCCGGCCGCCCGCGCCGCCGCCGCCGCACCGACGCCGCCCACGCAGCCGAAACTGCGGTACCCGCCGCTCATCGTCGAGCACCTCCCCAACTGGCAGATTCATTTCTGCCGGTTGATGGACGAGCTCGGCAGGCCGGCGAGTGCGAGACCGCACGGGAAGGGCCTGCGTTTCGTGCCAACTGACGACGTGGAATACCGCGTCGTACAGAGATATCTCGCTCGGCTGGAGAAGGAGGAGGGAATCTCATGGTTCTCGTATTCTCTTCCGGCCGAGCGACATGTCAAGGTCGCGATACGCGGCCTCCCCGTCGACACCCCACCGGACGATATACTAGAAGACCTGAAGCGCCGCGGTTTTGAGGCGGAGTACGTGCGGGCCATACGCGCCCGTCATGGGCGCCCGGGATGCATTTACTATGCCCAAATTGCCCGGACCACTGACTTCCAGAAGATATACAGCGTGTCGGAGCTCCTCTGCATGCCGGGTGTCAAAATTGAGGCCTGGCGGGGCAGGAGGGGCCCGGCGCAATGCCATCGCTGCCAAAAGTTCCGGCATTCCTCCCACCACTGCCACAGGCCTCTGGCTTGCGTGCGGTGTGGGGAGGGACACCACGCCGTAGCCTGCCCGAGACCACGCGAAGAACCCCCCACGTGCGCTAACTGCGGGGAGTCACACCCCGCAAGTAGCGCAGCCTGCCGGGTCTTCCAGCGCGAGATGCATAATAGGAAAGCCGGCATAGTCGCCCAGACCCGCCACCCTGGGGCAGGCCAGCCTTATGGCTCCCGCCAACCCAGCGGCGGCGCCGCCGAAGAAGACCAGGAGGAGACGGCGCCGCAAACCAAACTCCGCCCCGTGCGTCGAGTCGGTTGCGGCCCCCACCGGACAAGACAGCCCAGCCGGCGCCGCCATCAAGGCTGCGCTGGCCATACTAAAGACGGCCCTTAACGCGCTGCGCATCTCAAAGGACCCGGCGCCCGCCCTATCTTTGGGCATTTCCCAGTTGGAGGCAGTAGCCGGCCAGCTGATCCCTTAGCTCCCTACGCTGATCGCCCGACGGCCGTCTGTCTTGCGATAGACCGCGGACGGGCTTAATTACGAGGGGAGCTAGGCCACCATCGATGCCGCGCCTATAAGGCACCCCAATGACCGGCCCAACTCTTTGGGCTGCGCTGCCGCCTCCCGAAAGGGGCCAATGCCCCGAGCGGATGTCCCCGTTCACCCCTCGGGGGGGGGGGGGGGGCGGGGCGAGCGAAGACTTCACCACTTCCACCTTCTGAACCTCTTTCATTGAAGCAAAATGTAACCTTTCGCCAAAGTGGCGTGTGACCTGCTGCTTGCTTCTAAACTAAAAGTTCTTCTCAGAGCTGCTTCATTTTCATTAAATATCTGTGTGTTTTATTTAACTCCTATACCTATTCTGTCGTGTGTCTTGCTGCTTTCTTAATTCATATAAAAGTTCTTCTCAGAGCTGCCTCATTTTCATTAAATATCTGTGTGTGTTTTATTTAACTCCTATACCTATTCCGTCGGTAGCCACAAATTTATAATTCTACCAATAAAATATCTGATTTGGGATGAATTGAATAAGATTCTTGATTTTCGAATATAAAGTATTTTAATTAACCTTTTAGTACAGGAGCAAAAATCGAAGTGACATCTATACAATTTTAATTTTTTTTTTAAATTTCAAAATATCAGACTACCTACAACCTTTGGTTCAGGCGCGAACTATGAAGCGACTTATAAAATAAATGGAAAATCACTTGATCCTTAACATATTCCCCGCCGTTGAAAGGCTTCTTCTTTCAACATTCTTCAATATCTTCTCCTTTTGGTAGAGGACAGAGTCTTGTTAAGGGCCTTCGTATGAGACCTCGAATTGTGTTGACTTCTGCAACGCGAGTAATGCCATCCGGACCAGGAAATAATTTAGTTACTCTTCCTAGTCTCCAATTTAAAGGTGGAACATGATCTTCTTGAATGTGGACTAAGTCGCCAACCATGAGATTTGCTTTGTTGGTTTTCCACTTAATTCGATTTTGTAGTTCATGAATATATTCGAGTTTCCATCTCTTCCAAAAATGTTCATGACTTTGTTGAAGACGTTCATAGCGTTGAACAGGAACTAAATTTTTGTCACTTAACGACACTGATGGAAATGTAGTAAATGCTCTACCAATCAAAAAGTGCCCTGGTGTGAGGGGTAGGAAGTCATCGGGTGAACTGGATAATTGACAAATGGGACGACTATTTAAAATTGACTCTACTTGCTCAAACAAGGTTAAAATTTCGTCGAACCTAAAATGCTGATTGCCCATTACGCGAACAATGTGATATTTGGCTGATTTAACTCCAGCCTCCCAGTTGCCGCCAAAGTGAGGAGCGTAAGCAGGTATAAAAATGAACTTTATACCCTCCTGAGTTGCGAAGTCAGTTATAGTATCCACATTTTCTCTTAAAAATAAATTTAGTTCATTAGCTGCAGCCACAAAGTTTCGACCGTTGTCAGAGTAGATTTCCGATGGCTTTCCACGTCTTGCAATGAACCTTCGAAGTGTCATCAAAAAATCCTCTTTAGAAAGTGAGCCTACAGCCTCAATATGTATACATTTGTAACGTAAGCACACAAAAATGCACATGTAACATTTGATTAATCTAGCACCTCGACCCCTACGATCTGATATTAAGAATGGCCCAGCAAAATCAAGCCCTACAGATAAAAAAGGGAAGTCTGGCGTTATTCTTTGTTGGGGCAAATTCCCCATTTTTGGAGTTAAGGTAACTCCCTTAAAGCATCTACATCTAGTACAATTATAAAAGGTTTGAAGACTCTCTTGTAATAGAGAGAAGTAGTTGAGGGCCTGCGTGAAAGTTTTTAGTATGTTCGTAAACAAAAAAAATTTTTGTCAAATGGTGAGCACCATCTAACACTATGGGGTGCTTTTTCTGATAAGAGTAATCTGCTGCACTTATTCTAGCACCTACTCTTATTAAATTATGTTTATCAATAAACGGTGACAAGGTTAAAAGTTTTGATTTATTGTGTAAGGGTTTTTTATTTTGTAATGATACATACTCTTTGCTAAATGATTGTTGTTGTGCTACATAACACAAAGTATAAAATGAATTTTGTAACTCTTCTACCTTTAAACTCCCACTTGATTTGACCTCTGAGTTTTTTAGGTTATTTATAAAACGATTAATATATGCAATAATTCTTTGTAATTTTGTAAAATTTGAATAATTTTTGGTATAATTGTTTCTGTGATAATTATTAAATTTGATTTAACTTCCAACTCCACTGATTCTTTTGAATGATTCGTCTTTAAAACAGGCCATGAATTTTCATTATTTTTTTAAAATCCTGGACCATACCACCAAATATTTGAAGTAATAAGTAGATCGGCCTGAACACCTCGTGAGATTAAATCTGCTGGGTTGTCGGCAGTCGGTACGTATCGCCAAGAAGAGCTATTTGTCAGCTCTATCACTTCAAAAACCCTATCGGCAACAAAAGTTTTAAGTTTTCTGGGGTCCATTTTTAGCCAATGTAAAACTACACTTGAGTCAGACCAAAAGGTAACTCTATCAGGCGTTAGTCTGAGCGAATCTAAGACGCTCTTACAGAGGCGAGCAGCTAATAAAACAGCACAAAGTTCTAGGCGTGGTATGGTCGTAGGTTTGATAGGGGAAACCTTTGACTTAGCGCATAAAAGTCTAACAAAGACTTGATTGTTTTCATCAACTGATTTAGTATAGAGATGAGCGCCATAAGCCTTTTGTGAGGCGTCACTAAAGAAATGAATTTCGATAGTCTTAGGTTATTTACACAAGACATGTCTGGGTATTTCGAGATTTTTTAAACACTGAAATTTATTGGAGTAAGATATCCATTTTTCTTGGACGTCTGTAGGGACAGGATCGTCCCAGTCTATTTTTGAATGCCATAAAGTTTGAATTAAAATCTTAGGAATTATAATAATTGGGCTAAGTAGTCCCAAAGGATCGAAAATTTTAAAAGCATTGGATGTTATCGTTCGTTTTGTAATAATTACTGCATTGTTTATATTTTTATTGGAAATGTAAATGTATCGGATTGAGGATTCCATCCTAGGCCTAACGTGTTTGTAGAATCGCTAAACATCAACTTTTCATTTTTGATATCGGATTTATTAAACATCAATGGTGAATTAGTTTTAAATTTTCTTAAGTTAAAACCTCCCTTACTTAACTCGTGGGTTATCGATTCCTGTATATACCTAGCGTAATTCTAATTCATTATTCGATCCTGTTACTAAATCGTCCACTAGAAAATCATGTTGTATTATATTTTTTTCAACACACTTGCTCGTAAAGTGAGCGTTATTCTATTGAATTTAGAACTATAAACTGGGCTATAAGTCACGCGTGCATAATATATTATACCCTAGTGCATAATATAATGAATCCTACAAAGTTGAATTGTGCCTTTGTGCAAATTACATGCGAGTAAACAGAGCATATTTTATTGGTCCGGGTTATACATTAAATATTTTCAGAAACAACAAAGAGGTTTTATACCACTTCAAATCCATATACATTTTTAAATGTTTGCGCCTTATATTAGTAAAACAAATTTGTATATCAAACAAATTATTCACAATTTACAATAATTTGTTATAAAATATTAAAATATTTGCATTTACCACTCCAAATTAAACATTTTCACTTAAAATAGGCTGTATATGCTATACAGACATTGACACATTTGGCGGAAAAAAAAACCTACGCGCATGCGCGAGGTTCGGCGCCATTTTTCAATCACAATTCACAGCTTTGTTATCAAATGTGTTTTTTATTTTATGACCACGTATGTCTGCCTTTTACTCACAAGTGTGTTGAAAAACGTCGTATGTAACTCGTGAGCGTTGCTAATTACAGGCTCGGCTCATTATTAAGCCCTCGCCTGCGGCTCGGGCTCAAATCACAGCCTCGACTGTAATTAGCAACTTAGCTCACTTGTTACATAATATACTATTATCATATTGTCAGAACACTCTTCGCCTATTTGCCAGAGGCAACGTGTACTTAGATAACTGGCACTTGCGGTGCCGTACGTCACGGTATTTGATTGTAATGTTTGTATCGGTAGGGATTCATCTTCTCTCCAAAGGATCAATTGCAAATTTCGATTTTTTTTATTTAAAAAACCATTCTATACATTTTTTCGATATCTCCTACTAATAGATATAAGTGCTGACGAGATCTTATTAAAATGGAAAAAAGAGAATCCTGAATGTTAGGTCCAATTTTAAATATATCATTTAATGAGAAACCTGAGGTTGTTGGTGCTGATCTATCGACGACAACACGAACCTTTGTGGATTCGCTGTCCTATTTGAAAACAGCATGATGGCTTAAAAAATATGATGGTTCAGATTCGTTAAGAGTACATTGAGATAAGTGTCCTAGTTCAGCGTATTCATTAATGAACTCTGTGTATTGTGATTTAAGACTTGGATTTTACCGAAAGCGCCTTTCTAAGTGAAGAAATCGCCTTTTTGCTGAATAATATGAATCTCCTAAGCAATCTGGAGTATCCTTAAATGGTAAACTGACACAAAATTTGCCTGAGTCTAAGCGATACGTATTTTGCTTGAAATGTTTTTCACACTGGATATCATTTTCAGTTTGTTCAACTTTATGTGGCAAATCGTCTAGTTCCCAGAATTTAGTTAATAATTGATCTATATTTTTTGTACTTGCAAAATTACAGCTAACATTTTGATTACTTTTTATACGAACGCTTAAAGGTCCAGCCAGCAACCAAACAAATTTCGAATTTCTAAGTACTGGTTTCATTGGCCCTAGAGAGTGTTGTTCACTACTCAACACATCCCAAAAGATATCCGCTCCTACAATAACATCTATAGATGCTGGAAGGTGAAAAGAAGAGTCAGCGAGTAAAATATTTGGCGGAATATTCAACTCTGATACTTCGAGAGTGAAGCTAGGTATTTCTGTTGTCAACTGTTCAAGTACCATACAAGATAAGGAACTAATTTGAATCGAACATGTGTCTATGTATTGAGCTGAGCTTTGATTACCTATACCTATAACATTTATTAGATCAGTACGTTTAGGTGTTAAAGAAAGTTGATTCATTAAAGATTTTGTGATAAAAGTCGACTGATTGCCGCAATCTAACAAAGCCCGCGCTTGGACGGATTGATTTGTTACTGTATTAGTTAATGGGATTAAAGCAGTCGATAAAATGACATGATTACCAACTAAAATTACTTGAATAATTAACAACAGTGTTAGATTGGTTTGAATTAAGTGATTGCTCGTTTGAGGTGCTTGTATCTAGATTATGAAGTAAAGTGTTGTGTTTCTGTTTACAAATTCTACATGGTCCTAATTGACAGTTACATAAAACGTGGCCTTTTCCTAAGCAGTTAGGACATAATCCATGCTTTCGAATGACACTCCATTTATCTTGAATGGTTTTTGATTTAAATGTATTGCAATCATAAATTTTGTGGTTCGTATTACATATAAAACATGGATAATAAAAGTTGGGATTAGTCGATGTACCTACAGCAAATGATTTAGTTTGGTTAATATTTCACCACTTTGTGATTAAAATTATGGTTATTTTTAGTATGATTGTGATTTTATTGTAATCGATTAAAAACGGAACTAGGATTATTTCTATGCAGAGCTAAAAGTACATCGGCCCTGTCGATAAGGAATGTATTTAATTGCTTCAAGGTTGGAATTTCACTAATGTTACGAAAGTAACACCACTTCTCCAATTTTGATAATGTTTGATCATCTAGTTTTTTGGAAATCATGTGCACAATTAAAATATCCCAGTTTTCTGTATCTTGACCTACACTGGATAAAGCACGCAAATTTTTAGATACATTGTCCACTAGATATCTTAAATCATGCCCTGATTTGCACGTCATATATTCAATACATGAAAGCAAAACCATGAAATGATGACATACTAATATCTTTTTGTTATCATAACGCTCACAAAGTTGCTGCCACGCTTTGAGATAATTATTTGATGACACCTCTAGATTACTGATAATACGAGCTGCCTCTCCCTCTAAATATGATATTAATAAATGAAATTTGTGGATAGATGACAGATGCTCATTATTGTGTACTAAGCTCGTAAATGTGTCCCTAAATTCTAGCCATTGACAATATTGTCCTCTGAACTTAGCTATCTGAATTTGAGGTAGCTTAATAGAGTCTACGTTATTGTGATGATGCTGCGTAGTTTGAAACGAAGATTCGCGGCGAGCTTCATTTTGAGAAAGAGAATGATTTTCAATTATTGTTCTGGCAATTGCAAGACTAAGTATGAGATCTTGCTCAATAGACTCGCGTTCGTCCAGTTCTAATTCTAAATTTTGAGAATTTACAACTTCAATCTGACTTTGCAACTCATCAAACCTCGTAGATAAAGACTCAATTTTACTCAACTTAATAGTTAGCTCTGCTAATTGTACATTGGATAATTTAATATCAGTATTAATTTTGTCCAGATAATTTTTAAATTTAGTTATTTGTCCTTTGATTGAACTACGTTTGAGGTGGAGGGTAGGTATAATTGAAGATTCCTTAGCAGAAAATTGATCACTTTCACTTGAAACTAAAGGCATGATTCAAAATTCAGTAATTACTTAAACTGTATGAATAATATAATAAAATGAAATTCTCTGCTAAGATTCCCAAAAAATAAAAATAAAACCAATTGCTTAGCTGACACTCCTCGCACGGCCTCAACTGGGAGGCCACGTTACCGCAGTGCAGGCAGCGCGGGCTGGCCGGGACCCCTGAAGGCGACACCGGCGCGCGGAGGCAACACAGGAGCTGGAATAGTCGACGAATAGTTTTAGAAAAAATATTTTAATTTGATCTTTATCTAAAATCTATTTTTACTGTAGATATTTTGGCTGTGAATCTCTAATTTATTTATTTATTTACGTTTGAATATAATTAGGCAAGTAGTTTTACCTAACAAATTTTATATGGGTTACCTACTGGTCTCTTTCGATTTATTTTGAATTTTAAAAGAAACGTAAGCACTGAATAGCATCTATAAACAAAAACGTATACTGTGAGTTTATAGAATTACAAATATTTAAGACAAAAACTGGTAATCGAATGTAGGTACGCTTATAACTTCAAAGCTGACTTATGAACTCACTATAAATATGACTAACTTATTTGATATAACATTATTGTTTAAATAGTTGGATATTGATGAATGTGTTTGTAACCGAGTCTAGATTTTGAATTAATTAAACGTTAAGTTGCTAAAATATTCTTTGAATCAGCTCCTAAAGGTTAATAACTAGCTAAAAGATTGAATGATTATGATGAAAACTTGATAGATTGTAAGATGAATAAGTACTTAGTTATGATGTTTAAAACAAAATGATAAAATTAGCGTTATACAGAACCTTTTGTATGTGCAAGTGGAGTCAATATGATATTGTAGTATATAAACTCAAAACAATATACTCTGTGCGTCTTACTGATGGCACTAAGTGAAATATAATGTTGTTCATTTAGTGATTTTAATGAATAAATAATAACAATTTACCCGCTGCGTCTTACTGATAGCACAGCTTGGCAGTAAATGTGTGTAAAAGAATTGATTAGTGAATAGGAGTATAAGGCTGGATAATTAAGATAAAAATGATCTAGGATGGAGTAAGGAACTTAGGGCACTTAGCTTGGCGTATCTGCTGTGGAGCACGGTGATGAAACTCAGGCACTGTCTCCGTCGGCGCAGTCCACGACGTCAACGTGGCAGGTCTGGCAGCAGGCTGTGGCTTCTGGCTGCAGGCGGTGACTTCTGGCAGCAGGTTGTGGCTTCTAGCTGCAGGCTTGATACTTGAATGCCCCGACCGGATCGTTGGAATTCTTCTCTAGTTGAGTGTCTGATGCTTACGTAATATATAACCTCGTTGATATTTTTATATCACGTACAGATTTTAATGTTCTTGATTTTAAAAAGTACTTACCACTTTCTTCTTAACTCGCACAGTGATAACTGATAACAATAACCTTCAGTACATTGTGAAGAAAGGCACACGTTGGCACATCGGCACTCGGCTCGACCGGTATTTCGATTGTTTCTTTTGTATTTCTAGACCTGCGCTTCAGTCAGATTGCAGGTCCTGTCACGCACGGTCGCCACTATGATTTGGGATGAATTGAATAAGATTCTTGATTTTCGAATATAAAGTACATATTTTAATTAACCTTTTAGCATAGCCTTTTAGTACAGGAGCAAAAATCGAAGTGACATCTATAGGTACAATTTTAATATTTTCAAAATATCAGACTACCTACAACATTTGGTGAGGCGCGAACTATGAAGCGACTTATAAAATAAATTGAAAATCACTTGAATCCTTAACAATATCTAAAAAGTTTTTTATAATTCTTCTTAAAATAATATTCTGATAAGCTTGGGAATAAGTTTGACTTAATTGAAATGAAGCAAAGCATTTTACACGTGTTAAATTTTATTATTCAAAAGTCTGAGTTCGATTACCAAGCAGAATACCTACAAGTTTTTTTAAAGCCAAACTACACTGTTGGAAACAAAACATCAAACCAAGGTGACCTTGCTAGTTTACAACGTGTTTCCAACAGTGAAGACGGCTGTTGACAACCAAATTACATGACCTTGGCGGGTTGGAAACGGCGGTGTTTAGAATCACAGACATACTTCTACATAGACAACGCAAGTGCCACGATTTGTATTCGAACCAAGCGTGCCGACTTTTTAAGACCTATTGTGACGTCACAGCTGATATTTATTACTGGAAAATACAAAAAGATTCAGAGACACCGATACCGCCGATGAAATCGATTATTAAGAACGATATTGATATTTTCTAACAGACATACATACACGCATATTACAATACATATTAAAACTAGAGGCGAGCAACCTTGACGCTTGGCGTTTTCTATGTAGATGTATGTCTGTTTTTAGGACAGTGTGTACGCTTGTTATTTTATATTTTACTATGTAACTATAACTAGAAATGACTCGAGTTTTGTAGCTTTTTATCCTGCGTTTCAACCTTTCCTTCTTTGTATCCTCAATTGCATACAAAACTGCCATCGCGAAGATGTTGCCAACGCGAGAGATCAGAGCACACTGACGATTAAGGGGCGTGGCCTGGCGTGACCTTGGCTTGTGTTCTTGTTTGTCTCCTTGTTGGAAACCACCGTTTGTAACAGTGTGGATGACTCGGAATTGGTTGACAACAACTTAACCTTCCTTAACCTTGGTTGAAAGCATTGGTTTTCAACGTGTTTTCAACAGTCTGGCGGCCCTATATTTGTGAATGCAATGCAGTACAATGCCTACCCCAAAGGAAGACAGGTGTGAAGTTATGTGTGTATGCAGTATTTCTTTTTACTAAATTCGATGACGTGGTTGCTAAGAACAGATATTCGTATGTGTCTTTTAGCATAGAGAAAGATAAATATATCTTTTAGTTTCTAACTTTCCCATACTGACCTATATAATCGAATCAAAAAGTTCGTTGGCATAAAGCTTTCAAAAATATCTAATATTTAAAACGCAATTTCGGGGAATTCCATAAAATACCACAATAAATAAAAATAATGGTAATGGAAAAAAAGCGATATAAAATATTGTAGAATTATATCGATAGCATGTGCAAAAAGATATCGAACAGATTTAAAACTGAATGTTACTATAGGAATTGTCAATGTCTTTCATTGTGGTAATCTATCAATTTCAAGTTGACTTTTAGTTAGATCATGTCAACAGAGTGAACACAAGCAAGAACACGTGTGTTTTTAATATTTGACTTGAATAATATTATAGAAAATGACTGAAGAGAATCAAAGTAGTGATGATGAAAGTCATGCATCTGAAAACGTGTCTGGATCAGATGAAGATGAAGCAGCTGTTGAACCAGAAACTGATAATATTACATTCAAAGATTTGGTAAGAAAATTACACACAGTTTTTGAGAACTTTTAGTGTACCTAATAATAAATTTAAACTCTGTTTCTTGCCCTAGGGTATAGTCGATGTATTATGTGAAGCCTGTGCAGAACTGAAATGGACAGCACCATCAAAAATCCAGAAAGAAGCTATACCCATAGCATTAGAAGGCAAAGATATCATAGGGTTAGCAGAGACTGGTTCGGGTAAAACTGGTGCCTTTGCTATTCCTATATTGCAAGCATTGCTAGAAAATCCACAGAGATACTTTGCTTTAGTTTTGACTCCAACAAGAGAGTTAGCATTTCAGATATCAGAACAATTTGAAGCTCTAGGTAAGTAAATGAATAATGGATAAAAAAAATATGTATGCAAAGATCTTTGTCATTGAATCAGGGAAGAAATGGGGTCGGTTTTAGAATCGTGACACCGGATTTCGGGGATGGTGGAGGGTGAATTTTGTAGGGAGTGATCTCCTCTTTCCAAATATACTATTCCCTCCGCGCGCTGACTTGTACTTTTTTTTTAAAAGCCGAAATTATGTTTGTCAAATGGAACGTAATTATTAATTATTTTTAAGCAAAAAAAGTTAAATCAAAAGCAATATATATATTAGAATTCACTTCAATTAATAATTATACATAGTTTATAGCATTAAAAAACCATAAAAAGGCAATATCTATAAATTTTATTATTTTCTTTGACTAGAAGTTTGCCCTGACAATATAAGATCTGCCGAAGTTTTAGTGCCCTTAATTAAAAACTACAAACTACAATACACACGGATTGCTGGAGGGCTTACGATTAGCTTAGCAAATCATGGATTTATTCATAAAAAAGTAAACCACAGCAATCCGGACAACCCATTTGTGGTGGAGGATGGGACTCATACCCAGAGAATAGAGTAACAATGGAGGGTGGTTAAAAGATTTTTTTTACAAAGACAATTACAACCACCCTGCCAACTTCTCAGATATGATAGTTGAGTACTTATGGAGGAGAGGAGTGAAAATAAATAGAAAAGACCCATTTATGACATTAATAGAGGCAATAAAAATGGTTTATAAACCTCCTTAATATGCATTGTGTTTTATTTCTTAATGTAAGTGTCCAAAGAATTAGGATTAGATTTGACTTTTAAAACTTGAAGCAATTTTGATCATGTGTGGTTCTTAGAACTTGAGCTTTTCATCAAAGTTGGCTCTGATTATATACATCCCATAAGACTTTTATCAATTGGAGGCAACCATGCAAGCTGGAGCGGCTGAGGCTGGTTGCACAGAACCGACATGGACCGGTTAGGTTAGGAGGTTAATGCAAGGAGCGAAGCAATGCAGCTCCTTGCATTAACCTCCGTGGTAATTTTTTTTATAATTGCACAAAACAGAGTATATCACATTTTCAATATAACCAAATCAATATAAAAAAATATAACCTCAAAATTGAAACTTTAAAAATTTATATCTCAGAAACTAGACGTCGGCGCGGGGGAGGACCACCGGGGGAGGGCTGTATACCCTCCCCCCTCCCCCCCTAAAACACCCCAAATCCGGTGGCTCCTTTCTAAATTAACCCCGTTTAATGTAATAGTTGGCTAAAAGAATACTTAAATTATTTTAAACCAATTTTTTTTAAAGTAGTTTAAAAACTTTTTTTGAGATATTCTTATGTACATTTTGTTGTTTCGTTTTGCTAGACAATATAAATATTGTTTTTATATTTACAAAAAAATATAATTTGTAGTTTAACCTTTTTACTATATTATTTTATTTACATCTTAATACCAAAATGTGTTATTTTAGAAAAATTGGTTCTATAAAGTCTTCTTGTGTTGTAAGTGACTAACTTCTTTTTGCAGGTGCAAGTATAGGAGTAAAATGTGCAGTAATAGTAGGTGGAATGGACATGGTGTCACAATCATTGACATTATCCAAAAAGCCCCACATTATCATAGCTACGCCAGGTCGTTTGGTGGACCATCTGGAGAATACAAAAGGTTTCAATTTGAAGGCTCTGAAATATCTTGTAAGTCCTACTTAAACTTTATTCAACAAAATTATTTGCTTATTAGGTACAGTCAGGTTTTGAAGAACTGAACAAACCCTGAGAATTAAATTAGCTTAGCTATTTGTTTATTCTGCAAATAAATGAAATTGTAGCAAGTGAAGTTGGTAATTTATGTCTGGTTTCACTAAAGCTTACTGTCTATTAATAAATACACTTGAAAAGAATATTTTTTTTTATAAGATGAAAATATGTTGACAAACTAAGAGTGTTCCGTCTTACTGACCTTGGGAAGGCATTATAATAAACTATTTGCACTGGCAATTATTGCCACTTTGCTGAATTTTCTCCAATTTAAACACTATTAAACAAATCTTTCTTCTTGTTTTTGGTTTGTTTAATATAATTAAATAGAAATATGATTTTATATTTTTCAATTTCAAAGTTTTCATAGTAAAAAATAATGTAAAAACACATACATTTAAATAATTTTACATTTTTTTTTGCAGAAATGATTTCTATTAATGATACTTATTACGTAAAAAAAATTTGGTAGATGTTGTCAAATGAACCCTGTATTTGCAGGTCTGTTCTATTTGATTTGATATTTGTAAGTTTTTGATTTCTTCAAGAACCTACTATTAATATCTTTTTTGTTTATTAACTTATAAGGAATGCAAATAAATGTCTCATTTGAATTTAATTTTAGACTTTACTTTTTTACTGTACCAAGTAAGTGTGGTATTTTAGTGCATCTCCCGCTGGAGTATGGGTTGATCTTATGTTTTTATGATGGGTATTATGTGCAATTTTAATACCTAAGTTTGGGTTTTTTATACATGTAGCCATGTTTTAAAAAACTATACATATAGGTACAGTACTTTTTTTTTTTTAATTAACTGACTTAACAGTAGCCAGTTAACGGGCCTTACGTCACTGCACCATTCACTCTAACCCCAGGCGGTAGCTGATTCGTTTACAGAATCATTCTGTATATCATTTAGAATGATGTAAGACGCGGTTGCCGGCTACAGCTTAGTGATTGAAGGGTTAATAATTGTGTCACTATTCGCACTTGGAGCTATTGTTTGTTCTTTGAAAACTTTTTACTTTGTACATTAAATACATTGTCAATTTTGTATATGTCTTCAGGTAATGGACGAAGCTGACCGCATTCTTAACATGGATTTCGAAGTAGAGGTAGACAAAATACTCCGTGTCATACCCAGAGAGCGAAGGACTTATCTCTTCTCAGCCACAATGACTAAGAAGGTGCAGAAGTTACAGAGAGCTTCACTGCAGGATCCTGTAAAAGTTGAGGTCTCCACGAAATACCAGACTGTGGAGAAACTTCAACAGTATTATTTATTCATTCCAGTTAAATATAAGGTAATATATCAAAGAATATTGTGATACATATAACTTTTTTATTTTGATTATTATCATAGCATTTAATAAAGTTTAAATTATAATAATAAGAATGATATAATCATGCAAGGATCCGTGCGTGTGCTGGCCTATCACAGTTTTGGCCCTTTACCTAACCTAACCTATAAACTATTTCTTTCAGGACGTATACTTAATACACATCTTGAATGAAATGTCAGGCAACACTTTTATTGTATTTGTATCAACATGTGCGAACGCCCTTCGAACTGCGCTATTGCTACGGAATCTCGGTATCGCCGCTGTGCCATTACATGGGCAGATGTCTCAAAACAAACGATTGGCAGCGCTGAACAAGTTCAAGAGTAAAGCAAGAAGTGTTCTTATTTGCACTGATGTGGCTTCCAGGTATGCAACTGTACTGTTTTGTTTCAATAACAACTTTGTTTAACCTACAGATAAAATATATGTAGGTATAGAAGAGGTTGTTACATCTCGTTATAGCTAGGGAATCAGTTGATGCACTAACACTAACATTATAGTAATATCCATCAAACTTACTTTAGGATTACTAAGAGAAAAGGTGAGCTATATAGCTTACAAAAGCTGTTCATTGTATGTTCTCTGTGGTAAAAAAGGTAAAAATTATGTGTTATTTGTTCCTTAAATATATTTGTCCATTCCTGCAAAACTTAAGTACAACAAACTCGAATTTTGGTATCGTCAAAACCATCTTGATCTAAGATTATATGTTCGAATTTCATACTTGACTAATTTTCAATTCTTTGTACAGAGGTCTTGACATCCCACACGTGGACGTAGTAATAAACCTGGACATACCGCTGCACAGCAAGGACTACATTCACCGAGTGGGCCGCACAGCCAGAGCCGGCCGGGGAGGGAAAGCTATCACTTTCGTGTCTCAGGTAATTAGGTATTATTTATTTATTAGAATATTGCATACATCAAAGAAAATGTAAAACCACATAAAAGCGGTTAAAATTGTAAAATTTTACTTTAATCTGTATTTTGCGATACATAGCAAGAAATTAAAACGTTTCCATGTATTTCTTTAAAGAAAAAAGTTTTTTTTTAATCTTCATTTAAAAAAAAAAATGTCTAAAAGAAAAAAAATATGTTTATACTACACACATAATTCTAAACCTGCTCTTAAAATATTATACACTATATTAGCAGGACAATGTATTGTCTAACAGACCCTGTGGTAACAAGGAATGAAAATACTTTTTAATTCCTTAAGAGTGCACTATATCCGATTATTATCCAATCTGAATCAGAGAAAATAAGAATCTAGAAATCTTGTACGAAATGTCGGATCACGGATGCCGACTGTAGTACGTAAGTTATCATAGAAATATACGACTACGCCGCACCGGGCAATACAAAATGAACGTAATATGTTCAAAGTAATAAATGTTCGTCTCAATTCATTTTCATTTTCGTCGAATCTCCTATATGACTACAATATGTGGTCGCAGATTCATGAAAGTAAAATTATGAGCACCCAAAATTTTAAGTGCTATGAACTCAATGAACCCATGTGAGGCCACGTACGTCTATCATATATGTACGACTTATAATACGAGTATGTTACGACCCCTGTATGGGGTCATAAATGTCAAAGTGCTAATGAATATATTACATTTTTGTTTTAGTATGACGTGGAGCTATACCAGCGAATTGAGCAGCTGATCGGCAAACAGCTCCCTCTCTACAAAACTGAGGAGAGTGAGGTTATGGTGCTGCAGGAGAGAGTGGCAGAGGCACAGAGACTCACCAAAATTGTATGTATAATGTTAATACAGTGAAGCATTCACTAAAATCATGAAAAAAGAAATGTTAACCAAAGAACTCTTAAATATAGATATAAAAAAACGATAAGCTATTTGGCAAAAGGAAAGTAAAATGGATGCAGAGCATAAAAATATATATTTGAACCTCATTTTCAAGTTCTAGCCAAAACTTTGGCTTAAGGCTTGCGTGTCGTAAAATGTCTTTAATCTGAGTGAAGGACCTGCTTGGTGGAAGGACACTTTCAGCCGCCACCCTCAATATTTTGACAACTATCTGCCTCAGACGCCACAAAAAGAAACTTTTTCAACAAGAAAAAAGTTGTTCCGGGTCTGGGCTATTATCTATATATGTATTTATATTCTAGGTTCCCCCTATTTCGCTACATGGTATCTCATAACTCAAGCTTTGCTTACTTTTGAGGCCATGTAGTTGGTGTGATTGCCTGGGAATTTTATTTTATTTATTATAATATACAAAAACATTGCAACAGCCCAGCGGTGATGTATTCCTGCAATGTTTTGTGAAGAGCCAGTTCCTTCCTAAACCTTTATGCTTCTCCAACCTCATTTACCACACCTATGGTGATATTAAAATAGTCAACGAATGCAGAGCAATAAAAAACTGACTTCACGTCAAAACTTTGGCTGAAGTATAAGTTCGTCAAGGTATACGATCTCCGAATTCAAACATATTTAAAAATTCATGATATACTTAATCTATTTCGATGTAATTTATTTGGGACTAACTCTGAATTATCTTCGATCATATGAAACAAGAATCATCAAAATCGGTTCACCCAGTCAAACGTTATACCTTTTTTAATTTGGTTGAAAAATCGATCAATCCATATTTCTTCAAAAGCTTTCACCTTTTATAATTTTCTTTCATACATCAATCCTCAAAATCAAATACTTATTTAGCAAAAGTCTAACTTAGTTCATAAAAAAATCAAGCCGCAATATAATGCTAAACTAATATCTCAATTTGCACATTCTATAGGAAATGAAAGAGTTGGAAGATAAGAAAAACGTGAAGGGCAGAAAGAGAGGCGCTGATTCTGACGACGATACTGAGGAAGCTGCGGGGGTGCGCCGGCGCCTCAAGGGGAAGCCCAACAAACATGCTGCTAAGAAGAAGAGACGTTAAATAAATGTTATATTAAAATACTGGACTTTTATTTATACTATGTTTTCTAATATAATTAAGTTGAAACGTTTAGTTGTGGGAAAGTGGTACCTACCTAGTGTCTAGTGTAAGTCCCGCAATATACGCGTTCTGTCTGTCTGAACGTGGTCATTAAACGCGTTTTGATGACGCGTTTTGACGCGTTTCTATTGATTTTCTTTGGAATCAAGAAAGATCCCCAAGTCTTGGAAGCTTTATAACGTACAGCCAGTACCGAAGAAGGGAAGCCGTGCTGATCCTGTCAACTATCCATACTTTGCAAATCATGTAACGTGTATTCAACAATCGACTCCTGGCATACTTCGAGACTAACGAATTCCTAAGCGATATCCAATACGGTTTCCGCAATGGAAGCTCGGCCAGCGATCTTCTCGTGTATGCCACTCACTTATAGAGCGAGGCCTTGGATAGTGAAGCAATAGCTGTATCCTTAGATATTTCCAAGGCCTTTTACAGGGTCTGATATGACAGGACAGGGACAGGTAATGATGTTCTCTTAAGCAAACTCCCAGCATACGGCATACCAAGATTCGAGTAGTCTGAGATGGCTATTCCTCTGACCTTATGACATTTATAGAATAAAAATAATGCCGGGGCACCTCAGGGATCTGTTCTCTCTGCAACTTAATTCTTGCTGCACATTAATGACCTCTTAACACCGGGCATTATTGGTTACGCTGATGATAGCAATGTAGAGCAACGTATCCAATGCGCGAGCGAGCCCCCGTGAAATCCAGAGTTTAAGAAAGACAATGATTGAGCGCGTTGATTTGACCTTACGGAAAGTGTCCGTTTGGGGTGAGTTGAATTTGGTCAAATTCAACGCGTCCAAAACTCAGGCGTGTCTATCCTCCGCAAAAAAGAGCACCTTCACATTAACGCCCAGTTTCCAAAATGTATCTGTCCCCATCACTGACCATCTAGGGCTTTTATTCGTACCTGTAACATCCAGTTTAAACTTCGGTCAACAAATCGTGTCCTTGACTCAAGTAGCTTCAAAAAAATTGAAAATGATCTCGAAGGTACGGCAGTACTTAGGCCCTGCAAAGCTTCTTAATTTATACACAGATCAAGTGCGATCGTGCATGGAGTACTGCAGTCATCTTTGGGATCGCTCAGTCAAGTATCAATTATAAGCGCTGGATTCCGTTGACCAAAGAGTCCGTAAACTAATAAGCAACGTCGACCTTATAATCAAGAAACTGCATTCGTAAGTTTGCTTGTTAAACCGTGTAGGTACTACAGCATACATTTTGGAGAGTGCGCGAGTGATCTGTTTAAACAAATTGAACCCTCATCCTTTTACCATCAGACTATTAGACGCAGACAGAACTACCATCCGTATGTGGTAGATATTCGGGTCACCAAGGTTTGAAATGAGCTGCCTGTGTCTATTATATTTGACCAGTATAATCCTGGTAACTACCTACTTTTAAGCTTCGAGTAAATAGGTTTCTCGTGGATGGACGTTACTACCTTAGTCTTCACGTTCACTTGCCATCAGGTGTCATGAAAGACAAACGTCCTATCCTTACTTTGGAAAGAAATAAAAAACTTTTAGTCTTTTATTTCGAGCTTCCGATTATCGAATTTTAAAAGGTATTTCGTTAAAATGTCTAGAACCCACCCATGTATATGCGTCAAGCGTATGTACATACGTACGTAGATTCGATTTTAGTGTGAAGCACTGAACATTTATACTGGTGTGAAGAACCTTGCGTTTCTTCTATACAAACGGAGATAGGACAAGCAAATGTGCGCCGACAGTGTGGGAATCGTCTAATTGGATTGGACTCGAGTGACGAGATATTTTTTCTGGTATAAACTAAAATCACAAATTGTCATACTGCTTTTTTAGACAAATTTAAGTTAAAACAAAAATATCATGTATAAAATAATGTCGGGGCCTCGCACATAATATTTATTGCTAAACATTTTTATACAAATCGCTCTTGAAATTAGTGACATCTATAGTTTTGTAATGGAACTAGCATCACAATACCCAAAACTCACTCACGCCATCTATATACCATACATGATATCAGATAGTTACCGACAACAAACGGATGCACAGGTTATATTATACATATCGTAGGATTATAATATTTTGATTTTATATATATTCTTCATTATTGTTATGTACCAAAACGTTATAAAAATATTGGTTCTTGAAAATAATTTTGATTATTCATTACAAATTAGAAAAAAAAATGCTACTATTGCCAAGTCTTAGCTCTATTGCTTAGCATTTGTCTATGCTTTGCTCTATTATTTTGCGCCTGCGCACTAGATGTTCTACGCGACGTACCTCAAATCATTTTGTGGAAAATTTGAAGTTTGTTGTTTTTCAGTGACAAACCATTCCTAAAATTTATTTATGAAAACTCCGGGCTAAACATATTTCCAGGCCTGAAGCGTAGAAATTGGATGGTGAACAGCTTGGATGCATTCAGTCAATCACCAAGTTGAAGCGGTGTTCGGTAGCCATCTTGGAATCGAACAAAGCTTTAGATGTGCAGTTTGACTGTTTATCAATAATTTTTGTGCATTTTATTGTAAATAGTTTGTATGTTTAGGATATGTACGAAACGTTCGTCCACATGTGTAAATAGCTATGGCTGCGACAAGGAAATTACAAGGTAATTGATCATGTTATCAGGTTAGAGATTCGATTGACCCTAACCAACCGATGTAGGTACGTGCTAAAAAGACATTATTATTGCATTGACGACACACTATTCGGATCCAAAGATCTTGATGACGACTTTCATCAGTGCACATCTGTAGAAGTACGTGGAAAGTATCGCCGTTTATACATTGACTTTAGGTTACTACGTATTCAACTCGTTCTTTTTCTGAGTATCTAACACGTCTCTTGTTCAGATTTCGTAAACCAGCTGTACGATTAAACGCGCATCTTTGAGTCGTGACATTTTAATAGTTTTAATATGATTCTTATAAGTAAGAATAGAAATATGGCAGGTGAGATTGTTAGATTTATTTGTTAGAACCTGGATAAGAATACCTTGATATTAATCGGTTTGTGTTCTCTTGCAGGTGAAATAGACAGGTGTTTAAAAAAGGTGACTGAGGGTGTGGAAACATTTGAGGACATCTGGCAGAAGGTTCACAATGCAACAAATAGTAACCAGAAGGAAAAATATGAGGCGGATCTCAAGAAAGAGATTAAGAAACTTCAGAGGCTACGGGATCAGATCAAGTCCTGGATCGCCTCCGGGGAGATTAAGGATAAGAGTACACTTTTAGAATATAGGAAACTAATAGAAACGGTGAGTGAGTTATGTGTATTGTGTTGATGTGAGTTATCTGTATTGTATTTATGTTTGGCAATATACCAATCATCCATTTATTACTTTGTATCTGTACTATCTGTTTACCAAGAGCTTGATAAATCATTTAACAGATGTGTTTGAAATAATCTGTCAGGGGCAGAGAAAATTAATTGTAGTAGTTTGAACTACAAAACATGACTTGTTTCTTACATATCTTTTTTATGACCTCAATAAATTCTCTCGGCTATACCTATACTGCCATTGATTTTACTTATTATGGGCATGAGTATAACTTTATAGTATTTTCCCTATGTTTCGCTGACTTAAAATCATTAAGAGTAATTAATATACACATTATTTATTCTAAACACTGTTATACACAATTTTATGTTTATAAAATAAAATAAATATTGTGTTTAATCTTTAATAAAGTATAATTTAACATCTGCTCTTAATTCAATTTTGTTCCTTGCTTTGAGATAGTAATGCCAAGTTTCATTTTACTTGTTAATTAATGCAAAATTATGGGCATCCTAAGGGGTTAAAATCCATATTTGACTATCAAAAGATAACTTACTAATGTCCATATGAAAGTTGAGGAGAAATTAAACCTTTCTGGTTATGTCTTAAAACTTTATCTAAATACATTTATCTGCAATTGCAAAAAAAGAAAAACCAATTTAAATGTGCCTAACCTGTTCATTTGTTTCTGCCCTAAGAAAAATAATACCATGTAGATTTAGGAATAATCTACAAACTTAAAATGCTGCATGCTACTTCGCAGTACTACTGTTATAAAAGTATACTAATAGAAATTTAAATACACAGATGATTTCACTGCATCTTTTTTAATTTAAATTGTACTCACATATTTTACTGGTTTAAAGATAAAACTCTCTGTTCTGTAACCATATTTAACACTTAAAATATAATAACCATTGCACATAAATAATCAGTGGAAAAAAAAAATATTTTATTTAAATTTACAATGCATTTTAAACCAACTTTGTGTTTGTTGTATTAATTGTTTGTTGTCAAGTATCAAATGCTATCAGCTATGAAATTTGAGTTATAAATGGCATTAGTTTGGCCACTCCTTACAACTATTGTTTATTTCATTGAAATTATCATCCAAAAGGAGTTTTAATTATTAAACTGATATAAAAAGGTATAATGGTACATGGTTTCTGATGAACAATTGATGAAGCTATCTACTAACCCCTATCTTTCATTCATTTCCTTCCATATCAAAGTTGCAAAAAACATGTACCCTTTGGCTCAGAAACAAAAATTATGATGGACTGAAGCACTCTTCTCATTTCCGACTTAAGAACGTAAATCATACAATTTTGTTAGTTTTATAAACTCCAGGTGATTTAAATACTTCATCTATGTTTTTTGTCATAAATTTTAAGCTTATTCTGTTTCAAAAATGGTTTAAATATACAAATGGTATCTTTTCAGATAAAATTATTTGTATCACTTGCATTTTATGCCTAATATTTTATGATATGTGTCATGGTCCATGCAGTAGTTTGGGACACACAGATTATAACACAGTGTAGGGCTTGTAGTTATACTTTACCTTTCTGCACTTCATTGTATTGTGAATTTTGAATGACAACTTTTGTTAAGATTTATGAATGCTTTGTTTTTTTTTATACAGGGTTACTGGTTAAGTCGACCTAGACCGTTAGATCCGTACCCATCTTTTTTAACTTCTTTCATCTCTTCAAACTTATTTCATTATGTAATACCCTAACCAAAATCTAACCATTTTCGAGCTAATCAACTTTTAATTCTTTTTATAAAAATTGCCAATGTTTTGCCATTAAACATCATATTTTATGCAGATTAGGACACTCTATAATCTATGATCTAAAAAAGTTACTATTGCAGACATTCAGCAGAAGTTCTTAACATCCTCTACGCTTTGTCAGCTACCTAACAATGTATAACAATTAAGGTTTTTATTTTAATTCGTAGGGAAAATCTAAGTTTTAAAGACGATAGTGGATGTAAAAATAATTACGCTTATTGAGCTTAATTCATTTGTTGGGCCTGGAAAATAAAAAAAAAGGCCCCAACGAAGATTTAGTGCGACCGTGTGTATGGGCATCATTTTCAATCAATTGATTGGACTCTACTTTCTACCCGATAATTTGAATGGGGAATACTATTTAAACTTCCTGAGAGGAAGCTTTGCCACTAACCCTTATTATGGACATGTGGTTCCAGCATCATTGCTGCCCTGCGCATTTTTGAGGGAGTGTGAGAGAATGGCTGGATACAAATTTAAAGATAGGATGAGGAGGACCGACAACCTGGCCTGCCAGTAGTCTGGTCCTAACCCCTATGGATTTTTATGTGTGGGGGCATATGAAGAGCCTCGTATACATTGAGCCCAATCTAATTGCATCTGTTGACAAACTGAAAGTCAAGTTATCAAAGTGGCAAAAAAAATGTGAAGAATTTGACTACTGGCGCAGTAAAAACTGGGCTTCGCGAAATAAACAGGGGAGGACATGTTGAACGTAAACAGTAATGTGCGACGATAGTAAATTTTATTTCGTACAAATTTCACTTTTACTTTCCAGGGCCAAAAAATGAATTAAGCTCAATAATCGTAATTTTTTTTACGTCCACTATTGCCAAATATTTTTCCTACGATTTTAAATAAAAGCTTAGATTGTTATACCTTGTTGAGTAGCTGAAAAAACGTAGATATTTTTAAGCACATCTGCCGAAAGTCTGCCATAGTAACTATTTTTAGATATTCGTAAAATATAAGTAAGCTGTAAAAAAAAAACAATATTCTAACTTTCAATCGCTCAGAATTATGTATTTTTAATCTTACATAGGATTTTATTTACTAAGATCATAGAGCATCTTAATCTGCATGTAAAAAATAAATAATAATAATAAAAAAGCGCACCAATTTCAAAATAATATGATGCTTACTTAATTGCAAAAAATTAAAATTAAATTAAAACTCGATTATCTCGAAAACTGTTAGGTTTGGGTTAGGGTGTTTCATAGTGAAAAAAGTTAGAAGAGATGGGTACTACACACCCTTAACGGATCTAGGTCGGCTTACCCAGTAATCCTGTATATCCCACAAAGCTTAGTAATGGTGTACAAAGACAATAATAATTGTTAAGTGAAAATATTACAGAGAAACAGTCTTCTAGAAATAGAAAAATTCTTAAAAATTAACTCCCTAATGAAGCAACATTAGGCAGTTTATTAGGCCATCAAATCATTTGTGTATATTATGGTGAATCTATGTATTTTCAAGCGACTTCAAAAAAAGGAGGATGGTCTCAATTTGTCTGTATGTTCTTTTTTCATGTTTGTTGCCTCATTACTTTTGACTGTGTAAACCGATTTTGATGATTCTTGTTTCATATGATAGAGTGATAGATTCACAGTTGTTCCTATATAAGTTTCATCATAATCAATTGAGTACTTCATGTTTTTTTTTAAATATGTATGAATTCGGAGATCATTCACCTTGACGACCTTATACTTCAGCCAAAGTTTTGACGTGAAGTCGGTTTTTAAATGCATATGTTGATTATTTTGACACAGAACCCATAAGTTAAACTCGCACATCTCTATAGTTCTTTTATTTATTAGAAACCTTTGTTTCAGCAAATGGAAAGGTTCAAAGTAGTTGAACGGGAGACAAAGACGAAGGCTTACTCTAAAGAAGGCCTTGGAGCAGCGCAGAAGTTAGATCCAGCTCAGAAAGAGCGAGAAGAAGTTTCTGCGTGGCTCATCTCATCCATTGACGCACTTAATTTACAGGTAGGTGGAGCGCTATCACTTTATAAGCTACATTATAGAAAGTTTAGTTCTGGTTTTAAATTTGAAAATATGTTCCATTAGCTACGTCTCAATTCATAAGAAACTTTTTCGAGTTAAACAATTTCTATAAAACATGGACACATGAACCGTATAGCTTGTGAATTACTCTCTTTCTAACATAATAATAGAGAAGTATCTATATTTTGTTGTAAAACCTCCATATTGCAAGCTATAATCTTATTTTGCCTTGCTACTCTTTTTATCAACTGTCACCATAGCAAATTTCAAAGAAACTTAATGTAAAGTCAGCTGTATATATCAGAACAAATGGCCATTGTGTAATGCTGATTCAAATGTTTGAATTGTAAATCATTATTCTCCCATAAGTGCCGTTTTGTTGGATACTTTTTGGTTTCATATATTCAGAGCAACCATTGTGATTGGTGCATTGGGGTAAAACTATTTTCTTTAGGAAAGGTTTGGGGTTCAATCCCCTTGTTATGTTTGTTTGCTTCTGAGTGAATTAAATTATTGTCTAATATCCATAACAGAATGTTATAGCTTGACTATGTAAATCTAATATACAACAAAAAGTAATGAAATATTTTTAACTAAAATAACTTTACCCTGTATTATATTTGTCTATACATAATTTAGTATGATGTTAAATTTTATTATTTTTATTCAGACTAAATTTAGACAATTTCTTAATATGTTGACTTTGTCAGTGCTGCTAACACATTAATAACACACTGACAAACCACATTAATAAATTATTAGATATTTATTTTACACTAGATATTATTATTACATTGCTTCCGTGCTGGACTGGGAGCGAAAGAAAAACGTAGAATGTGCCAGCTGCTTCTCTTCCCTGGCATACTGTAAAAGTCAGTTAAGGGACAGAGGTTTTAAAGGCATTTTTGTGGGCGATAGGCTGACCCCCTGTCACCTCAATAGTCTCTCTCCATCTTTATAAAACCTCCAAATTTGTCAAATGTGACATCAGATGGTCTTGTAACCTCTGGTGTTCTGCCTACCCCATAAGGGATACAGGCATGACGTTATGTATGTATGTATGTAGATATTTATTATACAGCCTACAATTATTAATATCTTACAGTGTTAATGATTTATTCACTGTCGCCAAAACCATCAGCTGTGTCCAGTTTCGTCCTTCACATAGCACGTAAGAACTTAGTGATAAGTACCAAGGAATAAAGGAATGAGCTAAGTATGCAAGATTCAACTACTTAAGTGAGTCCATACCTGAGAATGGCCAGTAGTGCCCTACTACGTCTTTCTTCTTCTGATGAAATGTAGCGCAAGTCGTCGTGTTAAATGATGTGTCGGCGGTCACATATGCTTGTACCAACCTGGGGGCCGTTGTTAAATCTGCTATATTGAATGATTTATACATGGGCCTCTATGCAACGACGACGGCTTCTATACCCTGGAAAATAATTAAATGCAGTAAACTGACAGATCGAAATGTCAAAAAGAAAAATATTGATACAGTTAAAATCTTCGTAGAATGAGAATGATTGAAACTGAATTGTACTTTTTCATTCGTTTAGCATAAAATTTTAAAGCAATATATTAATACGTGAATTTGAGGTGTGTACCTTATCTTTACAGTAACTTTAGTGAAAATAATTAATTACCAAACATACCTAGTGCTTTAAAATGGTAGATTAGAGTAGAAGTCAATGCAAACGTAAGTGACCTGAAGCATCCGCACTCTAGCAATGAGAAAATGTTAGTATAAAATATTTTGTTAGTCAAAATATCTTTTTTCTCATTTTGACGATATTATTAATAAAAAAAATCATTCGGTCACTTAAACCGCATAACTATTTTTTTTCTTCCCTAAAGTGGACAAACTGGAACTGCCATTTTACTGCATTGAATTATTTGTCAGGGTATAGCTGCACTACCACTTCGATAAACACCAGGAGCCAGTTTTATGGCATTGGTCTTTATTAGTACTACCGTCCGTCTTATATTTATCAAATATAATAATTACGTTAATGGGTTGTTGTGTTTCGTATAAAGGGAAGGATGAGCTAGTGAAATTACCTTAATAAACTTTTCGACCTAAACACATCATTAATCCTACTTATTAAAAACTAGCCACCGCGCGCGGTTTTACCCGCGTAACTTTTGATCCCGTGGGAATTTTGGGATAAAATATAGCCTATAACCTTCCTCAAGAGTTGGGCTATCAAATGAAAAAAGATTTTTTCAAATGCCACTTGTAGTTTTTGAGATTAGCGCGTTCAAACAAACAAAACTCTTCAGCTTTATATATTAGTATAGATTAGTGATGATCATGAGCCCAGACGCCAGTTACCTGTAACTGGGTCCAACACTTGTTTACGAGAAGTGGTGTCTGTGAAGGGTTGGCTGAGAATAGTCCTTTCGCCCCTGGATAAGCTTGTCGTAAAAGGCGACTAATTCGAGTGACACCCACTTGGTGGTAGGGTCCAGGGTCCGGCTGACTAGCGACCACCCTTTCACATAAAATCTGCTACCAAATATAACCGCTCCGGCGGTGATGTGGTTCGGTAATATTTTATGGAGAGCCAGTGCTTCCATGCTGGACTGAGAGCAAAAGAAAAACGTAGAATAATGTTTTTAAGTTTTTGCATTTAAAATGCTCAATTATTCTTAAATAAATGAAAAATGTGATAAATAAAAATTACCCGACCAGGATACGAACCTGGGACCGCTCGTTTGCCGGACGAGTGCTCTTCCACTGAGCTACCGGGGTCTGGCGGTACGCCTCGAAGTTACCACATTTTTGTTTTTACGTTATATTGCTAACGTAGCTCCATCTTATGGTATAACTTTGCAGCTAATACCACCCAAGACCAATTTCTTTACAGAAATTGTGAATCCCAATTAAAGTGAAGCATTGCAATGTTTTAATAATGTTTTTAAGTTTTTGCAATTAAAATGCTCAATTCTTATATAAATGAAATACGTAGAATGTACCAGTTGCTCTCTCTTCCCGGGCAAACTGTAAAAGTCATTTAAGGGACGGGGTTTTGTCGACGTTTTTGTGGGCCATAGCCTGAATATCACTACAAAAGTCTCTCTACATCATTGTAATACCTCCAAATTTGTCAAACGTGACATCAGATAGTTTTATAGCCTCAGGCTTACCCCATAAAGGATACAGGCGTGAAGTTATGTATGTATGCTGATTGTTAAAATAGAAGAGAAATCAATGCCATGAAATCTCCTAAATATCAAGATCGTTTCTTATATTGAGACCTTTCAGTTTTTATTTGTAGTGTTATTAGTTTCTTTTGGAAGGGTCAACTAAATTGCAGTTACTTGTTAAAAGCTCGTGCTGCTTTGCGTTGTTTCCGTTCCAAGCGATGTTTTATATAAAGAGTGACCCTCGGACAACCACTTTGGCGATGGGGTAAACCTATCTGCCTCAGACGCCGGTGGTTGCGGGTACAATTCCCGCCCGGAACAAGAAAAAAAAATGTTCCGGGTCTGGGTGTTCCCTCGGGTCAGAGCACTCTGTAATCAATTCTGATCGTAATTATGTAATAAAAGTAGGTACTTAATATTTCACTAGAATTCCCTATAAATAAATACTACTATGTTACTTAACATACAACTGAGTCGATCGCGACACGTGACCTGGCACGCGGATCGCTGCCAACGATAGCGTAACCATGCGTTGCGTAATCAATTCTTTAACTTTCGGTTAAGTTTACTCAGTAAATAATTAATATTTATTTTTTATTATATTTTTCCTCTTCATGTATGATCTCAAACTATCACGTCTTTGAATTTCAAGTGACCCACCAGTCACCCTGTATATTTATTTATATTCTAGGGTCCACCTAGTTCGCTACATGGTATCTCATAACACAAGCTTCTAGCTTACTTTGAGGCCAAGTAGTTGGTGTCATTGTCTGGGTTTTTTTTTACCCTTCCTGGTGTAAAGGATACCCTTGACCTTGTGATTACCCTACCTTTTACAAGTCGCCAAATATCCCGCCGAAGCTTCATTGGCAATGTTTCACGCAGATGCAGTTCCTACCTCAACCTTCGCGATTTACGCAAATTGTTTAGCCATTTTTAGAAAGAAAATGATAGTTATTTCTACTAGATCTATAGAGAAAGCAACCAGCCGCAATCGCTTCCCGTAGGTACAAAAATCTCCCTACGACAGGACATTAGTTCATCCACGATATGGTCTGTCCATCTACCAAATCTCGTCCTAACATTCAGCAATTATCGTAAAATAATAAACAATATCCCTTCCTAACAGTTAATTCCAGATTTTTTCTTAATTTCCCAAAATAATACGACATCCTTGTTGCAGGTTGATCAATTTGAGTCTGAAGTAGAATCACTACTAGTTGGTAAGAAGAAACGATTAGACAAGGAGAAACAAGATCGAATGGAAGAACTCAAGACAAAGCTCGAGAGGCACAGGTTTCACATAAAGAAGCTTGAAACTCTACTCAGGATGCTAGACAACATGTCCGTGGAAGCAGAACAAGTAAGTTGCATAAGAAAAATTAGATCTAGTATTAAGTTTTCCCTTCCTTTCCCTTTCTAGCTTTTTTTAGGTGGCGTTAGCAGCAGTTTTACCTGATGCATCTTATGAATAGATATTGTAAATCGATGATGTGTTCCCGAAAACTAGATATGATAATTGAAATTACCGGTTTCGTGTTCCGAAAATTTTACTATAGTTCGAACCAAGTAACATTGAATAAAAAGTCATTGACCTCTTTACCAATGTATGCCTTTTTTGCAAACGATACGGTAGAAACTATGACAAGTATCGCAGGCCATAATAAAAAAAATACGCGTAGCATAGTATGTGCACGTGTGTCCTTATGACTTACTTAAATGTTGGGAAACGTGGAAATAATTCGTTATGTCAATAAACTTGTATCCGATGTTACTTGGCTCTGACCATAGCAGTTTTTTTTTTCAGGACAAGCCAGCAACATAATAGAATATTGAGAGAAGGGTAGCTCAGTATCGCAATCATTGCGAGGCGTTTGTTCAAGTCTGGGTGTTTTTAGAGAATACATTGGATGATTTTGTCTATTGATTCACGAAACCGGGCCACCTCAAGAGTAGATCTTGAGTGGGTGTTTTCTTAGTTATAAGACTAGTTCGTAATTATCTATTAAAAACTAAAATGGCTGGGTCTAATAGTAAGATAACTAGAGTTGTGATAAACCGGTGGTATAAATAGAAGAGTTATTTTCCTTGAATTCTTTTTTTAAATATAAAATTGACGTTTGAGTTCCATGACACCTGGTGTTAAGTGATGATGAAGACCAAAGTGGTATACATGCATCCACGAGAAACCTATTCACTCGAAGTTTAAAAGTACCACGACTATAATGGTCGGAATAAAAGTCGAACTCAGAATTTGATTTGGAATGAGCAATATCAGTAAACTTTTTGACCCTGTAGGAAGCCATCTATAGCTTTAAGAGAAAATAGTGTAACAATGAAATTTTTTCTACCCCCAAACAAACACTTCTGACGATGTTGTGTTACGGCAAAGTGTTATGAAGAGACAGTTCTTTCCTAAACCCGTTTGCTATCATCTTAGACCCCATCTTCATCTACCACCAGATAAGATGGAGGTCAAATGACTGACAAAATAACAACGATGATGTGTTCCGGCATTATGTTATAGAAGAGTCAGTTATATCACAGTGCAGATATCTACAGTAATTCAACTTCATACAAACGGACGAAACGCGGCTCAATCTCGGCATGCGGCCAGTCGCGAGTGTCTGCATACCGAAACAATTGTGGATTGAGCTTTACGGGATTGTTATTTTTTTTTAAATTTAAAATTTAATAATACATCTTTTTGTTATTCACCGATTGTTATTTTAACCGATTTGTTATTCAAACGTTAACATGGTTTTTGACACAAAACGTATTTTTGTTAAACACTTCCTATTCAATTTACAAAGTATTTTGTTTCTTTATATAAAGAAAGTATATTTGCAGTCACAGAACTAAATGGAAGTAAACACATAGTAGCAAATGTAATTTAAACGCTGAAGGCGGGCAGCCATGTGAACGGACCGCGGCGCGCTGTAGGCATTTAATTCAAAGAGCCGAGTTGAATTACTGTAGATATCTGTACTGTAGTTATATCCTTGACAAACTTGACCTATTTCGAACTTCATTATCATCAATCTGATGATATTCTTTCGATGTGTCCCTCTGAATATAGAAAATATATCCCTTTGAAAAACCCCCTAATGTGTATGTCGAAGCCAATCGTAATCTACTCATTTAATGTATAATTTTTCTATTGCAAGAATGAATCTGAAGAGTTAATCTATGCTCCTAAAGTGAACCTTAATTTGTAGTCAATAACTTAAATTCTTTTTTCATTGTTAAAAGACGACCATATGGCCAGTACTATGGTCGGACATTTCAAGATATGGCCAATTTTCGAATCCGGCTGCGACATATACATTACATTGAACTTTTTAATATAAGTCGTAAGTCAAGTGACGTATGATTTACATTCGTAATTCTTGGGTTCGATTCCCTCGTCTGCAAGTCAATTTTACTAGTAGGTAATTTATTAGTATGTGAAGTTAAATCTTCTCTTGATTGCAGCCACTTGTTATATTTATATTTAGATATAGTTGTAATTATATTTAAGAACAAAAAGTTCATTTTTATTACTTGTCCCATGTACTCAATAAATACCTCGAATTTTATCTTGAAATTTTGTATAAAATGAACGAATCATTTGATTTAAAACATAGTCAATAAAAATCAACAGGACAAGTAATAAAAAACGAACCATAGATATTAAGAATCCTCTCATCCCCCCCTCCCTTTAGTTATAAAAAAACAAACAAAAATCTATAAAAACACTTATCAGTTCATTTGTCAGTCTCCATTTATCTTGCAGATAAGAAATATTAAGGACGACGTGGAATACTATATTGATTCGTCACTAGAACCAGGGTTCGAAGACAATGAGTATATATACGACGATATAAGAGGCCTGGATGAGATCGAACTCAGCGGAGTTGGACTGCCGTCGTCGGCGACGACAGATAGCAATAATAGCAATGACTCGCCCGGGTCGCCTACAAGTATACTGTCGGGTATGTTTTTTTCTGTTTAATGCATGTGCATGTACTGCTTTTGTTTTTAAGTACTAAATCTGTTTTCCTAGTCTCTCATAAAAGAGGTTTCTTGTAAATTGCATGTGATTTGAAAGTGAATAATTGTCATTATTCAATTGATTGTGTTGTAGAAACCAGTAGAAATAAAATAAATTAATTTAATTTAAAATATGGCCGATTTTATCTAAATGTCCATTAGGGACAGAATTTCTTGGACCTTGGCTTTTGCTTCGCTTTTTATATTTTCATTTTATCCTGGCTTAACCAACATTCTCAGAAGATGTTTATTTTATTTTATTTTGAGAATCTTAGGAAAACTTACAGCTAGGTGGTACATTATATGTTTGTCAATGTCTTTATAGCCCTAAATCTTACAATGCACGAAACATTGCATGAAATAACAAAACATTCACTACTATAAAAGCCTTCTCGTATAGAGGTAAAAGCTTTGCCCTCAATGCTAGATCTCGTGGGATCGAATCCCAGAAGGAAAGTAAATAAAATGACCATATCTAACACACCAAATGTGAGGCCCCAAAGTAAGCTTTTTATAAATGAAACACTTTTTAACCGGATTTATCGTGTATATTTAGTGGTCACGAGCGACTACGGGGTCTGCAGACACCGAAACGTCGAGTTAAAATTTAAAATGTAAATATACGCTATAAATCCGGTTAAAAAGTGTTTTATTTAATAGTATGAATCGCGAAAATTTAAGACAATATTAAGCTTTTTATATGTATAAGATTGTGTTATGGAGATCATTACACCGGTACACCCACACTCGAGGCAGCTTAGAAAAGTTCGCCTCTCGGCTGGGACTCGAACACTTTGACACGGAGGCGAAATGTTCTGATTCTTCATAAAATATTGCCGGAACACATCACCGCAGTAGCAGTGATATTTAGCGCCAGATTATATATGAATTTTGGTCGCTAGACAGGCAAAACCTGTAGGGGTGTTGCCACCAAGGGGGGGGTCACTCGGTAATAAATAAAATAAAATCCCCAGACAATCACACCAACTCCATGGCCCCAAAGTAAGCATAGCTTGTGTTATGGGATACCATGTAGCGAACTAGAGGGAACCTAGAATATAAATACATAATTAGATAAACACCCAGACACAAAACATTTTTTTTCTTGTTCCCGCAACCACTAGCGTCTAAGGTAGACAGGTTTACCCCATCGCCAAAGTGGTCGGTAATTATCAGTAATCTATCCCTAGTTACCTATCCATTGCACAATTTCTTAATGAAACTTAATTTGATTAATCTAAAGTGGTATGAATGTTAAAAATATCTTATTTATTTATTTACAGCTTCTTATCAAAAAATTGTTTGTTGAATAGTATTTTTGGGCAGTCAACTCATTGATAAGATAAACCTTCAATAGAGGTAAACAAGTATCTAAATCACCAAATACAAAAGATTACGAAACTTTATCAGATTTCACAATGGCCGAGTTTAACTTGCTTTTCATGTATTAAAGTTCTTTTTTTGTTTTTCAGGTACAAGTCCAATAACGTCCCCTGTATTAGAAGCTCACAATCATTCAACAGATTCCGTAGAAGTAGAGAAGAAGAAAAAAATAGATGAAGTAATAGCAAAAGTGAGTATGATTTCTGTAAATGAATTAAATAAAGACATGTGAGGCTATGCTGTCTGAAAAGGCTCCAAACTTTTAAATCCAAATGTATAATATAATTGAACGCGATAAAACTTTGAAAACTTTAATACTAATATAATGAAATAGAAAAAAGTTTAATTTGAATTCGCTAATCTATATTTTTTGACTAATAGTTTTTACTTGTCAAAAAACCAACAATAATTCCAAAATATGTAGTAAACAAAAAGGCTCAACTAAATTCATTGATGGATTTAATCCAACAACGGCGCCGGTAAACTTCCACTTTTGTTAGACTAGCTCTTGTGGAGAATAATAGGCTGCATGTATCAAGAACTTTCTACTGAAAATAACGCGGATAAAACTGCGTGCGACTTATATTTAATATTATTATGATTCGTTTTGTAAAATTTAAGACAATTCTATAAAGAACAGATAATTTAATTTTTTATTTATATTAAGCCCGTAGGTCTCTACTCTTTATAAGTGACTTGGGCATGTATAAATACTTGCTGGTTTTATGCTTATGCTTTACCAATCCATAGACTTCCACAGTTTTCGTGTCAAATTTTATTGATATTTATTTATTTTTAAGAACTGTTTTTCTGTCCACAGCCAGTGAAACCTTTACCCGTCCGGGCGGTCAACACGAGCGTTCTCAACAATAGTGCGCCTATCACAACGTTGCTCAATAACTCTAACAGTAATACTAATAGGTGAGTGAACTTTGCCTATTATAATGAAACATTTTCGTATATACTTCGTTTGTTCTCGCTTGTTCTATTTAAGCTGGATTTCAATTTTAAATTTCGATTCTCGATCTAAGATGGAATATATTACAGTATATGAGTTTGGTGATATAGTAGCGTATCCAGGTTTGTGTTTATTTACTAAACTATCCAATCTTGGGTCGGCTAAAATAAGTTAATTCAAGAATAAGCTATTATATTATTACTTATACATCAACTCAAACATTGTTTATTAAATAAATCAAAGCTTTAAACTATAAAATAAAGACATTATTGAATACGTTTTTAGTTTAGTAATTATTAAATGTAAGTTTGATAAAATGCATACTTTGATTTTAAGCTATTGTTTACCAAATGAGTAAAGAATTAAAAAGCGGAGTAGATAATAAAGTACATACATAACTTCACGCCTGTATCCCGTATGGGGTAAGCAGAACACCAGAGGTAATAAAACCATCTGATGTCACGTTTGACAAATTTGGAGGCATTATAATAGTGGAGAGAGACTATTGCAGTGACAAGGGGTCAGCCTATCGCCCACAAAAAAGCCTCCCATAACACCTAAAGTGCCATTGCATTATTGAAGTTTGATGACGACAGACACTAGCGCAAAAGAATTATAAGTCGTTCTGTTAAATATTGACACATACATACATAACCTCACGCCTATATCCCTCTGGGGTACGCAGAGACAAGGGAATACCAATTGCTTCGATCCAGACATACTCCTTCGCTTCCTCCACATTCATTATTCTTTTCATACAAGATCGCCGGTTACGGGTACTTTTAACTAGGCCCTTTTTAAGAATGTCGTCAATTTGATCGGCATACGTTCGCCTACAAACACCATCCATTCTTGCTCTGTATACCTCTTTCGTAAATCTACTACCTCTATTCTACACCGTTTTTGTACAGATTTATGATACTTATTATAGCACAATCAGAGAATATGAGATAATTTGATAAAGCCTCTCAATATAAGGCAGCTGAATTAATATTGTACTAGTCACTTGCCAAACGGACTTTTACAGATCTTATCACTAACCAAAATATTATGAATAATTCGACCTAACACGCGTATGCAGTCAGTAAATAACGAATAATTGTATAATTTACACTGCATGCTTACTGACGCTAGGGATTAGTAGACACGCGATATGGTGTTAGCTTTTCTGCACAATAATCAATATCTGGTTATACTGGCTTACATGCTTTATTTTGAAAATAAGATCTAAATAATAGCCATAAAGAAAGTAAGCTTATTTTGTTTCGTCACATCGGATTGTGAAGAAAATGTGGTACTTTTTACTATTTCACTAAAAATTTTCTTCTTTTTTTTCTATAAACAATTTTTTTTTTTTCGTTTTGCCTAGATAAACATATCATAGAGGATTTTTACGCATTTCTGTGTGTATTATGATGTCTTTAACACGCTTTTTATATTATGTTCACAGTATAAACAGTACAGTCGTATCAGGAGTGTCAACGCCTAGTAAACAACTCACGGCCAGTCCGCCGCACTACCCCAAACAGAACAATATAATTACCACCAATAACATCAATAGTGGTAAGTAAAACTTAAACTATAATATTTTAGCTAAATAAGGGACTGAAAATTTATTTCGGAATTATATGCAGGGCGTTTTTTTCTAAAGGTTAAAATAATGAACTAATCTCATAAATGAAAGATTTCTTTGTTGATGATAAAAGCGAGCATGCTCTTGGAAACCAAACAATATTGCTTGCACTTCTTTTTGCATCCCCATGTAAGTGTTCATACAAAATACTTGCCTGCTTACCAACTAACTATAATATCAGTACCCTTATAAACGGACAAACCAATTATTTTAACGTATTATACTGCTTAAATAAACATTTTAGTGCCCCTGGGAAATGTATAGAAACATTTTCATTAACCTTACTGCGAAAGAATGCGCTATTTTTAGCACGCGTTATTTATAGTTACAAACGTATGTCATACATGCTATTTATATTTTCATTTTACGCTAGCATTATGCTATATGATTTATCGTCTGTTGAATGACAATACGTTATGCAATTGAGAAATATACGCTCCACGAGTTAACAGCGTTCAAATGCCTTCGTCACGATAACACGTGCGTTTGATTACAATACTCGTAAGCGTAATACATGACTAACACGGGCCTACTACAAATACCTACGGTCTATCAAAATAAATGATAACGTTTTACTGTTTACTAATTTTGGAAAAATCGCTCGCTTATCACTATCTTGAATGGAAGATTAAACAACCGGGTAATTACAAACAAAACTATATAGGAATTGGAATGACGCCAGCTTTCCTACAAATGAGTCGGAATTGGCGCGAACCCAACTCGATGACACGGCATTATAGTCCACTCCCGATCAGTCTTTTGGCTGTATCGACACGCAAACTATTGCTTCTTTAAAACAATAACATTCACATTTTCTAATAAAAAAAAAAAAACGAACAATGTTTTCACGCGCGAATGCGGGATGAGCATAAACATGGACGCTGGTAAATTAAAAAGAAAAAAAAAACGGAGGGAAAGTGCATGTTTTTGTTTTTGCTTCAAACATGCAAATGTTAATACTGTTTTCGTTCGTGATTGCGTAGTTGTGTGTGTTTTTTGTGTCGAGTTTCGCGTGTGAAGTAATAGGCGGTTATGTAATTTTGTTTTGTTTTCTGCGATCGATGTTTCGGGTGTTAACAGAAGCCTGGAGTTGGCTTGTTGCTGTTGTGTAAAAGTTTTGGTCACGTGGCTCGGTCGCGAGGCTAAAGTTTCCCTTACAATTATACTTGTGGGTGTCTTTGTTTACTGTAAATCTTTGTTCGCTTTCGTCACAATGGTATGCTTGCAAACTTTGGTTTTGGAATTGGGTACTTGCTTTGTTAGTATAGAAAATGTTAAGTTGTTTTTAATGAATGAAGGTCTTTAAAACAGCATCTGATGTTGAGCAGTATCAAAGGGTCCATGGACCTCATAAATCGTTTGTTTTATTCAACATTTATTCACCCGAGGTTTTCAGCTTTAGAAACACCTTTGTTCCTGTAATTTGGGTGATTTTTAATACATTAAAGACAAGGTATATTTATTATTTTAGTTAGTTATTATGTCAAATTGAAACAAAAAGAATATTAATGAACAGAAATTTCCATTTTAAATTTATGTGCAAAAAAATCCGTTGCAGTTACTGTTAACAAAAATGTTTTGAAATTATAATTGGAAATGAATTTCCTTTAAAATACAATACATATCATTGTCAGAATCAAAAAGATACAAACATATTAACATATTGTACACAAAAAGAAAACTGGATTCATGCCAATATAGGCAGCTTTATCACACATGAGCGATCTATTCCAGGCAACCTTTATTTTAAAAATGGCAATTACTACAAATAAAATTCGTTTATTAAAAAAAGAACTTACAAAATAGTTTTCTCTATTTCCTTAAAAAGTACATTAATTCTCTGAGATGAACGATTAGTCCTAGCAAATGCATGGATATTGAGGCACTTACTTATCTCATAAATCATGTTATAGTTTTGCCTATAATTTAAGATGATTTTTTGCTTTAAGAAAATTTGTAATATTTGTATGATATTTGTCAGCAGAAGCAGTAGTAGAAAATGGTCCCGTGCCCGCTCCGGCGCCGCACTTGCCAGCGCCACTTCCACCCCCGGTAACTTATTTATACACCCTTTATAAACCTCTTTTTTTTCTTGTTCCGTGCGGGAAATCGAACCCGTGACCTCTCGATTGGCGCAGCATACTGTACCACGGACACGGTCAAAAAAAACACAATCTACTAAGGGCGGCCTTATCGCTAGACAGCGATTCTATCAGGCAGCCCTACTTACTAAAACAAGTTAATTAAATGCTGTTAAACTTTATAATAATACTAGCTTTATCCCGCAACTTCGTATGCGCTTAACTACCCTTCTCGTGGAAATTTCAGAAACTATACAACCAGACACCCACTGTAAGAACCTTTATACCAAGTATCACACCCAAGCACTCGAGGAATAAGTTTTTTTCATAAAAACTACAAATCATATATTTCCCGTTCCCGTGGGAATTTTGGGAATTTTTTTCGTAGCACAACCAGTCACTCTTTGAAGAACCTTCATGCCAAGTATCACATCCGTACACTCAAGGAATAAGATTTTTCATACAAACTAAAAAGTCCAACCCCTTCCCGTGGGAATTTCGGGAATTCCTTCCAGTATACAAACAGAAACTTATTGAGGAACCTTTATATCAAGTATCACATCCGTGCACTCAAGGGATGGGATTTTTTCATACAAACTAAAACATCATATATTTCCCGTTCCCGTGGGAATTTCGGGAATTCCTTTCATAACACAACCAGACACACATTGAAAAACCTTGACACCAAGTTTCACATCGGTGCACTCAAGGAATAAGATTTTTCATACAAACTAAAAAGTCCTATATTTCCCGTTCCCGTGGGAATTTCGGGAATTCCTTCCTTAGTGCACACCTACATCCCCTAAAGAATGTATGTTTCAAATTTCAGCTCACTACGCCCAGTAGTTACGGCTGTACGTTGTCTGTCAGTCACTCAGTCACTCAGTACCTCAGTCACTCAGTCAGTAACGGAACAGTTTTATATATATTGATTTATTTATAATAGGAAGAGTAACAGCCAATATTACAAGGATATTAAAACTGATATGATAGTATAAGTAGTATAAAGAAAATCATAAGACTTAAAAGTAAACAATTAAAAAAATACATTTCTTCTTAGCAAGTCGACTTATTTACTTACTTTTTTTTTTTAATCTCAAAAAGCAGACTTTTTGGTTTTCAATATCTCGTATTTGTCTTGAAAGTTATGAAAATGTATAGTGCCGCCTCTGAATAGGAGACCCTTTCTGATTTTTAATCATAATATAATTTCTGTTTTTGATACGTACTTCTATGAAACCAATAAATGAAAAATCTACTAAAATCCTTTCACCTTGTAAATATTATATTATTAATATGTAAAAATTTTGAAATACTTAATGTCTTTTTGTTATTTTTTCAGACGTCAAAAAGTGTATCTCTATCAGCGAATACGAGTTTGAACGAGTCATCGCCGTCACCGCTCACAGTGAATGGTCCCTCACTCCACATTGTTAATAACAAGTGAGTGGGTTTTAGTTTATAGAATTTTGATACCAAAAGCTTATTAAGACCCAAATGTTTGTCTTAAATATTACTCTTAGTTTGATAATAGAAGTATTAATAATATCGTAAAATGGATGAATGGCATAGATCAGAAATACGCATAAAATCCTTAATTTTTTTAAATATTCTTTGGATTTTGCCCACCATTCAAACAAAAACCAAAAATAGTTGAAATTAACGAAACTAAAATCGATTAATATTCGTGAATTGCGATTTCAATTTTCAACTTCTTGTCAGATCCATAG
Organism: Stenoptilia bipunctidactyla; assembly: GCA_944452665.1. Classification (NCBI taxonomy): domain Eukaryota; kingdom Metazoa; phylum Arthropoda; class Insecta; order Lepidoptera; family Pterophoridae; genus Stenoptilia; species Stenoptilia bipunctidactyla. The sequence continues at coordinate 24,741,389 of OX101729.1, read as the reverse complement.
TTTGTTTGCTGGCTTTAATCAAATACTATTTATATTACTAAAAGTTGTTCATATTATAGTGTCCATAAAAATATATCGACGGTAAAAAGAAAACCTGCTGTAACCCACATGCAAAATGCTTAGAAAAGAAACATTTTGGATTTTCGAAAAAAAAACACATCTCTTAAACTAGAGAAACTCTTAAACTACCGTAGAGCCACGGGTCAATGGTCTTAAATTAGATTTTTTCTGATTCTATTTATGAAATAAAAAAATATATGATATCGACTCTAAAAAGCGAACTTGTGAACTTGTGACCCACAAAATACAAAATGCTTAATTAAAAAAATTTATGATATGTTTGAGTTACAGCAGGGGCCTTACTCCGGACGCGATCGAGAATCAAATCAACTCGATCTCAAGGATTTTCGCACTCCCGAAACCGATACTAGCGCCGAATCGAGCGGTGGTTCAAATTGAACCATAATTTGGTCATTTGTTACAAGCTATAAACAGTTATATTCGATCCTGATTAGTTACAATTTGAGCCACCGCTCGATTCGGCGCTAGTATCGGTTTCGAAATGCTTGAGATCGAGTTGATTTGATTCTCGATAGCGTCGGGAGTAAGGCTCCAGGTTTGATTTTTACGTCGATATGTGTGGGTTACAGCAGGTTCGCTTTTTACCTTCGATATGTAGATCATTAACTTTATTTGTATAAAGAGCACTTCTCCCATAAAAATACCGCGAGTTTAACTTTAATCAAAGCCGCCGACGTAGTATATTCTGACGTTCAACAATTGCCTGCTATGAATAAAACACAGGTTTTAACGTATAGTGTATATGTTTTCAGTGGGTCAGGAGTTCCGAGCGTGGCGTCGAGTACGGCGTCGCTGAAGTCTATGGCGCAAGAAGCCGTCGCCAGAGCGGGGCTAGACCATCATACGCAGGTAATTGTTATTTTGCTGTCCGGTAAATGAGGGATTTCCTGAAAGCTCATAAAGATTAGTTCAAAAAACCTCTATAGATGGCACTTTTAAAGAGCCGAAGGCGTTAGGTCTGTATACTATAATGTGGGTAAGTGGTATCTACCATCTATGGTTATTTATAAGTTCAATTTCTGATACAGACGTCAATTAATTTATTTTACTTTTACAAAAGCAGTGTGGAATAAATGGCTATATGACAGACAAGACTTCGTCTTTTGTAAAGCGCCATCTATTGTCGAAGCCTTTTGTACCATTTTTGTACCGTTTTGATTTTTTAATGAGCTGTCAGAAAATCTCTCATTGGTGATAAGCAATAAGTGTACCTCTTTTTTGTATTGATTGTGAGATGTCTATCTGAAAGTGTATTTGCATGTTAGCTCAATAGGTTTTATGCGCGCAATTTCGATTCCCGCGGGAATTTCGGGATATAAAGAAGCCTATGTGCTACTCCAGATTGTATTTATATATTTATTTCATTTTAATCCGTTGATCCGTTTTGCCGTGATTGAGGAACAAACATTCATACATCCAAACATTCACATTTATAATATTACTAAGATAAATAAAAGATACTTTTTGTATGTACATTATGTATTATATGTCTTTTTATCGAAATAACGGTGTATAAAATGAACAGAGTTAAGCAGTCGGCCCCGGGTTCTTTAAGCAAGATTCACTAGTCGTTAGGGTTAGTCAGAAACCATTTTCGGTGCCCTGAAAATTCTGGCATCCACCAACCAGCACTGGGCCGCTTGGTGGATTATGGCGTCAACCTCCTCGTCACCCAGGGGAGAGACTCATAGCCCTGCAGTTGGCCCATTACATAGAGTTTTGATGATGATGAGGTCTCGTTAATACATAATCTTAGTTTTTACTCTCCGTTGTCCATCTTCTGACCATTTTTACTTTTTTTACTTACAGGACAGAAGTCAAACAGAAGGCAGAGTGAGTGAATTGGTAAGCCTTTACATTTTTAATTACTAACTTTAAATTTATTTCCAACTCCTATTCATGCTAATATTGTCTTAAGTTTTCACGATTCATAATTTAAATAAAACTACTTTTTAACCGGATTAATCGCGTATAATTTATATTTTACATTTTAACTCGACGTTTCGGTGTCTTTGCAGACCTCGTGGTCACGAGCGACTGATATATGTCATATAACGTCGAGTTAAAATGTAAAATATAAATTATCCGCGTTAATCCGGTTAAAAAGTAGTTTTATCCTATTCATGCTCTTGTTAAACTTGATTTACAACTGACCATCCGTTACGACTGACCTTGTCCAGAAGTGGGCAACTTCTGGCTGAGACAATAATGATGAGACTTCATAAAATGTTCTTTTTTCAACCGACTTCCAAAAAAGTAGGAGGTTCTCAATTCGTCTGTATGTTGTTTTTTGTGTCTTCGTTACACAATATTTCGGAGAATTATGAATCGATTTTGAAAATTCTTGTTTCATGTGATATACATAGTTGTTCCTCATAGTACCTCATTGAAATTTAAAATTTTTGAAAAAATATGTATGATTTCGGAGAATGTTTATGTTGATGACAGCCTAAGTTTTGACTTGAAGTCGGTTTTTTTTAATGCTCTGCATTCGTTGATTATTTCATTAACTTCTTGTCTTATTTGGTAAAAATCTTCTGAGATATATTTTTTTAATAACAGGGTATCAACTTAACAAACAACTAAATTAATAAGTTTACCAGTTTAAATTTTATATTATATTCTAATTTCTTTATACCTATTTTGTTAAAGTGGCAGTCCATGGCTGTTCACTAAATCAGACCGATTTCCATATACTTACATAGGAATAATAATGAATTTCAATTATTGTGGCAACTAAGACTAAAAAAAGAGTGCCTATAAAGTGTTTCCATAGTTCTTAATTGGTTACATTCAAATAACATGAACTTTCAGATTTATATTTTTATTGATTATTTTATTCTTTATTTTTCAGGGCGTCCGCAGAGGAGCGCAGTTAGCACAAGCGCACATCCCTCCGTTATTAGGAGTGGCGCCCTTAGGGCCTCTACCTTTGAATTCGGTATGTAGCTTGGAAAATATTCTGTAAATAATTTAAAACTGAATGTACAAAAATATGTGGTGACGTGAAGTTTGAACACCCGTAAATGACGTACCTATAACATTTAAACGCGGAAGTAAATTAATTTAAGCTTACCATAGGGACTTTACTTTGTGCGTCATATGTGATAGTGAAGATATAATTCCTTCTAAAATAATAATAATAATGTGCTAATCCCCCCCTGTAAAAAGGAGGTTCTTTTGAAGAATATGATGAAAATAATAATACTACTCTTTATTGTACACAAACATGGTTACATAGATTACACGAAAAATATTGCTTTTTCCATCTACAGTAGTTATTTAAACACTACATACAAAAAATAAATGTCGTCGTGGCGCCGTGGTTACTGTGTGTATCATACGATATCACAGATTAAGCAACGTTCGGCGCGGTCGGTACTTGGATGGGTGACCGCCGACCATTCATTTCTCACGACGACTTCCGTGCTTCGGAGGGCACGTTAAGCAGTCGGTCCCGGGTGCTGTACACTTGTTTACAGTAGTCGTTAGGGTTTGTCAGAAGCCATTTCGGCGCACTGAAAATTCTGGCATCCACCATCCCGCACTGGGCCAGCTTGGTGAATTATGGCCTATACCTCCTCGTCACCTAGGGGAGAGATTCATGCCCTGCAGTGGGTTCATTAGAATGAGTTGTGATGATGATGATGATGACATACAAATAATAAAAAGGTTTGTAACTGCACGATGTAGTCACTTTGGAATGGTCATGCTCAATACCTACTTTGATCATTGGACTGAGTCAAATGAAACAACTAACCACTGTAGGCTCAGAAAGTAAACATAAGATATTTTTTTAATTGGCGGTAGGGTGGGTACGTCTACGTAGGTACAACCAACCTGCTTATTTCCACTATGCTCTGTTCCTGGTAGTGGAGCAGAATAGTCAGTGAAATTACCGGCATTGAGACTTTTGTTCATATCAGGTAACCTACATGATTGTGTGTCTCGTATAACACCAAACCATACATAATTTTATTCATAGTTGGATAAATAAAGTAAAAGCCACCGCCATGGTTACTGCAGTTAAGAAAGTTGAATCAAATAGTTGAGAGTTTCTTTCTCATACAAGTTGTGGAGGTAGAGGAGTTGAAGGAAACAGCGTTCGAGTTGTAATAATCTTTATTGCAAAATCCGGCCATTTATATATCACTGTTGGACAAGGACAACAAATAATATGACATCTGTCTCGCTCTAACAGCTACGTAAATACGCGCGAGTTTTCGATCCTTGCTTCATTTTTGTGATGAGCACGGGCGAGGGCGTTGCGTTGAATGAAGATCGCCGAATAGATATCTCGCAGCGCGCATCGCGCCAGTATGCAGTTGTGTATGACTCCCATAAAGTGTTAGAAAAATGAGGATTCAACTGCTGGCATCTGCACTGAGGTGAAATTAATACCAGTGTCGATTTTTCTGGGACTATTATCCTTGTTCTCGCAAGTAGAGATTAATAAATAAATAAGCGTACACTTATGATGTAAGAACAAAATGAGTATTATTAAATAAATAAATAATATCTTTATTTGCCAATACAAGCGTAAGTCAATAAGATGGATAATATCATTTTGTGTCGATACATGTATTGCTGCAAGGCAGTGTGCGAACATATTGGTATACAGTCAATAAAATCTTCATACTTTGTTACAATATGTCACTATGCCATTATTTTTAATAACATTGCATTTGTTTATCTGTCATATATATATCATTTAAATTTATGACATTTTTTGGCTATTTTTGTCATTATTATTTTATATTTTTATTAAGGAAATATTATTCTAATTTGATTTTAATTTGTTGATATGTATATTTTATCTTATTTCAATTTTCATGTTTTGATTTTATAACTGACATGATTTATTTTTTTCTATTTATTGTTTTGTTTTAAGTAGTGCTACTATCAGTATCATATGGACTTTTGGTCTGAAATAAAACGATTTATTATATTATTATATGTATATTCATCAATGCTGTAGTCTAGTTTTTCTATCAAAAAATCAAATAAGACAGTCCTAAATTTCTGGTAAGGCAAACTTTTAAAATTATATGGTAATTCATTGAAGATTTTTATTGCCATGCAGTGTACATTTTTGCTATCAACTGTCAATTTTTAGGCAGCTACATATAGTTTAACTTTTTCTTTATTACGGCGTCCAATAACATCATCATTGCTTTTATAATTATTAATCAAAAGTAATTGAAAAATTACTCCCACTTTACTTTATTTATAATATAAATCAATCTACTTTTAATATTGTCTTAAGTTTTCACGATTCATACTATTAAATAAAACACTTTTTAACCGGATTTATCGCGTATATTTACATTTTTTTTAAATTTTAACTCTAATAAGAAACAGATGGAGAGATGATGTATAACTTTTTCCATCTATCAATCCGACCCTTGACACCTAAGTCGCTCGTGACCACGGGGTCGGCAAAGACACCGAAACGACGAGTTAAAATAAGCAAAAAAATGAAAATATACGCGATAAATCCGGTTAAAAAGTGTTTTATTCAATCTACTTTTGATTGGTATTCGTCTCTGACCATATCTACTGTAAATTCCAGGACCACCAAGTACAGTTCCAAATGATGGAAGCCGCGTTCTATCACATGCCGCAGCCGTCGGACTCTGAGCGAGCGCGGCATTACCTGCCGCGGAACATCTGCCAGACGCCGGCGTATTACAATCAGGTATACCCTGGTTGTGTTTGCAGATAATCTAAACATATATAAATTGTCCCTCTTGCAGCCATACTAGTGGTCTAGAAGCTGTTTCTATGCTCATATGGTGCCAAATACGTGGCATTGTAATGACTTCTAATGATCAAACTCAAAAAAGTAGTGAAACAAATCGAGAAACGTTTATAACGATAGTCTAAACACAAGTGAATAAGAAATTGTGAATATGGTAATTTTAACTTGATTTGTTTATGTCTTTCCACTTGAGAGTAAAGATTCATAAACTTTGTTCAAAATAATATTAAGAATACATAAACATATCAATTAAAATTAAGACTAAAGTGTCATACAATCGTGAAAAAAAACGAGGTGGGGCCCCTATTTTGTTTTGAGTAGTATATAAATCTGAAAAGAGTCATTAAGTTCACGGTCCGTACAGTCTCTGACCTGTCAATCTACTTTTTGTTAGGTTTGTGAATGTATAAAGATGATATTGTCATTGAAATGCTGCCTGTTTATATCTAAACTGTTGGTGCAGACTTGATTTAGTTTCTCAGAAACGATATCGGGATTTTCATTTCAAGTGGATGATACTAGTAGTCTGTTGAGTAACTTGAGAGGGTGAAATGGGGTTTCGAATCTAAATAAATGATTTGGAATTAACCGAACATGAGCTATTATTTGCACTATATGTTGTTTTAATACATTTCATGAGTTGTCAAAAATCTGACAGGTTAGCTATGAATTTTACTCTTTATGTTTATTTATTGACACGTCTCCGTGGTGCAGTGGTACTACGTCATTCGTGAGGTCGCGAGTTCGATTCCCGCGCCCCTAGTTCGCTACATGGTAGTTTCGCTTACTTTGAGGCTATGTAGTTGGTGTGATTGTGTGACGATTTTATTAAATTTTTTACTTACAAAAATCCGCGGAGGGTAGCCGATATTCCATATTGACCAACCGTCATATTGTATAGTCTGCCGCCCAGGCGGTGATATGAACACCCAGTACCTTCCTGAACCCCTTTGCTTTCACCTTCGACCTCATCTTGAGGTTAACACTGAGGTCAAATGCGGAATAAGTAACGGTTAAAAACATAACCCCATTTATTTTAATTTAAGTCTTATTTTCTACTAATTAATGCCTAAAATCTTATTGCCACATTATGTAACTATAATTTTTTTGTATAGAAATACAATTACTAAGGTTTATTAGTAATGCACCGATAGTTTTAATAACTAATGTTAATAATAGACGCAAATCAATCATAATATTATCTTAAATTTCCACAATTCATTATACACAGTTCAAGTCATTTCAAACGAATTTACTGTGGTTATGAACATCTTAACCCTAATCCACAAATACTTAATGATTTTTAATATTCACCTGAATATACAAGGTGTTACTGTTGATTTCCCATAACTCTAGGGTATTAATGGGACAATGTAATAGAACCAAATAACATGTGAATAATTTTTCAATTTAATTTTTTCTTTGTTTTTATTTTTCATACAAAATAATTCAATTAAGTCAAAACATCTTATGTAAGACACCTTTATGCAAAGTATGACAACGTGGCATTTTCTATCCCTTTTTTTATCGCTATAGACAGGTACAGGTCGCAACGCTTTGCTTTGTACATTGTATGCAACGTTCCTCAACATTTAAAATGTTTTTGTTGTTTATTGTATGGCTTCAGTGACACGCGTCTATTGAATTAATGTTTAAGAGATTTTACAAGGACGATCATTTATGAACATTATACAAAGATCGATGATATTTTTTGCACTTTTGAACCACATATTCTTTGGCAAAAAGTATTGTTTTTTAGTTAGGAACAAAACCTTATAGTTATGGGAAGTCAACAGGAACACCTTGTATATACATATTCTTTTTGTTCTGTGTTCATCTATAACTAAAATGTTGCTGTAATATTTTCCAGGTACTACTACCCCACTCAGACACTGTAGAATTCTTCCAAAGGTTATCAACAGAGTCTTTGTTCTTCGTGTTTTATTACATGGAGGGCACTAAGGCACAGTACCTAGCAGCTAAAGCGCTCAAGAAACAGAGCTGGCGATTCCACACGAAATATATGATGTGGTTCCAGAGACACGAAGAGCCGAAAGTCATTAATGAAGAATATGAACAGGTGAGCCATCAAAATCAATGTAGATGGAAAAAGTATAGTTTACCATGATTTTATTCTGAAAGGAAATATGATTGACGAAAAATCATTTCCCACTATTCAAGTAAAGGTTAACATCTACTCTTGAATTCGAACATTCTTAATATTTCTTATTTAATTATTCAAAATACATACATACATAACTTTAGGCCTGTGTCCCTTATGGAGTAGGCAGAACACCAGAGGCTATAAAACCATCTGATGTCACTTTTGACAAAATTTAGAGGTATTATAATGATGGAGAGACTATTGCAGTGACAGGGGGTCAGCCTATCGCCCACAAAAACGTCAATAAAACCTCTGTCCCTTAACTGACTTTTTCAGTATGCCCGGGAAGAGAAGCAGCTGGCACATTCTGTCTTTTTCTTTCGCTCCTAGTCCAGCATGGAATTATTCAAAATTTATTCTCAATTTGTGTTTAACCTCTAAATGTAGGAATAGTAACATAATTGTAACCATGAGGGATGGGGTTGGCGATCCAGTGCAGTAGTCATGAGTCTTACAAGGTCCAAGAAAAGCTAGAGATACTATTTAAAAGGTGACTTCAAATCGAACTTTTCAGTCAAATAGTGCTGAACTAAATAAAACAAAACAGATATTTCAATGTAATTAATTGTTTTTATACTAATATCTTCTTTTTTTTTACAGGGGACTTACATATATTTTGACTATGAGAAGTGGGGCCAGCGGAAAAAGGAGGGCTTCACATTCGAATATAAGTACTTAGAAGACCGGGATTTGAACTGAACTTTTCGGGCTAACGCCCTCGCCCTGCGCCGCTCAAGCCAAAACCGCCCTTATTGCGCTTTTGATAAGTGCCCAAATGCCGCCTCAATACAACGTGAAGACACATCAAGAGAATGCAAAAGAAATTGGTGCAATATCATATATAAATTAGTTCTGTGAAGTGATTGTGACTATAAAGAAGCTTGTGTAAATTGAAGTGCTCAAAACAATGAATAATAGAAAATAGGTACACCAAAACCGAACAATTAGACTTACGGTCCACAACACGAACATAGTGTGTATTTTCTATTATTCAATTGTTCTCATACCAAGGGTTGATCGTAATAGTGGATGCCATTGCCTTTTTGTGGATAAAAATGTTGCTTTCATTCCTATATAGCAGTATTTTTTGTATATTTTCCATTGTGATTGATTGATGATTGTAGAATCGAGTAAAGAAACAAATCATGGTAATACCTGATTAAATTGTGATGATTGTTTAAAATTTAAACATAGCTTTGCAATTCTGGCAGTTAGATAGAGGTAAATATGCATTACTTTAGATTGCGTCTCAATTTTTCAAAGACCATACGAGATTATTTGATCTGTTATAGTTGTAATGATAAGTATAGTGTTACACAAACATGCAATAAGATTAAAAGTAGTTTTTTGACATTATACCAGTAAAGTTTAGGCTATCTCGCTAAAGTCCTGTTTATTTACCTCAGACTAGATATAATTGTACAGTAGCAGGTCATGTCATTTGTAACGAATAAGCGAATTGTATCATGTGACGAATAAGTTCAACCATTGTCGGTTTATAAATAGAAACAAATGTGATATTCATATAGGGTGCCTAGGACATACTTTGATAAAAAGCTATTGAGATTTCTTTTATGTATTTATATTAGAGGCTAAATTGAATACAGGATTAATTTTAGCTTTTTGTAAATAATATTTTAGGTTTGAACATCACATAAAATTAAATTGTCAAATGTTGCAGGCAACATGTTTTAATGTAGAAAATTATCCAAAGCGTAGCTCGAATTTAGATTTACCATCTTAGTATGTCCCAGGTCATATCGTTTTTAGTATCTCGTTTTGTATAGTAAAATGATGGGCGGTACTTCTAGGATGATAACATATTTTAGGATAAGGAATTTTGATGTGTGCAGTTGAAGATTCCTTGTCCCTGTCAAGGAGATTTCAGATTTATAATAAGGGATAACCGTTGTACATGATGCATTATAAATGCCGATGCATGTTGCTGAGATGAAAGCACATGAAAAAAGTGTTGTTTTTAGTATGTAAACAAGAAGCTAGTCTCAACTGAGTGGTTGGCACAAGTGGCTTAATTTAGGTGTTACCATAGTTCCTGTAATCTTGTGATGTTATCATCCTGCGAGTAGGTTCCAAGTCACGTTTGTTGGACTCGCATACTAACAATTAGGATCTCCAGTGTGAATAGGTTAACTAAGTAATAAACTTTTTCACCTCAACACAGCCACCTACTATTATATGTACATTTCTTTTTATCTCTCTCTGTTAATTATTTAGTGCATTTAAATTGAACAAAAAAGCCTATATAAATAAATTATGTAAGATCATCTGTATATGTAAATCACTGCCATGTAACATATATTTGGATACAAGTAGATTTATGGTTGGTTTAAATTGTACTTATTGTTTTGTTTGTGATAAATTATTTTGTATGTACGTATTCTTATTGGACGCTTCTGCAGTGAGGTGAAAGAGTATATTATTGTGTGTTTGCGAACAAAACGCAATAAATATACTGCCAGATGGTATTGCCTTGTAAATGTCGTAATACACCAATTCGCGTTTATCCATTTGTTGTCAATAGTAAGTATCTGTGCCGTTTTTGCGTGCAATTTTTGGTGACGTTGGGATGAGCCTTCCTTCGGAAGCGTTTTGGGCGTACAGTGGGCGGAATGCGACTGGCGACAGTAGACATATTGTTAGATATTAGGGCGCACGTCGCATTTTGTCGAATGTACACAGATATAGGTGTAAGGCGAGCGGTCAAGGCGCGCGATCTCGTTATTTCCGTGCGTTATGTTGAATAGTTTTCACTTTTGTAAAAAGTCTATCGTGAGAGCAGATGAAATGTGGTAAATAATAATTTAAAGAATATCTGTACAGTTCTATTTGTATAGAAATAATAAATAAACATTAAAAAATTAAAACAAAATGTTGTGATTTCTTATTAGTTGTTAAGTTGTCGATTTGGAGATGCGCCTGCGCCTTTTTGGCATTTCCTTTATTTATTTTAATGACTGTTTACTTTATAGAATAAACTGTAAGAATTATTGAAATATTTTGTTTCTATATCAAGTATTTTTAAACTCCTAAGTTATTTATCCCCTTAAGTTAGTTCAAAAGTAATAAGTTAAATTATTAATGACGCAGGTAAAGCGAAAGAAAATACTATTTTATTCGACTAGCCTGTTTTGTCACCTAATACAGTCTGAAGTAAGTAAAACAATATTTCGAAAATAAGGAATATAAGCAGTCTAAAGCTTGTTCTAAGTTTATTTATGCCTATCTACATTTTACAATTTGTGGTAGAAATAAAGTTACCTATCAAAGTCAAATATAACGGAGGGTTGGTGAAAATAACAGTTTAACTGCTTTTTAACATTTACGGTGTCGTAAAGAGATTTTAGGGACTGTTTCGTATCCTTTATGACAGATAACTGGAGCGGAAATACTGATTTCCTGTTTTAATGGAAGCACAGAAGTAATAAATGATTTTATTACTCATTAAAATATGGAAGTTTATATTGCTACACTCAGTCTGGAAGAAGTAATTGCACATTGTTTTATTTTTATACACTTTCAGCTACAACTCTATATAACGTAGTTCATTTTAGTTGCTAAGTAGCATACAGAAATTTATGTGAAAAAATAAAAAAATGTTTCGAGCTGCCTCCATGAGACAATGTTAGTATTATTTATTGATTATGTTTTTATATACAGGGTGTCCCAGTAATGGTGGTCAAGCCAGTAGGTACGTGTGCGTCGAGGGGGGGTTAGGAGGTCTCGATCCACTTGAATCTCGATTAGTTTGAGCTCTAGTTCGAGAATTCCTACTTTTCTTCACACTCATAGGCATCACGTCCGCAGTTGAAGCCCTAGACTAATATTTTTCGTTTAATGGTTTCGTGATAATGTCTAAAATACAGTTCAAAAATCTCAACTACTATGACTGGTAATTTACAAACCATCACTGAACATAAATTTCATTTTTAAACTTTATTGAACTTGAAAGTGTGAGCACCTGTGGTATAAAAAAAATATTCATTAAAAATATTCATTGGACCTGTGTGCCCTAGAAGGTTTGCCTACATTATGAGGATTCTAGAATAGTAGCATAACATGTACTTAATTTTATTGTTTACTAAGCTATGGCCGGTAATGTGCAATAGTAACCAATTAATTTCAAAAAAGCAGGTTTTTTTAGCATATCATGTAATTTTAAGATAAGACATCTGGTGACCTTGATGCAGTTAAAGAAGCAGGAAGAGTACAACTTGAGCATTTTTTGTATTTTTTTTATTAAATATTGTTTTGTATGTTTCTTGTTTCATTTTGCTATCAGTTCATTTTTATAAAGTTTGATAGAAGTACATACCTAAAAGCATACTATGTTAAGAAAAATCTTTCTTTTATTACGAGTATACTTTTGCACATTAGCGTAACTCATTATTCAATTGAACTGTTTGTCTCGCTCACACAGCTTAGAATTTGTCTGAACAAGCTGAGCAGGTAGTAATGTAAAGATTTCAAGGTCACCAGATGTCTTATATAAAAATTACATGATATGCTAAAAAAAACGAACTGCTAATTATTTTGAAATTTATTTATTTCATTAGCGGCCATAGCTTAGTAAACAATAGAACTAATTACATGGTTTGCCACTATTCTGGAATCCTCATTATGTAGGCACATTTTTTAGGTGGTTGGGCACACAGATCCCATAACATTGTTACACCACAGGTGCTCAAACTTAGTTCAATAAAGTTTAAAAATAAAATTTATGTTCAGTGTTGGTTTGTAAATTACCAGTCACAGTAGTTGAGATTTTTGAACTGTATTTTATTAGAACTATTATCACGGTTTAAATTGCGGACGCGATGCTTATGAATGTGAAGAAAAGTAGGAATTTTCGAAATTTTACAAGACATGGCGTAGAGTGCAAACTAATCGGGAAAAAGAAATCAAGTGGAACGATACCTCCTAACCCCCTGCGCACTGCCTACCTACTGGCTTGAACACCATTACTGGGACACCCTGTATACGCAAACATATAGACTAATGAATTTACAAAAGTATCGCTTATTTCTAAGACAATTCTTCCAGTAGACCTATTACAAAATTATATTATTAGTATTGCAAAATGCACTCTCTTCTTTTGCAAAATTAACACTTCGTACTTTTTGAGGTCCATAAGAAAAACGATGCATTTTATTATTATACACCGTAACATGTTATATAACATTTAAATAATTAAATGTTTTGCAGGGATATTTTTAAATAAATGAATATTTGCGACATTCACACAACATTATCTAGCCCAAATTAAGTTTCTTAAAGAACTTGTGTTATGGATACTAGAAAACGGATAGTAAACTTAAGAACTAAATAAACATCCATGACTTGACGACTAATATCGGTGTTCATCAACTATCCACCGCTACCGGGATTCGAACCCAGGACCAGGCAATGTATGCTACCACTACACTTACTTTCAAGGCGGAGAGAGACACCTGGCCGTAAGTAAAGATCAGCTCGAAGATGACAGCAACAGGAACTGCCTCTTCCGTCCTGCATTTTTCTACTGTCAAATAGCTATGCGTGTTGATTGCTCGGACAAGTAATAATATTAATTAATAGATTTTTATATTTATCATAATTTGCGGATAAAAATCAATGTGTTTCAATTGATTATAAGTCCACAAAGAAATTAAACTTAACACCTTACTCCTTCATATTAAAGTTAACCTAATAACATCATTCAAAGAAACGTTTCGTTCGCGCGGCCACGAGCTAGTTTTAAATCACTGTTTTTGTTAGAATTATTGGATTTCAGAAATATTTAATGCTCTTGTTATAATTTACTTGACAACACCTAGTATCGGTTTTAGCCATAAGCAGTGGTGTATTTTGGAAATAATCAAAGATGGAAAAAACCCGAAGTGGAGAATGGCGCGGCCATAACTTTAAAAGGGCCTATTTTCTAAAATAATGATAATTTCTGAAGTTTTGTTTTTTTGACAAATTTTGACTAATTCACTTCTTTTAACTAAAAGACTAGATCTGTAGCTATCGTAGCTATCGAGATGTCCATGGCCGCGCCACTCTCCGCGTTTCGATGTAACTCGAATAACTTTACTATTTTTGCTTTGACAATTTTTTTAATTGCACTCTTCGATTTTCACTAATTTCGCCGAAAATTTGATGGAAGTCCTTTTCTGGATTGGTTGACTTGTCCGAGCAATCGAAACGGTCATAAACAGTTTCGCTGCGTAACCGATAAAACAAGTGTAGGGGCGGCATATAGTAGCCCTACCTCCCCTGGATAAGCGTGTCCTAAAAGGAGACTAATCCGATGGTGGTAGGATCCCGCCAGGGTCGGACTGGCTGGTGACCAACCTACATATAAAATTCTCCGCCAAATATTACGAATTAGTCCCGCAACGTCGCTTCCCATAACGCCGCTTTTCAAATTACTTCGTCGCCCCTCGCTTCACATTGGTTCACAGCACGCCGCTTCGCATTTATAGTTAGAATTGGTACAGTTCAGAGCAGAATTTTTAATTTTTGCTCTGATAAAATAAACTCCAATAAATTATGTAGGTAAATAAAATCTTACACACAATAAAATCTTAGACAAATAAAATGCAATTGATTTCGTTTAAAGTATTTTGATTTTTATTATGGCACAGAAAATCACTAAACAAAATATTTTTAAATAATTTTACCGACTTATAACTAAAAAGGGTCCGATCCACTATTAATACATATTTTGAGATTGCATGGAAGAATATAAAAACATCATATTATTAAAATTCTTCTTCTTCAAACGAAATAACATTGTTGATGAGATGGTGGGCAGATATTTTAAAACCATTTTGAGGCCTTGCCCAGTCAAAAGATGATGAAATCTACGATATGTCTATAGAATCGAAATATTTAATATTACCGTTCCGGCGGCGGTAAAGTGTTCCGGCAACATTTTATGAAAAGTCTGTTTTTCCCAATCCCGTGTGCGTTTATCTCCGACCCCATCTTCACTTAAGATTGGAGATTAAGGTCAAACGCGGTTTTAGTCACAGATTAAAAGAAGCCTGGATTAAAGTATGGCTCCTTCCACTGTCATTACTTTTTTTAGAAATTATTATAGCAAGCATACTTCAGCGGGCTCGGTGGCTCAGCGCGAAGCCGGAACTAGGCTAATTCTACGAGCAAATGCTGTAATGTATCTCAACAGGGTAAGTACCTACCAAGACTCTCAGCTATGTTTTCTAGTTAAGAACCTATTTACGTCTAGATCTAGATCGACGCCTTATCAACCGTAGCCGCCACCCATGGATTAAGTGTTGCGCTGTCTGAGACCTATCGAGATTGAACCGTAATTACTGGCGCCGTATCTTAATAACTACGTAAAATCCTAATAAAAGAAAACTTTGCCCCTGATTAAATTAAAAATAATATAAAAGCCTTACCCATACATACTTACCTGTATCAAAGAGTGTTTGAAAAAAACCGCCCATTCCCTACACCTCCGTCTGGGCACCTGCCGCCTGAAAAAGATTTGCTGTGGCCAATTTGGAAGTCCGTAAACAGGCTCCGGACCCAGGTCGGCCGAAGTAAAGTAAATTTAGTCAAATGGGGGTTCATTGTTAATGGAGATGAGCATTGCTTGTGCGGCGCGACTCCACAAACAATGTTACACCTTCTGTCCTCCCCTATGGCCAGCGCCACATTGACGGAAATTCCGTCGCAGATCTTTCCCGACGGAACGTAAATACATGTTATAACATAAAAATTATAAATAGCGGGCACACTACGCGGAAGATCGGTGGTTGTAATTTGTATGTAATAGCATGTATTGACGATCCGTCGGAAAAGATCCGCGACGGAATTTCTGGCGCTGGCGCATAGGCGCTGGCCTATGTGCCCGGAAACCTGCACTATAGAGAACCTCGCACTGGCCACCGATAACGCAATAAAGATGGCAAGCTTCTGAGCGGGCAAAATATAATTTATGGGTTCAGGAGTTAATTAATGTGCAGCACGAATAAAGTACCAGAGAGTACAAATTCCTGAGTTACCCAGTCATTTAAATGATGACAATGGCGCTAGGTCAGCATAGCAGCCACCGTTAAACGGTACTACTCGAATCAGACATTCCCTCAAAAATTGTGAAACCTTACTCCCAATTTGGTCACTTTTTGAGGCATTTGTAAAAATGTTTTAGGAATCAAAATCGGTTAGATATTCTTACAGATTGAATTTATATTTACTTTTTTGTGGCTTTGCTTTGTCTATTTGACTAGGTCAGGCTTTAGGAAATTAGAAAGTCAATATTTGTAACCCATGTATGTACATATCAAGAGAATGCCTACATTTCGGGTTTATCGTTAGATTGCATAGTTAATCTCACTCAAAACGTTATTATCAATTTATCTAGACTTCAAATAAAATTTACCGGAAAGATATTCTTTCCGAACTGATAAAAATAATTCCAACACCATTACAAGTATATTCAATTCATGATAAAATCTGCAAAAGCTATCCTATCCAATTTTCCTAAATAAGCTGCATTATTATTTAACAAACAATTGATTTTTTCCCATGCATTATGTATTTACTTACCTACATGACGACCGGCTCTGGTGTAGTTGTAACATAAATTGCTTTCTATGCCGGAGTTCCTGGGTTCGAAACCCGGCGGCGAGGAATATTTGTGTAGGTAATGAACACAGATATTAGTTATCAAATCATGGATGTTTTATTTCATTTTATATTCTAATAAAAAATGTATTTATTCAATTTTAGAAACTTAATTTGGGCTATTATGTTGTCAGAAATATTAATTTGACTGATTGATTTACTACCTAATGACTAATTTTCAGTGCCCTGTTATTGATACTATTATTGGAATGGACAGAATCTGAAAGTAGGTAGGAATGCATACCACACTGCTATCTGTGCAAACAATGAGCAATAAAAATACTTACTTCAAGTTATCAAATTGATAACAAATTACCTTTTCTTAATCTTAGCTCTCCCGTGCTAAGTAATGTGCTCAAGTTCTTCCTACTTTAGTCATCATATGTAATACTAGCTTTTTCCCGCAACTTCGTATGCGCAAAACTACCCTGCCTGTGAGAATTTCAGAAACTCCTTGCATAATACAACCACACACCCATTGAAAGAACCTTTATACTAAGTATCACATCCGTGCACTCAAGGAATAAGATTTTTCATACAAACTAAAAAGTTCTATAATTCCTATTCCCGTGGGAATTTCGAGATTAATTCCTTCCATAATACAACCGGACACTCATTGAAAAACTTTTGGGCCTAGTTCTAAATCCGTGTACTCTAGAAATAATAATATAAATACAAATGAAAAAGTCCTATATTTCCCGTTCCCGTAGGAATTTCGGGAATTACTACCATGATACAACCACACGCCCATTAAAGAACCTTTATACCAAGTTTCACATAGGTGCACTCAGGGAATAAGATTTTTCATACAAACTAAAAAGTCCAATATTTCCCATTCCTGCGGGAGTTTCGGGAATTCCTTCCTTAGTGTTAGTCTACACTCCATAAAAAATGTGTGTTCCAAACAGCTCTCTACGCCCAGTGGTTATGGCTGTACGTTGTATGTCAGTCACTCAGTCAGTAACGGAACAGTTTTATACCTATATTAAGATTATATATGGTGACTGGTGGGTCACTTTTAAAATTCGAAAACGTTTGAGATCATACATAGAGAAAAAAAAATATTAATTATTTTCTGGGTAAACTTAACCGAAAGTTAAAAAATTCATTACGCAAAGCATGGTTACATCAGTGTTATACAATAGATACTTAGCGGGTGGTGGTGTGCGTGTGGCGGAAACACTAGTGTGTGCGTGTTGACCTGGACGGCAGCGAGAGCGACATCGGCGCGTGCAGCGGTTCCCGCGACAAGATAGAAAGTATTGAGTTTGTATGAAGCGTTCTGGATGGCAGCGGCGTGACCAACGAGCAACGAGCGACGAGCGCCAGTCTAGCGGGGAGTGCGCGATCGAGTGGTTTTAGCGAGTCTGTTGCCTACCAATATCAATAACTAGCCTCGTAAGATGTCGTTGGAAGAAATTTTTTTCAGCTGTTTTAGAAAAGTAACTAAATAAAAAATAAAAACGCCAAAATTTCAACCACAAAAATAGAAGAATAAATAATAATTATGCGAGAGAATAAAAACGATTTTTGTGCTGGAGATATTATTCGTAACTATAATCCGATCCTTATTCTGATTTATAATACTCACCAGGACATAATCAAATGTTTTCACAAACATTCTAGTGTTATCAAAGAATTTGATTGAATTTCGTCTTTGGTCTTCGTAATCACGATGTAACTCGCTTGCTACGTTAAAAGTATGGAATCGTATCGTATAAATGAACTGTGAAAGTATTCATGACGTCGTATCGATATTTTTGGTACGTCTCTTAAATCGCGACAAATCGCTCCGCTGCCCGCTGGCGTCGAGAACGGCCCAGATTCCCCGCGTCGCTGCCGCGCCGCTGTCGCTGCCGTCCAGTTTGCGGCCTTATCTGTAGTAATTTAAATATGGTGACGAATTTGTTGGTTTTCAAATCTCTGAAACGACCAGTCCGATTTTTAATTGCATTTAATAGATTAATTCTTAAAAAAAAGTGAAGATGGGTTAAAAAATCTAACAATTCATTAAACACATCTACCTAGTTTTTATTGTAGTTGGTTGCTTACGACAGTGATCAGCTCTACTAGCAAGGTACATTATAAAGAAAATAGTTTCCGACCAAAAGCTACGCAAGTAAAACCACAAGACACTGCAAGTGAAAATACATCTAAATCAAGCATATAAATTTACTTTACGTTAAAGAGTAAACATCCTCAGCAGGTGCGGTAATCAATGCGGTTCCTGACGCATCGTTTACCGCACCCGCTGAGGATGTTTGGCACTGATCATCCTTGTTTGATTGGGTTCAAATTCAAATGGATTTTTGCACAAGAATATAGCGTGATATCTATAGGAAAATTTTAAATAAGTAATGTCACAACTTGAACCTTTAAAAATATTACTTTCTAGCCCAGTCAAAGTAAGCCGAAAATAGGCAAACAGGAGAAATAATTCGTGTAGTTTTGAAAATTGACACACGTATACCTTGTGCAGTCCAAATTAACATGCCAAAAACCCTCGAGGGTGGGGGGTATGTTGTCAGTGTAGGAGGGGGATGAAGGACCCTATTTGTAGGTTTTTGCTCATATCTCGAAAATCTGTTCAAATAGCGAAATAGTTGCTTCTGACCGAATATTTTTCATAAAATTTTCTATTGATTTGGTCATATTAATTTTTACTCTGCGACGTGAATACTTCACGAGCTACAAGGTGTTGAGATTTTCAATGTGCGAGATTTCCGTGAGTCCTCGGCTACGACTGGTGTCCTCACGATGCAGCCATAATTTGTGTAGTCATGAAAATAGGCATATTTATACCTCATGAAGTCCAAACCATCATATTAAAAGTCCTTTACGAAGATGAAGAGCTATGCCTCTTCAAGGTTGGGGGCTCATATTTTCAGATTTTACCCATAGTCAGAGAAAATTAATTATATCGGTGGAAATAAATCGTGTAGATAGTTTTGAAAATTGGCACACGTATACCATGAGCAGTCCACATTGACATTAAAAGTCCTCGAGGGTGGGGGGTGTGCTGAGGGTGTAGGTAGGGGGTATGAAGGTCCTTATTCAGTTTTTAACTCATATCTCAAAAATCTGAACAAATAGCGTAATTATTACTTCTGACAAAAGTTTTAACAAAAAATTGCCAATTGAATTGGTTATGACCTCGTTTGATAAAAATTCTTGTGTGCTCCTCTATTTTTGACTTTAACTTATACTTATCAGGTTAGAAAGGAAAAACAAGTCAGCAATAAATGAAAATGAAAACTTTTTATTCGCTGTAGGTATTCTTATACACTTTACGAATGTCAAACGCTGGATGAGGGCGGCGCGGGACCGGACGATATGACGAATCCTGGGGGAGGCCTCCGTCCAGAAGTGTGCGTCTCTCGGCTCATGGAGATAATGATCCCCATTATCCATCAAAGTCTTGATGTTTTCTACTACTACTTCTTCGGCTTTAAAAAAACGAAATTAAAGTAGAACCCTAGGTAGACCGAGAGGAAAAAAGCCGGCGGAAAAAGAAACTCTCGGCACTCTTCTGTAAGAAGTGCTTATTATAGGTACATACAAGCTGCTATGACATGAACAAACAAACAGAAGATAGCTATTCGTGCTTGCTAATATCATGTCACAGCCAAGCTGCTTACATAGTGATTAATAAAAGCTTAAGTAGATTGTTATACTTTGTTGGGTAGCTGACAAAACGTAGATGTTTTTGAGTATACCTGCCAAAAGTCTGTCATAAAAACTTTTTGAGATATTCTTATAAGAAAAGTAAACTGTAAAAAAAATACCTATAGATTTTTCGAACTTTCAATCGCTGAGACCTATGCATTATGTAATCTCACGTACACGTTTTGGTTACTAAGATCATAGAACATCTTAATTTGCATATAAAAAATATAAAATCATAATAAAAAAGCGCACCAATTTAAAAATATCATATTTAAATTAAAAAAATCGGCAATTTTTATAAAAAAAAAAATGAAAATCCATTATCTCTAAAGCGGTTAGGTTTGGGGTACTTAGGATATTTCATGGTGAAATATGTTAGAAAAGACGGGTACTACCCGCCCTTAATAGATCTAGGTCTATTAATGTCTATAATGTATATGTTGATTTAATAACTTTGCGTTTTGAAATGGATGAACTACATGCCCAGATTCTTAGCTATACCTACGGCCTTACCACGGTCTCCCATATCTATCGACATTTTTTACAATTCCAAATCTACTTGCAACCATATACCTAATAGGTATATTTTAAACACCTTTGCCAAAGTTTTTTTATTCTTGGTGATTTCTTGTGATCGCAGTGTGTTGCCAAATACATCTCGGGCAAAGCTCTAATTTTATCATAATCGGTGCCATCAAAATGAGGCTATAAATCCATATAAAGATGTGTGAATACGAGCCAATCAGACTAAGCAAATAAAACCAAGATGGTGAAAATATTTAGCTGTATCTGTAAGTATTTATTCAAATGATTTCTTCGGTTGACATTTCGTCAAAGCGCCGAGAATATGTTGCGTGGTTATCATCATCTAAGTAGTTACTGCACCTACTTATATGGAGCTTCATAAATAAATATTATAGTATTATGATGGTATAAAGATAGGACAGGATAGTTTTATTTTTAAAGTTGGGTTACTGTAAGGCAAATAAGTAAATAATTTATTTATGAATAACTTAGGATGATTACAGATCATTGTGATACGATTTTTGTTGGTAGGTATAATAATATTGATTTTCAGCAATTAAGTACAATATGTCCTGTGAAAAGTAGGTGCATAACTAAGTATTTCAATTTGTCATGGTAACTTAACTTAAAGCATAAATAGTACTTGTAGGTAACTGTAAAGAAATCGAAACTTCAAAAATCTTTACACAACAGATGGATTTTCAGGGATCCAGTCAACGCGGCGTCTAATCCACCGATCCACCGATGGTTCAGGCTAACAAGCCCTCGACCTCATTGTAACCTCATTGCAACGTCATTTTACCTCGACGCAATTGGTATAATATACATTGTCTATAATACAAGCTATGTACTTTAGGGCCAGATGGCGCTTTATAGCTTTGACAAATATAAAATCATCAAACATATCAAATCCTTGTGTACGGGCCGATGCCGAACACCTTGCAGATAGTTGGAATGATAACTGAGTAATAGATTAGAAGCAAATAGCAAGATCTTTTTGCCGCGTAAATCGAGGTGTTTATGACGTACTCTTAGGGCTAAACCTAAGTACCTCTCCCCTAATCTAGCTTTCAGAAAGTTCACCACGTAAAGCACTTAATAGAGGCGTTATCAAGTGATCCCCTAAGCTGCTAATTACCAACACAAACAAGTGTAGGTAAGCGGACACCGCTGTTTGTGCCGACCTAATGAGGAATCAATGCTGCGGCGACAGAGATTAATGGTCTGTTCACAAGTTTGTTCTGTCGGGGTTCTGACTAGACTAAGCTTTAGAAAATCTATGTGTTTTTAAATCGTATGAATTATAGGAAACTTCGTAAAGATGCATACATCGATGGATGTTTAATTTTAACGAGAAAAGTACTGAAAAGATTTGGACAGAATTTATACTAATGATGTTTGCTTGGGTATATCAGAAAGTAGAAGTCGGACTTTTTGTGATCTTTGAAAAAATATTAGAAGCATTAGATAGTCCAGCCCCAGAACCTGTCTGCTAAAAACTGCTAAAAACTATTTGCTTTAATGATCTCAATGAGACCATTAAACAAATTATAACTCTAAGAAAAAAAAGAAAAGAAAAATAACTGATAAACGTAGTGAGTATTGCATTTTAGGATCATTGGTGACCACAGGGTCCATAAAGACTACGAAACGTCGTATTTTTTTATTTTTATTTCATAAACAGATCTTTAGTTTATTTATACTCGAGTTTGATGAAGTGTCATATGTCGCCGATGACAGGTGGACTGCATCACATCACATCTTGGCAGCATTTCACTTTCGTCAGATTCTGGAAATATTCCGAATTGCGGTTACCAAAACATGACATTACTTTTAAAATACAGTTTTTATGTAAAAGAATAAACCTACTTAGGTTGATATTGCTTTTTAGGTGATTCTGCGGGTAAGATAAAATAAGATAATAATATGCTGGGTATTATTTTTAGATGGCTTCAATTTCTCATCAAGTCAGCTTGTAATAACGGATTCTATACTGAATACTTTTTTTGTAACAGGTAAATATATCATAAAATCATCACAAAAAAGACACCACATAATAAATGTCATCATAACAAACCACTGCAGGGTCATGAATGTCTTCACTGAGTGTCTGACGTAGATTTTTTATGTGTAAATGAATTTAAGTAATAATTAGCCAAAAATGTTGAATTTGTGTTTGCCTTTTTAATACATATATACATAACATCACGCCTGTCTCACTTTGGGGTAGGCAGAGACTAAGGAACGCCAACTGCTACGATCCAGACATACCTATTTCGCTTCCTCCACGTTCATTAATCGTTTCATACATGACCACCGGTTCCGGGTATTTTTAATTAGGCCCTTTTTAAGTATGTCGTCAATTTGATCGGCATACGTTCGCTGCTCTCTACACCTCTCGTAAATATAATTTCACTCATCTTTTCTAAATGCCCAAACCTTAGCATACCCTTTTCTATCTTACTTGCTACGTCTTCTTTCAATCCGCATCTCTTTCTACTACACTATTTCGCACCCTATCACTCAATTTCACTCCACACATTCTCCTCAAAGCTCGAAAGCATTAATCCTGCTTTCATGTCTCTTCTGCCACACCCAAGATTCACTACCAGACATAAGTGTTGGCGCCAAAACTCTTTCAAGTACGGCAAGATGTGCGTTATTCGTTATAATTTTGCTTGCAATAATCGACACTATTTCCTGCTTTCACCCTCCTTTCAATATCACCGTCATACTTCCCATCTATTGTTAACAAGGACCCCAAATACACAAATTCATTGACATGTTCCAATTTTTCATCTCCTATCATAATATTGCATTCCGTCATATCTTCATTCCTCTCCATTAATTGTTTTTTAATAATTACGCCACTTTCAGCATAAACAATTCTTAATAATGCTGAAATTGGCTTCACAATTGGAGTGAATTATAGAAATCATTATTTCGTAATGTCTTTTAAATAATGTATTGGCGTCATGCTGGCTACCAATAAGCTTAGTTAATATTGACGAGACGAAACGTTATCATACTTTTTTGGTATTTGACAATAATTCGTGAATCTTCAGATCTCCTAAGTTTGTATGAAATAGGAAATCTGAATATCACCACTTGGAAAGGACGAAAGAAGATAGAGCCAAGGATCATTTGCTCTTCATAAAATACTACCACAATACAGCATCGCACGAGCGATGATACTCGACAGCAACCTTCAGTAAAGGGTGTTGCCATTTTTGGTAGTCCTCTAGGTAAAGAGATTGAAGGATCTTATTAAAAAAATAACTTTCAAGAAGATGTATATATCCAGGCGTTTTTGTAACAAACCGGCTTCTTTGTGTAGGGTTAGGTATATTTCGATACTAATAAATAGATTAAAATGTGTAGCAATAAATATTATCGTTTTATTTTTAATATTGCAATACAATGTGCAGTATAAAGATATGAAATTATAAATAAATAAATGACAATAAATGTGAAATTCTTAAGTGCGATATCGGTGAATAAACTCTCAAAACAGGATTAGCATTTAAATTCCGTTGTAAATGCTTAATATAGAATATAGAACGATGCAACTTTTATCATTTTGCCGGACTCCGTGATGCAGTGATATAGACGCTACTGCGCCAATCGTGAGGTCGCAAATGTTCCGTGTCGTGTTTATTTATGTTCTAGGTTCCCCCTAGTTCACTACACGATATCCTATATCACAAGCTATGCTTACTTTGGGGCCATGTAAGTAGTTGGTAGGATTGTCTGGGGATTTTTTAATTTTACTTATTTTATTTTTATTATTTTCACATGGTAGAGTTTTTCTTTGAACATTGTTAGAGAACCTCCGTGAAGTATGTTTAAATTTAATAATGCGTTGTAAAATGCTCATGAAACAAATACTAATTATGTATCATGATTTGTTAATGTTAAAGATAAATTCCATTATTAATTTGAAACTAGCATGAACTAGTTTTGTACGGGTAGCAGAGTAAAGTTCTTTTCGACGTGTTATTTTCCTGCTACCGCTTCAAACATGGAGTACCCTCTAAAGTATTTTTGAGACGTGTCACGCAGGTTTGTTTTTGAGTAACACATCTGCCCCTTAGCCCTCTACCTCTTAGGCGAAGCAAAGGCGCAACAAACTTTTCGAACATGGCGTGCAAAAGTCGGACTTTTCACAGATTCAAGGCTCATGAAGTTTAGGTAGGTACTTCAGAAGAAGAATATAAATACATAAATAGATAAACACCCAGACATGGAACATTTTTTTTTCTGGTTCCGTGCGGGGATCGAACCTGCAACCACTGGCGTCTGAGGCCGCAACGCCAAAGTGGTCGTTTATAATATTAATTTTAAAAAGTTGTAGAACAAATGTTTTTGCGATTGATGTGGAGAGGCTGCCTGCAAGAGGTGATGCGCTTATTAAAATAAACCCTGTATAGTGAGCTCAACTCGACGTTAGGCTGCAAACTGGACGGCAGCGACAGCGGCGCGGACTGCGACGCGACGACGACGTGGGGAATCTGGGCCGTTCTCGACGCCAGCGGGCGTCTGAGCGATTTGTCGCGGTTTCATACAAACTCAATACTTTCTATCGTATCTCGGAAATCGCTGCCCGCGCCGCTGTCGATCTCGCTGTCGCTGTCGCTACAGTCCAGTTTGCAGCCTTACGCTCCTATATTTTGTGTGACTGTTTGTTTCTTATGATTAATAAATAAATAAATAAAATATGTTAACAAAAGAGAATTTGGAAACCTCTGAGTTTGACATCAGAGAGACTTAAAACTACGTAGGAACCACCTAGTATGGGCGCTGTATAAAATATGTACTCGTAAATAAAAACAAGTACCCACCATGCAGCACTTGAACCCAGCATATGAACTTTTTTTATGAATTATAAAAAGTAAATAATTACAGATTTTCGTGTATCGTCTTCACGATTACCTGATGAATCGTGATATCTTAAAATTATTAAATATAATATTTTATAGCGGGTTCTGTCGCGTTTAATCATAATATATTCATTATGCTACTGTTACACATGCTCGAAGTATGCTTAGGAGCAGCTTACATTTGCTAGCAATAAGCATGCTAGTTTAAAGTTGCTTATACATATATTTAAGTATGAACAACTGATTAATATAAGCAAACCTGTTTAGAAGCGCTTAAAGCACACCCCCTTCCACCCGCGCCGCTGGTAGCATGCTGCCTGTCGATTCACGAGCATTCTCGAAATGAGCATGCTTATTTTGAGCAACATTCCGACACACATGCTCAATTGAAGCAAGTGCTCAATTGAAGCTTGCTTTCGTGCTTGAAATGAGCATGTGTCGCAGTAGCATTACATTACAGGTACCATTTCGAATGACCAAGGTAAGGACGTGTAAGTCAGACCTATAAATAATAAATTAGGTACCCACACTGACACACCAACCATGTGGCTCCATAGTAAGATTTTTATACAGGGTGGTTTTTTACTCCCAAGCCAAATTTAAATGTTATTTTCTTTGACACGACACAAACCTATCTGCATATTTATTTTAGTAACGCTCAGTAGAAAAAATAAAGATATGCCACGTCAAGCGCTTTACAAATAGTCGCTGTTGATGAACGCAGCTACTACCTAAAACGCGGCATTTCATTGTTAATTCTACGAGATGTTTTGTAGTAGCGCGTAGTCTTCTTTATTTTAATTGTATTCATTCATAAATTAGTATGACCATGCTGTTCTTAGTATATTAGCGAATAATATTAATTTCATTGTAAAAAATACCTACCTTTTTTATACAAAAATGGTTTCTATAAATGATACTTATTACTTAAAAAACAATTTTCCGGTGACTACAAATCAACCCTGTATAAGCTTATGTGAAGGAAACGACACAGTGGAACTAGGGGGTATCCAAAAAGACCCAAACCAGCTCAGAAAAGTTCCCTAATCTCTCTCGACTGGGGCTCGAACCCGAGACCTCTCGTGTCCTAGTTGACCACTGCGTCGTCAAACTATCGGCCGATATGTTGAAATTAATTGTAATTAAAGGTAATAAACAGAGGGCCCCAGATGATAATCCGGATAAAAACGAACTTTGGGCAAATACAGATTCGTGAAATCAATCATGTGAAATGAAATCATATATCTGAGAAAATATAAGTACCTATAACGAAACGGGCTGCGCGCAAACGCTACATTTCTGAAATAAAAATCAGAATACACTTACCTATGTAAAAAATAATGTATTGATCTCCATGTAAAGTGATCTAACTTTGTTAGCACAAATGAAAATAAAGATAAAATAAAAATAATTATTTATCTTCACCTCATATAAAAATATAAACTTTAGGTTACTGTTTAGCACAAGTCTGATCTCTTTTAACGTTTAACTGCTAACTTCATAGTCATGAAATTGTTCTTCAGGGTTTTTCAGTTTCAGATATTCCAGTCGCCCGTGGACCGTTCGACAGAACGCGCGCGTGAAAAGGCGCATAGAAATACATCGCGAAAATATGAAATTACGAAAAGTTTACGTGAAAATCTTTTGAACTGTTATTTTTAATTAAAGTTCCGTTAGATATTTTTATTGAAACTATGTGTTGTTTGATATTATAAACAATTAGTTAAGTGAATAAGCTAAGAAATGATTAGTGTTCGTATTTTGGATAACATTGTTTTGCTGTGTGGATGATGCAAGGAAGAAATGTGATGATGATTTAAAACAGTGACTATACATAAAACTGATAAAATTGTGTTTCTCAAAGTTCGAGATGGCAAGGATTTCGTGTACACAAACGCCTCCCTGGGTATTTTATATGTTTTTAATATGTAAGTACATACCTACAGTTAAAATTTTTGATCCCAGGAATTCCTTGATAAAAAATAGCCTATCTTTTTAAAGAGTCAAGACTCGTTCACATCGTACGGGTATTTTTCGTGAAATACGCGATCTAAAAACAAACAAACTCAAAAGCTTTATTGTACCTATAGATAAAAAAGCGAAACATAACACTCTAGAAGAGTCGATGCAGCTTTTCTTCGTTTTACCAATGATTTAACTCGAAGGGTCAAAATACAGCTTCACTACGATATCTAGCCTGAACAGGGGCCTTAGTGTCTGGCCTTAATAGAAGGTGCTAACCAGGAATAATATGGATTTTATGATAAATGCAACAAAAAACACAAAATTAATAAAAAAAAGACGTGTGGCACTCGGAGACTGCCGCGGTAAAGCTATTGCACAGCATTTTTTATCAACTTATGCAATTATAATATTTATTTATTTTATTAATACAGTAATGTTTGATCTAATATGAAGTTCCATAAGTTAAGTTGCTAGTAGATGACGCTGATTGTTTATTAAAGCCCGCATGTAAAGTTATGAAATCAAAGTATCACCGCTGTGCCGGTCGGAATGGGGGGTGTTAGGTATTTTTCGTTACGGAATTTCTGGATTCGGTCCCCACGCTCAAACTACGATATCATAGTCTGGTTTTGAATTTACGTTAGTAACGGGATATTTAGCATAATTTTTATTTCTTTTGAATTCTCGATATTTCAGTCTGTCGCACTTGAAAAATATTTGGTAAATTTCTAACATTAGTGAACATTTTTACGGCCTTAGGCCTTAATACGAGTAAATGTATTAAGGCCTAAGGCCGTAAAAATGTTAAGGCTGCGATCCAACTTACACGTTGGTATAAGAACTTAGGTCGCCAACTTTAATATAATACTTAGGTAAAAATGATTTGAAAGTTGCCATTTCAGAATATTTATAGTATACTTAGTTGGCCAGTAACAGAAAAAAGTACAAAAAAATATTTTTTACTCTATTTATGAATCAACAGTGCAATAATACCCGTGAATATTGATATTAGTAAAGCATGACTATAGTTACATAACGTATTACCTAATTATAGCATTGGAAAGATAAATTCAAAACTTTATAGCTGTGATGTTTAACATTATTTTTATCGTAGTTGTATAACTCAGCTATTATAAGTAATATAAAAGCGGTCAGGGTTTTGATTTTCTTTTGTATACCTACATATAGGATAACAAATTTATGTTACTGATACTTATAAACTACATCACCAAACATACTATACCCTTATCTCTTCATTATGTTACACGTTGTATAGTCCATTCATTCTAGATTTCAACGTATGGGGAAAGCGGCAAAATTTTTAAATTTGTTTTGTTGCCGCTATATTATACCATGAGGTGAGTGAGTGTGAATTCTAAAAAGGTATAAGAATGTATAGTTTACAAGCAATATTAAGTTACAGGAGCGAGATCACTGATCAAGGTAAGAATTTTAATTTCTCAATTTGTGTTATAACTGTTGTAAAACTTGGTGGTAATGGTTGTATTTTATCACAATATTTTACACAAGCACTATTCGGCCACTGATTCGGGTAGGTATCCAGTAGAAAATCAGGTGGTTTTATGGAATAAAAATAACGTAACTCCACAATAATAATGCAATGAAAGTGAAAGAATTAATAATTGTCGGGCTCTAATAGTTTCATGGTAAAAACATATTGCGAAATGTTATTACGAATTTGAAAGGGATCACGAGGTAAAAAACAAACGAAAACAGAAATATGAAGACACTCCCTGCGGTAAAAGGACAATTAATAAAACTGTTACTAGGCTCTGTTACTTTCACGTCCAGGGTGTGTGATAACGTTGGCAAGTCTTACCTATGCTATAGTTATGATATGAGATACTTATTATACATTGTCAACAACAATTTTCATTATACAGATAAATCACACAGAATCTTGACGAATAGTGCTCTATAACTTCCGCATAAGCCACTCACTCCATCTGTTGGTGAAAACCGTATAATATCCTTATTTCTACTTTATTTTACAGAGAGACCCAGCGTGGTCACTTTGTTTTAAATGGCGTTGGCTTTTAAGAGTATTCCAAATCCCAGGTGTTAGGGCTAGCATGAAACCAATAACGACTAGACATGTGTATTTTTGTATATTTAAGAAAGTCCCCGTGGCGATGTGGTTACACATACAATCCCACAAAAAACATAAATTTAAAAAAGGAGAGCCTTGTGGCAAACAAACAGTGGTATTCCAGTCCGTGGTAACAGTCTTGCGATCTTTTATTACAATAGTGGCGATGAGACCATCCTTTGACACAAACGAGGCAACCGTTTTTTTTAAGTGCTTTGTATATATTGGTCGGTTTTGGCTCATCCTGGAAGACCCATACAGCTAATTGCTACTTTACATCTGCAGTGCGATCACAGAACTTTATCGAATCGTTTGTTAACGAATGTTCGTATAGTATGGAGACGGTTTTTAAGAAAAAATTGAAATCTATCCATTGCCGCACGGCCAGCTTAAATAAATGTATGCCTTGTTAATTTTGAATGTTTGTAAACATGTTGTACTCATAAATATCTGTAAAATAAAAAATTACAATGTTACCCAAAACTTGCAACCGACTCCATACCACTGTGCTCCATACTATACGAGCATTCATAAACATTCGTTAATATACGATTCGATAAAGTTCTGTGATCGCACTGCTGGTTCGTTAACATATATCCAAGACTTTCGCCACTAACCATATCATAAACATGATTAGACTCTCCTCGGTTGAGTCGCTATAGGTAGAGTTTTGCGACACCAACTAACACGGGTTGTTTTTTGGTGCAAATCTGGTATTAATAACATCCCCAGACAATCACACCAACTACATGGGCCCAAAGTAAGCATGGCTTGTATTATGGGATACCATGTAGCGAACTAGGGGGGAACCTAGAATATAAATACATAAATAGATAAACACCCAGACACGGAACATTTTTTTTTCTTGTTCCGTGCGTGAATCGAACCCGCAACCACTAGCGCCTGAGGCAGACAGGTTTACCCCATCGCCAAAGTGGTCGTCAACAAGTGATCAACTTTCTTACGCCAAGTTTTTCGTGTAGGATTTTTTGGACAGTGGTCCTCGAAATGCCCACGTATGCCTCTATTCCACGGTATGTCACATGAAGAACTTCGAGGATTAGGAGCCGCACGCTTCGATATTCTCTTGCGTCATGGCGGTTTTTGGACGGCCTTCACGTGACATTTCACTGAGGCTCGAGTGCCCACGGTGAAATTCTAAATACCAGCGTCCTAGATAGGTAGATAAAATGGATATTTGCATCAGATATACAAAAAGAAGACAAACAGACATACAAAACAATAGGAAATTACACATATTTTACACACTTTAGAAAAAAATAAAAAAATTAAACAAAGAAAACTGAAAATAACAATAAAAAAAAACTGAAATTAACAATTATACAATCCTAAGACATGGTGCTGCATCACTAACACAGAAGTGATCTCCTCAAAGAACTAAAGTCGCGACAATACCCTTTAAAAGTTGTAGAAAATAATCGCAAGTAAATTTTCCTTACATATTTCCATGTCTACAACTGTGAAGTCTTCAATAGATGATAGAATAAAACTATCCGACCTATCTGAAAACATTATTTTGTTATCGAATTCTACATTCAAAAAGATGAAAATGCGACAGGTTTTTTTTAATAATCACGGGAGGTTGGCAAACGACACGACTTAAAAAACAGCACAGGCTTACTTAACTGCTTATTTCTACGCAAGCAGCTACTATAAGTATATTAAAGTATATTAAGTAAATAAATTTATTACTGTTATGTTACTACTATGTATTTCCTATTCTGTTTTACTTTCACGTTTAAGTTTAGTTATTTATACCTGTAATCAAAGTTGTTTTTAAGCAGATGTATTATAGCCATGGAAGAGCGGTGTCTCCTGGCACAGGCTTTTTTAAGCTTAAAAGGAGGCGCCAGCCTTGAAGTTTTGACTAATTTGTGTTTTAAAGAAATAAAGTATTATTATAGAATTAATTATTATTTATGTAAAATTATCCTATAATTCTACAACCGTGAAAGTTTGTAAGGATTGATGTTTCTTACTTTCTCACACTCTACCTCGCCTTTTGTCGGTGGCTATCACGGACCATTACACTAAAATGAGTTTATATTATAATCCTCGTTTTGAAAACTATAAGACTTATTAGGCAAAATGAATATTTTTTAACTCACTACAGAAGGGGTTATATTTATTAAAAGGCGTTATCCATAGTTTTTTCACGAGCGTTAGGCGTATTTTTGAAATATTTAGAATTGTATTTTTCTTCGGCAATCTTGTAAATGAATAAATTGTTGTGCGTTTGCGCACATACTTTACAGCGACAATTTATTGAGTAAACGAGAGACATTCGTGACGGACAGATTACCGAGCAGTCGTTAACAAAACGTGGAGTATTCTGAGCTACTGAATGCTCAATACGAGGCAAAGTATATTTATAAGGTATATTTAAAACTCGTATTTATATAAAGAAATAAAATAAATAACTTCACGAGTGACTACGGTGTATAACGAAACGGCGAGTTCAAATGTCACTAATCACGAGAAATCTGGTAAAATCTTCCTTTTGCGGAACTGACCGAGAAAGCCGTAGAGTTTGCAAACAATTTAATGCATATAAACACACACAGCTGTCAAAATCATGTTGAGCATAAGTTAGTACTTAGCATCTTAGCGAACACAGGTATTGGGTTAATTATATGTACGTACAACTATTTGAATTGTCTTAAGCTTTCGCGATCCTTTATATAACTGTAATGAATTATCAAAAGTAGGTTCATTAAAGCAGAATTTAAACATACTTACTGTAACGCTTTGTTTGGTTACATTATTTATTTGCGACAACTACTTTAAAATATTCTCTGTGTACCGAACCACTTTCTGTGTCTAAATTTAGGCTTTTTCTCCAAAATATCATTGTTTGACTGATTCATCTGGCCAAAATTATACTTCAATTTTACATGCTTATATGAAAATATTTCAGGTAGATTTTTGTGTGGTGTCTTATGAATGTTTAATTTGTTATTATCTTTTTAAGCTTTTTAACTTATTCCGGCAGTTTTAGTCACTCTTTCTGATCTTGAACCCAATTGCAGGTCTTTATGGTAAATTAAATAAATAAATAAAGTAAATTCCCAGAATTTACTGAAATCTGCGTAAAATATGTTTCAATGCAATTTCTTTTTAAAAAATTAATTTCTTGCAGCATGATAACGTCACGCCTCTATCCCTTATGGGGTAAGCAGAACAGCAGAGGTTACAAGACCATCTGATGTCACGTTTGACAAATTTGGAAGTATTATAAAGATGCAGAGAGACTATTGTAGTGACAGGGAGTCAGCCTAATAAAACCTTTGTCCCTTAACTGACTTTTACAGTATGAAGAGAAGCAGCTGGCACATTCTATGTTTTTCTTTTGCTCCCAGTCCAGCATGGAAGCTTTTATGTTATACCTAGGCTGCAATTATTGTAAAAATATAATTTGCACTAGTAAAGTACAAGTATACAGCACCCGGTACTGACTGCTTAACGTGCCCTCCGAAGCACGGAAGTCGTCGTGAGAAATGAATGGTCGGCGCTCAACCATCCAAGTACGGACCGCGCCGAACGTTGCTTTACCTGTGATATCGCATGATACACACGACGACTGCTCGGAAATTATACACGGTGTCCCAGAAACGACACGTTTCCTTGACATTGGAGGTAGATGGATCTTAGGCCTATCAGATCAAAACAGATTCAGTAAAAGTTCTCTGGTTTTCGAGATCGATATTACCGCATTTGTGATTTTTTAAGAAATTTTAACTTTTTGGTACTTTTTTGCCTACTGCTGCAATAAATATTTGTTAAGGCACGTTTTATTTTTACTAAATCTATCTTTATTAGTCACTTGAGATAATCCAGAAATAATTTTGATAAATACTAGAACTCTATGCAAAGAAAAAGAGGTAAATATTCATAATTTATTTCATTTGGAAAAACTCGACTAAAGTTTAATTAAATACTGTAAAAAAAATGTATGACAATGAAAGTGGACATAATATTTAAAAAAATATGCCTTATATAATGCCCTTTTTAAATAGGGCAATAGTAGCCCTTTTTCTAAATAAAATTTAGAACAATTTAACTTTGTCATGCAAGGCGTGTTACCTGGGATTTACAACGAGTCCTGTCCTGGTTAAAATAGAGGTTCAAGATATCTTTTGTAGAAAAACAAATAAATAAATTAATGACAGATCCACGTAGTTATCTACCTCTGTCTCTCTTTATTAGTAGGTAGGCACCTAGCTAGCTACCTGAAAAACTTCAGTGAACAGATAAAGGGTTAAGGTGTATTAGCTCGGGCTAAACTTAGCTATATTAGAAGATACCCTACTTTCTCTTTTATTAAAGATCACTTAAAAGTGAATATTTTCAGTGTCTTATTGAGTAATTAAAATATTTATTTACATATATGTATACAGGGTTGTTTTTTTGTCACCAGCCTTTAAATGTTAGTTTCTTTGATACAATAGAAACGTAGGTACCTGAATATTTATTTTAGCTTTGCTCAGTACAAAAAAGGAGAAATATGGAACCACAAACTTTTTTTAAATAGTCGCTGTTGATGAACCTGGCTACTGCGACGAACTACGGCATTTCATTGATAATACTACGACGTAGTACTACGAGATGTTTTGTAGTAGTGCGTAGTCGACTTTATTTTAATGA
This sequence comes from Stenoptilia bipunctidactyla, assembly GCA_944452665.1. NCBI lineage: Eukaryota > Metazoa > Arthropoda > Insecta > Lepidoptera > Pterophoridae > Stenoptilia > Stenoptilia bipunctidactyla. The sequence continues at coordinate 24,706,914 of OX101729.1, read as the reverse complement.
TAATTTAGAGTGTCCATACTTTGCTTAATATGTTATCGGAAATATTAATTTCCTTGTAAAAAAAATACTTTTTTTTTTACTTATTGTGTAAAAAAAATTTGGCCGGTGACTAAAAATCAACTCTGTATATCATTAAACAAATTAATATAAAAAATCGATCTAATAAAAAGTGTTGACAAGTTAAGATTCTTCTTATTAAGAACACCGTTTAGCTAGAACTTACTTAAAGAGTTACTGTTGAAGGTTGTATATTACCTAATGTTAAATGTTTTATTATTTGTGACACAATCTACCCCCTGAGGCTTGATGGGGGAACTTTTACGAGATGATATTTATAGTGGGGCGTTCAATACATAATGCGAATGTTCTAGGCTCCTTTCGAAGATACTCAAAGAATTATGCTCTTTTAAAAATCGATAAAAAAATAAGAATAAAGTAGGTAGTCGGGTGGGTAGGTAGCAGGTATGTTTTTCCGACATCTTTTACATAAAATCGTTATATTTCGGATATCATTGATTATGAAGATACAAAAAAAAATGTCATAAGTATATCTAAATCTAATCCCATCATATACATATAAGTCAAAAAACTGATTCAATAGTCTTGAGTTTGTAAGTATTTTTGACGGGTAAATGACGAGTTCAAAACATACGATTAATAGATTAAAAAAATGTCTCCCAAGGCTTATTCTCGTACTTTAGATCGATATACAGGGTGACTGGTGACAAATTTTAAATACTGAAGGAGAGCACTCTGTACTGATCATAATTATGTAATAAAAATGGGTATTTAATTTTTCACCAGAAATCCCTATGAATAAATAATAGTATATTATGTAACAAGTGAGCGAAGTTGCTAATTACAGTCGAGGATTAATAATGAGCCGAGACTGTAATTAGCAACGCTCACGAGTTACATACGACGTTTTTCAACACACTTGTGAGTAAAAGACAGACATACGTGGTCATAAAATAACAAACACACTTCATAAGAAAGCTGTGAATTGTGATTGAAAAATGGCGCCGAACCTCGCGCATGCGCGTAGGTTTTTTTTTCTGCCAAATGTGTCAATGTCTGTATAGCATATACAGCCTATTTTACGTGAAAATGTTTAATTTGGAGTGGTAAATGCAAATATTTTAATATTTTATAACAAATTATTGTAAATTGTGAACAATTTGTTTGATATACATATTTGTTTTACTAATATAAGGCGCAAACATTTCAAAAATGTATATGGATTTGAAGTGGTATAAAACCTCTTTGTTGTTTCTGAAAATATTTAATGTACAACCCGGATCAATAAAATATGCTCTGTTTACTCGCATGTAATTTGCACAAAGGTACAATTCAACTTTGTAGGATTCATTTTATTATGCACTAGGGTATAATATATTATGCACGCGTGACTTATAGCCCAGTTTATAGTTCTAAATTCAATAGCATAAGGCTCACTTTACGAGCAAGTGTGTTGAAAAGAGCCTTACTACACTTTTCCCGACGCGCTGCCTCAGTCAACACGCACACAGCAGTGTTTTCGCCACACGCACTCCACCACCTGCTAAGTATCTATTGCATTACGTTTATGCAACCATGCGTTTCCTAATGAATTCTCTAACTTTCGGGTAGTTTACTCAGTAAATAATTTATATTTATTTTTCTCTACATGTTTGATCTCAAACTATAACGTCCTGGAATTTCGAAAATGACCCACCAGTCACCCTGTATATAAAGATGCTTTTTTCATAATCTTATTATTAAACTAAAGATTATTTAGACGATAAAAGGCATGGATCAAGCACACAACAGGATATTTCTAAAAGTTTCAAATTACTTATTAATTTTTTTTACGGCTTGGCTGTGCAATATGCCATATGGCATAATTGTGACTGTTCCCTTCACTTATTTTATCGTCATGAGAACAACAACAACTCCCTTAGGCGGCATGGCTAGTGGTAGCGTCAAGTGTCGGGTCATCCTCTTCCCTAAATTATGGTTGAGGAGGGTGATGGCTGGGGCTTGCGTTAAACTCGTGAAGGGGTGCTGCTAGCGGTGCCAGGTCGTTTTGCTGATGACACTGTCTATGACTATTTCATTCCATCCTTGTTTAAATACTCTGGTCCCAGTTTGTCATCTTCGTATTGTGCATCCATAGCTCAATGCATCTACTATGTAAGCAATTTGGTTGTGGCATGACATTGGCTCTCACAATTAGTCTTGTGTTTGTTTTTTTCATGTCATGGTCGGTTTGTACCGTACCTATTTGTCTTAATTCGTATAATTCTGACTGAAAAAGAGTGCAAAGAGTTGTTTTCCGTCGGCTTTTTTGTCGCTTGGTCTACTGTAATATCTTATCCATCAACTATCAACACCTTGTTAAAGCCGAAGTACAAAATTGTGACTTCGTTAAGCGGCCTTTCGATGGCTTTATGATGAATAAAACTTTTTTTTTAATTTTGAATTTAAGTTCATACATAAACATCACCTTTATTTAGAACGCCCAATAATGTAGTCCTTACAAAAGCTAAAAAGGGAATGACTTGGTAATTAAAAGTAAGCTTTATTTCAAACTTAAAATAAGAAAAAAAAAAGGAAAACCGTTTTCTCCATGGATTATATTTAGGTTGAATACAAATAGTTTAACAAAAAATAAACTCTACATAATGAAGAAGACTACACTAAAAGTACCAGGTACACTAATGACTTTTAAGGAAATATTTCTAACTTTCTGATTATGTATAAGCATTATCAAGCCAGTATACAACCACTTTGTCGATGGGGTAGACCTATCTGCCTCAGACGCTAGTGGATTCGGGTTCGATTCCCGTACAGAAAAAGAAAAAAATAATGTTCCGTGTCTGGGTGTTTATCTATTTATATACTAGGTTCCCGCTTAGTTCGCTACATGGTATCCCATAACACAAGCTATGCTAACTTTGGGGCCATGTAGTTGGTGTGATTGTCGGGGGATTTTATTTTATAAGCATATTCAGAATCAAATAAATTTTCACTTAGAAATTCCGTTTTAGATACTATTATCTCCAGAATTAAAAATATTTATTCACGATATTTATGTGCCTCACAAACCTCTAGGGTTTGTGTATGACGATATACATTCGTCTTAGGAAGAAAGAAATATACTTACCTACTCAATTTAATACGAACTTGATGGCTAAAATATGTGTTGAAAAAAAGAAAAAAGCTTTTACCGGTATAGCAGGAAGCCATCACACAGTATGCAAACATCCACACATCCATCGCCAAAACCATAAATAACATATTTGTTGGTTCGTATAATATTCCGCTGAGTATACAGGGTGGCACACTGTAAAATATAAGTTGTAAACAGAAAAATATGTTGTTTACTGTTTAACTTTAGTTTATTAATGTGGACACCCTAGACGCTACGTTTAACTGTCATAGATTATAAATCATTCAACCTTTGGATGACCATGACGTTGATGTGTTTACCATCTAGATTTGAAGCAAAGAATAGGTCTTAAAATGCTGCTCTATATCAAAAAATGTGTTGTCTTAAGTATCACCCAGTATAATCTTTGAAAAATAAAAATTTCCCAACACCCTTCCGGTCAGGCGAAGTTGAGTGACAGATAAAATCAACAACTATCAAAAATAATTGTTAGTTTGTTTACACTTCATTTATTCTACGCACCACATTCATTAACGCGGGAACCTCTTACACTCAAAGAGTTTATTTGTTTGCGTGCTATTTAGATTCTATTGTTTTCGGCCACGAACAATTAAACATTTTGATTGAGAGTGCTCATGCCGCTGAACAAACCTCGTAGTTAGGTCCGGCAAAGAAATTTTGCCTTTTTACTCAGCTTCCCGTGTACGTTGATATTATTTTTGTAGTAACTACCTATCTACTATTTATTGTTTGCACCCATAATTGGTAACGTAAAACGTCAATTCGATTGGCAGTATGCTAAACTACCCACTAATTAGCTTAAATGCTGACAACATAAAACGATATTACATGAGGCACGCTAAAAATTCGAAACTATTTCAATTTCGAATGTTATATTTTTTGAAACGTCTTGGAACCTTCTTAGTAATAAAAAAAAATGCTAGAAATCATTTGTCAATTGTCTTTTATCACACATCAAAGTTCTACGAACGCAACGAAAATGGAATTAAGTCGAAAATATTTTAAAGCGATCACAGATTAAGCAACGTTTGGTGCGGTCGGTGCTTCGATGGATGACCGTTGACCATTCATTTCTCACGACGACTTCCGTGCTTCGGAGGACACGTTAAGCAGTCGGTCCCGGGTGCTGTATACTTGTATACAGTAGTCGTTAGGGTTTGTCAGAAGCCACTTTGGCGCCCTGAAAATTCTGACATCCACCACCCAGCACTGGGCCAGCTTGGTAGATTATGGGCTATACCTCCTCGTCACCGGACAATTTACACAAGATGGATATCTGTGACTTTAAAACATAACAATCAATGATAAGGTTAATTGATTGTTATGTTTTAAATAGAGGACAAAAGGGTAGTTTACGGCATTAACCGCGTTAAAGAGTTGTAACGGTGATGAAGATAATAAATTAGCAAACTACACAAAGACGCGCGTGAGGTTGACTGGTCTACGGTTATAGATACTGACGACGTTGACGAACAGATTTCCGTTTTTAACTCTTTGCTGATTCAGTGATATGACCGTCACGCCCCAGTTCGACCAGTTAAAATCAAACATCTTCCAGCTCCATGGCTCACAGAAGAAATTAAAGCTGTATTGAGAAAAAGAACTGGGGCACGAGTTAAGTATAGAAAATTGCCTAATATAGACAACCTTGAGAGATATCGCCAACTTCGCAATCACTGCAGTACTATGTGAAGGGATGCAGAACGACGCCATATCCATAGCTCAGTCACAAATGGGAATCCCGCTAAAGTGTGGAATTTCCTAAAAACTCTAGGTGTGGGCAAAAAAAAAGTAATTTCCCAAAAGATACCTTCGACATTCATCAGATGAATCTCCACTTCTCTATATCAAGCACACTCGAAGCTTCAACTAAATCCAAGGCGATTCAACAACTTTATTCTTTGCCTACACCTAAGTATGAATCGTTCACTTTTAGTCCATCTACTGAATATGATATTAAGAATCTCAGCAGTACAGCGGACAAGGTTCAGCAACGTTTTCCCACAGCGCAGTTGGTGTTCCTGGGGGATTTTAACGCACACCACGGACAGTGGTTATACCCGTTTCAGGACACTGACCATGCTGGTAGAGAGGCTTTTAAGTTTTCGCTCACTCATGGCCTCTCTCAGCTTGTTGACGAGCCTACGCGCATCCCAGACGTTGCTGGCCACACTGCTTACTGCCTGGACCTTCTGCTGACAACCGATCCGGACAGATATTCGGTGTCCGTCACTGCACCCTTAGGGACATCCGATCACTGTCTGGTGAAATCTGTATCGCAGTACTCGCCACCTGACACCCGACCAAGTGGTTCTAGGCGAGTATGGCGTTACAAGTCGGCAGATTGGGATGAAATGCGACATTTCTTCGCATCTTATCCGTGGCGGCAAGCTTGTTTTACATCAACCGATCCATCGTGCTGCGCTGATGTAGTCTCAAGTGTGATAGGTCAAGCAATGGAGTTCTTCATTCCCTACGCTGATCTATCCCTTGAAACCAAAGCTCGCCCATGGTTTAGTGCTGAATGCTTTTCCGCTGAAAAGCGTAAGCGAGAAGCGTACAAAGCCTGGGCAACCGCTCGCAGAAGCAAAGCCGTGGATTCGCATGAACACAAAAAGAGGTACAATGCTGCCGCCAAGTCCTGCAAAAAGGTGATCAAGAGAGCTCGTTTCGCCCACATAGGCTGTATCGGAGACAGAATAGCCTCATACCCCTCGGGAAGTAAAGCTTTCTGGTCCCTCGCCAAGTCGGTCGAAACGAACTTTTGTCGCCCTTCGCTGCCGCCTCTGCGGAAACCTGACGGTTCTCTGGCCCACACCGCTAAGGAAAAGGCGGATCTATTTGCCAGTATCTTTGCGGAAAATTCTCGTCTAGATAGCCAAGGTAAAATCCCACCCCAATTACCTCAGTTCGGTCCTACAATGGGTACCGTTCATATTCGACAAAAGGAGGTTCTTAAGTGCTTGCTGCACCTAGACGAGAATAAGGCTAGCGGTCCAGACGGTATTCCTGCAGTGGTGTTGAAACGCTGCGCAGCTGAGTTGTCTCCCGTTTTGACGCGTCTCTATAGACTCTCTTTGGAATCTGGTAAAGTCCCCAAATCCTGGAAGCTGGCTAACGTACAACCAGTACCGAAGAAGGGAAGCCGTGCTGATCCTGTCAACTATCGACCAATTTCAATCACCTCCATACTTTGTAAAGTCATGGAACGTGTATTGAACAATCGACTCCTGGCATACCTTGAGACCAACGAGCTCCTAAGCGATAGCCAATATGGTTTCCGCAGTGGACGCTCGACCGGCGATCTTCTCGTGTATGCCACACACTTATGGAGTGAGGCCTTGGAGGGTCATGGTGAAGCAATAGCTGTATCCTTAGACATCTCCAAGGCCTTTGACAGGGTCTGGCATGATGGTCTCTTAAGCAAGCTTCCAGCATATGGCATACCGACCGGGCTCTGCGACTGGATATCTGATTTTCTGAGGGAACGGTCGATTCGAGTAGTCTTAGACGGCTACTCCTCTGACCTAATGGCGATTAATGCCGGGGTACCTCAGGGATCTGTTCTCTCTGCAACTTTATTCTTGCTGCACATTAATGACCTCCTAACACCAGGCATTATTGGATATGCTGATGACAGCACTGTTGTTGAGAGATATATATCCAATGCGCGAACGAGCGCCCATGAAATCCAGGTTTTGAGAGAGTCTATGATTGAGCGCGTTGATTCGACCTTGCGGAATGTGTCCAATTGGGGCGAATCTAACCTGGTCAAATTCAACGCCTCCAAAACACAAGCGTGTCTATTCTCCGCAAAAAAGAGCACCTTTACTCTTACGCCCACTTTCCAGAATGTATCTGTTCCCATCACCGATCAACTAGGGCTTTTGGGCGTCACTATAACGTCCAAATTAAACTTCGGACAACAAATTGAGTCTATGGCAAAAACGGCTTCCAAAAAATTGGGTATCATCTCGAAGGTCCGGCGGTACTTCAGCCCTGAACGGCTCCTCAACTTATACACAGCCCAAGTGAGGTCTTGCATGGAGTACTGTAGTCACCTTTGGGATGGTTCTGCCAAATACCAGCTCGAAGCGCTAGACTCTGTTGACCGAAGAGCCCGAAAACTCATAAATAACAACAACCTTACAAATAAAAAATTGCAGACGCTGGAGCATCGTCGTAAGGTTGCTTGTTTGACAGTATTTTATCAGCTACATTTTGGTGAGTGTGCGAGTGCTCTTTTTGACCAAATTGAACCCACCCCTTTTTACCACCGGACTACCAGACGCAGACAGAACTTCCATCCGTATATAGTGGATATACCAAGAAGTCGAACAAAACGCTTCGATAGTTCCTTTTTGGTACGGATTGCCAAGGTGTGGAACAATCTGCCTGCGTCTGTTTTTCCTGACCACTACAGTCCTGGAACTTTTAAGTGTCGAGTGAATAGGTTTCTCGTGGATGGACGTGTAACACCATAGTCTTCATGCGCACTTTCCATCAGGTGGCATGGAAGACAAACGTCCTATCCTTACAATATAAAAAAAAAAAAAAAAAAGAATGCAATTGAATCCATTTTTTTTTTTTTTTTATAAGTGACTAAACCCGCGTTTGACCTCAATCTCACCTGATGGTAAGTGACGATGAGGTCGAAGATGAAAGCACACGGGTTTAGGAAGGAACTGGCTCTTTATACAATATTGCCGGAACACATTACCGCCGGAGCGGTAACATTTGGCAGCAGACTTATAAAGGGTGGTCGCTAGCCAGGCGGACCCAGAAGGGATCCTACCACCATTGCCTCTAATGCTATCGGAACGGATAACATAAGTCGGAAAATGATTTTAATTCTCCTTGATTTCCTTCTCCCTATAATCACTATCATTCTAAATAATTCAATAAGTTCTAAAAAGTTTCCAACTTTATCGAAAGATGCCGTGGAAAAAACAAAACTCCTGCTTTTTTAAAAGATATCTGACCCGAAAAACCTGGCGAATTAAAAAAATAGCATCATGGTACCCCCGAAAATAGTACGAAATAAATGAATTAAACAAGCATTTTTTTTTAATTATCGTAAAAATATCAATATTGGTACTGTCCTACTTTTTCATGAGAAGTATATTATAAGAATCATAGAGAACTAGTATTAATCAGGTTTAAAAATAAAACAACAAAAATCAATAATTATTTTTATTCATTGTAATCAAAATCTGAATCCAGCAATTCTATATGGAATGAATCGTCAGGGTCACTGGTATCGCTTTTCCCAACATTGGGAAACTATCAAAATTTTTACTTTTTTATTCATTTTCAAATACGTAAATTCCAAAATCTCAATTGCGCAAACCACCAACAATCGTTCGATTGACAACAATGATACCAAAAAAACGACTGCCTTATAAAAAGTTTGCAAAAACCCCCAGTGTCTACTTTCGTTAGCCAGACATTATGTAATATGAACAGTGACAAACCCTAATAGTACGAGATCCGGCTGCAGGATTAGTGCGTTCATCTGTTTTTTGCAGAAAACCGAATTTTTGTGTATTTTTATAACTAGGAGAATATATATTTATCAGGTTGCCTATCAAAATTTGGCCGCCAGTATTTTTAATTAAATTATTTTTAATTGATTTTTGGGAAAAAAATCCGTTCACTTGTTTTTTAAATAAAATAACGTCTACATCACGGCAATTTATATGAAGATTCAAAAAAATCACGGTTGCCGTTGCGCACTTGGCCGCACCTCTTCGCAGCCATGTGTAAACAGGTATGATTTCGATACATTTATACGTTCATAACGTTTATTAATTAATTATATATCAAATTAAAGCTAATTTTTTGTCTATTTATTATAATATATGGTTGCTTTATTAAAAAATACAAATATGTTAAGGTAGCGTGAAAGTGAGTTAGCGCGTAACATCATTTGTCAGACGAGGATAGCGATTGCCAGCTGTGCGACGCTTTTAAGCCATTGCACATGCGTCGAATGTTAGTGGTCTAAACAACCGAGGAGTAATAGAGACGACTTAATAAATACTCCAAAAAATATGTCTTCCTTTTCAAAATAACAAATTTAAAAATCACAAAAAAATTATAATATTCATTTAATATATTTAATTTTGAATTAATATTGATTAGGCAACCATATATTATAATAAATAGAAAAAAATAGCTTTGATATACAGGGTTGATTTGTAGTCACCAGCCAAATTTAAATGTTAGTTTCTTTGATACGATATAAACGTAGGTACCTGCATATTTATTTTAGCTTCGCTCAGTACAAAAAAGTAGAAATATGGAACCACAAACTTTAAAAAAAACAGTCGCTTTTGATGAATATACCTACTACGAAGCGACATTTCATTGATAATACTATGACGTAGTACTACAAAATGTTTTGTAGTAGCACGTAGTTGCCTTTATTTTAAAGGTAATTTAGAGTGACCATGGTTTGCTTAATATGACAGCGGACATATTGATTTCTATAAGTATCTATAAATGATACTTATTGTGTAAAAAACATTTGGCCGGTACCTACAAATCAACCCTGTATAATTAATGAATAAACGTTATAAACGTATAAATGTATCGAAATCATACCTGTTTACACATGGCTGCGAAGAGGTGCGGCCAAGTGCGCAACGGCAACCGTGATTTTTTTGAATCTTCATATAAATTGCCGTGATGTAGACGTTATTTTATTTAAAAAACAAGTGAACGAAATTTTTTCCCAAAAATCAATTAAAAATAATTTAATTAAAAATACTGGCGGCCAAATTTTGATAGGCAACCTGATAAATATATATTCTCCTAGTTAAAAAAATACATAAAAAATCGGTTTTATGCAAAAAACAGATGAACGCACTAATCCTGCAGCCGGATCTTAGACTATAACTGGTCACTACAGGTACACAAACTAAAAAAACAGTCCGACAAGGTTTTTTTGGCGCTTGGATGATGACGTCAGAGGGGTGTGAGGGTGAAATAAGTTTTACTATTAAGTAAAATTTCCCTATTCTCAAGGAAAAATATGAATGCATAAACGTTAGGTTTCTTTCAAGTTTGGAACCAGAAATTATTTCATTTTATGTATACTACAAAAGGTTTTTCGCGTAAACTTTGAGAAAAACGTTAGTGGTGCAAAAACACAGGGTTGAAGTTATAAATATATGGTTCAGCAAGAAAATATATTAAAACATAAAGTGACATGAAATAAAAATCATGTTTTTATGATAAATTGTTTTCCTCGTCAACCTCGTCACCAATACTTTCTTTATAAGGTGTCTGCTTATCTTTCTTCACTTTTCATGCAGTCTTTCTAAAGTTTCTAATTGTTCTCCTAAAATCGTAATTTTTATTGAGATTTAAAAAATGAAATAAATTATGTTCTAAAGTGTATTTTTCAAAGTATGGCAATATGTAAACATTGCAGAGGCAACTTGCTTCTTTACTCTTAAAAAGGGATTTATTGAGACGTTAAATTGTTTTTCTTTCAAACAACTTCTTCAATTTTATAACAAAAATAAGTAAGCCCACATATTGTAAATTTTGGCGTATTTCATAACTTAATATTGAATTTAAAGTACATTTACAAATATGAGCGGTGAAAGTTATGAAGTGACATTTCCCAAGACGGTGGTTAGTTCCAATTTTTGCCACGCGCCAAAAGATCTTTATCGGACTATAACAATAGTATAAGTTTGACGGAGGAGGTTCTATAGCAAGGACAGAACCTAAGTCAATTTAAATAAATAAATTAAAAAAAATTAAAAAAAATAATAAAATAAAAAAAATATATAAAATAAATAAATAAAAAGTCAATTTCTCAACCTGTCAAGCTCTAAAACAAATTGAAATTAATTTCTAAGGCCTTCGACCACTTCACTATCATAAATATCCAATTTTTAACATACATACATAACTTCACTCCTGTATTCCTTATGTGGTAGGCAGAACACCAGTGGTTATAAGATCGTCTGACAAATGAGGTATTATAATGATGGAAAGAGGCTATTGCAGTGACACGGGGTCAGCCTATCGCCCACAAAAATGGCAATAAAACCTCTGTTCCTATTTTCTGTTCCAATTTTTATGTATAGATTCAATTTTGTTTCAATTTGCAAGCCTTATTAGGTAATTCGACGTAAATGGAGATAATATTTACATTCTTGAAAGTTCAAAGCTCTGCCCTTGTGTAAGTTTCTTATCTTTCAAATTGTTGAAATAAAATTGCGATGAAACCACCCAAATTATTTTTTTAGTTCTACATAGTTATTGAAGTAATTTATAGGAACCTCCTAAGCCTATGTGCTGTCATTTTCAACCTCGTTTTCGACCTCATCTTCGACCTCACCTTCGACCTCATAAGGTGAGATGGAGGAAAAACGCGGATTGAGTAAACGATAAAATAATTAGTGGTTACTTGACAGGTGCTGTCAAGGGGTCGGTCTGTTTCATTGTTGGCATCGGATATGTTGAAGCATAGTAATCATATTATAGGCTTTCTAAGTTGTAATACAGCAGGGTGAAAAATAATCTAAAGGTAAAAAAGTAAGAGTTACCATATATCATTGCTTACTAATTCTCAATCTGATGGCAAGGGAGGAGACCGGCTCCTTAACATTATGAAGAAGCTACTGTATGAATCTGACACCATATTCTTATAAGCTTAAGTGTGTATGAAAATAATGATGTTTGTTGAGCGTGAAATCGAATTTCCATCCTTTTTGTCATTATTCTCCAGCTAAATATTAGACATACCTGAACTTAAAATATCGACTCTCTAATAACTTATTTAGTCCAATAAATTAAATAAGCAAACGGAGTAAAAATTTTCAATAGCTAACCGATATTGCTACGACGACTACCACAGGACTACGATGGTCCATCGATAAATCATTTCTACCGAAAGTAACTATCAATGTTGTCTGGAAAAAATCGCTTTAAGTATATAAGGACACCTGTTGTACCAATTTTAAAGGATTTTTAAAGTGTATTTTTTCCATTGTTATTGTGTGCAACAAACTATAAATTAGAAAATATAAACAACAGGAGATCATCTTTCGATGATAAGGCTGCCTATTATACTCTGTATGTATTAAATTGTTTTAAAAATATTCCTTATCTTTGTGTACAATGAAGAATAAGTAAATAAATATGTTAATAATTGTCCGGTGATAAGAAAAAAAAACTGAAATAGACCGACAATCAGCGTGGGAAGTAATTTTGTCGTGGTCATTAGATACACTGACACTCATAGAACTTAACAAAAGTTGTTGTTTACGATTTTAATAAAACATTACTTCATCATCATCAGAGGCAGGTAGACGCCCACTGCTAGACAATGACCTCCCAAGGTTCTCCACGTCGTCGTCGCTTACTTACACAGCAATATTTTATGTTTTTGGTATTAATAAAGTTATACTTCACGCCTGTCTCCCTTCGGGGTAGGCAGAAACTAGGGAACGGCAACTGTTATGATCTAGACATACCTCTTTCGCTTCCTCCACATACATTAATCTTTTCATGAATGATTGCCGGTTACGGGTGCTTTTAACTAGGCATTTTTATCATCATCATAATAATCATCATCATCATTCAGCCAGGAGACGTCCACTGCTCCCAGGCACATAGGACTTCCCCTAGATTTTCAACGTCGCTCGGTCCCGCGCCGCCCTCATCCAGCGTTTACCGGCGACTTTGACCAAATCGTCGGTCCATCTTGCGGGAGCCTGCCTACGCTGCGTCTCCCAGTACGTGGCCGCCACTCGAAAACTTTTCTGCCCCATCGGCCATCTGTTCTGCGAGCTATGTGCCTTGCTCTTTGCCACTTTAGCTTTGCAATCTTTCTGGCTATGTCGGTGACTTTTGTTTACTGCGAATCTCCGCATTCCTGATTCGATCTCTTATATCAATATTTTCTTAGAAAATGGCACTTCGAGTATGTATTTTTTTAGAACATGGCAGCTTTGGTTCCGTGTTCTTAATCATGGTATCGAATCGAGTAATTATATCGTGGTGCGCATGTTAGCTAACATGATAAGCTTAAATAATTCGGTAATATTTATCTTGTCAATTCGAGTCTTTATTGATGGTCGCATGCTAGCCCTAGTTTAGATTTCTATTTGTTTGAAATAATCTTGGAATAAAATATATTTAAGTATGTGTTTTTTTATACTTTCTTCGTATTTTGTTATTTATCTCATTATTATATTTTTATCTTCCGTACAAATGCAGGTAGCTAATTTTTACCCAAAATAAAGTCGTTGTATACGCAGCATTAAATAAAAGTACAATCCCGTTACAGTGAATAAGGCACATCATGGTGTAAGCGCGTCAAGGAGTGGTCGTCATCAATTACTGTCGGCAATTTGAGTAAATTCGTGTTTGGACGATTTACGATTTGTTTCGCAGACACTTTTGGAGGAAATTGTGTGATTGCGTTTCCAAATTAGATTTAGGGGTGCGTTTGTAGTTTGTTAAACAAATATTTGTAAATGATGATTGATGTTCACAAGCGACCCGCGACTTCGGCCACTAAAACATCTCTCTACCGGGGTATATTTATTCACCAGTAAAAAATATTTACTCATAGGAATGTCCTTACCGTAATATTGATAAGTTAGAAGTGATATTTAGCTGACTGAATATGAAGGAAAGTCGCCTTTAGTTAAGGGGTAGTAGGCCTTTTCCTACCCGACTCTACACGGGTAAAAAAATCAGAGGTTTTAAAAGCGTTTTCGTGGGCGATAGGCTGGCCCCCGTCACTACAATGGTCTTTTTCCATCTTTATAATACCTCCAAATTTGTCAAACGTGACATCAGATTGTCTTGTAACCTCTGTTGTTCTGCCTACCCCATAAGGGATACAGGCGTGACGTTATATATGCATGTTGATTGCTAAAAATAAAGTTATGGCCCCTCAAACACATAAATGGCCTAAAAAATTTTTGAAACTCTACTTCGCGTTGCATTAAAAAAAAATTTTGAGTGGTAGATGACTTCTTAATTGCTAAAAACATCTCTGAAATGTGGGCTTTCTACGGATATGTAGTTTATTTAGATAACTTTTTTGTAAGTAAAGTTATTCGACGTTTTTTACCAAGGCGGACCATTTTGACGATAATCCACTTATGTGGAAAGTTCAATATTATGCAAAAGTTATCAATGATAAGGTTGAAAAAAAATTAAAGGACCAATTAAAATCTGGTATCTTTTATTCAAAACATCAATAGTATAATTAAATCATAAAACACCTTAACTTATGAAGTCAAAAAAGCATTGACAAATTTTGCATAACATCTAACTTTCCAGATAAGTGATTTTCATCGAAATGGTCAGCCTCGGTAAAAAACATCGAAAACCTTTACTTACGAAAAAGTTATCTAAACAAACTACATATCGGTAGAAAGCTCACACTTTAGAGATATTTTTATTAATTCAGAAGTCATCTATCACTCATATTTTTTTTAATCCAACGCGAAGTTAAGTTCCAAAATGTTTTTTAGCCTGTTTTGTGTTTCAGGGGCCTTAACTTTATTTCTAGCAGTGTACAATGTGCATCTTTTAATTTTAAAAGGACCTATCAATCACCTTAATTGTAATAAAGAAAAAAATTACTTGCCATTGAAAAAACAAAAATTTAGACGGGTTTAAAAAGTTCATAAGTGAAACAATTCAAAAATATGAAAAAAATAAAATAATAAAAGCTTGAGTCCTAGGCAATTTTTTTTGTGCTGGTTGGTTAACAGACTATACCACCTTCCCCCCATTTGCGTATGTTCAACGATGTGCCCTGAATACCCCGAATACCCTGTATAAAAAACGTCAACAAACGCTTAAAATTGATAAAAAATGCAAGAACATGCCTTCGTATTTTTCAGATTTAACCCAGTATATAAGAATTGATATTTTTTTTGAACACTGCAGAAACCAACAAAATAATGTCTAGTACTTTTTTTGTACCTTTACAAAAAAGTCTTCTTTTTTTAAAGTCCTAAAAGCTAGATAAGTTTTACGTAAATTCTCCATAGAAAAATGTATGAAAAATCACGCGCATCCCGAGCGTACGATTTAGTACTCTAATCGCCCGCCTTTGCGTTTTTGGATTTCAAGGCGATACCACGCGTTTTTGATGCACCGGCAAAGTTACGTATTATGAATTTGTGTACTCTGTAAGTTTTTATTAATTATTATTAAAGGATGAGTGAAAGTAGATTTACGAAAGAGTTTTACAGAGCAAGAATGGATGGTGCTGTCGGAAGGGGCCGCCCTAGGCGAACGTACGCCGATCAAATTGGCGACGTTCTTAAAAAGGGCCTAGTTAAAAGTACCCGTAACCGGCGATCATGTATGAAAAGATTAATGAACGTGGAGGAAGCGAAAGAGGTATGTCTGGATCGAAGCAATTGGTGTTCCCTTGTCTCTGCCTACCCCAAAGGGAGACAGGCGTGAGGTTATGTATGTATGTATGTATGTATGTATTTTATAACTAATTAATTTCAGTAAGTAGAAAGTACCGATACAGTTAAATCTGAAAGAAGCCAAACCAAACGCTCGCGTACGGCCTAGCCCCTTAATTACATTTACATTTCTCACAAGTGTAGGATTATTTTGAGACGACAATAAAATAAAAGAAAATATCATCTCTGGTGGATAGTATTGTTTATCAAAACAGGCTTCCCCTACACTGCAATCACTCACTTCGCCAGCAATTACATTGTTATACAGGCTGTTAATAAAACGTGTATTAAAATACAAATAGTATTTTAGCATAAAATTTAAATCAATTCATTAATTTCAGTTTTGTTATCGGTGATCAAACCCGAGTTTGACCTCAAACTCACCTGTTTGGAGAAGAGGTCGAAGATGAAAGCACACGGGGTTAGGAAGGTAAAACATAACCGGAATACATAGCCGCTGAAGCAGTGACATTTGGCAACAGATTTTATATGAAGGTTGGTCGCTAGCCAGTTGAACCCTGATACCCTGCCACAAGGTGGAAGACACTTGGATTATTCGCCGCGTACGACCTGCTTATCCAGTGGTGATAGGGCTATTCTAAGTTTACCACACGACGGGGCTAAAAGCACTTCAACTTGTTTGAAATCCTTTTTGTTACAGCCTGTATAATCAGAAATCGTAGAAATATGTGGCTTCGCAGTTTATTTTGGTGAATAAGTAGGTACTGTTGTAAGGGTTGAAAATATAAGAAAACCACTCGTCATTGATTATACGAACATGTATTCCTATTTGTGGTCGTCGGCAGCTGTAGGTACTGGTAAAATACCATAAGTCACCTTCTCTACTTATATATCTAAACAATATTATGATAAACTTGAAAAGTAATTTATGAGTAACAGATAAACCTATTATAATATTATATGTTTGTACATACATACATACATAACTTCACGCCTGTATCCCTTATGGGGTAGGCAGAACACCAGAGATCTGATGTCACGTTTGACAAATTTGGAGGTATTAGGAGAGAGACTATTGCAGTGACAGGTCGTCAGCCTAACGCCTACAAAAACGCCAATAAAACATCTCTACCTTAACTGAATTTTACAGTATGCCCGAGAAGAGAGGCAGCTGGCACATTCTATGTTTTTCTTTCGCTCCCAGCCCAGCATGGAAGATTATATGTTTGTATTAGTATGTAACTATAAATATTCATTCATAAGTATTTATCAGTTTATACGTTAATACGTAATTATATTGATTCGTGCACACTTATATTGCATTTTTACCAACTTGGGTCCGCTTGAAGAACTTTCTATAGAAGTAAGCGGTACTTACAAAACAACAGCAAGAACGTCATGCTCCCTCAGGCGGCATGGCTAGTGGTAGCGTCGGGTATCGGGTCACCCTCTTCCCTAAAATATGGTTGAGGAGGGTGATAGCTGGCGCTTGCGTTATACTCGTGAACGGGTGCTACTAGCGGTGCCAGGTCGTTTTGCTTATGACACTGTGACAATTTTATTCCATTCTTGTTCAAATACTCTGGTCCCAGTTTGTCATGTTCGTATTGTGCATCCATAGCTCATTGCACCTGCTATGTAAGCAATTTGGTTTTTGCATGACATTGGCTCTCACAATTAGCTGTCTTGTGTTTGTTTTTTTTTCATGTCACAGTCAATTTGTACCTACTGTACCTATTTGTATTAATTTGATAATTCTGACTGAAAAAGAGTGCCAAGAGTTTTTTTCCGCCGGCTTTTTTTGTTTCCTGGTCTACTGTAATATCTTATTTAACAACTATCAACAACTAGTTAAAGGCGAAGTATGACTGACTTCATCAAGTGTTTTGTGAAATTCCTAAGATGAATAAAACTTTTTGAACTTATTTTTTACTTTCGCTCAATGTGTTTCTTTAAATTGTATCCTAACTTGTGTAAATAAATTGTAAACGCAGATATAAGTCGTCAACTGATTGATTTTTATATGTACAGTCACGTCTAATAATATGTATACATTTTAGCACTTTCCTACGCTTACCTATTCGGTTCTCGAAGATGTAGATGTCGCAATAACATAGGTATTCAACTCCCTATGAACTTTATAAGAAGAGCAAGAAAATCCGTGGAGGGCTGCCATCAATATTTTAAATTTCAATATAAAACTACAAAACGAATTCATTCAATGGCAGCCCCAGACGGATTTTCTTGCTCTTCTTATAAAGTTCATAGGGAGTTGAATACCTATGTTGTTGCGACATCTACATCTTCAAGAACCGAATAGGTAAGCGTAGGGAAGTGCTATGAAAACGAATTGTATGTTGTTCATAATATGACCGACTCTGTGTGAGATCAAGTGAACTTTTAAAAAAGTTTTTCACGTTAATTATCTCTCGTCACATAAATCATTTCAGTCGGGGGATTTTAAATTATTTTATTCTTTTTCAATTACCTTTTTAACCGTCTCGTCGTGGGATTTTCAAAATTTTTATTTTGTTTTTTTTTTTTATCGCTATGCACAGGTAGGTACAGTTCGCATCGCTTCGCGTTGTACATTATATGCAACGTTCCTCAACGTTTAAAATGTTTTTGTTGTTTATTATATGGCTCCAGTGACACGCGTCTATTGAATGAACGTCAAAGAGATTTTACAAGGGTGATAATTTATGAACTCACTTTTTCTCTCACAAGTCACTTTTGAACCAAATATTCTTTGGCAAAAAGTATCATTTTTAGTAAGGAACAAAACCTCAAAGTTATATCAAAAAGAACACCTTGTATATGAAAAATCTATCACTAGGCACTCAGGTATTCGACAGAATAAGCTACTTCACGATGACTTTGCTTCACTCAGTCCTATTAAATACTAAATAAGTATATAAGTACCTATATACATAGGCATATGTAATAGGAATCAGCCGACATCGATGTGAGTTTACTGAACCACTTAGATAGTTGTATGCTCGTGACAAATACATTAGTTGTGTGTATTTAGTATATTAATACTTGTATGTAGTTACCAATCTTTACTTGTCGCGACTTGGAATATTTGAAGGAACCTTTTTTAGATAGGTACTGAACCCGCAACCTCAATCCGGTAAGGTTGATTAAAAATTAGTGCTAGGTAAGTGACGGTAAGGTTAAAATAACAACGTAACGAAAACAAATAATTTTCAAACCCCATTAGATCGCTAGAGAACCCATCAATACAAATACTTCTTAATGAAGCTATCAACTCTAAGCTCATGAAAACATGGCGCTGACAAAGTAATTAAGGATATTGACAACTTGTCACTTGGAATTGCTTGATAGACGTGGACGCCAGAGTCAACTTTGTAGGAAAACATATTTTCTAAATTACCTCGTGTGTCGAAGAAATTGACTGACACTAAGCGGAGGAGCAATTTTGTAAGGGCAGTTATGACTTTCGCCTGAAATCGCTGCCGTGAAAAATTTACATAAGCATATTTAGTTCAAAACTATACATTCGGCTCGTGCTTAGGTATATAGGTTTAAATTGCCTGGAAGAAATCACCTAAAGCAATAAGGTCACTTAAATTGTTTTTTTTTTAAATATTGTAATGGCAATAAAATGTTTTTATTATACGAAGAAATTAAAAATAAGGCTTTATGCTTTGATTGTCTAGCTAGACAAACATTCTTAGCCTCAAACGCGTCCCAAAAAATAGAGGTGAACTGTTAGCCTCTAGTCCGTCAACCGTATTCAATTCGCTTCGAGCTGTCTGTCACTGCGTACCACGAGAGTAAAAATGTCGTTTTGTATGTTTATAGTGTGCAGAAATTACAAAGGATTTTTTTGATATTTTTGATTATTTTCATGGAAGAGTAACTTCAAACAAAATCTCTTTGAAAAGCGGCACACGACCTTTGTTTTCTTTTAACACCTACTTAGTTGTTTTCATTGAAAATGTTGAAAATGCAATGAGAAAAGAATGTGATTGGTTTTATTTGTCAACGCACGTATCTGATTGGCTAGACAACGCACAGTAACTATAACATCATTGGCCGTTGAAACGTACATTTGCGAACATTTACGAACCTGAAAGAGACGTCATAGTGGACGATTCATGTAGAAAGTAGCAAAGCAATGAAATATACGAATATTTTTACTTTGCATATTTCTATATTTTTTTTATGATGCAGACAAAAAGCTTATGTTCTTAATTTGATGACCGGCTGTTGTAGTGATAGCATAAACTGCCTTCAATGCCAGAAGTACTAGGTTCGAATCTCGGTGACGTTAGATATTTTTGTGATGAACCCATATACATATAAGCAGTCAAGTCAAGGATATGTATATTCAAATTAATTTGTATTAAAAAATATGTATAGTAAATTCATAGTCATATTATTGTTAAGTTTAATATCTGTTTAGTATCCATAACACAAATTCTTCAAGGAACTGGGCTGCATAATGTTGTCTGAATATCTAAAATATTTATAAATTGATTTAACTTTTTATAATTCTAAAATCTATTCAACGCTGCCTAAATGACATATTTAGTCTTGGCTAAATATAATACATTTATTTGTTTATCTTCGAACCATTTTCTCAACATTCCGAAGTTTGGATATTTTGAATAAGTAGTTGATCTTTTTTTTTAATTTTGCAAACAGAATTCTCAAATATGTTGTACTTCAAATTATAAACATTTGGAAATTCACTTATTTCATCGGGCATAATACCATCCCCGAAGAAATATATGCCCCATGTTTTACTTATAAAAACCTGAATTAGGTAGTTTACGTGTCTATTTAAACGTGAAATCTAAATCTTGTATATTTTTATGCAGTTGCGATCGATTTATGAACCATTTTATAGCGCAAATAGGCATTATTTATATTTTTATTATTGACACATACGGTCGATGACATATGCTGCCAACTACGAACGAAACACGAAACCACCCGAATCAACTGAATAAAACTGAACTTTCGTTGGGCTATTTTCAAGCGCTAGTTACTCTGCTATGCTTTTTTCGTTCACTGGCATAGACACAACAGTTCATTGCCCCGATCACCAATCGTCTTACTTTTCAGCAACACTTACTTTTGTCGGCATCCTTTGAAACGCGGATATAATACCGCCTGGCGACCTTGTTTCTTATCAGGTGTCACTCGATACGTCACTGATAACGCGCTGTTTTTATTGACAATCCGCTGTTTGCTTATGACTTGTCTCAGGTAAGTGTAAAGGTATGGCAGAAGTGTAGCGGATGCTAAATACGATTGCATGGAACGCAAGTTCGGATTGTTTCATAGTTTTAATCATATTTAATTTATCGTTTAGTGTTATATAAGTTTTAATTGTGTTATATTACCCAAACTTTCCTTGCAAATTATTTAATAGGAAACCATCAAAATTTGAAAATGAGACATTTGTTTTAGGCAGCCAGAAAATAAAGAGATATGTACTTCAATTAGATATATTAGTTTTTATTAGCGCCTAATCGCGCTTAGGCTAAATAGAGAGATTGAGTATGCGGTACATCTCAGTTCCATCTTCCAGTTTCGTGTGAAAAGTGGTTGCTTAGAAGGAATATCACATAGAGGTCACTCGTGACCAAAGGGAATGTAAAGGCACCGCGTAACTTCAAATTCAATTGTCTTTCATTCGGTAGATTTAGCAGGTTAATATTTTTTTCGAACCCGTTAAAGTAATTTTATTTGATAAAAAAACACTTCATGCATTCTGCCAAACCCTTAGGGTATAATTCTTTGAGATCTGCAAACAAGGGGCATCTACCTCAATTTTACTTTGCGCCTTATCGTAATAGGCTTGCTCAACAGCTTACCTTTATCAATATTTTTGCAATTACTGTGTATTTTCATTATTTTAATATCTAGGTGAGCAATGTGGCGTTTTAAAGTTTAAATTTTAACTCTACAGCGCGTTGTCTTTTCATTCAACACGGTCACGAACGACTGTTTAATTAAATAAAACGTGAAAAAAGTAGTCTTTGATTTAATATAGTATTAAAAATAATATACGACAATGTAGTTTCTAAAATTTTCGCATACAAAGTTTCGAAAAGTTGTGATCGTACGTAAATTATCTTATCAGTTACTAACTTATAAATATTTCACCCTCACTAACAAAACTATTTCATGGGGTCGGTGAAGAACGTGCCCTCTGCCCCGAAATAAGCGACTTTAGAATTATCCACCTTATTATTTATTTGAGTCCTCGATATTGCGGCACTGCTGCAAGCCATTATGACAACACGATAAGATTTTGAGTTTAACTTTCAAACTCATCTAATTCACGTCATTTAAGAGTCATAAACTCCTTTGACTCCAAAATCGAATGTGCCTGATTTCCACATTACATTTACTATCTTCAAGTCTGAATAGTTCGAAAAAAATATCAATCCTAAAAATGTGAACAGTTTTGCTAAAGTATTTTATAAACGACTTTGGATTGACTATTTTCGTGACCTTAAATCTACTATGATATATCGATATATTTCGTATATCTCGTATAAAGTGGGCTCCAGCTGGGCCAGTCACAACACTCTGGACAACGAGCCTAATTACAGAATCAATTTGGTGGCTAATGACGTCACGCCACTTACGTCTATCTATATTTCTACATATAACTACATACATGACATGTCTCCGTTTTAAGGTCAGCAGAGACATAGGAACGTCAATTGCTACGATCCTGCGGGGCTAGCATGCGACCGTCGATAAAGACTCGAATCGACAAGATAAATATTACAGAATGATTTTATCTTATCGTGTTAGCTAACATGCGCACCATAATAGATAGAATTACTCGATTCGATACTATGATTAAGCCCACAGAACCAAAGCTTACTAAATAATCAACGAATGCAGAGCATTAAAAAAACCGACTTCACGTCAACACTTTGGCCGACTGATAGTGTCATCCACGTAAATATTTTCCGAAATCATACAATTGTTTCAAAAAATTTCAACTTTCAATGAAGTACCCAACTGGTTTTAATGAAATTTATATAGAACCAACTATGAAGTATCCTCTATCACATGAATTAAGAATTTTTAAAATCGATTCATAATTGTCTGAAATATCGTGTAACAAAGGCACAAAAAAAAACATACAGACGAATTGAGAAGCTCCTCCTTTTTTGGAAGTCGGTTGAAAAATACATAGGATGGGAATATTAGGATGGGTGACCGCCGACCATTCATTTCTCACGACGACTTCCGTGCTTCGGAGTGCACGTTAAGCAGTCGGTCCCGGGTACTGTACACTTGTCCCCGGACCGACTGCAGTAGTCGTTAGGGTTTGTTAGAAGCCATTTCGGCACCCTGAAATATCTGACATCCAACAACCAGCACTGGGCCAGCTTGGTGGATTACGGCCTAAACCTCCTCTTCACCTAGAGGAGAGACTCATAGCCCTGCAGTGGGTTCATTACACGGAGTTGTGATGATGATGATATTTCGGCACCTAGGTACGTGGAGCAAAATTTTGGCGCTAACGGATTGAAAAACTTAGATAACATCGAGTCAGTCAATCATTGGATATGAGACCCTCTACAATATAACCATTTTCAGTCACCGCTAAATAGTTCTACATTTATAAAATTTTGCTTTTTTCTCTATAACATTTAATATACCTAAGTAAGTACTTAATTGAGTTATTTTTAAGCTATTGTGTACCTACACAAAAAATTCCCTTGTGTAACTATGGATTATTACGCATTTAACACACTTTACGAGTGGAAAATAATGAACACTGATTATTATCATACCATTTTTCGCCAACCTAACTATCTGCACATTCTAGAACATGTTCCACAAATGACAAGTGACGTTTCGCAACCTTAAATTCTTGTCCATAAATCCATAAATTCTTGCTGAAGAGATGAGCGAATGCGGGTTCGTTGAGAATGATAAAAAATCCATTTCAGTGCATTGTAAATAATGTTTCCTGTTTTCATTTGGCTTTGAATCGATTAAACCTCAGTTCAAAGATTGTTTATCGTTTGGAATGTTCATTAAAGAAACGGTTATTCTCATCGTTCATCGTCGGAAAAGGTTTTTACGTCGATAAGAACATCACTTCAACCATAGTTTGACTGTGAAATCAACCTTAATCACTTCCCGTTTGCGTTCGCTCCCGAACGGTCGTGTCTGCGGCCGCTCCCGAGTGTTCGTATTGCGCTGCCCTTGTTCCCTCTCCCGCATTCGTGCGAGTAAGGTCTCAAGTCAAGCTCTTTTCGGAAAGTTCTCTGCGGAAGTTGAGTGGACTCTCTACCCTTTCAAGGTAGTCATCTACTGCCAACCGAAGCATCGCTGATCAGGTGGATACGTAACCGTGACAACTAAGCCTGATCGTCCGCCGTTCATCGGTAATAGGTCCGTGTTAGGTTGATCTTTTTTTCAGCGCAGTTTGTGCAGCCACTTCGCCGTTCACCGGCACGTAGGCCCCCCCCCAGTTAGGATAGGATTCTTTTTCAGAGTAGGTTAGGTTCCCCGGGTTCGATGGAGGCCCCCATCGAATCCAGGGTTAGGCCCGGAGAAGAGCAAGAACTCCGGGGTCCGGTAAGTCAGCAATTGCAACTCCAATTCAATCAATTCCAAACCGAAGCTCGGGATAGTCTACAACATATGTTCGCGTTATTCGCATCAAACCTTCAGGCACAACTCACGACCTTTTTAGCCACTCAGTTCCCCACCGCGTCAGCCCCTCAGGCATCGTTCTCCCCGGCCCCTCAGGCCTCCCCTTCCCAAGCCTCTCAGGCCCTCCCGACCACTCAGGCCAACCCCCGCTCGGTATCGCGCTCCCAGTCCCGCGCCGACCCCCGGACCGCCGCCCGGTCCGACGCCGCACCATACCCACAACCGTCGCGTTCATCGTCCAAATCCCGCAAAGCCCGCCAGTCGCGTATCTCATCTCGCGTCACCAGCCAGCCCTCCTCGGGACTCACCCAAGACTCACAGCCCTTGCCTTTGTCGCAATACCCCGCGGTATCCGACTCCCCCGCGTCCCCCGACACCCCCACTTTTGAGGCTCCTGCCGCTCAGGATGCCTTTGACTCTGAAGTCGACCGCATGTCGACCGCGTCCCCACACCACGATCCAGACACTGAAAACGATAACGGCTGGGAAAACGTATCTAACAAAAAACAACGCCGCGATAAAACATCCTCTACTCCGTCTACGAAGGCCCCTCCGGCCCCCGACTCACCAAAAAGAAAAAAAGCAGTCTCCAACAACGCGGCCCCAACTTCCGGTAAAAAACCACCACCTGTCTTTCTCAAAGACAAGAAAAGGTGGTCTGAAATCTCAAATATATGCGATAAAAACACTCCGCGCATCTCTTTCCAAAAGGCGTCCAACACGGGCGAATACATTAAAATCGAAGTAAAAACGGTAGATGACTTTCGTGCCTTAATTAAACTATTAACGGATAAAAAATATCAATACCACACCTACGCCCTCCCGGAGGAGCGTAAAGTACGCGCAATCCTAAGGGGCGTTCCTTTCGAACTCGACAACAAAGAGATCCAATCTGACCTTATACAAAAAGGCTATCCGGTCGAAGCCGTGCACAAAATTCATTCCAACTCCGGAAAACAATTTCCGTTAGCATTAGTCATCCTAGAAAACACCCAAATGGGGAAGAGCATCTTCGGCAACCTCCAAGACGTTTGTTACATTAAAGTTAGCGTTGAAGGCCCCCGGAAAACCGGCCTCCCAGCCCAATGTCACCGCTGCCAAGTCTATGGACACGCCTCGGCCAATTGTCATGAAGACCCCAGGTGCGTCAAGTGCCTGGAACCGCACTCGACTCGAGAATGCACCCGCACTCGCGAATCTCCCACCGACCCTGCTTGCGTACTGTGTGGCAACTCGGGCCACACAGCCAACTATCGCGGCTGTCCCAGGGCTCCGAAGCCCAAACTACTGTCGGCGGCCGTGCCTAAAAAGCCCGCCCCTCCGCAACCCTCCGTCAGCGTCCTTCCGACATCCCAAAAGGCCCCTCAGGCCACCGCCTCTCCTCTAATAGCACCGGCCTGGCGCAAGGCCCCCACAGTATCAGCACCCGCTAGGGCACCCACTCAACCCGCCCCCCAAACCCAACTCAATCTAGATAACCTCCTTAGCTTTGCTAGTCTCGACACCTACTTAGCCATAGATGCCGAGCTAGCC
Source organism: Stenoptilia bipunctidactyla (assembly GCA_944452665.1). Lineage (NCBI taxonomy): Eukaryota > Metazoa > Arthropoda > Insecta > Lepidoptera > Pterophoridae > Stenoptilia > Stenoptilia bipunctidactyla. The sequence continues at coordinate 24,681,111 of OX101729.1, read as the reverse complement.
GCGATCAACACGACCGAAGGGATAATCAACTCCGTAAGGGCCGTCACCCAAATCCTTAGAAAATACGCACCCGTCATCAAACATATCGAAAACCTCCTCAATGGCGGTAAACAATAGTGTCCCCCGTGCTCCCACAACAACGTCTGGTCGCTCCAAGACCAAACCTAAGGGCTTAACCCTCGGATCATTTAACGCGCGTTCACTCCGTTCCAGCCATCTCGAAGTCAAACTCTTTCTTCAAAAGCATGATTTCGACCTCTTTCTAGTCCAGGAAACCTGGCTCAAACCCAAGAACCGCAGAGGATTCTCCATTCCCAAATACTCGCTGGTAAGGAATGACAGAGTCGACGCTGATCGCGGCGGCACTGCCATTTACTACAAGCGTGGTCTCCATTGTATCCAAATCCTTACTCCTCCTCTCACTAACCTCGAAGCAACGGTATGCAAGGTAGCCATCACAGGCCACCCCTCCATCATCATTGCTTCCATCTACCTTCCTAGCGATAGGGAGAAGCCTCCCCTTCGCAGCGACTTTGAGGCCATACTGGGGTTGGGCCAATCAGTCATTATGTTTGGAGATTTTAACTGCAAACATACTGACTGGGGGTGCTACTCTATCAACAGTAACGGCACCAAACTCGACGAGATCCTAGAGTCACTGAACATAGATATTGATATCTTATGTCCAAACTCTCCCACCCACTATCCTGCCAATCCTAACCACCCTCCAGATATCCTAGACTTCGCCATGGTCAAAAACGTCTCTCTAGACCTACGCTCTATTGATTCGCTCGACGACCTCGGCTCTGATCATCGCCCTGTACGCCTAACTTTAGGCAGTCTTTCCGATCCAACCCCTTCTTCGAAAACCTTTACCAACTGGAAAGGGTTTACGAAATCTCTTGCCACTCTCTCTGGCGCTCCCGACTCACCACTGGCCTTCCCTCCGGACTACTTCAATAGTCCCGACAGGATTGACAGTGCGGTTGACGTTATCACCGATGCCATCACCAATGCCATCAGTGAAAACGAAAAAACCGTTCCGGTTCCCAAACCCAAACTCCCTCCTCACATCCTCGCTTTAATCAAACAAAAAAACGTCGCACTTCGCTGGGCTAGGCGCTATCCAACACCCGAGAATAGGTTAACGGCAAATCAACTTCAGCGGAAAGTCAAAAAGTCCCTCGCGGAATACAGAGAACTTCAAGCTAACGAGCTTATGGAAAACATAACTCCATCTCATACGGCTTATTATAGAATGGCACGCTGCCTTCGTATTGACACAGTCTCCCACGTCCCTCCCCTGGTCCGCCCGGACGGCACCTTAGCCTTCGAAGATGATGAAAAGGCCGAAACGTTCGCCGACAGCATTGCCGCTCAATGCTCCCCCAGCTCCCAACCCGTCGACCCCGCCCATCTAAAGGCGGTAGAAGACGACGTCCTCTTCAAGGACTCCTTACCCCCGACCAGCGAACCCGTCAAGGTCTCTGAAGACGAGATTCGCCTTCATATCAAACGCCTCCATGCTAAAAAAGCACCGGGGGTGGATGGTATCTCTAACCAGGCGCTCAAGCACCTCCCCCATCAGATTCTTGCCATTCTGGCAATACTATATAACGCCTGCCTTGATCTTAGTCACTTTCCAAAAGCATGGAAAGAGGCAATCGTTATAGGCATCCCCAAACCTGGGAAACCCCATCATATCCCATCCAACCATCGACCCATCAGCCTCCTCAAGGCTCTGGGTAAAAACTTCGAACGTATCATACTCACGCGTATCAAAAATCACCTATTTCCTATAGACGGCGATCCCCTAATCATAGCCGAACAATTCGGCTTCCGCGCTCAACACTCCTGCCCTCAGCAGGTTCAACGTATCACCGAACACGCTCTCTCCGGCTTCTACCCTGGACGCCTCAAAACTGGCGCCGTCTTCTTCGACGTAGCCAAGGCCTTCGACAAGGTCTGGCACGCAGGCTTAGTACACAAATTATACGGTATAGGTCTCCCAGATAGGTTAGTCCGTATAATTTCGTCATATCTCAGAAATCGCACCTTCCGCTTTAGATTCGAAGGCACGCTTTCGTCCCCCCATCCGCTAAAAGCCGGAGTCCCTCAAGGCTCCGTCCTCGCGCCGTTACTATACTCGGTATACACTAACGACATCCCCAAACCATCCGAAGGTGTCCAACTCGCCCTCTTTGCCGACGACACTGCTCTCTACTATCGCGGTCGCGAAATGTCAACAATAGTTAGAAAGCTACAAAAGGCTGTTAACAACCTCAGCGCCTGGTTCTCGAAGTGGCGTATTGAAGTAAACCCCGACAAAAGCTCGGCGATTTGCTTCACTCACAAAGAACGTCGAAGGGCGGCCGCGCCCGACCCTTGCGTCCGCATGCGTGGAGTCCCCATTCCGTGGCAAGCTACGGTCAAATATCTCGGCGTCACACTCGATAGGACGCTATCGTTCGAACCCCATATCACCAGGGTAACCAAACTGGCTAAATTCTACCTCAGCCGTCTCAATAGCATGATAGGTCGCCTCAGTAAAATGTCACTGCGCAATAAATGTACCCTATACAAGGTCTGTATCAGACCAGTCATGACGTACGCCGGTCCCGTATTTGCTCACGCCAAGCCTCGTTTGCTCTACAAACTCCAAGTAGTTCAAAATAACTTCTGTCGGAGGGCCACAAACGCCCCGTACTATGTTAGGAACGCGGACTTACACAGGGACCTCAAACTCCCCACCATCCAGCAATACCTTAAGTCCCTATCCGTATCCCACTTCCAACGGTGCGAAAATCATCCAAATAGGCTAGTTCGTGCGACTGTCGGGTACCAACCCAATCCAAAATGTTTCAAACGCTCTTGTCGTAGGCCCAAGGACGTTCTCTCGGATCCTCCAAACCAGCTCTCTTCTGATCTGGACAATCTCCTGTCTGCCAGCTCATAGCTGATGTAAGTAGCCGATTCAGCACGTTGTGCTTCTTATAAATTTTTCTACGCGCAGCCTGCACTACCAACTGGCTGTCGCTCATTTCTTCGGTCGATTGTCTGTAGAAAGACAAAAGATCATTAAGGGGGAGTTTAGTGAGTAGAAGTCTCACACTGTTGGGTGTCATCTGGCCGGGGACTAATACCCCCTGGCAAGTGCCCCTTCGTACTTCTGACGTATTCTCCTCCTCCTCTCAGTGAGCTCTCGTACGGTCAATAGGCCTGCGGGTGCTCTGAGGGGTTGTCTTCTGTGGCGGAAAAACAAAAAAAAAAAAAAAAAATCAACCTTAACAGCGCCAATGTCTGCCGATATTTTCTGTAGCTACTCTATTGTAGAAAATCTATAAAGCCACGTATGATATGTGACAAACATTCTTTCATAAATTGTTCCCCGAATAATATAAATTGTCGCCATTTTTTCCGTTATTGTCATTTACAATTGGAGTTATTAAATATTCATACACAGGGTGATAAATGATAAGAATGCACGCGATATTTTGGTCGTTTTAAAGATGCGAAATCTGATAACCGATTTTAAAACGAGATTGGCCAATGGATGGCATGATATTTAAAAAAAGCATTATAATGTTATCATGCATTTTCAACCGACTACCAAAAAAGGAGGAGGTTCTCAATTCATCTGTATGTTTTTTTGTGTCTTCGTTACACGATATTTCGGACAATTATGAATTGATTTTGAAAATTGTTGTTTCATATGATAGAGGATACTTCATATTTGATCCCATTAAAATTTCATCGAAATCGGTTGAGTACTTCATTGAAAATTTCAAACTTTTGAAAAAATATGTATGATTTCGGAGAATGTTTACGTTGATGACATTCTCACTCAGCCAAAGTTTTGACGTGAAGTCGGTTTTTTTAATTCTCTGCATTCGTTGATTATGTAAAGAAAATTTTAACTGATGACATACCTACTGGTCCTTCTTATTTTAACTGCCATGGCAACTACGTTAAAGTGTTACAGGCAGTGAAATTACAGGAACAAAAGGGTTTATCAGTTGAAGCCTCGGGTCGGCAATGCATAATTAATCTTATCATATTTAATTAATGATGTTCGAGGGAATGGTAACTGTTTACCATGAGGTGAATCCATTAGCTGGCCGGCATCCATAAAGCATATAATAACGGCCTCCAAAGCGCGTTGCGCAAATAGCCAGCAGATGTCCGAGACGTCTCAGGTTTGAACCCCACTACGGGAAAAATGTTTACAGTATCCAGATACTTTCCCTTTTTTTAATTAGTATAAACTTTGCCTGATTTTATTTATGTAGATATTACAAAAATCATAGCATCCACCTTTACAGAATACTTCCCGTGCGATGGTGCTGTTAACATAAATTACACATTTAGGTTATGACTTATAAAGTTATTACCTAAATCAAAATAAAATTATACTTACATAAAAAATAATCATCCACTATTTACAGATAAGAAATAAAATAAAACTCAGTGAAATAATAATTACTTAATTAAACATCAGATAGGTACGTCAAATAAAAATACGGAGTTATTAATTCTACTCAGCCATACTACAAATATAGCCCCAATTCAGTTTTAGAAAATACAACAACCAAATTATACTACGACAGAGAAATTCTTACACATCGCACGATCCATTAGAGTAGACCTGATATCACACTAAGACCAGTAAGGCTGCAAACTGGCCGGCAGCGGCAGCGGCGCGGGCAGTGATTTCCGGGACACGATAGAAAGTATTGAGTTTGTATGAAGCGTTCTGGATGGCAGACACGCAGGCAGCGGGCATCGAGCGGTCTGTTGCATACCGATATCGACAACTAGTCTCGTAAAATGTCCTTGGAAGAAATTATTTCACCTGTTTTAGAAAGACTACCGATATAGAACAGTAAATAAAAAAACAGCCATAATTTCAAGCACAAAAATCGAAGAATAAATAATAAATTACACGAGAGAATAAAAAACGATTTTTCTGCTGGAGATATTAAACGTTCGTAACTATAATCCGATCCTAATTCTGATTTAATATTCTCCAGGACATAATCGAATGTTTTCACAAACATTCTAGTGTTATCAAAGAATTTGATTGAATTTCTTCTTCGGTTTTCGTAACAACGATGAAACTTGCTTCCTTTGTTGAAAGTATGGATTTATGCAAGATTTACGTCTTCTTTTGTCCATAGTAAATCGTATCGTATAAATGAACTGTGAAAATATTCGTGACACCGTATCGACATTTTCGTTTGTTCGATACGTCTCTTAAACCGCGACAAATCGCTCCACTTCCCGCTGGCGTCGAACACGGTCAAAGAACGGCTCTCGGTGTCGCTGTCGCTGCCCTCCATTTTGCAGCCTAAAACAAGGTACCTCATTGATATCACCGTTCCAAAACACACAACCTCCAGTCCTCGATAGCAGAAAATATATATAAATAGGTATATAGAGCTCAAAGATGAAATAACCCGACTTTGGCATCTTCAAAAAGAAACAATAGTCCCAATAGTTACCTCAACTACAGGCGTAATACCTAAACAACTACACCAATCCCTAGAAACTCTCAATTTAGCTCCAAACATCTTATGCAAAAAGTTGCTATCTTAACACGTGCCGCATAGTCAGAAAGTTTTTACAGACCGAACAGATATGTCGCTAACCTAACCTAATATCACCCAGTCATACTCAAATCCTTCGAACTCTACTCTATCTGACATGAACTTGGGTCAGACCCGTGTGCCTAGCGCAAAAAACTGGCGCAAGCCGAGATGAGAAATCATAATAATTATTATCTAATCCATCAAAACCCAAACTTAGGTACCTTTAAAATGTCCAATTTGAAACCAGATTGCACAGGGTGACTAATTAATTACGTACCCTATCTATTTACTTATGAAGGAGATTTTTTATCAATAAAAGATCCCGTTTCAGGATAGTGTGATTTGCAATATTCTACCAATAATAGATAAGTGAACATTTTTCAGTAATATGGATGTATTCTTAGACCGAACATTTTTCGGTAATATGGATGTAATCTTAGTATGGAATGTGGTTTGTATTTGTTTCATTCAACAATAATGAGCCTTTTACACATTATCTACTTTAAGATCTATGTACCTACCTATCTTATAGTTTTTATGTTACTAAGTACAATCGAGCTGAAAGCGTCGTGCGAGATGTAACAATCAAACATCAATGTCAAATAAATCGTTGTCTTTATTGTTCTCAGTATCACGTTTAAAGAAATCTTATTTATTAGTCATATGTTTGTTATTATGGATGGGTGATGTTTATTATTCTAATTCGCCGAGACAGCTTGATGGACTGAGAAGAAATTTTGCACACATTTAGGGTATAGCCTGAAATAACATTATTACTACCTACCTACCTCCTTTTTTTCTTTGAAATATTTTTATCTGGTATGAGGCATAACGCGGGTAATAGTGCGGGATACAGCTAGTTATATAGGTAATTGTTAATTTGTCTTAACAATTACCTAATAAATAAACGGTCTCTCACTACAAAGTTATTTAAAAAAAAAAACTTTTTTTTATATTACTACGAATAAGATAAACGTGTAGGTGTGTGAACATGGACTGTTCATTAATATTTTAAAAGCTTAGTTAAAGGAATCGCCTAGAGTATCAGAGATCAAATTGAAAAGATGTCCTAACTGTGATCCCTGCTCTATTTCATTTGTCAAGTGATGCATTCGATCGCGTTCACTGAACGAAGGTACAAAGAAAGTCGCACACGTCAATATTTTTTTTCTTTTCTCGATTATCTTGCAATCACTCATGGACTATAAGCAGATGGGTTTCGGGCTGGTTGTCGAGTAGGGTGGAAGGGCACTCCCAATGGAGCCCACCCTTTTTAATGTGCAGTCAGACCCCTAGGCCACCACAGTCATCAAAGATGTCTCGTCGTTTCCTCAGCCGACGAACGGTTTCAGGGATGGTCAGCTGTCCCGCCAGCTGGTTTGGATGATTCTCAAGCCGTGTTTTGTATCTGGTGCTTTGGTAGTCGATCACTTCCTTAACCATTGGCAGGTTGAGGATGTCGTGGATCTCTTTTGTTGAAGTGAACCATGGCGCATTTGACACTTGTCTCAGGATGTAGTTTTGCGCCCTTTGGATGACCATGATATTAGATGCACTGGCTGAGCCCCACAGTTCAATCCCATAGGTCCAAATTGGCTTTAGCATCATGTTATATATGAGGATCTTGTTATCTATCGATAGTTTGGTGTTTCTACCTAATAACCAGTAGAGACCCTTATATTTGAGGTTGATCTGATCTCTTTTTGCTTGTACGTGGTTCTTCCAAGTTAGTCTGCGGTCTAAGTGCATGCCTAGATATTTCACTGAGTTTTGATGCGGAAGTTGACTACCATTTAAAGTTACTAGTGGGCAGTCCTTGCGAAGGGTGAAGGTAATGTGAACTGATTTGGTCTCGCTTGTTGCAATTCTCCACTTTGCCAGCCATTTCTCCATTCTATGCAGTCCACTTTGCAGGAGTTCAGATGCTCGAGCTGGGCATGTGTTCGAGGCCAGTTGCGCTGTGTCATCTGCAAAGGTTGCCACTGTGAATTCTTGGCTTTGTGGCAGATCTGACGTGTATATGGAGTACAAGACAGGCCCAAGCACGGAACCCTGCGGAACTCCTGCCTCAATATCATTGAAATAAGAGGTGTTAGTACTTTCTTTGACCTGGAATATCCTGTTAGCTAGATACGATTTAAGAATTGTGAAATACGTATGGGGTAGCAAAGATTTTATTTTGAAAAGCAACCCTTTGTGCCAGACCCTGTCAAAGGCCTGCTGTATGTCCAGGAATGCAGACGAACAATATTCTTTTCTCTCAAAAGACTTCCTTATTATTCTTGTTACTCTATGGACCTGTTCTGTGGTGGCATGTTCTTTCCGAAACCCAAATTGATGATCCGGAATGATTGACCTTTCTTTCAAAATTTTGTTGAGTCTGTGCAGAAGTATTTTTTAATAACTTGGACATTATCGGAAGTAGGCTTATGGGTCTATATGAGCTAATATCTTGAGCAGGTTTTCCAAGTTTATGTATCATAATTATTTGAGATACTTTCCATAGATCCGGAAAGTATCCCACTCGCAGCATAGCATTAAACAGCATTGTGAAATATAATATTCCCTTGCGTGGCAGCTCTTCCAATACCTTTTTATGAATAAGATCATACCCCGGAGCCTTATTGTTCTCCAAGGACTTGATGATTCTGGAAACTTCACCCGGAGTTACTGCTTTCAGAGGTAGTTCAAGTTGGAAGTCTTGGTCGAGTATAGCATCTATGTCTGATTCATCGGCGTCCAGGCTAGCCTCATTTGATTTAAATACTTGGCTCAAGTGATACGCAAATGCATCGACCTTATCTTGAGCGGTTTTTGCCCATCTACCATCGCAATTCCGGAGCGGGGGTTTGTGTAACGCTGGACGATTATGGTTTTTACAAGCTCGCCATAGTGAGTAATCCGTGGCCTTTGTGGGACCTAATCGTTCCAGGTATGTCTCCAGGCTTCCGATATCAGGGTTTTTAATTCCTTAGCTGCTTTGTTGAGCCTTCTTTTGTCATCTTGGTGTCTGCTATTGTGCCATATACGACGAAGTCTGCGTTTGCGTAAGATGGTATAGTCTCTGAGTATAATTTACTTTTTCGTTCACTTTCTTGAGTCGATGGTGTGCACATCCAACAGCTTTTTTGTATCAAGTTTGTAATTGTTCTTGTAGCATCGTCGATATCAGTCTCAGTTTTTAGTGGTATTTTCAGGTTAAGTCCGTCCTCAAGAATCTCACGAAAGCAGTGCCAATCTGTTCGTTTATTGTATAGAGTTACATTTCTTTCCATATTGAGAACGGTAGTTCCGATTGTTAGGATTACTGGCACGTGATTTGTGTCGGCGTCTAGGCATGTTTCTACTTGGTGGCTAAGTCTGGATAAGCCTTTAGTGACGAAGAAGTCTATTACATCTGGTAGTCTGTTACGGTCCGTTGGCCAATTTGTGGGCTCAGACGTTGAGATTGTAGAGATGCTGTTGTGATCTAGACTCTTTTTTAACTCTCTGCCTCTGGTAGTAATTAATCTAGATCCCCAGTGTGTGTGTTTTGCGTTCCAGTCACCACCGGCTATGAAACGCGGGCCTAGGGTGCTGAAGTACTCATTAAACATTTCTGCAGTCACTCTGTGCTTAGGCGGACTGTATAGTGCAGAGACGTTGAATACTCCATTTCTATCTGCTATGGCGACTGTTGTTGCTTGTATGTGTGCTTTTTTATACTCAGGTAGTTGATGGTGTTTAATGCCAGATCTGATAATGACTGCCGATCCAGCATGGGCGGTGCCATCTGGATGGTTGGTGGTATATATATTGAAGTTTTGGATTCTAATACTACTTTTCTCAGTGAAGTGAGTTTCAGCCACTAACAGAATATCTATTTTGTGAGTTTTTAGCAGTAATTCCTCTTTATTCGGAGTAAGGCCATCAAGGTTCCAGGTTGCTATCTTGAGGGAAGTCATCGTGATTGCTGAGAGACTAGAGTTGTTATGAGATTGATTAAGGTGCTCATTTGTTGTAGGATAATGTCTAGCTTTTCTGCTTGCTTCAGGAACATCTGCTGAATATCGGGCTTTTGGGATGGAAGATCCGTTTCTTCTCTATTTGTGTTTTGGTATGTTTTATTGGCGTAAGTATCTTTCTTGTAGGATTTTTTTGTGGTCGTTCTAGATTTTTCCTGAGTGTTTGGTTGTTGCGGAGCTTGGTTATCGTTTTTATCCACAGTATTGTGTTTTACTTCATTAGTTTTAGGGCGTGAAGGTTTATTGAATTTCCTGGCATATATTTCCCTATATACATCGCAGCCTTTGAAGTTTGCTGGGTGGGCACCGAGACAGGGCACAAGTAGCTGGTGTGTTACGGTCGGTCTTAGGGCATTCGGAGGTTTTATGGGATTCTGCACATTTCACACAGCGATATGGCCTCATACAATAGTTTTTAGAATGGCCATATTGCTGGCATCGCTGGCATTGAATCACTATTTTTCGTTTACCTTCAATGATAATCGATTGATGGTAAATGTATCTGATATCTTTTGCAGCTTTGTTGTTGGGGCCTTGTTCTATGTTGACAAAGAATGTAGAAGTTGGTTTTTTTTCAGGTCCATATTTTGCGTTTATTATTTCCCCAATTACTGTGTTGCCCGAGTCTTCTATTGCTTCTTTTATTTCAATTATCGGAGTTGTGTGGTGGAGATTTCTGATGACAATTCTGTAGGGTCGTTTTTCTTTGTTATTGAATGTGTGCCCAATCAAACCTTTCTGTCTGACAATGTCTATAATAGGCATCCACTGTAGCGCAATTAATTCTCAGTTGGTTTTTATTTGTTATTTTGAAGATGTAATCTGATTTTTGGACTACACTTTGAAGGAGTTCAGTGAGCTTGTTGACATCTTCAATACCATAAAGAATTATTGGTGGAGGTTTAGTAGGTTTTTTTGAAACGTTATGTTGGGCACTACTGTCTTCTGTTTCATCCACAGGGAGTCCACTGAATTGATTTTCGGTTATTGTGTGTTCAGGGGAAGAAGATTGGCGCTCTTTGCCAGGTTGGAGGAGTGACTTCTACGGAAGGGCTAACAATATCCGAGTTGATGGTGTTCCAAGTAGGAGTGTGTGTCCTTATTATAGGTTCTGTTGGAGTCTTTATCTGACAGGGATTGACTTCTGGGCCTGGACATAAATAGGCTTGGGTGAAAGGCTTGTTGAACCAGTTTCCTTGATTTGTGGGTGGTTGAATCCATATGATGCAGCACATTGCCCCCCCCCCAGAATACGAGGGGCTGCCTGAGCTGGGCTCAGGGAGGGATTCTCCGGCTTGGCCGGTACCCTCCTGGGATAATTCTCTTTTTTGTTCTGCAGACATGGTTAGTACGGGATATTTTGAAGTAGTTGCAGGTTTTCCCATATACCTGCTTCCGTCCTTTTAGAGGGTATTTTGTCCTCAAGGTTGCGGTGGCCTGGTAGAGTTAGTTTGGTAATGCTGCGCAGCAGATGATTAAGCCAATGAGGAGACCCCATGTTCTCAACCAGCCGCCACACATGCATTCTATTGACCGCCGCCCTGGTTCGGCGTTGACGTCGATTTTACGGTTGCCTAGATGTTGGTGAATATGGGACGTCGTTCGCAGCCAACCCTCCTCTTTTTTCATCCGGGCTTGGGACCGGCAATGGCAGAGTTAACACACGTCAATATAAAACAATATTATAGATCTGATTTTGCGCAAAATAAGACACGAGGAATAGATAAAGAGAACATACATTAAAAAAACTACATGCAGACATATAAAAACTTTTTACGAACTTCCTTCAATTGATAATAAAATTATTTAAGTTTACTATCGATTCGAGTAATGGACGTCCTGAGCTTTTGTTATTTAATGGCGGGAATAAAATGCTGAACATTTTCTTTTATTGCTCGTAAACCCACGGGCTGTTAGCAAAGCCGACGTTTTTCTATCGCTCGAAAATAAACAAAACGAAATTGCACAAATAGAGCATAAACCTGTGTATTTTGTTCTTCATTAACATTAAGTGCTCTTTATCCTAGCAGGGCTAGCACGGGTCGTCGATAAATAAGTCAGACGCGATATATTTTATCGATTTTACTAATTATGTAGTTTTTCCTAAGCTGTGATGAAATTTGTAAGTCTGTTTGTTACCTGCTTAGATATAATAATAAATATTTCTGACACTCACACATTATCTAGCCCAAATTAAGTTTCTTAAAGAACTTGTGTTATGGATACTAGATAACTGATATACTTAAGAAATATATAAACATACATATTGAATAAATACATATTTTTTATTAGAATAAACTTAAATAAACATATGAACATCCATGAGTTGACGACTAATATCTGTGTTCATCACACAAATATCCGCCGCCGCCGGGTTCGAACCCATACAAGGCGAACTCTGGCATACAAGGCAATGTATGTTACCGCTACACCAGCCGGTCGTCATCTAAATAAGATATGCGTAGGTACGCTTGTGTCTTATAGCAAATTCATTAAAACATAAATTTTACTTAAAACTAGGTAAGGAACTTCAAAAAATGCAAAATTCAAAAAGTTTTATTCATCTTAGGAATTTTACAAAACACTTGATGAAGTCATCATATACTTCGGCTTTAACTAGTTCTTGAATAAGATATTACAGTAGACCAAGAGACAAAAAAAGCCGGCGGAAAAAACTCTTCGCACTCTTTTTCAGTCAGAATTATACGAATTAATACAAATAGGTACAGTACAAATTGACCATCGCATGAAAAAAAAAACAAACATAAAACAGCTAATTGTGAGAGTCAATGTCATGCCACAAACAAATTGCTTACATAGCAGGTGCATTGAGCTATGGATGCATAACACGAACATGATAAACTGGGATCAGAGTATTTAAACAAGAATGGAATAAAATAGTCATAGTATCATCAGCAAAACGACCTGGCACCGCTAGCAGCACCCGTTCACGAGTATAACGCAAGCACCAGCCAACCTAAATAACCCTTCTCAACCATATTTTAGGGAAGAGGATGACCCGATACCCGACGCTACCACTAGCCATGCCGCCTGAGGGAGCATGACGTTCTTGCTGTTGTCTTGACAAGAAAATATGTGAGTGGAACAGTCACCAGTATGCCATATGTCATACTGCACAGCGAAGTGATAAATAAAATTAATAAGTAATTAGAAACTTTTAGAAATATCCTGTTGTGTGCTTAATCCCATGCCACTTTATAGTCTAACTAAATAATCTTTAGTTTTATAATAAGATTTTCGAGAGTGTCTGTGTCTTTAATGATTGATTTAAATTGATTGAATGGCAGAGATTGAATTGACTTCGGAATTTTGTTATATATACGTATTGACATTCCAATAAATGATTTGCTGTTTTTAGTCAGCCTTAATTTGGGAAACGTGGGAATTTCGGAATATAATATAGCCTATAACCTTCCTCAAGAGTTGGGCTATCAAATGCAAAAAGAATTCATAAATATATTGTGATGCAAGGGTCAAGATACCAATCTCTTTAAACTTTTCTCAAAGAGATTCTCTATTTCCAAGTTTATACATTCCACTATTAGTCCTTTTCTGCAGTGTAAATATCGTGTCAATATCTGCGGCATTGCCCCAAAGTAGGATGCCGTAGGACATTATACTATGAAAATAACTATAATATACCAGCTTCGCCGTATTCACATCAGTCAATGAGCGAATTTTCTTTACCGCGAACGCTACATAACTAAGTCTACTAGCTAGCTGTGAGATATGGGCGCACCATTGCAATTTAGAATCTAAGGTAATTCTATTAAGACGCAGATCTGACTCACCTAACATTTGTTGCAAGGAATTTTATACATTTAGCACTGACCTCTATATTTACCACTGGACTGGCTGTTCCGTAAGTTTGACAGCTATTTTTTTGTGCCTATTTGAAGCGCCACTAGCGAGTAGCGAGTGTCCGCAGAACAAATTTTGACGTATATTGCAAGTGGCCGCCAGAGAAGTGCTTGCTTATTGTTAAGTGATTTTATATTTTTTAAACATTAATTCGAATTTTATGTTGTTATTGTTATAAGCATTATATAAAAGTTATCAAGAATGAGGACATGTGTATATTGCAAGCGACTAGTTTTAGTACCAGGGACACTCGCTACGTCCGACAGCGCCAAAATGGCGATTATCAAACGGGCACAAAAGCACTTTGACAGCCGCCAGTCCAGTGGTAAATATAGAGGTCAGTGACATTTAGTTTTTTTTTTATCATCGAAAGCTAGATTATTTACATTAAACCACTGCACAACATTTGAGAGAGCATTGTTAACATCGTCGTAGTTGATTTTCTGTCTTATCATTTTTTTTTCATTTTTCTTTTCGGATTCGTTTACAAAACCCAAATCATCCGAATAGGTTAGGTCGAGAGACTGTCTCATACAAACCCAATCCCAAGTCATTCAAGCGCTCTTGTCGTAGGGCAAATGATGCTCTTTCTGATCTTCCCAACCAGCTCTCTTTAGATCTGGATAATCACCTAGCTGCCAGCTCCTAGCTGTTATATGTATGAAGTCGATTTAGCATTCAGTGCTTCCTGTCACTCAGGTCTTCGATCGATTCTCGGCAGAAAGACAAACGATCAGCAAGGGGGAGTGAGTGAGTAGAAGTCTCACACTGTCTGGGTTTCGCCTGCTGGGGTTTGACCCCACCCTGCGTGTATCTTCTTTCGTATTTCTGAATACTCATAGAAATACTCATAGAAATCCTCTCGTGAGTTTCCCGTATGGTTCGTACTCATGGGTCACTTTAGTGGGTTGTCATCCTTAACGGGGAATAGCGGAAAAAAAGTCTACAAAAGGTTAAAGTAATGCCAAAAGCCGATAAAATAACGCCTCTTGTTTTCATCAACACCTCTGCTCTGTGTACGCTCAGAAACTTGGAAGAACACAATAGAAAAATTAAATACTCAAATATCATCGAGCTATTAAAGTAAAGTAGAAATCAAAAACCGCATTTTTACTGTAGAAGGCATTATTTTATTATAGACAAGCGCGGTGAAAACTCTATAATGTGTAACCGTAGATTATTTAAAATTTATAAAATTTCTATGAATTAAAAAGTTTCTCATGTACGAATTTTCTTATACACACAGTTCTATTCTGTGCCTCCGCTGAATATGCGAAAGTTATTTTGGTTCAAGTGCAAGCTTATTCTGTATCTGTGGTTCAGGGTTAAACTCCGGAGATTGATTCTTTCGACATGAATCTTATTTATTAACGCAATGTGCTTGATATACTGGCTCTTCAATCTTTAACACTTCAAAATAAAAAGCTTTTAAAAGTCAGGGGTTTTACAAGAAATTAAAAATAGAAAACAAAAAAGAATCACAGGTATTGGACATAAAGTTAATGAGACAGTTAATTTTAAAACGTTATTTTATTTTGATTCGAGGGTAAAAATGAGAAAATTATAACTTTAATAAGATTTTTCTTACAATACAGGGTAGGCATTTGGGTCTGTCTATAATATTCCATACTATTTTAATAGCAGATTAAGAAGGATGAGTGGGACTGGATTTCGAAAAAAAAAATATTTCAATATTTTTCACAAATTAAAATTTTAAAATTCTTCTTTATGGGTGAAATTTAATTTTATCTACATTTTATGACTACATACAATGAGATGGAAACCTTTTTACTTCTTGCTGTGTAATAATGTTTTTAAGTTTTTTTGCATTTAAAATGCTCAATTATTCTGAAATAAATGAAAAATGTGATAAATAAAAATTACCCGACTAGGATTCGAACCTGGGACCTCTCGTTTGCCGGACGAGTGCTCTTCCAACTGAGCTACCGGGGCCTGGCGCTACGCCTCGAAATTACTTATCACATTTTTGTTTTTACGTTATATTGCTAACGTAGCTCCATCTTATGGTATAAGCTTTGCAGCTAAGACCACCCGAGAAATTGTGAATCCCAGTTAAAGTGAATAAAAATTACCCGACTAGGATTCGAACCTGGGACCTCTCGTTTGCTGGACGAGTGCTCTTCCAACTGAGCTACCGGGGCCTGGCGCTACGCCTCGAAATTACTTACCACATTTTTTTTTTTTTGTTTTTCCGCCACAGAAATTTTTTGGCACCCCCTAAAACAAGCTTTAACCAGTAAAGCAAGCTTTAGCGGGAGGAGGATGAATCCTATTACGGACGAATGGGCATTCTATAAGCTGAAATAGAATGCCCAGACAGTGTGGAGACTCACTCAGTGAAGCCGAGCATACCCACTAAACATCCCCCTTTACGACCTACCTTGATTCAGGTTCTTGATCATTTATCGGAGCGACAGCCAATTGGAGAGAGAGGCTGCGCAGTGAGCGGCACCCGGACGGCTGCTACCAAAAGGAACTGAATGCGAGAAATTCAGAAGCTAAGACTAGCAGAAATGACAAAGCTAAAACTAAGAGATTATCTAGAGTGATCAGACTCACTCTGAGATAGGAATGCTGGAAAGAAGGACTACGTTTAGAAACGTTGAGCTTGCTGGAGTTTCCTGATAAGGGGAGCGAACTTGGTTAGGACCGGAAGAGCACCGTTGAAACCCTCTGGGCTGGCGTCGAGAGCGGCGCCGAAAGCCAGGATCTCGTCGATGGGGGCGAGCTGGATCCAGAACGCCATGCGGTCTTGAGACCCTTTTGCGTTCTGGCACTGGGAGGCCGATTTAGCGGCCGGTTGCGATTGAGTCGCGACCCGGCTGCGCTGACCTGAAACGATAGAAATAGAGGCCTTGGGGGCCTTTGAACTGACTGGAGGAGCGTCCGAGCTAGGCTGCGGTCGCTCTCTCCAGTTCTCGATGGGCTTCACGGTAGCCCTGGCAGCACGCGGTGCCTTGGGGCAGCCGCGAAAGTTTGCTGTGTGGCCTGACTGGCCACACAAGACGCAGGACGGAGCGGTGGGCGAATCGGGAGTGCGAGAGCACTCCTTAGTCCCATGCGGATCTAGGCACTTGACGCACCTAGGGGAAGCAAAACAATTTGCCGCCGCATGACCATACAGTTGGCAGCGGTGGCACTGACCTGGGAAACTACGCTTGTGTGGAACTTCGACGCGGATGTCAGAGAGACCGCACACGGTGGGCTTGCCTCTGAAGATGGACTGCCCTTGCGGGCTCTTCGCTAGGATTACTAGCGCAAGTGGGAACTGCTTGCCTCGGCGGCTGTGCATTTTGTGCACAGATTCGACGGGGAAGCCTTGAGAAGACAAGTCCTCTTGGATTTGCTCGTTCGAGAGCTCGAACGGCACGTTCCTGAGGACGGCACGAATCTTACGCTCCTCAGGGAGGGCGTAAGTATGGTACTCGAGCTTTTGATCAGTAAGAAGCCGAGTAAGATTCCTGAAATCGGAAATGGAACAGACTAAGATCTTAATAGAGTCACCCACGTTGGATGCCTTACTATACTGGATCTTGGGATTGTGACTACCGCAGAGAGCTGAGACCTCGGTCCAGCGGCTCTTGTCCCGTAAAAAGACGGGGGACGGAGACTTGACTTTCGGCGGAGCCGAATCTGATTGCGACGCAGGCTGTGACGCCGGGATCGCTGAAACGAAGGGCGCAGGAGCAGACGCCGGTGCGACATTTAGCGGAGCAGGAACAGCGGCTGGAGCAGCTGAAACGGATGGAGGTAAAGTCGAAGTAGCAGATTGCTTCTTCTTCTTCGATTTTGACTTTTTGCGAACCTCTGTGAACGGAGTAGCAGATTCTGGAACAATAGGAGCGGAGTCAGAGTCACTACCCGGCGGGGTAGTTTTGCGTTTGCACGCGGAAGAGTCTACCAACATACTACTACCGGCTTGCTCAGAAGGGTCTGGCGACGCCGGAGAGTCTGTTGGGAAGGTTTGACCTAAGAGCGCTGACAAAGCGTGCTTTGGGTCGAAGTCTGGAGGAACTAAGACTGAAAGAAGATCAGGAGGGAGTTGGATGCCCCGAATGTTTGCGTGGGCAAGAGTCTGAACTGTTTGCTGCAGTTTATCAACAAAAAAGAGCTGCTCGTGGTCGAGCGTTGCTAACACAGGATGCATTATGCGGGAGTAGGAGAGTGCTGTAAGAAAGGATCTAGATGGGACAATTGCGTGCCGTTATACGGCGAAATGGTTGCACAAACTGCGCTGAAAAAGAGAACGACCTAGTACGGACCTATTGCCAGTGAACGGCGGACGATCAGGCTTCGTTGGCACGGTTACGTATCCACCTGACCAGCGATGCTTCGGCCGGCAGCAGTCGGGTGCGCCCTGAAAAGGGCAGATGAATTAGCCCCGACACCACACAACCTCCACAAGAGAAAACTTTCCGAAAGAGCTTAACTTGGCACCTTAACCGCACGAGTGCGGGGGAGGGAACAAGGGCAGCGCAATACGAACACTCGGGAGTGGCCGCAGACACGACCGTTCGGGAGCGAACGCAAACTAACTAACTAATCTTATGGAGCTTTGTATAGCGCGCGCGAAACAGTTAGTAAATAAGTAAGCAGTTGTTCGCCTCCGCTGAACTGTCCCAGTTCAAAAACTAAAACGTAAAACGGCGCGAAACTACAAAAAATTATTAAAGAATTTTATGTATTTTTTTAAAAGTTTTACATGGCAACCTCTTTGGTCCCCAGCCTACGCGGTCGCAGCCTCCGGCGAGCTGTCGCAGAGCGCGTCCGTGGTGCTGCTGCAGACCAACATCACGCGGCTGACGGCTCGCAGCATCCACGCTGCTGGTTATCATCTACACCATGTGGAACATCTGTGAGTACCAGTAACCTTTTAAATAAAATACCTCTTTATCGCATATACAGGGTGTCCCAGGGCTATGGGACATGAAGGGGAAGTACTTTAAATACCGTAGACAGGATATTTTGCTGAAAGAAGAATTTATTTTATTTTTAAATATGAATAATTCTGCATTTAAAAATTTCTAAAAATCGAACCGACTTAAGTATGAAAAAGACACCCCATTTTCATGATGCCAATCGAAAGAATAAACAAAAAATTATGATTCGTCTTAAGTAACATAGTATTTTAAATTAAAAGAATAACATGAAATTAATAATTTTAATCAAACTAAAAACAGACATGAAGCTGCTGATGTCAATGTTGTTTGAAAATGGAACAATTTGCGAATGTGTTTGAACTGAAGGCTCACCACAGACATGCATCCACATACTACATTGACAACGCAAGTATCATGATTTGTATTGAAACCAAGCGTGCCGACTTTTTAACACTTGGTACTGTGACGTCACACCTGATATTGATTGCTGGGAAATACAAACCGATTCAAAGATGAAATCTGCCGCCGATGAAATCGATTATTAAGAACGATGTCGATATTGTGATATCGATTTTCTAACAGACATACATACGCGCGGACTGAATATAGCGGTCAAAGTCAAAGTCAAAAGAATCTTTATTTCGTAAGTATTTAAATACATTTGAAATAAGTCACAATTTACAAATTGAACTGAATCTACCACCACTTCGGAAAGTCGATCTGTTGAGAAGAAGTGGCAAGAAACTCAACAGCAATCATCTTTTAAAAATACACAATAACAACAACAACAATTTACAATCTTCTTGCATCCGGATATCTTATAATAAAACTTTATGCTTATCCTTAAATCTATCGAAGGGTTAATCTTAAATATTTTGGAGTTTTATTATAAAAGCGTACACATTGACCCATGAACGAGTTGGTGATCTTCTGGAGTCTACTATTATATTTATACATTAGGCAATCAAGTACTAGACAGAAACATAGACATAGATATAGAGGTAAAGATAGAAGTAGATAGATGTAGCGATAGAGGTGAGAGATATTACAGATAATGTGGATGGAGATGAGGATAGTCGTGGACAGAGACTGGACACTAACACGGACGTGAACATGGGGGAATGGGATGGAGATGGGGAAGTCAGAGTCAAATTCAAAAAAGTAACATAGTCATAAAGTCTTCAGCAAAACGACCTGGCACCGCTAGCAGCACCCGTTCACGAGTATAACGCAAGCACCAGCCATCACTCTCCTCAACCATATTTTAGGGAAGAGGGTGACCCGACACCCGACGCTACCGCTAGCCATGCCGCCTGAGGGAGCATGACGTTCTTGCTGTTGCGGCGACCAACATTGACGCTTGGTCGGGGTTGGGTCACGCGAAGTGCATGCATTTGCTTGGTATATGTAGATGTTATGTCTGTGGTATGCATTAAAACACATTCGCAAATTGTCGCTTTCTGTCTAGCTTACAGAGGACGTTATTTTTAGAAAATCTTTAAATGCAGAATTACTAATATTTAAAAAATAAAATAAAGTTTTTATTCTGCAAAATATCCTATCTACGATATTTAAAGTACCTACTTCCCCTTCATGTCCTTGCCTTGGGACGACCTGTATATGCACACTAAAAGTTTTGCACTTTTAGCTACTTGGAACTATTTGAATTTCGAATGATATATTTTTAGAGACAACTTGATATTCGTAATAAAAAAAATTAGCTGGAAATCATTTGTCAATTGTTTTTTATCACACATCAAAGTTCTACGTATGCAACGAAAGTGTAATTAACTTGAAAAGATTTTAGAGCGACGTTTTTTTATGATTTTAAGAGTGTTCTCTATCTACAAGACTGGGTCGCTCGTCTTCAAAATGATTTTGGGAGAGAAGCTCCTTGTTTTAGCACCGTGAGGCGATGGTTTGCTGAATTTGAGAAGTCGGATTCTTTTCATGACGACCGTCGTGAAGGGCGGCCTTCAACTGTCGTCAACGAAAATAATGTGGTTACTGTTAATCGGCTAATTGAAGAAAACCCGCGGATTACCTATGAGACAATTCAAGGACTATTTGGGATTGGTATGACCAAAATACAGAAAATTTTATTTGAATTAAAAAATCGGTTTGTTGTCGTTGGATCCCTCATAAACTGACACCGGAGCAGAAGCACTCGCGTGGAATGGTGCTCACAGATATTATTTATTTATTTATTAATAATACAAAGATACAATAAAACTTTTACAAAACAAGCGTAACAAAAACCAACTTAGGTTTGTTCGTACACTTGCATTCATCATCGTGTGCAAATTTACAATAAAAAACTTAATTTAACAAGATACAAGTACCTACGAGTAAACAACAATACAAAATAAATAATAAAAAGCAAATACATATCTAGATGTCATACCATGTTATAACATAATACTAATACTGTAACAAGTATGTAAGAGTAATAGGCGACAATATTTCAATGGTGCTCTGTTATTTATAACCCATATTTTGTATTTAGCTATGTACCTAACTCCGTTTGTTGTCCGATGAAAATAAAATAAAATAAAACATTATCACAGGAGACGAAACGTGGATTTATTGTTTTGAATCCGACAAATACACAGAAATCGTGTGAATACCTAGGTGTTTGAAAATGAGAACAGGCCAACAAAAGTGAGGCAGGCGAGAAACGTAGGTAAAAAAATGATCGCGGTTTTTTTATCAACCACGGGTCCCATCTGCACTTGAAGATCAAAAGAGTATTATTCTTTTGTTATTTTTTGTTTTTGGTTTTTAGCAGAGTGGTATTCTGCCATTTGTTGACCCAGGGTGCTAGGAAAAGTTTACGAAAGACGACCAAAAAGCCGCGTTCTACTGCGTCATGACAACGCTTATTCAGGCACGGCCAATAAAGCAAAGTCATTATTAGCTTCCAAAAATGTACAGCTCTTCTCCCATCCAGCACGTAGCTCCGACCTAGCATCCTGTGATTTCTGTATTTTCCTCAAAATCAAAGATTTAATAAGAAGTTTCACTTTTACCAACTCCGAAGAGGCAGTCATAGCGTTCAATCAGCACGTAGAAAACATGGCGTCTGCCCCCTGTTTTAAAAAAATGGTTGGATCGCATGAAAAATGTGAAGGAGAGTATTTTGAAAAGCAATAATAATAATGTCAAGTCGTTTTTTAAGTTACGCAAAACCTTTAGTGTGATCTAATATATAGTATAGTATATATTAGATCACATATAGTAAATTGCGCTTGAGTCGATGGCTACGTGGTCCGTAAAAACACGAAATGTCGAGGTAAAATACAAAATATATGGCTTGTCTCTCAGCATTATCACCAGAGAAGGATGGAAAATTTTATGACTAACTAAGTACGAGTATGTTAAGTAGAAAAAACGTTACAAATTCCAAGTAGGTACATAAAGGATTAATAGGTAATGTAGCAGGTATTTAAAACTTTACCTACGTCGTAATATGACGAACCACTAGGTGTTTGGTTGTAGCTAACATATTGAAAACTGAGCGTACAACTATTTTAGAGGAAGCTTGTTTTAAGAGGAGTTAAATTAGACTAAGTTGCATTCACCCCAAACGGACTATTTCCGCAAAGCCGTAGTAATGCGTTCAATCAAATATGTCAACTTGAAGATTGGATTTTGTATTCACATATTCTACATCTGTGTAGATGCAGTTCTCTACACAGACGTAGTTCTCTATTCTCTACAGCTGTGCTGTAATAAGAGTTATTTAATACAAGTTGTAAAGATGTGCATCAAGGATGTGATAGACTCAAATGAGGCCTGAGGTTGCTATATCGATATTAATTACCATTAGATCAGTCACTGGCCCTATTCACGGCAAGTTTTTGACAAAATAAAGTTATCGCATTTTTGTTCAGACCTCCAACAACTTCCTCTTTATATTAAAATAAAAATACTGTAAGCAGCATCTAATATTGCTATCTTTATCAAACGTAATCTTAAGCTGAAAAGCTGTTTGTGTATTTTCTTTATTTGAACGCGGAATACCAAACCTACTCATGATTCCTCGAATTATAGTAGCGATCTTACAAAATTTACTTACTTCCGTGGCCATTGAGCATTAACTAATTTTACTACCAGCAAATTAGATACACATATTGATTAGATGACTACAACTACAAGTACTACTACACAATAATATCTAAACCATTTATGGCTTTTCTCATCACTCTTAAACACTCAATATCGATATCGTGTTGTTTATTGCTATCGATAAACAAGAATGCAATAAGGAACGGCCCGCCCTACGCCTAGTATGGCGTGAGTAATGTATTTATAGGCCATAATCATTAAGTGTGCAAGCTATTATTCCGTAACTATACCTGAGAGATTTAAAAAACTTTAAGCCGATATCAGAAGTTCCTCTCCTATTGAGTAAACAATGACACCAATAAGGCTTCTTCTATTAAACCAGGGAGGTATCTAAGATCTGTATAACCTAAAGCTACGTTTAGGACTGTGAGGTACAACCTTTGCAGTGTATTTATATTGCTTACGAGCCCTAAAAAGTAAACTAAAAAGTCCTATATTTTCCGTTCCCTTCGGAATTTCGGGAATTCCTTTCAGAATGCAACCAGACACTCATTGAAGAACCTTTTTAACAAGTTTCACATCGGTGCACTCAAGGAATAAGATTTTTTGTACAAATTATAAAGTTTTGGTCAAGAATTCCTTCCGTAGTGAACCCTGAAGCTCTCTACGCCCACGCCGAGTATTTATGGCTGTACATTGTCTGTCAGTCACTCAGGCAGTAACGGAACAGTTTTATCCCACCAAAAACATAAATTTTAAAAAGGAAGGAGGAAAGCTTGACTGTGGACTTCGCCGCAAAAAGAATGGAGATCTTAATGAGTGCCAAGTTCTGTGCAAAATCGAAATATGTATTTATAGGAACAAAATAACATTTTGAACAAGTATTAATCTCTCTTTCTTTGTTTTTGAATACCTATAATAATTGCATCTTATTTGAAAATATGATATCTTACAGTAGGTTAAATTTGACTTGACTAGGTTTTACCACAATTAAAATGTTGAATAAAATGACTGATGTAATAAAAACCTGTAATCTAACCTACTTTAAGATATCACATTTTCGAATAGGATGCAATTGTTATTCAATATAGCAAAAAAAGTTTAATACTTGTTTATAATGTTATTTTGTTCCTGTAAATACATATTTCGATTTTGTATTGAACTTGACTCTAATTTTTTACATTTATGTTTTTGGTGGAATATCACTACTTTTTGTAAAGAAAACTAGGCAGGTACTGAGATTTAATGTTTTTTCTTGCGTTTCCGCAGCGTAGTTTTATTTTTTGTGCTATTGTCTACATTCTAGCCACGTAGAACGCCGTCCTGATAAACATCAATTTTAATAGGATATAAAACTCCTGCGGCCATTCATTTAGAAACCGCTCCATAAGTGGTCGATTGAAGCATGATTGCTTTATGATCTTCCTCCGATCCAAAAGTATCGCCGCTCTCCGAGCAAGTGTAGACACCTACAGATCTTCCCAGAAAATCTTCCTAGTCTAGACATACATATTCAACTACAGTCACTCGCAACCTATTGGCTTGTTGTGTATCAGTAGAATTAAACAAAAAAAATCCAAGCGAATGGAATAAACAGCTTCCATCAAGGTGCATTGAAATACCTAATACGGTGTAACACAAGTGTATAATCCACCAATAACTCTACGATACAGCTCATTCTGCGACACTTAAAGTAGCTATTAAAATACAGAAATACTTATTTAAAAATAAAAAATAAATTTAACTATCAAGAAAACTAACTACTTTAAACTAAAGTGTTTTTATCAAAGAAAGGAATACTATGTATTTTATACTTGTTCAACATGCCTGTGTCTTCTTATAAATTACATTTGGATCTTACTCCTCACCTAATAAACAATTGACAAATTAGCCTAAAAGACAACCATATGAGGTTTTGAAAGACGAGAGAATGTTATTTAACTCACAAATGCCGAAACAGTACAATACTAAAAAGAATCCCACAAATTTTTATTAGCGAATTTGTGAAAGTGGGGATGATTAAGGGAAGTCTACTAACCGTATAGTCATCAATAACTCTTCATGCGCGATTTAATCGACCTTTTTGACACCTATCGGAATAAAAGAAAAACTAAAATTTTGGAACTAAAATATTACAAGTTTTTCGAATGGGTACACCACTTATTTTTTTACTTTTTTATTTTTTCCTAAATTACCGAGCTGGATTCCAAATTCCTTCCTTCTAGGTCATCTGGAAGTAATTTAGGTTTAGGTACTATAAGTCAGTCAGTCAATACTAAAATTTACGACTTTTTGACCTTTATATCTTTATAACCGTTGAGCTGATTTCATGAAATTTAGGCTTCTACATGTCCTAATGGATATAATTAAACAAACGTTTTATGTGATAACGTTAAAGAGGTTTTGAGTAATAGGAGGGTCAAAAGTGGCACCAAGAGGTTCGTGTAATATACACTTACACTTAGCGCTGGCTAGCCAGTTTCTTTGCTTGAATTTGGCTTGACACGCTGCCGCGTGTCTAGATATACAAAATTGATTAATTAAAATGTATGAATTTGATTATTTTCAGGTCGGTTATAGATGCACCTCTGCTGGAACACGTTGCCGTAGAAGATCTCACAAGAATGCCCAATCTAAAATCATTGTGAGTGTTTTTCAATAATAATAGCACTAAGATTTTGATAGATATAATATACAACGCTATTTTGCGAAACGTAACAAACGGATCCAATGTTTTAGTTAAAAAAAACGGTAGGTATACAAAAAAATTTGCTTGTGCCTTGATTTTGTCGCGCGAGTGAGGGCACCCCTTTCATGCGAGGAAGGTAATACCAAAGCACTTGCATCCTGGGATTGCGTACGATCAAGTGAGTGCCCATTATTAAACATGGTATAAAAACTACTGTAATCGATTGTTACTCATCATCATCATCATCATCACAACTCTTTGTAATGAGCCCACTGCAGGGCATGAGTCTCTCCCCTGGATGACGAGGATGTATAGGCCATAATCCACCAAGCTGGCCTAGTGCTGGGTGGTGGATGCCAGAATTTTCAGGGCGCCGAAAAGGCTTCTGACAAACCCTAACGACCACTGTATACAGCACCGAGGACCGATTTTGATTATCAATATTTTTTTCATCCGACTGACAGTTCCAATGATAAGCACGATCATACATACATATAAACTCTTCAGTTTACTCTCACTTGAGTAGAGAGTGCCTAGTGCGAGTGTTTTATTTAACTTTACCATCGCGTTAACGTTAACTTCGTTTTTTTATGGGATCGAAGCAGCGCCACCTAGTGACAAAATTGGAAAACCTATTTTGTAAGAACGTAATTGGTCGTTTCATGTAGTTTGCTCGATTAACGCGATGGTAAAGTCATTCGAATAAATTCGCACTAGGCCCACAGGTTGCCAGTTTTTTGCTCAAGTTTAATTTTATGCTGATCACATACGGACACAATTTCAAAACATTTTTGTTATAAACTGCTAATTGCAATCACTTTGCCAAACCATTATATTTTGTAGTTTAAAATCCTTTATAGGCGGCTAGTTTAAAAATATATAAAAAAATAGGATTCAAAGCAGATGTTTATTAAGTTTATATTTAGTAAAGTTACTCGTGATGACGTTGTCTGAATAAGAGTCATCGTGTGAAAATATAAATTAAACAAATTTAAATCCACTTTAAAATATAGTTTCATTTAACAAATACTGAATCTAGGGTACTTCGCTGAATTACTATTATCAATTACGGTACGGTAAGTATTTATCAAAATACCCTTGTCTGAGTATTCATGTTTGTATAGTACCGATAGTACAGAAGGCAGCACTTCAAGCGTTACAAATCTGTCAAAAAATTTACTTGTATCTGAACTCTATGCCCTGGACATTAAGTTAAAATGTCCAGGGCATGTAACGTTTGATCTGCTGCCTTCTGTACCTATAAAAAATGTTTTGGGGATATCGATATAAAACGAAGTAGAGCGATGACGGTATTGGCAGACATATTTCATGACATTCTTAGTTTAAGATACATACCTAGTGGATAAGTGAGAGCAGAATCCAACGGAGTACCTCAGCAAAACTTTGTCAATATTAACGATTTTGCGATGATTGATTCACTAACAACCGTTTTGTAAAAAATTTGGTCATCGTATCGTATCGTATTTGTCAGTCAGTTAAATACGCATTATTAAGAATAACTCAAAACTACTCATCAGATTTCGCATTTAGAATCATCAAAATCGTAATCCAGCCAGTAAAACTAATTATGTTTTTTTTACACATTTAAAAATACATTTCAATTGAGATTTCTTCCATGCTGGACTGGGAGCAAAGGAAAAACATAGGATGATGCTTCTCTTCGCAGGCATACTGTAAAAGTCAGTGAAGGGACGGAGGTGTTACAGAAGGTATTTTTGTGGGCGATAGGCTGACACCAGTCACTGCAACAATCTCTCTTCACCGTCATCATCATCATCATCATAATCATCAGCCAGTAGACGTCCACTGCTGGACATAGGCCTCCCCCAAGGTTTTACACATCGCTCGGTCTCGCGCCGCCCTCATCCAGCGTTTACAGACGATTTTGACCAGCAGGGCTAGCATGCAACCATCGATAAATAGTTGAATCGACAAGATAAATATTATTCTGTTATTTATCCTATTATGTAAGCTAATATGCGCACCATAATAGATAGAATTACTCGATTTGATACCATGATTAAGACCACAGAACCAAATATGTCATAATCTTTATAAATTACATACACTAAATACCATATTCTAAGAAAATACCGATAAAAGACCCGATTTATCGTTGTCGACGGTAGCATGCATGCCCCGCAGGTCGTCGGTCCATCTTGCGTTGCGTGCGTGCGACTCCCTGTATGTGGCCACCACTCGAGAACTTTTCTGTCCCAACGGCTATCTGTTCTGCGAGCTGTGCCTTGCCCATTGCCACTTCAGCTTTGCAATCCTTCTGACTATGTCGGTGACCTTGCCTCGTGGAGTTTTAGCCTCTGTTGTTCTGCCTACCACTAAGGAATACAAGCGTGAAGTTATGTTTGTATTTATAGCCTTTTTTTCTAATCGGTAAAAAAAACACTTGATACAGACTGCTGCTGACCGTACTCAATACGCTAGATATCGCTATCTGAACTTTGAGTACGCTGCATTAGGTTCTTAATCCCAGGATTTTTCAGTATTACCTTGACTGACAGATTGGAGTTTATTTAAATAAAGATATTGTATTTTTCATTGAGGCTTGTAAATATGTAACTGATAAACTAGGCCTAGGCAACTAGTGTTTATATATGAAATTAAATCTTGTAAATAAATGACGGATTGCTCACGTGATAAAAGGAAACTTCAAAATTGAAGTCTCCGAATTGTATGTTTTATTCTTCATTAAAACTGGAAACTTATCTTGCGACGCCATTTAACCTAGGCCACATTAGATTTTTCAACAGACTTCTAAAAAAGGAGGCGGTTCTCTATTCGTCAGTATGGTTTTTTTTTGTGTCTCTGTTACATGACATTTCAGACAATTATGAATAGATTTTGAATTTTTTTCATTTTTTTTTTCATATGATGGAGGATACTGCATAGTTGGTCCCATCCCATATAAATTTCATCGAAATCGGTTGGGTACTTCATTGATAATTTCAAACTTTTGAATGCATTCTCAACTCAGCCAAAGTTTTGAAGTGAAGTCGGTTTTTTTTAGAATGCTCTGCATTCGTTGATTATTTTTACATTACTCTAACTTTCGTTTCTTGGGTGTATATCTATTTAATTTTATTTTCAACACACTTGCTCGTAAAGTGAGCCTTATTCTATTGAATTTAGAACTATAAACTGGGCTATAAGTCACGCGTGCATAATATATTATACCCTAGTGCATAATATAATGAATCCTAAAAAGTTGAATTGTACCTTAGTTCAAATTACATGCGAGTAAACAGAGCATAATTTTATTGATCCGGTTTATTAAATATATGAGCGCGCGCGTCCAGGCGGCGCGCGGACAGGCGGCGCGCGTGCAGCAGCAGCGGCTGCACGGGGCGCCTTCAAATAACAATAGCGTGTGTACGTGTAATGGGACAGGGTTACTGACGCGCAGCAGCTAACAGCTGCTTCAAATAAATTTTATGACCACGTATGTCTGTCTTTTACTCACAAGTGTGTTGAATCACAGCCTCGACTGTAATAAGCAACTTAGCTCACTTGTTACATAATATACTATTATTTGTTATGGAAGTCTTAACTGCCAGCATATTAAAAGTTTTTAATATTTTCCGCATCAATTCCTCTGTCCGAATGTCAAGAGCAAAGAAACTTAATTTTGGTAGGACCCCTTTAAGGGCCGTGTGGCCAGCCTTGCGTTCGGGCTATAGGTATTTTATGTAGGGCTAGTCCCTTCGTAAACCCTATGTTGTCATCTTCAAGCTCTGACGTTACTTACCTTTACGTGAGATTAAGATTAAACGTGAATTTAATCGATATTATAAAAAAAAACTGTAATATCATTGGTTGATACTTCCCCCGGTTGATACTTCGTGACTTTGGTATAATATAGGTACACAATGGGGCTCCAAATCTAGGGTCTTTTCCATAATTTCTGACTTTAAAATACTTTTGATGAAAATGTACACTTGTTTTTGAGTAGTTTTCTCTCGTTTTTCAATTCTTTACTCTTGTTACAATATGACCGTATCTAATAAATTAAAACGCAATTAATACACAATGGCTGGCAGTTGATTAAGATTTATCTTCCGAGTCAATATTTGCAATAATTTTAATGTTGCATACATTTCCTACTCTATTTAACTATGCTAATATTATGAACAGAAATTATTTGTGTTTTTGTTGGAATTGCTTGAATTTAATTAAATATTATTGTAGCTACAGATTAAACAATATTTTCACCATTTGAAAGCTACATTAATAATAGGTTGCGTTCGATCAACTACGACAATTTCATAACCGGGCGAAGCTATAATGTCCAAAAAGTAAACTGGGTATAGTTCATTTATTGATATTATCATTATCATATTAGTGATTTAATAAAGTGAGTCTCTTATCTAGGTAATAAAAAGTTTAGGCACATAAATGACTCATCTGGCCCAGTGTGAGAATTTTGAAACCACTGAAATGGCTTTCGAACGTCTGGTTCGGTCGAAGTCATATTGTTTGCTCGCACGTTCAGAAAAAACGATGCCTTAGTCCCATGTTGTCATCAAGACACAGTTTTGCGATATAAATGATGACAGCGTGATGTCGATCATAGTCGTTTTCAACCGACTTCCAAAAAAGGAGGAGGTTCTCAATGCGTCTGTATGTTTTTTTGTTTTGTTTTTTTTTTTGTGTCTTTGTTACACGAATTGATTTTGAAAAATGGTGTTTCATATGATAGAGGATATTTCATAGTTGGTCCCATTTAAATTTCATCGAAATCCGTTGGTTACTTAATTGAAAATTTCAAACTTTTGAAAAAAATATGTATGCTTCCGGAGAATGTTTACGTTGATAACATTCTCAACTCAGCCAAAGCTTTGACGTGAAGTCGGTTTTTTTAATGATCTGCATTCGTTGATTATTGGGTACACTACATGGCAACTGTAGTAATGTAGACAACTGTAGCCATCTGTAGCTGTAACAGCAGCGACAACACAATGGAATTCTGTTTTTAACAGGATTCTTTCGTGTTTATTGAAAAATAAACAAATGAAATCCTCAGGCAATCACACCAACTACATGGCCCCAAAGTAAGCATTACTTGTGATATGAGATACCATGTGGAACCTAAAATATAAATACATATACATATAGATATACACCCGGGCACGGAACCTTTTTTTTTGTTTCGTGCGGGATCGATCTTTCGTGATCTTTACAGACGTCATGGTCACGACTGACTGTATATTTAAGTGAGTGTGTATTGATTATTAAAACCGAAGTGTATACATTTTATTAGACATCACGTCTACATAATAAAAAACCAAGTCTTGGCGATTGGGTTGTCGCTACCGTCGCAGCTATTGTTTTTATGTATTTCTGAACGCGATTGACTCACAACCATCATACTGTCGGGCTGTGGCCTGCCATTCCTTTTCTTGGGAGTGGTAACAAACACTTCCCACACGCCTTATCCAATATTGAAACCTAATTGATAGAAACACGTGCCAAGGCACGTAATATTTATTACTATCTAATTTATAACTACCGTCTGTTTGTTTGTTCAGGTTCATATCGCAAGCGCCGCGGCTGCATAGAGTGGCGCCGCTCCCGGCTTTGCCTGAACTCCGCACATTGTACGTATGTATTATTTTTTAAATTTATTTCATTATAGTATAGTAGAAACAGTGATGTTAAGGTAGCGCACACTATGCCGGGGCGGGGCGGGCCACATTTCAAATACAATGTATGAGAATGATGCAGATGGATTATTGCGCTGCGATGCGCCCCGGCTAGAGTGCGCGTACCTTTAAGGGGCGATTGTGGTGGCGGCATTGTCAGTATGGTATTGTTTTTCACATAGCTGATATTCGAGTTATTCAGATCAGTTGGTAATATGTTCCAGTAAAGTACACAAATTTTTATGAAGAGCCAGTTCCTTATTTGCTGTCACCTTTGACAAATTCTTCACTTTCCATCCGGTGAGATTTAGATGAATCGCTGGTACAGATAAAGATGACAAATTAAATAGCTAAAATTGGTCTCGGGTGGCTTCACTGCAAAGCTATTATTAGATGGAGCTACGTTAGCAATATAACGTAAGAACAAAAAGTATGCTAAGTAATTTTTATGGCTTGTCGCCAGGCCCCGGTAGCTCAGTGGAAGAGCACTAGTCCGACAAACGAGAGGTCCCAGGTTCGAGCCTGGTCGGATGATGATTTTATTTAGCATATTTTTTTCAGTTATTTAAGAATAATTGAGTATTATTAAATGCAAATACTTAAAAATATTAAGATAACATTTTTTTTTTTAAAGAGATGTGATAAAATGTGATAAAAATTGCTAAGTGCAATATCTAAGTGTTGTTTAAGAATAATGCAAAACTCAAGTTTATATTACATCAAACGACCGCTGTAGTGATGGTAAACACTAAGTTCATCAGACGCCAGTGACGCGGAATGGACGAATGTATATTCAATTCAATTCAAGTCAATAGTTTATTGCATTCCACAATGGTAAATTTGATCTAAATTATTTGGTAGTACATACATTATAGACCCTGTTGGGCATCCGGGGCATAGCAAATTGAAAGAGGAGAGAGGAGGACATTCTATTTCGTTTTTAAAGTTCAAGCATTTTGTGTATTGAGTTATTTTGTTTTGTCTTCTAAATATTCATGTATTGTATAGTAACTTTTATTTATAAGCACTTTTTTTAATTCTCGAACAAATTGCATGTCATTTGTTGAGTTTTTGATCGAATCAGGGAGTTTATTATATATTTTGATTGACATTACGTATGGGCTTTTTGCATGTAGTTCTAAACGGGATCTAGGGAGCACTAATTTATTCTTTTGTCGAAATGATCGCTTTGTATATAGTTCCGGGTGTTTTCTTACGAACTTGCTCATTTCTAAAATGTAGATGGATGGTAGGGTTAGGATTTTATGTTTTTGAAAATAAGGTTTACAGCTACAAGTTTGCTTAATATTTACTAAAATTCTTAATAGTTTTTTTTGTGCTATGAAAACACTTGTTGCATCTGTGCTATTTCCCCACAGCATAACGCCATAACTTAGCCATGCGTATGCGTAAGCATAATAGGTTGTGAGAGCTGTTTGCATGTTTGTGCTTATTTTAATTTCGTGGAGTGCGTATGAAAATGAGTTAAGTTTTTTTCGTAATTTAAAGACATGAGATTTCCAATTTAAATTTGTATCTATTTCTATCCCGAGTAAATTAAATGAGTTTGTTACTTTAATTTTCTTATTTTTATACAGGGTGTTAGGCAGAACGTTGAACATACGCATATGGTGGATGGGTGGGGTTATGTGCTACTTACTTAGCCCAAATTATTTGACCTTGGCCCCTTGGTTTTTTTTATAATTTTTTTTTGGTATATTTTTTGAATTTCACCACTTTCATGACTTTGAAGGCGAATATCTTTATTTACAATGAGTAAAACAGGCAACATTTTGTTTATTTTTTATTTTGTATGTTATCAGATTCTCATGTAATGAACGCTTAACGCTGATGTTACCTTAAAAAAAAGTTATGGGTCCTCAAAGTTACAGAAAGATGTATGAAAAAACTTAAAGCTTAATTTCAACTTTCATTTAAAAAAAAGCTAAAAGAGATTGAGGACTTCCAATTCTAGCAAAATATCCCTAATGTGTGACCTTTCTAACGATATGTAATTTTTTTTAATTAAAAAAGAACTTCAAGACTTATTAATTTTTTTTATCAAGTAGATAAATTTTGACAAAACTCTACTTTTGAGGAAAGTGAAATGTTTTGCGAAATTTAATACTGTTGAGTTGGTAATAATTAAATGATCGATGGGAAATAAGAAAATTCTTGAACTAAGTACAAGGAAAACACCTTAGGTGTGGTAATGAAACAGATAACATTTTGAGTATTTTTTTTATTAACAATTACAACAATTGTTCAAATTGACGTCCTTCTACTTCGATACATAGGCGACATCTGCGCCTAATTTCTACAGTTGTTGTCCGCAGCTGCATCTCCTGCTTCATAACTTCGAAAGCTGCATTAATGGGATTTATCAAGTCTTCGCGGCTTTCCACTTCTGTGACATACACGAGCTCCTTTGCTGTTCCCCACACGTAAAAATCAAGTGGAGTGAGGTCAGGCGATCGTGCAGGCCAGGGTATGGATCCATCCCTGCCAATTCACGAATTGGGAAAACAGTTGTTCAAAAACTCACGAACTGCTAGACTCCAGTGTGCTGGACAGCCATCATGTTGAAAGGCAATAGGCATGTCTTCTTGGAATACTTCTTCCAACAATGGTGGTAGATCATTCATTAAAAATTCCAAATAGTTGTTCCCATTGATTTGATCGGGCAAATAATGAAGCCCTATCAGTTTATTGCATATCACTCCTGCCCACACATTTACACTGAATCGTCTTTGGAAGCCCCTTTGTCTTTTTACTCGAGGATTTTGTTTTGTTTGACAACAACTGTAGAAATTAGGCGCAGACTTCGCCTTTGTATTGAAGTAGAAGGACGTCAATTTGAACAATTGTTGTAACTGTCAATAAAAAAAATACTTAAAATGTTATCTGTTTCATTGCCACACCTAAGGTGTTTTCCTTGTACTTAGTTCAAGAATTTTCTTATTTTCCATCGATCATTTAATTATTACCAACTCAACAGTATTAAATTTCGCAAAACATTTCACTTTCCTCAAAAGTAGAGTTTTGTCAAAATTTATCTACTTGATAAAAAAAATTAATAACTCTTGAAGTTCTTTTTTAATTAAAAAAAATTACATATCGTTAGAAAGGTCACACATTAGGGATATTTTGCTAGAATTGGAAGTCCTCAATCTCTTTTAGCTTTTTTTTAAATGAAAGTTGAAATTAAGCTTTAAGTTTTTTCATACATCTTTCTGTAACTTTGAGGACCCATAACTTTTTTTAAGGTAACATCAGCGTTAAGCGATCATTACATGAGAATCTGATAACATTCAAAATAAAAACAAAACAAAATGTTGCCTGTTTTACTCATTGTAAATAAAAATATTCACCTTCAAAGACATGAAAGTGGTGAAATTCAAAAAATATACCAAAAAAAAATTATTAAAAAAATCAAGGGGCCAAGGTCAAATAATTTGGGCTAAGTAAGTAGCACATGACCCCACCCATCCACCATATGCGTATGATCAACGTTCTGCCGAACACCCTGTATAATAAATCTATAGCATGGGTTCAAAGATAATAAAACCTATAACACAAACTGCGTGCTTACTTAACATAAGCCCAACAATTACCATTATTACACTTACAAAAGTTAGCTCCAGCGTGTACTCTCATAAACTCCATGGTTGGTAATTCCGCAGCATCATCACGACATCAGGGCTGGTGGAGGTGCCGGTGCTGAGCCACGTCCACGACCACGTTGAAGGAGACTCGCTCCCCTACCTACAGGCTGTGTGAGTTCTTTGTTGATTTTTCTTTCAGAAGATATATCTGTTAGTCGCGTAGGGTCGACTCAGCAGTGCGAGCACAGAACTTTATCGAATCGTTTGTTAACGAATGTTCGTATAGAATGGAGACGGTTTTTAAGAAAAAAATGAAATCTATCCATTGCCGCACGGCCAGCTTAAATAAATGTGTGCCTTGTTAATTTTGAATGTTTGTAAACATGTTGTACTCATAAATATCTGTAAAATAAAAAATTACAATGTTACTCAAAACTTGCAACCGACTCCATACTATACGAGCATTTGTAAACATTTGTTAATACACGATTCGATAAAGTTCTGTGCTCGCACTACTGAATAGCCCTAGCTGTCGTGAAAGGCGCCTAACTACAGTAACATTCCATCTCAAAATTAAATTTACGCCAGACAAAAGGTGTGGTTTCATCTCTACAAATTGAAATGTCAGCTTTTCATTCTTTTATACCGGCTCCACACTCGCAGCGCGAACGGCCGCGATAACCCGCGACAATCGTGAATCACGAGTGTGGATGTTGTTCACGGTTCGCGCCGTTCCCCGATCGGTTTCGGTTTTTTGGTCCGCGACAAAGGGTTTGCGACGCGCGAACGTGAACGCATTTTTCGCAGTAGCTGGCAGAACATCGTTATCTTTATTATTTTTAAATGATTACTTAACATTTACTTTACTATTATTTAAAAAGCTTTATTTTGCATTTTATAATGCATAAATTAATATTATTTTTCCATATTGATTTTATTTGTCCTAGAGGGTACCAAATGAAATCGATTTTATTTGGTGTTTTTATCTATAATAGGTATTAACATTGCTATTCTGATATCAGTACAATAGGTATTACTGCATATAGTTATTAAAGTTGACCAAAAAATGATTTTAATTGTAATAAGAAATAGCAAGCAGTAACACAGCACCAGCAGAAATCACGTCTTCGTCGTCCATGGTCACAAACAAGACTGTAAAGACTTGCGAGTGTGGACGGAAACATTGCACGCGTGGATCGCGCCGCGAGTGTGGAGCCGGTATTATGAGTACTTATAGGTTATCCTACACAAAATAACAGCAAATGTCTCACATTATATTTATATCCTATCTATCATAGTCGCCACTAATATATTAACCTCTTCGTCACCCAGGGGACAGACTCATAACCCTGCAGTAGGCTTATTGAAAAGGGTATAGTGATGATAGTGAACAACGTTTTTTTTAAATCTATTAAAAAGAGTATATAATAATGACAAATAAACACTGAAAGTTATATAAGTATATCCAAAAATATTATTTTCTTTTTTCTTATCAAACTATAATTTTGAATTGCAGAGACCTGGAAGGCAACCATATTCGGAAGATCCCGAGCCACGCGCTGCGCGTGCGCGCCGATCAAGTGTAAGTCACTAGGTATAACGTTCTCCTTTTATGTTCCTTTTTATTTTATGTCATTTCAATTTTCAACAAGGATTAAGGTATGCGTGCCCTGTGCCGGGCCGTTTTGAAGCGCAAAAATCCGCCTGTGCCACTGGTATACTTTTTATATGAACTATCGCACACTATGCCGCTGATTTTTGTGCTGCGATAATATCCATATTGTGCGGGTACCTTATATATTATTTACTTTATCTTGTATCCTGAGTTTCAAACAGCCTTAGGGACAACCTGGAGAGCAATTTCAATGTTGTCACGGTGTTTTATGAAGAGGCAGTCCCTTCCTTGACCCTGGTTTTCATCTACGACCTTATAGTCACTTACCATCAGAGGTCTTTTACGTGAATTATTACCATGAAACAAAATAAATACAATTTGGTGTGGTGTTTGCCTACCTATGCAATTATTTTCCAATTAAACCTCCGTATTTAAAATTAAATCTCTTATCTAGACTATAGGTACAGTCTGCAACAGAATTATGTCTCCCGCACACATACAATTTGCATGCATATTATATGCGTGCGGGAAACTGGGTGGTATACATAATCCTGTTTCTGTTGTAGTATAATTAAGCTGAAGAATTGTCTATGTAAACTCGCTGATCTTTAAATCTCACGTCGGATTTGAAATAATTTTCGCATATAAGTATGGCCCATGAGCAAGATTTTAAGTAGGCTAGCAGCAATCATATCTATTACTAAAATTAAGGTTCTGTTACGAAGGGTTTGTTCGTGCCACTGTTCTGACTTTTTACCAAATTAAGCTGCAAAATACATCTCGACAGAAAAGACTTTCGATTCAAAAATCCACACTTAAATCGGTTAGTCTATCTCAAGCTAGGATGCCCTCAGATAGGTACACTTTTCTAATATAAAACGAATCTTCTTTAGCGCCGGGGCAGGACGATTATTTAAGCAGTTTCCATTTTCAATTCCTACATAGATACACCGTAACAATATGTTGTCCCTATCAATTTCAATCATAAGAAGTTTGTTGGACACCCGCCAAAATATCGGAATTTATAACATGTAACAAGCTGGAAAATATATTGAGTTCAATATTTTTCCGTTTCGTTCGAGGATTGACGGCAATCTAGAATAAAACTGATTTATGGTACCTACCGAGTACTTACTATAAAAATATAGCAGGAACAGATGTTGTATGCCCAGTTTTAAATCCTTAAGTGGTGTCTTACACAAGAAATGAAGTTATTTTCAACCGACTTCCAAAAAAGGAGGAGGTCTCAATTTGTCTGTATGTTTTTTTTGTGTCTTTGTTACACGATATTTCGGACAATTATGAATCGATTTTAAAAATTCATGTTTCATATGATAGAAGATACTTCATAGTTAGTCCCATATAAATTTTATCGAAATCAGTTGAGTACTTCATCGAGAGTTTCAAATTATTGAAACAATATGTATGATTTCGGAGAATGTTCACGTGGATGACATTATAAGTCGGCCAAAGTTTTGACGTGAAGTCGGTTTTTTTAATGCTCTGCATTCGTTGATTATTAAAGGTTGTGTTGCCGTGTATCGTTGCCTATAAATAAATAACTTACCTTAGGATGAAAATAGCCTAATGCTTAACCCAAAACAAAGCTCACTTAGAAAAGTTCGTTTCCCAAACTTGCCTGATTGGCACTGGAATCTAGGACCTGCCTTAGGTCCAGGACCGCAGGTGTGCACGAGGCCAATGCATCATGGTAGCCTACATCTTATTTATTTATTCCACAGGTACAGAAGGAAGCAGATCAAGCGTTACATTATCTGTCAATTTTTCCTAACCTATTTTTACTTCATATCGAGTTCAGATTCAAGTAAATTTTTTTGACAGATTTTTAACGCTTGATGTGCATTTAATAACTTGAATATGTTACTAGTTTTACAAGCCACTTATCACTATTTACAAACACAATAAAATCTTTTTTACCGCATGCAACATGTACGCGTCTAATTTTTTTCATTAAAATAAAAGTATTGTCTGACAATGCATTGAATTTACCGGCCTATAAACTTAAACGTTTTATTGATTAACAGCATATTTATAAAGTTGCGCCAGCCTTTCTCACACCATTTGTAAATGTAATGAAACTGTTATTCTATCGTACAACAGATATATTCATTCAAATCGGACTGCTATTGTGTGAGATTAGCGCGTGCAGACAAAACCAAATAAACATGTCAGCTTTACTTTTGTAGTATTACCTCGAAGATACTGAATCGTCAAGGCAATATTTTGTAATGCAGTCTATTAATACAACCAATTTTTTTAAACACGATGCTTCTAAAGTCAGCTCAACAAAATAGCTTTCTTGCGCCTTTCTAGGCTTTCTAGTTGTACCCGTCACTGCTCGGCTTTATTTAAGCTTTCAGTAGTTGCTGTTTTTTCAGTCGATGATTTCCTCAACTTGACAAAATTTGTGATAACTCGGCTCGTGTATCGTGATCTTTATTTTATAACTTTAAGGCTGCAAACTGGACGGCAGCGACAGCGGCTGCGGGAATCTGGGCCGTTCTCGACGCCAGCGGGCGTGAGAGCGATTTGTCGCGGTTTCATACAAACTCAATACTTTATATCGTGTCGCGGAAATCGCTGCCCGCGTCGCTGTCGCTGCCTCCCAGTTTGCAGCCTTAGTGTGCCCGAGAACTATTCTTAGACTGGTCCACCTTTTATCAAATGTAGATATGATAGGTATTTGATGGAATGTTATTTTCTTTCAGGTCGTTGAACTACAATTTGATAGAAGAAGTTCCTGCGCACGCTTTCAAAAATGCTCAAATATCAAAACTGTAAGTGGTGTTCAATAAGCAATAAATCTTTAAAGAAGGTAATCAACGAGTTTATTTCAACATTAAGAGTTTCTTCAACTCAGGCAATAAAAATGTTCAGAAAATACCTAAAAGTAATTTTTCACTGGATTTCATCGCGTTGCATTACAGCCCATTCCCACACATGGTCGCTTACTGTTACGTTTTTTTTACACATATGACACAGTAAACGCCATAAGGGCGTATACTGTGATATACGACTGTGACTGTGATATACGACTGCGTGCGCCATCGATGAAAACAAACGTATCCGACACAACGGACCAGGAGGCCATGTGTGAACGGACTCTTAAGGGAACTGTGGTTACGAATTTATACACGTAACATTATAAATCGTTATATAATCAGATTATTTTAAAATATAAATTGTAAAAAGACTTATTAGGAGGCTCAAAGTCAATGCTTAACTTATCCAACACGGAGCTAAACTCTCGCGCGAAGCATTATTGAATTAATTTGGAAAGGATTTGTCTACGAAGTATCTTTCTTAAGAATTGATTCGAAATGTACTTTCTAATTGTACAAAAACCCATATTTTTATCTCAACTGACGAATCCACTTAAAATTATATTAGACAACTACCTACTACCATATTAGTGTAGTACCGTGGTACTGTAGTACCGTATATATTACTTCCGTATTTCAGTCATTTTTCTAAAGCCCTAAGCTCTCTATATTCCATAAAAGCATCAAACAAATCTGTAAGCATGTCATGATTTTAAAGAAATATCAACTTTTTCACAGGAGTTTTAGGGGAAACACGAACCTAAAGAAGCTGGATGATCTTGCCTTTTCTGGAAACTTGTTGCTGCGTTCTCTGTAAGTTAATAATGCTAAAAGATAAATTGATTTCATTGAAAGTTTTGAGCCATAGTCGTAGAAAATGCTTTAATAAAACTACTATGACCAAGTTATCATTTTTTTTTTTTTTTTTTTTTTTTGTTTTTCCGCCACAGAAAAATTGTTGGCACCCCCTAAAACTAGCTTTAACCAGTAAAGCTAGCTTTAGCGGGAGGAGGATGAATCCTATTACGGACGAATGGGCATTCTATAAGCTGTTAACCATAAGTGGCTAATGGCAAATAGAATGCCCAGACAGTGTGGAGACTCTCTCAGATAGGCTGAGCATACCCACTAAACATCCCCCTTTTGACTCACCTTGATTAAGGTCCTTAGTCATCGTCGGAACGACAGCCAATTGGAGCGAGAGGCTGCGTAGTGAGCGGCATCCAGACGGCTGCCACCAAAAGGAACTGAAAGTAAGAAAACAAAGCTAAGATTAGCAGAAATGACAAAGCTGAAACTAAGATATTATCTTGAGTGATCAGACTCACTCAGAGATAGGAATGCTGGAAAGAAGGACTACGTTTAGAAACGTTGAGCTTGCTGGAGTTTCCTAATAAGGGGAGCGAACTTGGTTAGGACCGGAAGAGCACCGTTGAAACCCTCTGGGCTGGCGTCGAGAGCGGCGCCGAAAGCCAGGATCTCGTCGATGGGAGCGAGCTGGATCCAGAACGCCATGCGGTCTTGAGACCCTTTTGCGTTCTGGCACTGGGAAGCCGATTTGGCGGCCGGTTGCGATTGAGTCGCAACCCGGCTGCGCTGACCTGAAACGATAGGAGTAAAGGCCTTGGGGACCTTTGAACTGACTGGAGGAGCGTCCGAGCTAGGCTGCGGTCGTTCTCTCCAGTTCTCGATGGGCTTCACGGTAGCCCTGGCAGCACGCGGTGCTTTGGGGCAGCCGCGAAAGTTTGCTGTGTGGCCTGACTGGCCGCACAAGACGCAGGACGGAGCGGTGGGCGATTCGGGAGTGCGAGAGCACTCCTTAGTCCCATGCGGATCTAGGCACTTGACGCACCTAGGGGAAGCATGACAATTTGCCGCCGCATGACCATACAATTGGCAGCGGTGGCACTGACCTGGGAAACCACGTTTGTGTGGAGCTTCGACTCGGATGTTGGAGAGACCGCACACGGTGAGCTTGCCTCTGAAAATGGACTGCCCTTGCGGGCTCTTCGCTAAGATTACTAGCGCAAGTGGGAACTGCTTGCCTCGGCGGCTGTGCATTTTGTGCACAGATTCGACGGGAAAGCCTTGAGAAGACAAGTCCTCTTGGATTTGCTCGTTCGAGAGCTCGAACGGCACGTTCCTGAGGACGGCACGAATCTTACGCTCCTCAGGGAGGGCGTAAGTGTGGTACTCGAGCTTCTTGTCAGCAAGAAGCCGAGTGAAATTCCTGAAATCAGAAATTGAGCAGACAACGACCTTAATAGAGTCACCCACATTGGATGCCTTACTATACTGGATCTTCGGGGAGTGCGTTCCGCAGAGAGCTGAGACCTCGGTCCAGCGGCTCTTGTCCCGTAGGAAGACGGGAGGTGGAGACTTGACTTTCGGCGGAGCCGAGTCTGTTTGCGACGCAGGCTGGGACGCCGGGATCGCTGAAACAAAAGGCGCAGGAGCAGACGCCGGTGCGACATTTTGCGGAGCAGGGACAGCGGCTGGAGCAGCTGAAACGGATGGAGATAAAGTCGAAGAAGCCTCTTTCTTCTTCTTCTTTGATTTGGATTTTTTGCGAACCTCGGTGAACGGAGCAGGAGATTCTGGAACTAAAGGAGCGGAGTCGGAATCGCTACCCGGCGGGGTAGTTTTCCGTTTGCACGCGGAAGAATCAACCGACATGAAGTCTGACGTAGTATCAACACACTCGACATCTGGGGACGCCGGAGAATCTGTTGGGAAAGAAAGAGAAGGCGGAGTGGCCGGGAGGGGCGCGGATTGCGCCTGAGGGGCCGATGCGAAATTTTGGGATGCCAAAAATGCCGTAAACATTTGTCTGAGTGAATGGATTTCCTGTTGAAGTTGGAGAGTCTGACTCACCTGATCCTGAAGCTTGAAGAAATCTTCAGGGCTAAACGCCCCGGATTCGATGGGAGCCATCGAACCCTGGGAACCTGAACTGTTCTGAAAGGAAGCCTATTCCTGACAAGGAACCTACTTGCCGGTGAACGGCGAAGTACTACACGAACTGCGCTGAAAAAGAAAACGACCTAGTACGGACCTATTGCCGGTGAACGGCGGACGATCAGGCTTAGTTGTCACGGTTACGTATCCACCTGACCAGCGATGCTTCGGCCGGCAGCAGTCGGGTCCGCCCTGAAAAGGGCAGATGAATTAGCCCCGACACCACACAGCCTCCACAAGAGAAAACTTTCCGAAAGAGCTTAACTTGGCACCTGACCCGCACGAGTGCGGGGGAGGGAACAAGGGCAGCGCAATACGAACACTCGGGAGCGGCCGCAGACACGACCGTTCGGGAGCGAACGCAAACGGGAAGTGATGCAAGTTATCATTCTAATTTCGCGACTTAAATACACTAATTCTGCAGGATTCTCGTGGGTTGGTAACAAACACAAACTTGAAACACAAAATCCGCTTCACTAGCCACCACAGACACATTTTTTGCTTTAATCAAGAGCAACGTGCAACTGTAAAGCTAATGACATGTACCTAAAGCAAGGCTCCTATCGTTGACTGGCGACCATTTATTTTGACGAACACCTCCTGGATGCTGTGAACCTACTTATATAAAGTTGTCGTGAGGCCTTAGGACATTTCTACGTCCTCAAAACTTTGGTATCCCAAACCTCCTCGACCTCCAGATAAGATACAGAAAAAAATAAGACGAGTTAACGATTATTTACACTCATTTGCATTAATAAGCACTCGAAATGCTAATCAAAGAATTTTACTTGATGTAATGTAAAAGACGAGCATTTTGTTCTTATTAACGCAAAAGTTGCAACATTTCAAAGTTAGCTTCCGCGATGATGTTTGGCGAAAGACTTATAAGTACTTTATAAGTATGAAGAGCGAAAGTTTGCCGGGCGGACCTTAAGAGATTCTTTCAC
The DNA here is from genome assembly GCA_944452665.1 of Stenoptilia bipunctidactyla. NCBI lineage: Eukaryota > Metazoa > Arthropoda > Insecta > Lepidoptera > Pterophoridae > Stenoptilia > Stenoptilia bipunctidactyla. The sequence goes on along the minus strand of OX101729.1, from coordinate 24,638,333 downwards.
TATGCTACTTTGTAATATAAATGGAGTTAAGTGGAATATAGAATTTGTAAAAGTGCGTACAGATTGCTGTAATGGAACTTGTAACTTGCAATGAAAAAGTTCCCATGATTTGGACACCTCCCGAGCAAGAACTGAGCCGCAGTAGAGCGCGCTGGTAGTGTGCTCAAAGCTATCCTTAAATTTTTGACCCCGAAGTTAGTCACGCAGCCAATTAAGCAAGAAGATTTTTGAGGACCCGACCAGAAATAAAAAGGAAAATGGCTCTACGTGCTCCAGCCAATCCTGTTACATTGGAACCTGAAGTTGCCGCCAGGAAAATATCGGAACGTATCCCGCGCTTCTGGCAAGACCAACCCAAATTATGGTTTACCATTTCGAAGCTATAGTCGCCGCACAGAAACAAGGAGATGACTACAAGTACAATCTGTTTTAGAAAACGCAACACCCGAAAAAATTAGTGAGATGGCAGACCGGATATTTGAAAACTTAAGTAATGAAGTTAACGAGGTCACTAGACTTGCAAATCAGCTGACACATATGAAAACTGAAATCGCTGCACTACGCGACGAAAACGATGACGAAAAAGTATTGACGCAGTGAATTCCGTTCAAGATCAAGGTCAAGAAGTGCATCGAGGTATCGTAACGAAGGTCAATATCGTAAGCGATTCAAGAAAAAGACACATAAAGGTCAAGAAAAGTGCCAGTAAAAACCAGAAAAAAAAAGAACGGGCTCTACAATTAGCTCGAACCAGGGCGGAGATTTTGTGCTATTCACCCCTACGACCGCCTTATCCTAGCCGACCTACAAAGTGGCGAGAGGTTTTTAGTCGAAACCGGGGCAAATATATCAGTTTTAACGACGAAAAAAAGCTTATTGAGAAAGTTACTGAGCTGACAACGCCTGCAACAAGCATCAGAGCAAATCAACCGAGCGTTGAAACTGTTTCACAAGAAAAGTAGCATAAGAAAATTACTGGAAAATATGAAGATATAACCAAGCCAGCTGCCAACATATCTAACTCCAAGTGCCAAGTGGAACACCTGCAACACCTGGACATAATTTTAAAACGCCTCCATGAACATGGGATAACTATTAACCTGGAAAAATGCGAATTTTTCAAGACCGAACTCGATTTCTTAGGTTATCATGTAACGAGCCAAGGAATCACTCCAACGGATAAGAAAGCAAAAGCTATTCGCCTTAATTGATATTATGGTCTTACGTAATCATAATCAGTAAATTGCTAGGTTTGCAAATATTTCCAATATTATGTCAACAAAAAAATGAGTGTTTTGCTTGAAATTGTTATGTAGTATTTAATTTTAGAGTAAGAATATTGAATTGTTATTTTGTGTTTACCTTTTTTTAAGGGGGGAGTATCTGTGGCGTCGTCCGACGTGACCCACAGAGAATCAATATATTATTTCCTATTCATCAAACGTGCTCGATAAAATCAATACCAAGATAAAATAAAATATTGTTAACTTAATTATGCACGTACATCTTACTTTATAAACCATTTCTATTTGTTAATAAATTGTCACTCAACATGTAATCGTGTCTTGCTCCAAAACCCTTTCCTGGTCGTAATAATGGATAACATAAAAAATGCTTGATGCTCAATTTGGACGGGCTTTTGTGCGCGACTAAACATTGTCTATCTAGTATCCATCGCATAAGTTCTTAAGGAAACTTTATTTGACCTAGATAAAGTGTTGTGAATGTTGGAAATATTTCAAAATCGATTCATAATTGTCCAATTAATCAAGTAACAAAGATACACATGATTTGATAACCTCCTCCTGTTGGAAGTCGGTTGAAAAGAACGTGTGCGGCTACGGACCGTGTTTGCGACGAAAAAACGGAAAAAACCTTTCTCAGGATGCTCAGTTCGTGCGCAATACACGTCCAAATACAACGAGCGCTGGATGTTACATTCCTAGTTCCATTACAGCAGTCTATACGCAACATAATATGCACTTACTATCCCTGGAACTTCCTTTAAGTTTCTAAGCTAGACTAACAAACCATACCAGTAAATGGACTAATTTGTATTTTATTTTAATATTGCAGTGATCTAAGTAATACGGCTATAACCTCGCTGCCTACTAAGGGTCTGGAGAAGCTGGAGACGCTGCGAATAGAGAAGACGCCGTCCTTGAAGTACATCCCCTCTATTTATGAGTTCCAGGTACATTTAATTTGATGCATAATGTATTTTATTGCAATATGTAGGTGTGCATGAATATATGCTTCAGTAAAAGAAGAATAAATAAATAAATAAAATCCCCAGACAATCACACTAACTACATGGGCTAAAAGTAAGCGAAGCTTGTGTTTTGAGATACCATGTAGGTAGCTAACTAGGGGGGACCTAGAATATAATACATATACAGGGTGACTTTTTAAAATTGGTGTGTCATTTTTAAAATTCCAGGACGTGATAGTATGAGATCATACATGAAGAGAAAAAATAAAATAAAAATAAAATATTAATTATGTACTGAGTAAACTTAACTGAAAGATAAAGAATTCATTACGCATCGCATGGTTACCTACATAAGTGGTTGATACTACCCAGCAGTGGACTGTATGGAAATGTGGAGGTTGGGCAGTACCAATGGGATCTTGAAATAAAACGTCGTGGTGACTTGATAATAACTTGGCTTCGTTGCGGTATTTTTCAGGCAGGCAGTATGAAGAGCACGATAGAAAGTAAATCTTGAGTTAGTTTGTTAATTGAAGTCAATATCAATCTCTCAGACTGCCGTTAAGACTCCAAAACTGAGCAATACCGTAAGGAGAGCCGCAATTAAATTTTATTTTAATTTGTTTTTCCTCTTACATTCTAAGTTATTTCTATGATTGTCGTTATGTTTATAACTTATATTAAGGGTTATGTATATTAAATGATGGACAATTTTAATTGCTGCAAAATGCAAGAAAGCCTAAATTAAGAATATTAACTATTTAAATTTAAAGATCTTAAATATAGTCAAGTTTACAATTATCCCCTAATCAAGTTTACATATTTTGTTATTTATTTTATATTTAGCCTTATATACATAGGATTTTATTACTAGAGTTTAAAGGCAATCCTATGTGCTACATAATTATATAAAAATTCTTATCAATACAAAAAGGTAACTTGGTGTAAAAGCCATAAACATGTGAAAGAGAAGTTCAAATAAGACAAAACTACGGGTAATAATAAGTTAATACCTATGGTACATTAATTATTTTTAGGAAGATATAAAAATAGAAATAGTTATTAAGTGAAAAACAATCAATTTACAATTAATCTTACATACCTATTAAATAACTTTGGATAGCTTGCCTAAAGTTAAGAATAACTATAAAGTTTACCGATAATTAATTTTGATTTCTAATATTTTTCTAGTTTTTAGTACCTAGCTTACTTCAATAAGCGTAATGCAATAGATACTTAGCGGGTGGTGGAGTGCGTGTGGCGGGAACACTGCTGTGTGCGTGTGGCGGGAACACTGCTGTGTGCGTGTTGACTGAGGCGGTGCGTCGGAAAAAGTGTAGCAAGGTCTCTTTATTTACTCATAGGGATTTCTGGTGAAAAATTAAATACCGTAAAACTACACAACCATGGTCCAGATTTAACACATGTTTTGTTTACTTTCTTGTTATTTTAGAATTAATTTACAAATATAATATCTCATGTGAAAAAGCGTGTAAGTAAAGCGTGCGTAGTCATTGAGTACAAAATGGTCCCGCCATTTTGACGTGATAATGGCGGGACCACTATCTTTGTGGATTTTTTTGGTACTACCTATATGAGTGTAGAATTTTTCTATGAAGGTATAAATTGGAAGAATAATTGCATTAAATACTAAACGCATAGTTAACGGAAAACCCGACGTGATCCCGCCATCTTGACGTTTACAAATATTGGACTATAGTTGTATAGCATGTTGACAACTATGGTCCAGGTTAAAACGTATAGCAATAGTTAGTTGCTTATTGCGATCAATTTTACCATAGTTTAGAGCTTTATTTTATAGAATACTGAGTGTATCAAACGATATCACAGATCAAGCAACGTTCGGCGCGGTCGGTACTTGGATGGGTGACCGCCGAACATTCATTTCTCACGGCGACTTCCGTGCTTCGGAGGGCACGTTAAGCAGGCGGTCCCGGGTGCTGTATACTTGTAAACAGTAGTCGTTAGGGTTTTTTAGAAGCCATTTTCGGCGCCCTAAAAATTCTGAAATCCACCACCCAGCACTGGGCCAGCTTGGTGGATTATGGCCTATACCTCCTCGTCACCCAGGGGAGAGACTCATAGCCCTGCAGTGGGCTCATTACAAAGAGTCGTGATGATGAGTACTTTAAGACAAATACACAAATTACTTAGTTACCTTCAATTTAAGTCCAATTAGATATTTTTTATGCACTGTAACCAATACTAATAAGCAAAAGTTTTCGACACTCACAAAGCCCGCGTAAACAAGTTCTTTTTGCGAACATCCAATGGCATCAATCCATGGCGCCACCTGTCAAAGGCACGTAAAACTAATCTCTTCGTGCCTTAAGCAAACGAAATTGTACAAAACAATAAAGTTTTTGTTTGTTGAGATCGGTGGACCATAGTTGAGACCCTGGACCATAGTTGTGTAGTTTTACCGGTACCTACTTTTATTACATGAACAGCACTCCTTCAGTACTAAATCACCAGTCACCCTGTATAGATAAACAACATACCGGATCCGGATCATTTTCCGGTACATTTTTTTACCATACCCGGATCATTTTTTTTTCTGAATACTGATGAAGACTGTTTTTATAAGAAACTAAGGTTGCGTTTGAGTTCAATCCAACGTAACGGTAAGTGTAGAAGAGGGCGAAGATGACAGCACATTGGTTAGGGACGAAACTGCCTCTATATGATGTTTTGCCGCGTATGCTGCCTTTATTTAGCGATAATGTTAGGAATATTACCGTGTCTACTTGTTATTTCCATCTCAAAATCTTCGTGCCAGCATTAAGGTATAATTCCCACTATAAGCAGATTTTTATCTAAAAACGTGTATAATATTTGTGATTTCCCCTCACCACCAGCACTTGGAGAAGGCGTACCTGACGCATCACTTCCACTGCTGCGCGTTCGCGTTCCCCGAGCGCCACAACCCGGCCCGGCACGCGCTCTATGAGACGCAGAAGACGGCCATGGCTCAAGTAAGTCCCACATAAGTGATACCTACTTCTTTTAATGGATTTTTCAATTTGAGATTTACGATTTTGAAGGGGTCATGCCCCTGTACCATAGCCATGTGCCATGGCCTTTGGTACCAAATGTAAATTTGAACGCTTAGTAGAAGACACTATTGCTCAGTTTTAGAACTCGTCCAAAACAATGGTATCACCTCTTGCAGACACAACGCGCTGTAGCAACTAAGTACATATTATATGTATGCTAGAACCGTATGTAGACGTCGTCGTAGCGCAGTGGCTGTGTATATCATCATTCGATATTGCAGGTTAACAAGAATGGGTGATTGTCGACCATTCATTTCTCACGTCGATTTCCGTGCTTCGGAGGGCACGTTCAGCAGTCGGTATCGGGTGCTGTATACTTGTATACAGTTAGGGTTTGTTAGAAGCCATTTCGACGCCCTGAAAATTCTGATATATACCAACCAGCACTGGGCCAGCTTGGTGGATTAGGTACGGCCTAAACCTCCTCGTCCCCCAGGGGAAAGACTCATAGCATAGGGGAATATGCTGTGGGCTCATTACAAAGAGTTGTGATGATGATGAAATTCGAATACTTACAAGAAGACAGTATCATTTTAGAACTCGTCCAAAACAATGGTCTCATCTCTTGCAGCCGTAACACGATGTAACAACTACATTGGTCATAGTAGAAATGTATTGTCTTAAGAGGTTTGTTGTTTTACGACAATGAAAAAAGATATTTCAACTTTCTTCTAGTACTTATATCTACAATACAAACAATTTAGGCTAGATAATGTGGCATCAATGTTCAATATTTCACACTTCATCTAAGTTTATAAATATTTCTGTTTTCAGAGGTGTGGCCACAGTGGAGAGGCGTCGAGACACCCTCCAAAACTAAAAAGATCCTTGCAACCTGTCAAAAGACGCATGAAGGAAATAAAGTAAGTTTAATAAACCGATGGTTTCTGGTGAAATTGGGAACTTTGTTTCACTCCACCAGTTGCATTACGTTACTGTTAGAATAGTGTTTGATACTGTTTAAATTGTTATTTTTTGATTTAAGTGAAGTACTTAATTATAATTATAGGTAATCATATCAATAATCCTGAAATCATATTCGGTTCTAAGAATGAAAGTAAAAGGGTTTAATTTATTTAGTGAACCGTATCGATGAACGGACATGAAATTGTAATAATTGTAAGAAAATAATAAAGAAAATAATTGTGCGGATTTAAATGAGTTTATCCAGAATTAACTTAGTCGCTACGCGAATATCTGAATGACTATACCTACCTACCTATGAATGGTGTCACATACTTACTGTGTCACATACATTAAGTAATTTATATAGATATTACATAGATATACTTATCATTATACTAATCCCAAAGATATCAGAAACTAAGTTTAATTAACTCTTAAGCTGCAAACGTGTGACTTTGACTTTCGTCGATTGCCGAAATTTTTAACATCTTCCTTGGTGGTGGAATCCTTGGGGGTTTATCCGGCCAGTGACTGCCGGAAACGTTTTGGGAGTAGAAAGTTACTTCCTTCTCAGTCTAAGTCATGTTCGATATCATCTGTTCGATCGCATGTATAAAAAGGATAAACCCAAAAACTTATCTATAATTTTCCCTTTCAGCCCGCTCGACAGTGATGAGTCTACGGAATCAGCAGCCACAACCAGCGAGGAGTACGACAACATGAACTTCGACGAGTACTTCTCCGACTCGGGCAGCTTCGAGGACGACCAGGGTGACTTCCACGAGCCTGTAAACAACACCCTGAACAATGGTGTTATGTATGTCGCGGAGTGCGGCAACTTTAGTTTGAGGTAGGCGCAGCTGTAATTAAATAGCAGGCGCGGACGCAGGCTGATATTTGAGGTGGGGTCACAACTGAATTTAGGGGGGGGTCACGACGAAATTTTTAATCACAAGTATCTTTTTCTAGCTTTTTTTCTTCTAAGAGATTCATCTTTTCATGATTTTGGGGGGGGGGGGGTCATGTGACCGCGCCTGTTAAATATTCTGGAGTATTTTACTTTTGATTTTGATAAACTCTAGTAAAACAAGAACCTTTTTCTGATGAAAAATTTAATAGACTCAGGGGTTTAAAAAATTTTGCTTACTTACCTGGAATATCATTACATATTTTTGACACTCTACATTTAGATTTATGACTTTGTGCCGCTGTTTTTTCCTATTCCCGTTCACGCATGATACCTACGTTTTACGGGATACCTTTTTTGTATCGTAAATACGTATACTGAATACTGTGCCATATGTGAAGTCGCTCATTCAACACCATGCGCCATCGATGAAAAAAAACGTATCCGGTAAAACGTATCCAGTGAAACGGACCATGTGTGAACGGGCTGTTACTTCTTATCTGAGGAAAATAACCCAAAAACAACGTAGCATATTTGTTAATGTCGGCACTTGCATGCGTACAGTCAAACAAAGTGTGATATATATATAGTGTAATAAGTTACCTAAATATTTGTAATATATTTTTATTTAAATAGTATTTCCCTTTCCAGTACCAGAAAAATTGAATGCACGCCTCGACCAAACGCCCTCAACCCGTGCGAGGACGTGATGGGGTGGTCGTGGCTGCGGGTGTGCGTGTGGGTCGTCATCGCCGCAGCAGTCGTCGGAAACATAGCCGTCCTGCTCGTACTCCTCACCAACCAATCCGAACTCACCGTCCCCAGGTTCCTGATGTGCCATCTCGCTTTCTCCGATCTCTGCACCGGGTTATACCTCTTCATGCTTGCCGTAGTGGACCTCAGATCCTACGGGGAATTCTTCAACTATGCCTATGACTGGCAGTATGGAGCCGGTTGCAAAATTACAGGGTTTCTATCAGTGTTTGCTGGACAGTTGTCAGTGTTTACGCTGACTATTGTAACGTTGGAAAGATGGTTCGCTATCACCTACGCTATTTACTTGGAACGACGAATCTCATTGGCTGCTGCTGCTAAGATTATGATTGGTGGATGGATATTTTCATTACTCATGGCTGGCTTACCATTGGCTGGTGTTTCGGATTACTCATCAACTTCCATTTGCCTCCCTGTTGAAAGTGAGGACATTGGGGATGTAGTGTATCAAGGGTCGCTGTTCCTGACAAATGCAGTAGCTTGGGTCACGATAGTAGTTTGCTACGTTCAAATATATAGATCATTGGGGGGCGGTGGAGAGAAATATGGTGGACGAGCGGCTGCAGCGGCTGCTGAACGGAAAATAGCAAACAAAATGGCGTTGCTGATTGGAACAGATTTGCTTTGTTGGGCGCCTGTCGCTTTTTTCGGAGTTACAGCCCTGGCCGGTGTGCCCTTGGTAGACGTTACTCACGGAAAAGTGTTGCTTGTATTTTTCTATCCACTGAATGCATGCGCGAATCCGTTTTTGTACGCAATATTGACAAAGCAATACAGGAGAGATTTGCTGAACCTTATTGCTAGAAGTGGAAAGTGTAATTGGCTGATACAGAGGTACAAGCTGGCGACGACCCCGCCTCCTACTGGTCACACGAACCCATCGCAGCCAGCTTTACTGCCACTCGTAGACTATCAGATCAGTCAATCGCATATTTGTAAAGAAAACGGGGAAGCCACGCTTTAAATGTTAGATATTATTATTGTGATTATTTTCATAAGATTTATTAAATATAAGATTTATTTATTTATAGATTTGTTTTTTTATTTCCCACCTGTTACCGGACCTGTATCTCTTTTATATTGTGTGGATCAACAATTTCTACTGATAGTCAGCGTGCAAATGTTAATTATAAACTATAACATTAATTTTCTTATAGGAAATATGTCATAAAAATATAAAATGTCAAAGATAAAATATAAAACTACTCTGTAGTAGTAATTCAAAATGTCAAAATATTTTACAAAATAGTATACATAACATTTATTACAATACAGCTGGAATACATAATCAATGTAATAGGTAACATTTCAACACCGCTCAACATAAAGAAGGTTATTTAACTACAACATATACTAATATTTAAGAGATATTAGTAGATTTATAAAAAGTCTGTCTAAAGTAGGAATCAAAACTACAACCTCTCACTATCCAAACAAGCGGTATGTGGAGGCCTCTTAGATTCTGCGGTGTGCCTGCCTAGCATCCACCCTTCAAAATTTCAAATAGAGTCTGCCAACAAATATTGATTCTGCAGTGATGTCGTCTGGCATAATTTTATGAAGACCCAATACTTTTCAAGCCTATTCACCATATAAGAGCCATGCTCAATAGCCAACTAGCGATTCTCATTCTCCAGATGGTAACAGTGCAGAATTATGGAAGTTACACCAAAAAACAATAGGTCTATTCAAAATAAATTGTCGTAACAGGGAAAAAGAATCTACATCAATTATACTTAATTATATATATTTCCCTTTAATATAATTTCAAATAACATAAACAATAATAAAAGTATAAAATAAATAACTTTAAACTAAAAATACTTGGGCAGTCTCATCAAGGTTGTTCAAAACATCTGTGTTTATATATTGTAGAAGCAGCTTATCTCCTTCTATGAGTATTTCTTGTTTCATTAACTCCGCTATTTCAATGTCCATCTTAAGTGGGCTTATACAGTAGCCATCCAACTGCCTAAAAAGCCTCAACTTTATATTACCCATCTTGTTGTTATCATTCTTAACATTACACAGATCACTTATAGCATCTATACTCCTTCCGAGGCTCCATTTAGAATTAATATACAATGGAACAGCATCTTTTAAATCAGGATCCAATGTAACAGATTCAAGCGGGATTACATCATCTATCTTATTTACTACTTTTACTGGAGCTTCTGTCATAGCTTTAGGTTTTCCTATTGCGAAATATACCCGGTCCGTTACAGGCACAGTTTTAGAACCCAGAGCTTTTTGCTTGATTCTCATAAGATGTATTTTAGAAGCAGTTTTTACTTTAGCAGAAGATTGTAGAGCTTTTCTGATGTTTTCAGTTATCTGCAATGTAAAATTATTAGTTAACTTATCTCTTTTTTTGCAGTAAACGGAATGTTGTTTTATATTATATATTTACTTTTTCCTGAAGATGTTTGTTGACTTCATAAAATTGTTTTCGAGGAGCTTCAAATTGCTCTATTTTTGCAGCCATTGTCTCATCATCTATTTCTGGACATGACCTGGAAATGACTTAACATTAACAATTTTATGAAAATTTATAGTATCTTATAAAAAGACAAAATTAGGTAAAACACTTACGGATGAAACCTGTGCTCAATGCAAAAGTGGAGATTGCACTTAGGGCAAAGCATCTCATGCAAATTGCCTTTCGTACAAGTATTGTCTGAGCACCTGAATATATTATCATCTGTCTTTAATTTCACTTCCTTTGGCTCTGGAGTTAAATCACATTCACCGGATAGAGAATGTTCCATAAAATGTACGCGGCAGAATGTTTTTGCACATTTGCATTCCAGTGGTAAGAAATCAGTTTGATTACAGCCTCGAAATTCACAATGCAATCCCAGCGTAGGAAACTCCATTTTTTCTAATTAATTCAAAGCTTACGGTAAACTGTAAAACTTTTGACGTTGTAGAGAACAAATTTTACCGTACACGGAATGTAGGTGTATATTGTATATAATTTTAGGCTAATTCAAATAATGGGTTTTAGAGAATACTAATATAAACACTTTTTCATTGAACAATGATTGTTTAAAAATAACTCAATTTGTTTTGAAAACTTTAACCTACAAAACTGCTATTCATTCATTACATCAAACTGTCAAAGTCAGATTAGACGGCTGACCTAACCCGTTCAACTCGTTATGTTGTGCATTTGAATCCGATTGATTGATACCCACTATCAGACACTACGCTATACTAATAACGTCGAACTCAAGACCCAAAAAGCATACAATCACTACTGTCAAGACCAAGACCCATCATTATCCAGGGTTACTTTTTATTGGACCCGCATCTGTGGAGGGTTTATAGCAGGTTTAGACTAGGTCAAATCAAAACATTTTCACTGCAAATATTACCTTCTGTTTTGGAGGTAACTTGGAGGTAGGTACTTCACTTTTTAGAATATTACAGAAGAAACCCATTTTTTACTGGATTTAGTAAGAAGTAAAAAAACTTTGCTATGTAACTGCTTTTTTTACGTTATGTAAATTATGATTGAGTTCATGATAAAAAATAAAATATATAAAATCACTTCGAAGTCACGCATGTTATGGTTTTACAAGCGGTATTCAGTGTCTAAAGTTAAACCAAAACATAGTGTTTAAAATGGGAGTGCTAAAAAACACAAGTAACTTATCATGCAGACCGAATCATGACAACCTATTTTTTTAAGTTATCCAGGCCTATCTCAGTACATGTTGATGATGATGATGATAATCCAACAAGATATAAAATCCGTGTAATATTTTGAAAAAAGAAAGCATGAGCAAAAATAGTGTAAAACATTGTAAAAGTAATTTCGTATTAATTTCGTAAAAAAAGTCGCATTAAAATTAGGTAACTAATAACAAGATGCATGAAACCATCCATTAAGCAGGCGCTCAGCGCTGCCTGCCTGGCGGGATAATTTTGTATACCTAGGTACTTAATATTAAATTTTCGACATAAAAAGTACATCGTCGTCGTCAAGGTCTCACGTGATCAAAAACGCCGAAAGTAAACCGAGCTGCCAAGCCGGCACGCCATTGGATGGGTTGAGTAGGCGTGTCACGAAGGTTACCTTGTTTGATCCCTTGTGCAGTGCAGTGCAGTCAGTCTAGCAAGTGATCTGCGATGAGTCATTAGGTAATTAGGTATCAATAAGTTTGGGCCATGTACAGAAGGCAGTAGGCCAAGCCAGGGGGAGGACAGTGGCAAAGAAACGCATCAAAATGTGCCATATTGAATTTCAATCTAGTTTGAAAAAATGTAACCGACGGCGCTCTCTTTTGACAGTAGTCTTTGATGACTCATTATCATTCAATATGACAGAAATACTTGTCCTTCAAGCGTAATCATCACTTTTGGAATCTTAATGGAAAGAAGTTTTGACTATGCAAAAAATTGAGAGGAAATAGTCATAAATAGTGACGCATATAAAAAAAATAGTCGTATTATAGTTCCAGAGGTATAGCTATAGGTTCGTGAGGCTTACAGCTTGAATGTCAAGCTGTAATCCCCACCTCTAGTGCACGCAAACGGTAAGGTCTATCGACTTGGTTTAAGTTCCAAAATATACTGATGAAATAGTGATAATGACATGCCAAATCTCATAAATAGTCGGCTTACGACTCCAGAGATATAAAGGTACCCTGGTGAGGATTACAGCGTGAACATTTGAAACCTTCGAATTTCTCCGGGACGCCTTTGACTTTCAAATTAAGGTTTGTACCAAAAAAAATGGTGATGAAATAGTCGTATGAAACGATAATATTTTTGGGCTGATTTAATTTGAAAAATGGTAGCAGTCTGTTCTGCAGTGTATGGTCTTACGTTGTCCTGAAGCAGCAGTGGCCTTGTGCGATGACAAGTCTCGGTTGTTTAGCGGCTAGTTTATCCAACATTACTTGAAGCTGACTACAGTAGATATCTGCAGTAATCGTCTGGCCAGATTTAAGAAAGCTGTAGTGCACCACACCGGCACTAGTCCACCAAACGCTGACCAGAATTTGGATGGTTCACCAGGGCTTAGCCATTGCAATCTGCGCTACATATTGTCATAGAGTATCCACTTTTCATCACAGGTAATGATTCGATTTAAAATCCCTTCATTATTGTGCCGGTTCAGTAATGTAACGCAGCAGTCGAGGCGCGTTTGTCGGTTTGCTTCACTCAATTCATGAGGTACCCACCTTTCGAGCTTTCTTATCTTCCCAATTTGTTTCAAGTGGATTAAAACAGTTTTATCACTAACACCACAGCCTGCAGCTAACTCGGACGTAGTTTGCGATGGATCCGCTTTAACAATAGCCATCAATTCTTCATTGACGACTTTGGTCTCCGGCCGTCCACGGGGATTGTTCTATAGGTTGAAATTTCCAGAACGAAAACGTTGGAACCAAAAACGCACTGTGCTTACTCTAGCGACACCACTGCCAATTGCCATACACATAATTAATTCTTCGAACCGTTTCTGCAGCACTGGTGCCACGGCGGAACTCATATTCGTAAATAACGCGAAATTATAATTTTCCATTTTGTAAACTTATTGACGCAGAGAAAAAACCAAAAGAAAAAAAAAACAAAAGAAATACGGTTTTCGAGACACAAATTGATGAGTAAATTTGCTGTGTAAATTACTATTACTGTAAAAAATTGAATTTGGAATTCTAAACCAAAGAGGAGATATTTGAGAATAAAGTGGCCAGTACGACAAAACACCAATTTCATAATATGTAAGGACCTAATATTTTGTGAGCCAAAAATTTTTTTTCTCATACTTATTAGTATAAAAAAATGATTACGTTCACTCACTTAAACCACATCACAATTTTTTCTACCCTTTACATTAAATTATTTGCCAGGGTATAGGTGTGTCGGTAATAGTGAATCGTCGGAGTGAGTAACAGATAGCAGCATCATCTAGAGAGATAGAAAGTCTACATACAGGAAAACTTCTTATGTAAGAAACTGGCTTTTTAACCTTTATGACGACAACAACTTCTATAGAAGTTCAAGATTTCCGTGCCCCAAGTTATCCAGTGTACCTACTTCAATAAAATACATTTTCAACACACTTGCTCGTAAAGTGAGCCTTATTCTATTGAATTTAGAACTATAAATTGGGCTATAAGTCACGCGTGCATAATATAACGAATCCTACAAAGTTGAATTGTACCTTAGTGCAAATTACATGCGAGTAAACAGAGCATATTTTATTGATCCGGGTTATACATTAAATATATGAGCGCGCGCGTACAGGCGGCGCGCGGACAGGCGGCGCGCGTGCAGCAGCAGCGGCTCGCGTAGCGCTTCCAATCAACAATAGCGTGTGTACGTGTAATGGGACAGGGTTATTGACGCGCAGCAGCTAACAGTTGCTTCAAATAAATTTTATGACCACGTAAGTAGGTATGTCTGTCTTTTACTCACAAGTGTGTTGAAAAATGTCGTATGTAACTCTCGGCTCATTATTAAGCCTCGACTGTAATTAGCAACTCAGCTCACTTGTTACATAATATACTATTACAATACATCAAACATTTGTTTCTTTTGTAATGTTGTAAGATGGACACAAATGAAGCCCTAATTATTTTCCCAGGTAAAACAGGCCTTTTGTGTATTATTTATTATGGATAAAAACAAAAACGCCTCAAATATTTGCATGTCCCGTACGCCAACAACTTCATATCAAGTAGGCTAGCGATGTGCCGAAAAAGTTGCATTCATTAAGCCGCATCCGCCACTTGCCATCATCCTTCTTCAAGATATAACCTAGGTGGCGCTGGAATCGGAGAACAATCAGTCATTCATTGCGTTTAGAGCGCTTATAACATTGTAACTCTCGTAACCTCAAGTCATACAAACATCTGAATATCGCTAGCTCTGACACTTATTTACCTAATAACTATTATTTTTGAACTGTAGTATGGTGCGGTGCGGGTGAGTGTCCTAAATGACGCTAAATCTGTCAGAACCAGATTTTAGAGTTCTACTTACTATATTTAATTCGTAAACTAAAAGATTCTGGTTGGGTTTGATTTAATTTACCGGGTTTATTAATTATTTAATATATTATGAATGTGGTACATCTGAAATCTCATAAATTGCAAATCGCCGCAACTTTCAGCTGTGAAACGATACATTACGGAAACTGTCAACCGCAACAGGCTACGGCGCAAATAATATAGGTATTATTCATACCTAACATAATGTATGCGGTAAATAATTTGAACTGAACCATTTAAATTTTTAGGTACTGCGCTAATCACGTGGTACAAAATCATTGCCAAGTTATTTACGGCTAATTGTAATAATGTTAATAAATTATCCTAAAAACAGTAAGCTTTCATGGCCCAAGTGGTCGTGGGTAGTAAAAATACAATTGATATGAAAAACAAACTTTTATTGCAATAAAAGAAAGCAAATAAATAAGAGATAGGATTCACTATCAGATGACATTTTTTTTAAAACTTTAGTTAACATAAATAAAATGTTTTTAACAGTATCGTATTGCGTTTAGTTAGATTATGCTAAAGGCACCAAACCCTCAAGATAAAATATCTGGTATAATTAGGTTAAATTCGTTTTTCGTAATTTGATGAATGGTGTAAAATTAAGGCACATTAAAAAGCCGATTTATTTTTGAGATACTTAGATACTTAAACTTATTGAAAGCAAAAATAAATAATCCATTTTACACAGATAAAACTCAAATTAGATTCTATTTACAATAGTTTTAAGGTTGCTATTGCTGCCTGCAGCCTTTCGATTTCTCCTTGCGTTTGCCCTAGTTTCTCAATGTTCGATTTTTGAACTTCGGCGGGTACTTTGATGGAGTAGTCATCGGCCGCCATTGCTTGTTGAAGTTTGCTAATTGTTTGAGAGAGCGTGTCTTTTTTCTTTTCCAGCTTGCTGATTTCCTTTGGGGGGTCGATTAGGCCCTGTAAGTAAAAGTATTTTTGGTATTTTTTTTCATATTTTTAAAGAAGGCAACTTTTATTCCTATTCTGAGAGGGTTAAACGTGCAGTCTCTTCTTTATGAAGTAGTAGGTAGCAGGTAAAAAAGTTGTCTATGAAATTAGAATTTTGTATAAATTACATACATACATAACGTAACATAACAAGACCATCTGATGTCACGTTGTCACGTCGGACTGGGAGTGAAAGAAAATCATAGAATGTGCCAGCTACTTCTCTTCCCGGGCATACTGTAAAAGTCAGTTAAGGGACGGAGGTTTTATTGACGTTTTTGTGGGCGATAGGCTGACTGCAAGTATCACTGCAAGTCTCTCCATCATTTTAATGCCTCCAAATTTGTCAAACGTGACATCAGATGGTTTATAGCCGCTGGTGTTCTGCCTACCCAATTAGGGATACAGGCGTGACGTTATGGAAAAGTCTACTAGTTCAACTACCCTATGACCAGTCCATAAAGTTTGCCGAAGTCATAATAAAACCTTAAATTTATCATCATGAATCACGTGTTTTTTGGGTCATGTTTTTTGTTTCGTCTTTTCATAGAATTAAGACTATACTGCGACCAGTGGGAGTTTGCGTTCCTGACAGCTGTCAAAATCATAGCTTTTTTAACTTTCGAATCGGAAATAAACTTTATTCAGTGGACATAAGGAGCTGTCAGGAACGCATTCACACAACGGCCGCACTCTACGAGCCTTTATGAAACTGTACAAGGTACCTCCATGGTTTTCATGTAGATTGATTTGCTTATACAGCAATCGTGACATCTTATCGATTGATTCGCTGATATACTATTCGATTGCGTAATATGTGAAGGTCGTACGCATCTTTACTTTACGCATCTGACGACCACTTTGGCGATGGGGTAAACGTGTCTGCATCAGACGCCAGTGGTTGCGGGTTCAATTCCCGCACGGAACAAGAAAAAAAAATGTTCCTTGTCTGGGTGTTTATCTATTTATGTATTTATATTCTAGGTTCCCCCCTAGTTCGCTACATGGTATCCCATAACACAAGCTATGCTTACTTTGGGGCCATGGAGTTGTTGTCATTGTCTGGGGATTTTATTTATTATTATTTATACCTAAAGCTACACGCCTTTCGGCGGAAAGACCCGACATTTATTATTATTATTATTATTTACTAACATTTTACTTCCTAGCTTCACTTTCCTTATTTAACATAGAATGTGCCAGTTGCTTTTCGTCCATACATTTCTGGCATACTGTAAAAGTCAGTTAAGAGACCGAGGTGTTATGGGAGGCTATTTTTGTGGGCGATTGGCTGACCCCCTGTCACTGCAACAGTCTCTCTGCACTATTATAATGCCTCCAAATATGTCAAACGTGACATCAGATGGTTTTATAACCCCTGATGTTCTGCCCACCCCATAAGGGATACAGGCGTGAAGTTATGTATGTATGTAAGATTTAATCAATTACAATGTAGTCTTACAACAGTTTACTTGTTTTTCTTTTCATTTGACATCTTAGTTTAAGTTTACGTAGTTTTAATTAAATATGTTGGATTAACACCCAACAGAAATGTTACTTAGACTTTAACTCTACATAAGTATTATGTATACTTTTTAGAGTATTGAGAGTGAATCTATGGTTGAATCAAAATCCACCTTATTCCCTTACCTTAAGCACCAAATGCACTTCAATCTTATCCGACACAGTCAATATCGAGCATCCTTCTGAAGGCTTCTCATCACTGAGCTCACTATTGGCCAACGACTGCAGACTCCTGAACAGTCCCTTCAGTTCTTCCACCTTCAGATCCTCGGCGATGATGAGGTGGACCGTGGTCTTCTGTTTGTTGGTGAGGTTGTATTCGGAGCGGGTGGAACGGATGAGGTGGACCATTTTGAGGACTGTGTCTACCGAGGATTCTAGCTCTTCAGATCGCCACGGTGTGTCAGATTCCTGAAAGTAAGATAATGGTATTTGTGAGTTGGAATCGAGTTGGAATTCAATTTGATATTTTATTCGATTTATGTATTTGCAGTAGAAAATACAAATAGAGTATTAATTTTTCACATATTATCGTCAAACAGCTATCAACTTAGCTTATTTTAAGGGATGTAATTATTTGCTTATATTATCCACAACCATGAACAAGTTAATAGTGTCTTAAGTTTTCACGATTCATAATTTATATAAAACTACTTTTTAACCGGAGTCGCTCGTGACCATGGGGTCTGCAAAGACACCGAAACGTCGAGTTAAAATGTAAAATATAAATAAAACGCGATTAATCCATGAACAAGTTGTTGGAAATATATTCACGCACAACTCAACAGGTATACAAAATTATACAATTATCTTCATGAATATTAATATTGGCAACTTTTGATCTCTTGCGAATTTATTGATAGCAACAACAATAAATGGTATACGTATTTGGTAAAAAAAAAAAGAAAAACATAACAGAACATAACAGAATGTGCCAGCTGCTTCTCTTCCCGGGCATACTGTAAAAGTCAGTTAAGGGACAGAGGTTTTAAAGGCGTTTTTGTGGGCGATAGGCTGCCCCCTGTCACTACAGTCTCTCTCCATCTTTATCATACCTCCAAATTTGTCAAACGTGGCATCAGATGGTCTTGTAACCTCTGGTGTTCTGTCTACCCCATAAGGGCTACAGGCGTGACGTTATGTATGTATGTATATATTTGATAAATTTCTAAGGTAATAGCGTCCAAAAAACTTTTCATCTTTATTTTACAAAATAAATCGTGAAAACTTAATTTAATATTATGAAATTTTTTCTCATGATCTTCCATTAACGTATATTTAACCGAATCTATCGTGTATAATAATATTTTAATATTGTCTCCAAAAAAAAACACCCAAAAATCTTACCGTAGGATAAGCAGCTACGCAAATAGACTCCACACTGGTATCCTTTCTCGGCAGTCTCTGGTACAACTCCTCAGTGATGAAAGGCATGAAGGGGCTGAGCAACTTTAGCCCATATTCCAATGTGGTGTAGAGTGTTTGTCGCGCGAGCGCCCTGTGTTCGTCGCTGCCAGTCGTGAAGATTGGTTTGAGGTATTCCTGGTAGAATAAATGAAATAAATTAATTAATTACGCTTTCATATATTATGGATCTTTAAAAAACACTTTTTATAAATAAATGAAAAATGTGATAAATAAAAATTACCCGACCAGGATTTGAACCTGGGACCTCTCGTTTGCCGGACAAGTGCTCTTACCACATTTTTGTTTTTACGTTATATTGCTAACGTAGCTCCATCTTATGGTATAGCTTTGCAGCTAAGACCACCAGAGACCAATATCTTTACAGAAATTGTGAATCCCAGTTAAAGTGAAGCATTGCAATGTTTTAATAATGTTTTTAAGTTTTTGCATTTAAAATGCTCAATTATTCTTAAATAAATGAAAACTGTGATAAATAAAAATTACCCGCGACCAGGATTCGAACCTGGGACCTCTCGTTTGCCGGACGAGTGCTCTTCCACTGAGCTACCGGGGCCTGGCGGTACGCCTCGAAATTACTTACCACATTTTTTGTTTTTACGTTTTATTGCTAACGTAGCTCCATCTTATGGTATAGCTTTGCAGTAAGCTGCAACACCTTTGATAGTTCCTTTATGATACATGTCTCATGTGGAAAGTTGATTAAAGAAGGTAGAGTAACAATCTACCATTTACATTCATCACAACTAATTGTAATGAGCCCTCTCCGCTGCCTGACGAGGAGGTTTAGGGCTTACACCACCATCCTGACCCAGTGGTTGGTGGATGTCAGAATTTTCAGGGCGCTGATATTATTTGTGACAAACCCAAACGACAATTGTATAAGTAAGTTTTATACACAAAACATATTCCTTATTGTTTAATCTTTGATTTTCTAGGTTTTTACATGTTTATAATTCTACACGTACTTTTATTATTTAAATAAAAAAAAAACATTTATTTTCGAGTTGCATAGATCTATAGAAGTATATAAAACACATCAAAATAATTATTTACATAGATACTAAGACTAAACAAATTAAAATATCAGAATTAAAATTAAAATCACATTAAACGTCAAAGAAACAAATAAAAATAAAACAGAAATAACAAAAAAATATTAATGAAAAATGTGATAAATAAAAAAAAAAAAAATTACCCGACCAGGATTCGAACCTGGGACCTCTCGTTTGCCGGACGAGTGCTCTTCCAACTGAGCTATCGGGGCCTGGCGCTACGCCTCGAAATTACTTACCACATTTTTGTTTTTACGTTATATTGCTAACGTAGCTCCATCTAATGGTATAAGCTTTGCAGCTAAGACCACCCGAGATCAATTTCTTTACAGAAATTGTGAATCCCAGTTAAAGTGAAGCATTGCAATGTTTTTAATAAAGTTTTTAAGTTTTTTGCATTTAAAATGCTCAATTATTCTTAAATAAATGAAAAATGTGATAAATAAAAATTACCCGACCAGGATTCGAACCTGGGACCTCTCGTTTGCCGGACGAGTGCTCTTCCAACTGAGCTATCGGGGCCTGGCGCTACGCCTCGAAATTACTTACCACATTTTTGTTTTTACGTTATATTGCTAACGTAGCTCCATCTAATGGTATAAGCTTTGCAGCTAAGACCACCCGAGATCAATTTCTTTACAGAAATTGTGAATCCCAGTTAAAGTGAAGCATTGCAATGTTTTTAATAAAGTTTTTAAGTTTTTTGCATTTAAAATGCTCAATTATTCTTAAATAAATGAAAAATGTGATAAATAAAAATTACCCGACCAGGATTCGAACCTGGGACCTCTCGTTTGCCAGACGAGTGCTCTTCCAACTGAGCTATCGGGGCCTGGCGCTACGCCTCGAAATTACTTACCACATTTTTGTTTTTACGTTATATTGCTAACGTAGCTCCATCTAATGGTATAAGCTTTGCAGCTAAGACCACCCGAGATCAATTTCTTTACAGAAATTGTGAATCCCAGTTAAAGTGAAGCATTGCAATGTTTTTAATAAAGTTTTTAAGTTTTTTGCATTTAAAATGCTCAATTATTCTTAAATAAATGAAAAATGTGATAAATAAAAATTACCCGACCAGGATTCGAACCTGGGACCTCTCGTTTGCCGGACGAGTGCTCTTCCAACTGAGCTATCGGGGCCTGGCGCTACGCCTCGAAATTACTTACCACATTTTTGTTTTTACGTTATATTGCTAACGTAGCTCCATCTAATGGTATAAGCTTTGCAGCTAAGACCACCCGAGATCAATTTCTTTACAGAAATTGTGAATCCCAGTTAAAGTGAAGCATTGCAATGTTTTTAATAAAGTTTTTAAGTTTTTTGCATTTAAAATGCTCAATTATTCTTAAATCAATGAAAAATGTGATAAATAAAAATTACCCGACCAGGATTCGAACCTGGGACCTCTCGTTTGCCGGACGAGTGCTCTTCCAACTGAGCTATCGGGGCCTGGCGCTACGCCTCGAAATTACTTACCACATTTTTGTTTTTACGTTATATTGCTAACGTAGCTCCTCGTTGATCTCGGGTGGTCTTAGCTGCAAAGCTTATACCATTAGATGGAGCTACGTTAGCAATATAACGTAAAAACAAAAATGTGGTAAGTAATTTCGAGGCGTAGCGCCAGGCCCCGATAGCTCAGTTGGAAGAGCACTCGTCCGGCAAACGAGAGGTCCCAGGTTCGAATCCTGGTCGGGTAATTTTTATTTATCACATTTTTCATTTATTTAAGAATAATTGAGCATTTTAAATGCAAAAAACTTAAAAACTTTCTTAAAAACATTGCAATGCTTCACTTTAACTGGGATTCACAATTTCTGTAAAGAAATTGATCTCGGGTGGTCTTAGCTGCAAAGCTTATACCATTAGATGGAGCTACGTTAGCAATATAACGTAAAAACAAAAATGTGGTAAGTAATTTCGAGGCGTAGCGCCAGGCCCCGATAGCTCAGTTGGAAGAGCACTCGTCCGGCAAACGAGAGGTCCCAGGTTCGAATCCTGGTCGGGTAATTTTTATTTATCACATTTTTCATTTATTTAAGAATAATTGAGCATTTTAAATGCAAAAAACTTAAAAACTTTATTAAAAAAATATTAAGTCATCATATAAATTAAAATTAAAATAAAGAAAATAAATTTCCCAACTATAATATACATTAAATTAAACATTTGGATTAACATAAATAAAATTCAATCATAATTCTAAATGTCATAAGGTGAGTGGGGGGAAGATGGAAAACGGGGTAAGACAGAAAGTCAACAACAACGCCACATCTAGCAGATTTTTAGAAGTGTTTGCAGCACTGTTTAACCCGCCATTTAATTTTCTCCTATGCCTCAGTCATCGTTTGAAGGTTATTGCACAGAAACATATTTTTTTTTTACAAAATTATACATTCTGACTTTTTTCGTTTTTCTTTAAGTATTTTTATCTTACCCCGCATCCTGTAACTTTTAATAAAAGCTAGGTATAACGGATTCTTTTGGATATTTAATAATTACATTTTATTTACGTTTGAGTTATTAAATCGTTTTTTTGCCATTACTCGTATTTTAGGAATTGACACAATTTTCTATCTTTACCCATTACATTTTGATGGGGTAAGATGAACATATCAATTTTTAAGAAAGATATTTGGAATAATATTATGCTACAAAATATGACAAATCTAACAAAATCTATTTTTTGTTGTTTGTTGCTGATGTTGCCGTTAACTTTTATTATCAATGTTACTTTAAACAATCGCTCAGCAATGTTTGAGAACATCCACTTCAATCTTTCCCAGGTGGGGTAAAATTGAAATACAAAAATTAAAATATTTGTCTTGTCTTTGTTTCCTTAGGCGTTTTGACGCACGAGTCTGTTATTTTGTTTTCAGGGCAGTAAATTCCACAGACTAGTATTGACCAACAACGTCTCTCATTCTCTTGAACGATTTTAGAAAATACTTTGATCATTCCCCGTCACCTTTCCATCTTTCCCGTTTTTTATTTTTGTCGATTGCAAATGATGTTTGGTGTGGTATTCATTACTTTATAGATTTAAATGAAATTTAACAAACTAGTTTAAATATATACTCTCCGGTCATCATTTATAAGACATCAAGTTTAATTTTTTAGTGCTATGTAGAGTATGACAAGGATTCAAAAACAACACTCCTCATCTCATTAAAAAACCGTTCGCTCTTGCCCCCACTCACCTTACCCAAAACTTAAAAACAGCAAAATTTAAAAATAAATATGTCTCAATTACATTCACTTACTTGATTAAAAATTAATTTAAAAGTTCTTACATATAATATAATTCTTAAATCTCCTAGCTGTAAGTTTTCTTTAAAATTAAATAAAGAAATAAATTATAAAGTTAGTTGAGTATGTCAATAATATTGATGTAATATATGTAGGTACAGTCAATCCGTCAGACATTTCTCGCGACTTGTCTATCACAATAATGTCAGATGTAGGGACAGTCTACTCTGCTTGCTATCATCTGCAGAACTGTGTTGGAGCTGGCTCGCACCCTGCTTTTATCCATATTACAATACTAAACTTATCACTAAGAGTCACTTTTGCGAAATAAAATAAGCATGTTGCTGATGTGTAAAATAAATGATAAACAAATACTTATTATGAAAGGATAAAATCTCACCAGATAGACATCGCACAGGTCGTACAGCCACAGATTATAGCAGTGCGTGGTGGCGGACGGGAAGTCGTAGTTCTGGAAGCCCGCGTTCACCTTACTGACGGCCAGAGACACGCGCGAGAGCATCCAACGCTCCATCGCTGACAGTTCTGATGGCAGGGTCGGCGAGTGTACCTGTGAAATAAATTTATTTAATTAATTATTAGGTATATCAACAGTAGTACATACATAAACATTAAATTAACAATTTTGACACTTTGTCTTGTACTTATATGTCTACCTATTACAGATATACACAGCATTACACAATAATATTGAGACCCACAAACACACAAAAAAAAGATTAATTGAAATTAAACAAATAATTTAACATCACTTACTTAGATATAAAAATCACATCAAAATAAAATAAAATAAAGTAAAAAGATTACAAAGTAGGTACTACTCAGAGAGGGAAAGCGACTGACAAATTTTTAATTTTAAAGAATTACGCGAAGAATAAAAAACATCAAATTCAAACTTAGCGTTTAGTTCATTGTGGGTGGTACAGATTCTTGAAATAGGACTATGCAAAGCGAGGTTTGTCCGACATCGGGGCACATAAAATATTTTTGTAATCACACTTCGGGAAAATTTATACGGCACATTTAAATTTATTTGTTCCAATAAATCATTTATTAAGTACCTAAACAAACACGTGGTTTCAAAGTAAGCTTTTATATAAGCTTATGTTGTGCAGACAACATAGCGGAACTAGGGGATATGGTATACTAGTATGTACCTAGACCCGAGCCAATATAGATAACTTAGACCCCATAGACTTCAATTTAGGATCTTTCACACCGCAGTCGAATAGTCGACCAATGCACTACGGAAGCCGTCAAATAATAGGTTGGGGAAAAAGTCTTTTCCCATTAAAGTATGTATGAACTTGTAATAAAATCTCTTTGGCTATAGTATTTGTATCTGGCTGGTTTTGGTGTCATTGAAAGTTAAAATTTTAAAGAACATAATTCCAAATTCAAATTAGGAATATGTGTGATTTTCATTTGTTTTTCGTACTGTCAAGATGAAGAATCTAATGAAGAAATTCGATACATTTTAAAATTTTACTACAAAAAAGGTAAAAAGGCAACGCAAGCCGCGAAAAAAATTTGCGATGTTTATGGACCTAGTGCAGTGTCTGTGAGAGTAGCACAAATTTGGTTTAAGCGTTTTCAATCCGGAAATTTTGATGTCAAAGATGCACCTCGCTTTGGTCGCCCTATTACGGATAAAACGGATGCCATTTTTGAAAAAGTGGAGCAAGATCGACATATCAGTAGTTACGACGTAGCTGAAGAACTGGGAATTGACCAGAAAACAGTTTTGGCGCATTTGAAAAAAGCTGGGTACACAAAAAAGCTCGATATTTGGGTACCTCACAAGCTCACTGAAAAAAACGTAACGAACCGTGTACTCATTTGTGATTCTTTATTACGACGTAACGAAACCGAATCATTTTTGAAGAAGCTGATAACTGGTGATGAAAATAGGATCACGCACGACAAGAACGTGCGAAAAAGGTCGTGGTCAAAGGCCGGTCAGGCTTCACAGACTGTGGCGAAACCCGGGTTAACTCGCAATAAGGTGATGTTGTGTGTGTGGATTGGAAGGGCATTATTCATTATGAGCTGTTACCACCAGGCGGACTATCTCTACTGCGAACAACTTATGAGATTAAAACAAGAAGTTGATAGAAAGCGGCCGGAATTGATCAACAGAAGGGGTGTGGTGTTTCATCATGATAACGCTAGACCTCACACATCTATAGCCACCCAGCAAAAATTAAGAGCGTTTGGCTGGGAGGTGTTAATGCATCCGCCGTATAGTCCTGACCTTGCACTTTCAGATTTCCACCTGTTTCGGTCTCCTCAGAATTCTTTAGGCAGTGTTAGGTTAACATCACGAGAGGACTGCCAAATCCACTTGTCGCGGTATTTTGATGAGAGGTCCCAAAATTTTTATAGCAAAGGGGTCCTGTCCCTACCTACAAGATGGCAAAAGGTTATCGAATAAAATGGTACATACATACTTTAGTTAAATGTCAATAAACTACATTAAAAAATGTTTTGAATTTTCTCCCCAACCCAATAGTAATAATAATTTTAAAACTATTTTCATTTTCAATAGAATGAGGCATTAATTTAATCATTTTTTTTTATTATACAGGGTGACTGGTGACAAATTTTAGATATTGAAGGTAAAGAAAAAAGTTAGGTAAAAACACGGCATTTGAAAAATAACTGAAGATAAAACATTAAACATTATTTTTAAAAACAAAAAAGCATAAATTAAGTGTATCAGAATATTTTACTGTAATTGTAATTGGCAAATATCATATTAATAGATGACGACATAAAAATATCAATTCATCTCAGTCTCTCGTGCGTGACCGCAGAGTCTGCAATGACACCGAAACGTTGAGTAAAAATGTAAAATATAAATTATACGCGATTAATCCGGTTAATTACACTAATATATTCATTAAAATTGCGATGAAGAAGATTATGCAACAAGAAAGGCTCCGGAAGACTTATGGCGGGTTTCAATATTCAACTGACTACTATGCGTAACCGGTACAGGAGGCCTATTTTGTAAATCGAAAGAAGGACGAAAGACGTACGACGTATACGATACGTGAGTAGTGCAAAAGTGCTATTCTATGCGGCTTTCGTATCGTTCAACGTTTTTCGGATCCATAGACAAATTATAGACCCATTGGCGGACTGAATTAAATAACTTAGGGTTTTACAGACGAGGTAAGTTATCAATCAAAAAACCATCAGTTCATAATTTATGTGCTTTTACATAGTAATTTCACATAATACAGTTAGAAGGGCGTTAAATATTTGAACGACGTGTTTTTCTTCAGTGGTTTTTATTGTTTTATGAATTAAAAGTTAAAAAATATGTAAAATCGTAGGTTGAATTTTGCCTTTGCCTCTTATTAAAAAACCACATTTGTCAATCACTCAACTAACCAGCCAATTTTGTTATGACACTTGCAAATATTTTCTTTCAAATTATTTACTTACCTATTAAGTAAATAAGAATGTAGTAGATAACACTGTTTTTCTTGGAATTACCTTAGATTCTAAATTGCAATGGGGCGCCCATATCTCACAGCTAGCGAGTAGACTTAGTTCTGCAGCGTCGCGGTAAAGATTCGCTCATTGACTGATGTTAATACGGCAAAGCTCGTATATTATAGTTATTTTCATAGTATAATGTACTACGGCATCCTACTTTGGGGCAATGCCGCAGACATTGACACGATATTTACACTGCAGAAAAGGGCTATTCGTGGAATGTATAAACTTGGAAATAGAGAATCTCTAAGAGAAAAGTTTAAAGAGATTGGTACAACTATATATATATATATGAAGAAGTAGTAGTTGACAACACCAAGACATTGGTGGATAATGGGAGATCATTATCTTCATAAGCCTAAAGACACACACTTCTCGACGGAGGCCTCCCCCAGGATTCGTCATGTCGTCCGGACCCGCGCCGCCCTCATTTGACGTTCGTAAAGTGTATAAAATTACCTACTGCGAATAAAAAAGTTTTCATTTCATTTCATTTTCATTTAATTACCTCCTTAATATTTACAATGAGCTCTGCCACGAGGGAGCAATTACAAATGCTCTTGCAGTTTATGCAGGAGCACAGTGATTTCCTGCGAGGGCGGCTGATTAAAAGTGTGGAGGGTAGGGTCCGTGCCAAAGCACTTTGGGCGGATTTTGCATCCGCACTAAATTCCACTGATGGGGCCATAAAAACGGTGACCCGGTGGCAAAAAGTAAGTTTTGTTGCCTTAATTAATGAAATGCTTGCTAACGCATATTGCATGATAGCATGAAGCTAACAAATTTCTTTTGCTGACAAGGTATGGGCTGACCGCAAAAAAAGCGGCTGCAGCATGCAGGTGCTCAGCCTCGGCCACTAGTGGTGTACCAGCTCCAAGATTTGCTGGAGTCAGAAAGACAAAAGATTGCTGAGCTTGCAGGCATCCGTAGGGAGCTAGGGGATATTACAAGCGCCCTACGGGAATTAGTGTTGGTGCTACGGCAAATAAGGGAGTGAACGTGGTTTAATTGGTTTCTCTATACCTACCTCTATAAGTACTAATATTTTTTTGATAAATTTTTAACACTTAATTCGGTGGTGTAGTGAAGATTTATCAGTCGTAATATTGTTTAGTACTTTGAGTAGCTATTATGTACCCAAATACCTTAAACACTGAAAATTATAACTGATTTTTGTATTTTATAGCTATTAAGTGTGTGATGTATGACCCGGGCAACACCGGGCTTCGCTGCTAGTATGTATGGAAATACTCATTTGGCTCACGTAATGGGGTTGAATAAATAAACTGAAGAAATTTATAATTTTATTTTAATATTGAGTTCCCACATACATACGGCCTGCAACTTGTGTGACTACAGAATGGATGGTATTCACTCGTATTTAACATTGGAATGGCTCCTATAAATTGCTGCCTATCATCATCAGATAGACCATTCTGACAGTCACCTATTTGTGGGGTTTCTTGAACCTCATCATCTTTCCATCTCATCATAGATAGTATTTACTTGTAGTATTGTTTCTGGAATAAAATATAATTATAAAATAAAATTTCATTGTCAAATATAATAAACATTTTAATAAAAGATAATATAAAAATCAACTAACATATCTTCTTGATCATTTCTCCTGTGGCATACCAAATATAATGTCTTTTCATCCACATACATACATCCACAGCCTGTAGACGTCCACTGCTGGACATAGGCCTCCCCCAAGGTGGCGTGTGGCTTCGCCTTAAGAATAGCGCTACCCCATCTCTTCCCGTGGGTGTCGTAAGAGTCGACTAAGGGTCAAACCAGAGGACGGGCAGCAGCGTCCTTTTGTGTATATTAACATCACACTGCGATCGCCAACCCGCCTGCCAAGCGTGGCGATTACGGCATTTCCCCCCCAAATATCTTTTCATTTTCATACAACGTTCTCGAATAAAAGTTGCAAATATTTAGTCATAAAGAAAATGAAATAAATTAAGGTAAAAACGCCAACCGCATTCGCTGTCTGAGACGCCGGCGTTCTCGGTGCTCTTCAGCTTCAATTAGGTCAGCCAGAATGAAATTAGCCATTATGATGTTCCTATAATTCACCAAAATCAATAACTATACTAAATTCAAAAGAACACATGAATAAAAAAAATATATTGTTTACTCACGAAGCAAAAACGACAACCACTTTGATATCGTAATAATTGAGATTAAATTACGAATAGAGACATGTCAAACCGACGAAAGACATGCTGTCAATTGGTTCACAGAATAGCACAATACGTCAAAAATTGAATGATTTCGTGTTTCGTTTCGTATTTCGTATCCGCAAACGATACGCAAGCCCCACGGAATAGCATTTCGTAAAAACGAAGGGCGATATCCGTCTTTCGTCTATCGTTTCGATTTACAAAATAGACCTCCTGGTACAAAACTGGTAGGAAAAAAGTAGCGTTTCACAATATCTATTAGCTACGGGCTGTAAGTTCTCAAATTTGGCATGGGCCCTCCTTGCGTGACGTTCTTCCAAGAAAATAGGTGATATGTGATTTATAGAATATCAAATTATTTGTATGATATTTGAACTAAAGAAATATATAAACTTATTCAATTTATTCTTGCTATGTTTTAGTATTCGATAAATATATTATAGTATGTTTTTAGTGCTTTTTATTAATAATTGCGTTTAACTGCTTACGTAAAACGAAACGCCAATCCTTCGACTAATTTTGCCATTGGTTGAATCACATTTTTATGACGTCAAAGTAAACATTTAAAAGAAATATTATGTCATTCAATAATATTCGTCCTTTTTTTCAAAAACAGGTATAGATAAGTTAGAAAGAGAAAACTGGATTATTGATATGTTGACAGATATTTGATAGGATATTTCGTTAAATGAATAAATTTTTACGTCGTTGGCTAGATAAAATGACCTATTCTTTAATTGGTCATACGTAATGAAAACATAACTCTTATTGGCCGCAGCAGACTGCCATGCTACCTTTACCTCATTGGTTTAAATTAATAACTTGTTACGTCGTCGTTGGCTAGATATAATGTATAACTTATTTTGTAAATGGTCAAATGTAACCTAGCAACCTATTACAGTCAAACAGTTCGTAAGCAGTGGTTTAGATGTCAAGATTTTGAAAATAGAAAGGCATTTTGGTAGTGATTTCTATTGTTCATAGGCAAAACGAACAGTTTTCATAATATTGAAACCCGCCATTAGTCGGTAGGTGCGACGACGAGCAGTTAGGTCGTATATAGGCCACACGTGCGCGAGTGATTAAATAACGCCGACGTGGTTGGCATGGATTGTAGATTGTGGCTGATTTAGAAGGCAATGTGGCTGACTTTAGAAGGCAAATTAGGTTTTTAGAGGGGAATAATGCTATTTGAAAGAAGTCTGTTTAATTAGCACCCCATTTTATTTTAATTAACTTGTACTTTATCATTGTAATAAAGTGTTATTTTTTTGATATACTTACTTGATAGCTGGTATCCTTAGGGAAGTACATGGTTGCGAATTTGGTGGCGTTCCACAGCTTGTTGCAGAAGAAGCGGTAGCCCTGTACGCGCAAGATGTCCAGGTTCAAGTCCCGGCCTTGAGTCATCGCACATAGCGCGAACCTGTGGGATAAGTATTGGTGTGTAAAGGCTCAAGTTGCGCTACGCGGGCGTGGTTCCATACAAAAACGACCGCACGGGGACACTTAACGGGGTACTTTTGTAGGCGAGGTAAAGGATATCTACCGGCGATGGAAGATACGATACGATGGAAGGAACAATATTAAAGACGAAAACGATTTAACTAACATCGCGCTCTCAAAGTATGTAAGGCAACTATAGTATATTATGTGACCGCCGCCGCGTATATGCCGCGTAATAAACTATGGTTAATATGACTTACAAAACATTTTTAAATTTAATATACAATATGTAACAAAATGGAGATATAAAACTTAAGGGTTCTATACCACACGTAGAATATACAGTTAAAAAATTAGCATGATCAGTGCTGGTATAGACTTTCATACAAATTTATTATTTTACAACAAAATATTTTGACATCCTAATAAGCTAAAACAAGACTTGTGCCGCAATCAGTAATCTTATGATCTATTTAATACAGTTGCTCAAAAAGTGGCGTATTGCAGGGACGTTTAGGCGCTTTGCACACGTAGCAACTTAAGTTTACAAAACTGACAACTTAGTTGAGGCAACCATCAACTTTTTTAGAAATTGCCACTTGCTACAACTAGAGAATCTGCAATTGATGCAACTGGTAACCTTGTTGAAGCAACTATCAATTTTCGTAAATGTTCTAAAGGTTTCCAGTTGCAGCAACCACAAATTGGCCTTTACGGTTGTCGCAATTTTATGTGAACCTGGTTTGTTAGGTGAGTCCACTCAGAATTACGATGGACACCGGAGAGAAAGCACTCGTTTACATTATATTACGTCGGCGTCGCCGACACGGTGGCAACTACAACAAATTATTCGCAGCAATCGTCGGTTTTGGATTCATCCCTTCTTGCAAGATAGGACTAGATTTATTAACATAAATGAGCTTCAGAAACATAATGACAACTTTAAACAATATTTTAAAATGTCTGTTTACATATTTAATAAGTTGCTGGAAAGTGATTTAAAACGACAGAATACAGTGATGAGGGAAAGTATATACCCCAAAGAACGACTTGCTATTGCTGATTTTAGAAACTTTTGTTAGCTGCGATTGTCAATTGCAAAAACCAGCAACTTAATCAAAGTTGCTAATTGCGAGTTGCTGCAATCAGAAACTAACTCCTAACTAGAATTGCTGTGTACGCAATTCCATTGGAATAATATATGAACAGGGAGTTGTCAGTTGTCGGTTGTCGCAACAAGGCGCATGAAGTTTATCGTCTGCTAAGCGCCTTAGCGTTCGGGATGTGGGCTATTACACACTTGTGCTTTTTCTTTACCTTTTCCGCACTCGTGCGTTCTCTTTCCCAAATGTCAAAATAATGTCCAATAAAAAGAAAAAATCAACCACGAAGGTTTTACTTAAAACAAAATTCATAGAAGTTTTTACGATTCATGCAAATATTTCTGAAAAGAAGCTGCTAATTTGTTTCAATATCAGTTAAAATGATTTGATGCAATGAGTTAGGTTAGGTTTCATTTCATTTTATCTCATTAAATTTATTTTCATTTCATGTCAATGCAAAAAATCTAGTAAAGACTTGGCTGTATGGGCATAGTTCCCTTTGCCTACCCAGAATGGGTAAACATAAAAAACAAAATAAAAATTTTGAAAAACCCACGACGCGACGGTTAAAAAGTAATTGAAAAAGAATAAAATAATTTAAAATCCCCCGACTTGTCGCAATAACATAGGTATTCAACTCCCTATGAACTTTATAAGAAGAGCAAGAAAATCCGTCGAGGGCTGCCATCAATATTTTAAATTTCAATATAAAACTACAAAACGAATTCATTCAATGGCAGCCCCAGACGGATTTTCTTGATCTTCTTATAAAGTTCATAGGGAGTTGAATACCTATGTTATTGCGACAAGTCGGGGGATTTTAAATTATTTTATTCTTTTTCAATTACTTTTTAACCGTCGCGTCGTGGGTTTTTCAAAATTTTTATTTTGTTTTTTATTTCAAACTTTTTAAAGAGCATAATATAGGTACCATACATTACATTACACAACACCTCGTTCCTCATTACCTATTTAAGAACATTAACCAATCAAATCCAAAGCGATAATTGAAAACGGCATTCAAATCGGACCAATGGTTTGCAAACAAATATTTACTGCAGCGCCCCCTGGTGAGTTGTTACCGTAACACCTATCTCAGAACATGCGCTAATCAAATCCAAAGCGATCACTGAAAACAGCATTTAAATCGGACCAATGGTTTTGCAGATAAACGGTAACATTGGCTTTTACAAACAAATGTTTACTGCAGCGCCCCCTGGTGAGTTGTTACCGCCACACCTATCTAAGAACATGCACCAATCAAATCCATAGCGATTACTGAAAACCGCATTAAAATCGGATTAGTGGTTCTGGAGATAAATGGTAACATTGGTTTGCACAAACACCCTCTCACCCCAAACGCATATACCGTCTCCGTTCCGTCGTGGGTAAAAACAAAAAAAAACTCTGTTTATAATCTTTCACGGCTGGCGCCATTTTGTATATTTTATAAAATTGCTTAATTTTTTCGCAACTCTATTAAAAATAGAAATATACTATTCCCGCACCGGCTGAACTTTGTAGTTTCTGTTTTAGTTACCCATCACTTTCTTTTACGCCATCTGTTATCGAATAGATTTCATCGAAAGCTAACAGCTGTTTTAAGCGTCGACACTTAGATATTTTGATCTAAACTTTGAACTTGATTTTCGGCCAAACCGTAAGGATAACAAATTTATGTTACTGTTACTTATAAAGTACATCACCTAACATACGCTCCCCTAAGTATTATCTCTTCATTATGTTACACG
This sequence comes from Stenoptilia bipunctidactyla, assembly GCA_944452665.1. Taxonomy (NCBI): domain Eukaryota; kingdom Metazoa; phylum Arthropoda; class Insecta; order Lepidoptera; family Pterophoridae; genus Stenoptilia; species Stenoptilia bipunctidactyla. The sequence goes on along the minus strand of OX101729.1, from coordinate 24,605,208 downwards.
TTGTATAAATCAAGTTACTATTCCTGCCTCACTTTTCCTTTTCAGAAGGCACAAATACCTAGTTCCCAAATTTTACTCATTAGATACTTTAGATATTCGTTTAAGACTTTTTTCATGTCTATCTTTTACAGAATAATTGCCAGCGCAAACTCGACGATTTAAAATGTTTTTTTATCGCTGACTAAAGCGTAAAGATGAGGTAAAACATGACAGCATACGAGCTAAGTAAGGGATTTACCTTAAGAAATATCCTGTATAATAATCCAAAGCTATCACATCCACGCCTGAAAACCCCTAAACAAAATGTAAACCAAAATAATTTATTGTAATTCCTTCCTTACCTCAAAGCATCGGTCCCGCACTCGGGTATGCCATTAGGATAATCCTGCGCCTGCGCTTTACTGGCGCGATCCAACTCCCGCGGGTCCAGATTCGAGGTCGTCAACATCGCTTGTAGCTCCGCCAGCGAAATCCCGCGAACTACGTCCATAGGGTCAATGACATTGCCGAGGGATTTGGACATTTTGCGACCGTGCGCGTCTCGGACCATTGGGTGGAGGTACACTTCTCTGGAAATAGGGGAATGTGTTGTTAGTAGTGAAGAAAGTATTTTGAAAACGTAACGGTTTGTGTCACGAAATAGAGAAGTACTGGAGATGCTATGCGAATAAAAATATGTGGGAGCCGATGTCGCCAAACCCACACAAAGACGCCGTTTGTGCTTATATTACACTACAGAAAACAGCTTAAACATCTCGTCCTACATTTGAAATCGTACCTTATTTATTACCTATATTAGATAAAAAATCGATTTACAAGTAAAGTAATTAAGACGTCTTCCCAATCAAGATCCTAGCTGTAGCCTAGTTGATACGGCAACTTGCAAACTGAGGAAGCTGTTTCTCTTTTTATAGAACTATGACTCTTAATGCTATTTAGTAGTAAGTTTAATTTAGGGTTACGCATACGTCATTTTCACTAGTCATTGCCGAGTTAATATACACACTTGTCAACAGAGCTCTTCCAGCAAGTGGAAACTACTTCGCTTGCTTTGCTTTAAAGATAGTTTGTAAATCGTAAGAGAACTTTTTTTTTAAAAAACTAACCTTTGAGGAGATAAAAGTAATTTGTAATATTGCATGAAATTACCAAAATACCTACCGGCGATTATGAAGAGATATAATAATGTAAAAAATTAAGTTCGTTTATATGATTAATTAACTGAATGGTAAACTGTATTTTAAACTATAAAGCATGAATTGAACTCACTTAAACGGCAGTTTCCCTAACAATCGCTGACCAAAGAACACCATCCGAGCTACCCAGAAGAACAGAATGTCGTGTCCGGTCTCCAGTAACGTGCCCGGGTAGAACGCCTGCAAACAACAATATTATGTGAAGTTTTCACCATTTTCGATATGTATGTATGTAAATTTATTTAAATTGGTTGCTGAAGAGTTTATTTCTTTGCAGATTCTCACAAAAATCTCTGTTACAGTCTGTTTTCAATTGATTAAAACCTACGAGTGCTAAAGTTACTCAGGTATGATTGCGTGGAGTTATAATTTATCTAGCTATTTTAGTGTCTTACTTTCCAGACACTTATAGAAACGAGCATTTGCATAAAATTACATAGAACCACAGACTGTGTAAACAAAGAAATTACACAACGGATTGTTTAAGGCGTTTAATTGCAGAAATTCATAAGAACTATTTAGAGAATTCATTATCACTAAGCATGGAAGTCGCGCAATGAAATTATATCCTATTATTATTTCCTTTGTAATGGCATACGAACAATAAGAAAGAGTATTTTTTCTGTTTATGTCTAATAAGGTTAATTGTGAGGTGGAAAAATAAAATAATTATAAAACGAAACCCTCATCCCCGACCAACCGTGGGAATACAATTCAATAGGTGCCGAATGAAAGCCTTCGTCGTGAACCCCTTAGGGATTAGGTAGTTTGTAAGTGTTATTAAGTGGAAAAAGAAAACACGTAACTCTCACCTTCAAATCATCAGTCTGATCAGGCCACCCGAACACCGAGAATGGAAACAGTCCACTAGAGAACCAAGTATCCAGTACATCTTCATCCCTGACCAGGGTGATGTCTTCCGGAGCCGCTTTGTATTTCGCAGCGGCCTTCGCCAGGGCTTCCTCGTTTGAGTGAGCTGACACCCATTGCTCTTCGATGTTCTAGAATTTAAAAGATGATTTAGATACGTCTCCCGTAAGAGCAATAGAAGTCTGCGAACCTATTCGTTTTTATGATTGACTTAAAAAAAAAAGATTCAATATTTGAACCATATTCAAATACCATGGAATGAATGCTTTTAATATATTAGGATTTCAATAAGATATTCGAAGCCGTATTGTATAGGGCACATCAGTGCTTAGAGCAAATCATTACTAATTACTAATTAATTAATTTAAGAAGTTTCTGGTAAGTATAGTCCACATTCGACACGACTTAGACCCGACCCATGATGGAAAAATGAACTTTTTGCAATAACCTCTAATATGTTACATTAGATATGAAACCGCTGTTTTAGTAAATTCCGCCATATTGTTGAAAATTTACTAAAGAAAACTTATAAACTTACAAAAAAATATTGAAATTGAGTGAATTTATCAAAGAATATTAAAGATTTTCTTTTCGTCTGTGGCAAAATCTAAGCTAAAGAGTTAGCGTGGACACAAAAAATGCAAAACAATAAAAATGAGGTCTTTACCTTTAGCACAAAGTTAAAATGATTTTGCTTTATAAAAACTCTAAATGTATACTATAACATGAAACTAGCACTTGTCAAAGATTACAAGCACTAAACAAGCAAAGTATAAAATTGTCTTTAAGGCTGCAAACTGGACGGCAGCGATTTTCGCGACACTATAGAAAGTATTGAGTGGAAGGTATTGCACCGCGAAAAATCGCCGGCGTCGAGAACGGCCCAGATTCCCCTCGTCGCTGTCTTTGCCATCCAGTGTACAGCCTAAAGCTTAGTATATAAGTAACATCAAAGTACTTATAAAAATATAAAATGACATTAGAAACATATCATTAGAAAATAATGTTCGAACTAATGTATGAAAATTAATATGAAACGTTTTAACTTTTAGGCCTTATTATTCTCCTAACAAAAACTAGCTGGCGTTGCAGGTATAAAAAAGCCATTAATATTAAAGTTTGTCTCAAAAGCAAAGGGTTTTATTACTATCAGAGATTTATTTAAATATCAGAAATTATTAGTATTGTTTTATCCTTTTATTAGGCATTTTTATTTCTCATTAACAAAAACTAGATGGCTTTACAGGTATAAAAACGCCACAACTGACAAAGTTTGTTTCAAAACCGCTAATGAAAAATTTACAAAACAAAATGCGTGTTAAATGATTGTAAAATAAAACAAACAAACGCATGCAACGGTCTACAAGCGTTCAACATACAACTGCACTGCCGGGATGAGCGCGGGTTCGAATCCTGGCACTCTTCTTGTATCCACTGCGCGTGCGGCGACGTCTCGGCTGCACTTTTGTGGTAGCTTGCTTTCGAGGGAGAGACCTTAGAGCTATTATATTGATCTTATCTTGGGTTAACAATAATTACTTAATTAACTTAAGTAGCATAGTTTCAAGTTTTACGTATTCATATTCATATACCTATTCATCAGAATTATATATGTTAAAATGGGACATTTTATTCAACTGAAAAGGTGCCAAAAAGGCACAAGCAAAACCAATTCTCATTAAAACTTCTTTTATCAAACTTAACAATGTTTCTTTGTTAAGTTTTAACCCGCATTTAGCCTCAATCTCTCGTGTAAAGTGACGGAGATGGCTTGACACATAATATTCCTGGACCGAGATATTACGCTTTATAAAATATCTTAGGCAAACTTCATAAATTACCAGCGGCGCTGCAATCAAATGGTATGGATTGCGATTATCACATTATCATGGCAGTGCCCATACATTTTAGTGTTTTAATCAAAGATTTGTTTAAATTTTACTGTTAGTAATTCATTGCGTTTAGAGCAACCTGCTGTATAATTTATGATATAATTATGAAACACTAGTCTATGTGCTATTCCAGATTACACTCTATCACTATGCCAAATTTCATTAAAATCCGTTGAGCCGTTTTGCCGTGATTGAGGAACAAACATCCATACATCCACACATCCAAACATTCACATTTATAATATTAGTAACATTGCAATAGAAATTAGTAGTATAGGGGTGACCCCCGCTTGGTGGCACAACCCTTTAAGGTTCAGCTAGCTAGCGACCACCATCCACAAAATATCGCACACACGGTGATATACCGTGTTGATACTGGGTTGATTTGTTGTCATCGGCAAAATTTTTTTTACACAATAAGTATCAGATATAGAAACGATTTTTGCAAAAAAAAATATTTTTTTTTTTAACAAGGAACTTAATATATCCGCTAACATGTTAAGCTAAGCATGGTCACTCTAAATTACCATTAAAATAAAGTAGACTACGCGCTACTACAAAACATCTCGTAGTACTACGTCGTACTATTAACAATGAAATGCCGCGTCGTAGTAGCTATGTTCATCAACAGCGACTATTTTTAACAAAGTTTGTGGTTCCATATTTCTACTTTTTTGTACTGAGCGACGCTAAAATAAATATGCAGGTACGTTTCTATTGTATCAAAGAAATTAACCTTTAAATTTGGCTGGTGACCAAAAAACAACTCTATATTTCGGCACACTTTCGAGTAAAGCCAGTTCATTCCTAAGTCCAATCTTCAACCGTATGTTCACTTGCTTGTGAGATTGAGATTAAACGAGAATTTAGCCCCCACTAAAGAAATCGAAAAAATAAGCTACCTGAGTCCCTTTCACAGTGACCCTATACGCCGGTATCCGATGCCCCCACCACAGCTGCCTCGAAATGCACCAATCCCTGATGTTTCCCATCCAGTGGTACCAGGTCTTCTCGTGTGCTTCTGGAATGATCTTTAGCTCTCCGGACTTCACGGCCGTTATTGCGTCGGCAGCCATTTTGTCGCAGCGCATGTACCTTGGTATGGGAGTAGGAAGATTATTGGATTTTTAAATTACAAGTATACAGTGGTCATCTATCTATTACTAGAATTGGGGCAAAAAGGTGGTGTATTGCCAACTTTTTTTTACTAGGAATAAAGTATATTTGATCTGAAAAGAATATAAAACAGTTAAGGCTCGACCGAGATGGGCTTTTCGTTCAACACCGAGACCAAGAATTAAATAATTTAAATAAATGAAAAATGTGATAAATAAAAATTACCCGACCAGGATTCGAACCTGGGACCTCTCGTTTGCCGGACGAGTGCTCTTCCAACTGAGCTATCGGGTGGTCTTAGCTGCAAAACCATCGGAATTAGATGGAACTACGTTAGCAATATAACGTAAAAACAAAAATGTGGTAAGTAATTTCGAGGCGTAGCGCCAGGCCCCGATAGCTCAGTTGGAAGAGCACTCGTCCGGCAAACGAGAGGTCCCAGGTTCGAATCCTGGTCGGGTAATTTTTATTTATCACATTTTTCATTTATTTAAGAATAATTGAGCATTTTAAATGCAAAAAACTTAAAAAACATTATTAATTAAATAATTTCTCGACCGAAACCGAGAATAAACAAAGCGTGAACAAATGGTTTTAGAACTGTTAACTTTTTATTAGTATTGGGAAATACTACCCGTTTTAGTATTTATAATATGTTTAAAGGATAGCCGTGGTCGTGTTTAGTCCTCGGTTTTAAACATTTTTTATCGCCACAGAATTCAATATTATTGTTACCATCTGTAACTTACCACTGCGGCTTCAACATAGGTTCCACGACATCCTTGGATCTGCTGCAGAGCGGTACCACCATTGGGTTGTCTTTGGTTTCCTTATACAGCTTGTGTTGTTCTAAAGTTTTGATTATTTCACGGCGAACGTCGAAGCGTTTCTTCCCCTGGATTAGAGGAAGACAAAAGATGAAAAATGAAATGTAGAAAAATCGAAAACCGTTATTTAAATGGCCAATAGAGCTTCACATTATACACAACGAAGGTTTTGTTTAAATTGACTGAAATATGACAATGATTTTTGAAAATGTAGGCAAAAATGTTAAAGTAGTTTGATCAATATTTGTAAATCGCAACAATTACTTAGTTCTTAATGAAAAAAATTCTTCATCTTATTATTTTTAAGTAGTTTCAGTTATAAACACTTCAAAGTGCACATAGTCGCCCCACCCAGGTACAACAAAGAAGAGATTTTATCTTTATAACTTACAGCAAAAGGTCCACAATTGTCCAGCATCTTGCCCTCATCGTCAAATATCGTGATGAACGGCAGATTGTGTCGTTTCCCGATCTCGTAGTCATTCGGGTCATGAGCTGGGGTTATTTTTACAGCACCTATAGATTAGATAATAATATTAATAAGTAACCCAAACTAATACAACTAACTATGTGGCCTTAATGTAAGCTTATATAGGATCTTTCATTAAGGACGGGTTGATTTCAAAATGGAATAAAACAGGCTGTGTATGAGATATTAACGATTTTTTTCTGTTAGTTCTAAGACCCATTCATTCCATTTTGTTTTTAATATGACATCATTTAACTGTCCGCTGCGTCTTCTAATGGTGGCACAAATCTGGGAGGTTCAATTTTCAAAAGACAGACAACAATCAACAGGCAGATCCACTTTCATCCATTTTTTTAAGCCTAAATTGAATTTAGATATGATAATTTCTTGTGGGGGTTTTGAAGTCTCCAATGACCAATTGCAGTAACCAATAAGCCGCAATAAACTGATACCCTAAAAGTCGACATAACCTAAGCCATCACTCAATTTCAGTAGAATTAATGCAGCGGACTCATTGAAAATTGGACTTCCTGGATCCGTGCGAAATTGCGGCGGACATTCAAAACAAAATGGCACGAATGGGTCTTTCAAATAAAAAAAAATTTCGTTAATATCTCACACATAACCTGTTTATTCCATCTTGAAATCGACCCCTCCTTATTGAAAGAACCTATACATAATTTTTTTTTTAATGAAACTTGAATACAATTTGCTTAGAATCGGTACTAGAATCGATTGCATAGTTTTTATACCATGTTACATTTTAACTCAATAATCTCTACAGAACTTTTAATAATGCACGCGCGTACTATGGCGTTAGTGATCCCGGGATGCAAGTAGGTTGCATGAGTGGATAGCGAGCCACAGAGCGCAATAGGTTTTCATAAACAATAAATAATGTAGGTATAACATTATGTTATGGAGATTACAGCGGAATTAGTGGGTATAAAATAAATAAAATATTTTATTTCGGATAACTCAATCTACCTATATCGTGTTAGTAAAAAAATTTAAATCTTAATAACTAGTGTTAGTACTTATACTCTGCAATGGACTTTGTAACAGGGACTGCATACCGGTATGAATTTCGGTACATTTTTTTTCTGTATGACGTCATACCGTTAAGTTAAATATATTTTAAATAACAGTACAGGAATTCATACTGAAATGATTCGTGTGCCTTTTTTATTATTGTAGCATAACTGGTTTTTTTTTCAGTTAACTGAAATTTTCCAGTAAGTATCCATATTAATATTGATATTTAAAGTTTATTTTTAAATAATGTAGCGGATACTGTAGAATGTTCGATAGTTTAGTTGAAGCCTATGAAGTGTAGGTACATATGCCGTTTCGGTACAGAAATTAAATAGGTTAATATATTTCTGCACTAAAAACATCTACAGAAACTAATCCGGTATACATTATTTGGGTACTGATATAATTAAGTTACGATTTTAATAACTTGTACAGGTATTGTGTTTGATGAGGCAGTACACTAATAAGCACGGAGGACATATTTAGAGGAGCTGCCCTATCCAGTTTTTTCTAGGGACTCAAGTGAAGCTTGGGTAATGGCCAATCATAGCCAAACAGGCGATGGCATTAGTCACCTAGTAGCGAGTAGTAAAAACCGGTTGAAACATAAGGTTAAAATATTCACATGATCATCAAAAAAGTTCAGCTATACTTTACTAGGTGGCTCTAGTTTTTTAACGAAATTTCATACGTTCCAAATCTGTCAGAAAGAACCGCGAAATAAAAGTATTTCTACTTGACGCTAGATAGTCCAACCTTTTTTCGCGGCATAAAAATCACCTAGGCAACAAATAACAATCTGGAATTTTGGACACAAATAATTGGAAAACAATACAATTTGTAAAAAATAATTATGAATGAAATTATCATCGTGGTAAGTTAATTTTATTTGGATTGTCAATGTGATTCCTTTATAAAAGTATAGAAAACTAAATTTTACATCGAGAAACAATGGAGGATTTAATTTTTTTTAAATATCTACGCGTGTACATACTTCACAGAAGTCAGCGACGAACTGACGCCAGTGCCTCTAGCGAGGAATAGCTTGAACTAAAGGCTGTGACGTCAGGACAACTCAGATTGAAGCTGTGCAACTTTGCTTACAGCAGCTCTACTATGTATCTGCTTTGTGCTAATAAGGGTACTGAAATTTTACTGGTACTATTTAAAAAAATTGTACCCATATGCAGTCCTTGCTTTGTAATTAAGACTAAATGGCCGATCAGCGGGCAGTCCCCACCGTCGGCAATCGCCTTAAGGGCACCGTTGTTGCTGCCGCGGACCCTACGGAGCAGAGAGCCCGCCTTCATCCTGATAATAGCTAGTCACGTCTGCGGCCGCAAACATTACTGAAGCACTGCAGAATCGTTTCAACCGCAAAAGCAACCTAAAAGCGTTATTGGTATACTTGAGCTAGCTCCGTCTAGAAAAAGTTCCGCTTTCTGGACTGGGACTTGAATCCAGGACCTCTTCTAACCACGGAGGAAGCTAGACTACAGCTTAATCAACTCATTGTATGGACAATTATTTATGAACCAACTGAGTATTTGATAAAGATCAAAATTTCTTGAGTAATAAGACATTATTATGCTAAATTTTTTTACTACCTTCGAAATCGGTCATAAATCAGCGGAGCTAATAAAAAGTATAGTGATAGGCGTACGCGTCGCATGCGCAGTCTCGTTATCGATAAAAAAATGTGTCATTTGCATTTTAATACGCAATAAGCGTATAAATATTCAAAATGTAGTTTTCGCATCATTCATACTTTGGAATTCAAAAGAGCTTTTACGCAAACAATATTCCTTCGGTGGGACAATATTCATAACCAGAATTATCATGAAAAACATTTTGAAGTTGTTTATAGATTACAGGTGTGCCCATCACTACGCAAACACAATAGCTTCCTATTATGAGAATAAGTGCGACAAAGAAACAAGATATCGCTATCTTACTCTGGTGAATTATGACATAGATTGCATGGAGAAAAAAATTTAAGTAGAGTAAGTCTATAAATTTTATCTTTTCAATAGCTTCCTTTGTAATAGCCTCATTGGTGGACAAATATAATACAAGTTAAGGTGTCTTACCGGTCCCGAAAGCCATGTCTACGTATTCGTCGGCGATGATCGGCATTTTCCGCTTGCATATCGGATGCGTCAGATGCTTGCCTAGCAGATGTTTATACCTGTAACAATAGATATGATTTTATACACGAAGTAGAGAAGTACAGTCGAATCCGTTTATAATGACATCGAAATGCCAGTCATACTAAACTGACGTCATACAAAGCATAGGTACTGCAAGAATAAATAAAATGTTTAAGTTAGTATGTGATTTATTTTAATAGAGAGGAATAAAATAGAGATAAATCAAAGTAGATATTAATAAGTAGACTCAATAAGTAAATCTACGCTCCGAGACTCAAATCAAAAAAGCCTTTCACGCGCCGAAAGTCTTTGGGTATAACGTGACTCTCCCGAACACTGCCAAAGGTGTTAGAAATCATACGGTCAGTCACTATAAGCGGACAAAATTTTATAAAAAAGGGGTCACAATATGCGATATGTCACTATAGGCGAAGTCATAATATCCGACTTAGTTATATAATTTATATGAAAACCAAACTTCATTGTGTAAACACGTCATAATGAGCGGTTGGTCAAAATAATAATCGGATTCTACTGTACTGGTAAAAAAAAAAAAAATTATGGGAGCCGATGTCGCCAAACGCACACAAAAATAAATCGTTTGTCCATACATTACAATTCCTCGTTTCTATTTTAGTTCACAGATTATACACCTCGTCCTACGTTAGAAATTCTACCTTATGTCATTTATATTAGGATTACAAATCGATTTACAAGCAAAGCAGTTAAGACCTTTTTTCCTTGAGATTGCCTAGATACACAACTTGCAAACATTGAGATGTTTCTTTTTTGATAGATGTCAATGTCACTAGACTTAGCATTCGTTGCTCTTTCGGCGAGTGTTACTATACTGTTAATAACAGTAATAATAATGTTAATAATTATGGCTGTTGGTCTTCCTAAAAATAAATAAATACCCTGGCAAATAATTCAATGCAGTAAAATGACAGTTCCAGTGTGCCCACGTTAGGGAAGAAAAAAATAGTGATGCTATTTAAGTGAATAAACGTAATTTTCTAAAAAATAATGTCGTAATAAAGAAACAAAATATCTCTTTTTTTATGATTCTGTTAACAAAGGGCAACTCTTCTTGAAATTAAATTTTTAATGAATAAAGGAGATTTAAAATAAAGAAGTTATCAGGTCGATTTTACTTCTACTATAACGGTTTTAAAGCACTAGGTATATTTGGTAATTCATTATTTTAATCAAAGTTACTTTGAAGATACAATACACACTTCAAATTCAATTATAAATTTCTTTAAAATTTTATACAAAACGACAAAGACTCGTTCATTTTAAATCATTCTAATTCAGTACATAAACTACGAACTTTTTAACTGGTATCATTACTTTTCTATTTCACATTTCGTACTCTTAATTTACTGCATTGAATTATTTGCCAGGGTATAACTTTGCTTACTTAATCCAAGCGCCTACATACCTTTCATCATTAGGATGGACGGCCACGGCCACGTCTCCTAGCATGGTCTCGATCCTCGTGGTGGCCACCACCACCTCCTCATCAGATCCTTCCACTTTGTATGCGAAGAGAACTAGCACACCGAACTCCACCTTGTAATCAGAAATGGATTACGTAATAATCAACGAATGCAGAGCATTAAAAAAACCGACTTCACGTCAAAACTTTGGCTGACTTATAATGTCATCAACGTAAACATTCTCCGAAATCATACATATTTTTCAAAAGTTTGAAATTTTTAATGAGGTAGGGCCTGTCCACATCACCACGGCACGACGTCGTCGCCGTGGAACGGTGCGGTGCCGTGGCGCGGCACGTTGCCGTAACGTGGGAATTTACGTTGCCGTACCGTAAAAATGTACGTCACGACACCGCAAAGTTACACGTTGCCGTGCCTTGTAAACTTTCGGTACATTCTTCACCAAATAAATAACAGTCTCGTTGTAGATATGGACCGCACAAAACGTATTCTGCTTCTGTTGTTATTAAAAAGACGAAGAGATAAGTTGGAGAAAAAAAAATTAAAAAGACAGTACTGGGTGCATCCATATCTTTCAATTATGAATAGTGATGGGAATCATTTCACGAGAAAATATGAAGCGTTGAAAACCTGTGACCATAAATTTTACAGTTATTTTAGAATGTCTGTATCAAGTTTTGAAGAATTACTAACAAGAGTTGCACCGCGTATACAAAAACAATTTGTATTTAGAAAACCTGTTGGGCCTTTGGAGAAGTTAGGATTAACTATAAGGTAAGTAATGAAAACAATTTATATGTATGTAATATTTTTTATGTTCTTTATTTTTGATAATAATAGCAAGTTTAATATTTACTAAATCTAGAGTATAAAAATCACAGTTTTGGAATGAACGATTTGCTTTTCAATAATAATAAACACTAGAAAAACAATTAGGTAAATCACAATCAAACCTCTTTTATATTCATAATGATGTACATATGTACGAGTACAATTATTAATATGTTTATTTAAAATATTAAGAACAGCAGATATTGGCCTCAAAAATGCCTACATCTATATAAATACACAATAATAACTTAATATCTACTTAAAAATCACAGTTTTCAATCGGCTGATTTGCCTGTTTAACCTAACAACTAGCTAAAAACCACAGTTTTTTCGGGGTTACTGGCTTGTATACCCGTAAGATTACAGTTATAACTAAGAAAAACAATAACAGTCTTTAATAACCTAGATAAAATCACAGATTTTGAGTGGCTGAACTACCAACGTTACAATTATAAGATAAATAATAGAAAAATAATTCAACAAATTTACTACGTAGTTATCATTATGATAAAAAATATAATATTTCTTTTAATTTATCTTAATTTTCAAGAAAAATCATATGTTGATTCCAATGCACTTGCTTCATCTTCGCAATCATTTGATAGTTCTTCGAAAGTTGACTTTGGTGGTTTGGAATTTGATGAAGTCGATGGTTGATATATACTACTTGTACTTGGTGCTGGTGTTTTAGAAACGTTTGATGACATTGTTGATTGGTATGTAAAAGTTTGTGTTGGTTGATAATTAGTAGTATATGATGATTGTGATCTTTGGTACCTATCCTGAGAAGCTGTATGATAACCAGTTGATGTTTCATACTGATATGAAATCTGATGTAAATCAGTTAGGATTTGTAAAACACGACTTTGAAACATTAGAGTTTGATGATCATTCAATGTGTTCAATGATGGTAATATGGCCTTAAAAAATGACAGATGTCTATTTTCTGCTTCCTTTAGGGCTTGGAGAATCTCATAATCGACTTCATCATTGTTTTTTTTTTTTCGTGGAGTTGGTTGATAACGTGATCTTTTATAATCATTTTTTTCATATGGTATCTCGTCTTCTTCATCTTCTTCCATTATGCTTGAGTCAGTTAAATTTGCAGCGTTTTTTTTTAGAAACAGAAGTTGCTTATACAAATGATACTCCTTAATTTTGCTTGCACCAGATCCCGATTTATTTAAAGTTTCAAGTTTTTTCAGGTATTTTGTAAAATTGTCTTTTATATGAGTCCATTTCTTTACCACAGCATTACCTGCAAAATATTTAAAACGTGTATTATTAGCAACAATTGGATCAGTAGTTTTTACGTGAAAGACAAACATACATACTATAAATACAGCAATACATCCTCACAAAGTTTCGCATTTATAATAAAATTTAAAGTGTATGACGGAAAGGGGCTGAGTATCAAACTGAAATACAGAGATAGTACTCATGTAGGTAGGTATACCAGCGGCTTTTATTACACAAATTAATTATAATTCCTATTTCTAAAAATTACTTAGGTACGCTAAATGAGTATTTACTAGGTTGATACCCCTTTGTTATGGGATCTAGATCTGAGATCTAAATGAGAAAAAAATCAGTTATTTTTGTCATCCTACTTCCTACTAATATTATCTATAAACGTGAAAGTTTATGAGTATGGATGTTTGGATGTTTATGATGTTATACCCGGATTTTTGTTTCAGATTTTTGGCAACAGGAAATAGTTTTAGAGATTTAGAATTAACGGATTATCGTGGAAAGAGTACAATCGCAAAAATAGTAAGAGAAGTATGTCAAGCTTTATGGAAAATCATGTTAAATGAATGTATTCCGAAAATAACAGAGGAGTTATTAAAACAAACAGCTGAAGATTTTGACAAGAAAGCCAATTTTCCTAATTGTATGGGGGCGTTGGACGGGAAACACATTCGAATCTGGAGTCCTGCCCATAGTGGGTCTCTTTTTTTTAACTATAAGAGTTATAATTCTATAATTTTGCTCGCAATTGTTGATTCCAAATATAGATTTGTGTATGTTGATATAGGAGCATTTGGTAAGGAATGCGACTCGACAGTTTTTCACAATACGAAACTGTACGAATTATTACTACAAGGCCATCTGCCTTTACCAGAGCCAAAATGTTTACCAGGTCTACAGACACCAGTTCCCCATGTTTTTGTAGCAGATGAAGGCTTACCACTCACAAATAATGTATTGCGCCTATACCCAGGGAAACATTTGACTGTACAACAAAGAGTATTTAACTATCGCTTGAGTCGCGCGAGAAGATACGTTGAATGTACTTTTGGTATTCTGGCAAATAAATGGCGTGTATTTCACCGACCACTGAATGTTCAATATAATTTTGCTACAGATATTATCAAAGCATGTTGTGTCTTGCATAACTTTGTTATTAATAGAGATGGAATTACCACAACCGAGGAACTAATGATAGAAGAAAATTTTGTAAACTTGCAACAGTCAGAGGATGACGAATTTCCAAACAACACAAACCCAGTCAACATAAGGAATGAATTCTGTAAATATTTTAATAGCGATATTGGAGCACTTAGTTGGCAATTAACTAAAATATAATAACCGACTATAGTACGATTATTAATTCGATAAATAAATATACTAATACTTATTATAATATACCTATAACTTAATGTAACTAATAAATATGAGCTTACCTAGTCTTGTTTTTTCTTTATCGTTTTTGTCGTCAAAGTCATGAAAAATGTTTCGACAAACATCCTTCCAGCCTTCTGTTTTTAAATTTTTGTTCTTGAAATCATCTATTGTCTTATCCCATAATACTGGACGTTCTTCAACAAGTGAAATCAATAAATCACAATCTATGTTTTCCGACATCTTTTATTCACACGTCTACTAATCGCTAAGACAATAACACATCAACTGATCGGGCGCATCGTATCGCGTCACCGGCTTACGACGACGCCGTCCTTTGCACCGTTCGACGGCGGCGTTGCCGTACCGTGCTAGTGCACGGCGCGGCAACGCGTCGCGCCCCGACACCGCACCGTTCTACGGTGACGATGTCGTGCCGTGGTGATGTGGACAGGCCCGTACTCAACCGATTTCGATGAAATTTATATGGGACCACCTCTGAAGTATCGTCTATCATATGAAACAAGAGTATTTAAAATCGATTAATAATTGTCCAAAAATCGTGTAACAGACACAAAAAAACATACACACGAATTGAAAACCTCCTCCTTTTGGAAGTCGGTTGAAAATAATGTATTTGTTTTTTTATGACTAACTAGCTAGATTGGTTCGGGTTTATAGACGTTATTACTTGATAAAAGCCTTGTTGTATATGTATAGCCACACATAGCGCGCGCTGCGCCGCCGCTCCGATCTGGCAGTAATAAACGAGCTCTCAGCAAGACTACCGTGTTTACTTTCCGCATACTCATCACTTCTTCAAGCGACAGAATATCATATACATTTTTTTTTTACTTTTTATTATAGCGGGCTTAGCGTTTGACCTCAATCTCAAAGAAACAAAATCTTCATCTTTAGATAAACGTGTTTATTACTATAATATAAAATATTAAAAATAGGTTATACCTCTATCGCCCGTGGAAAAGTGTGTCCATAGACTCCAGATCACCAACTCGTTCATGGGTCAATGTGTACGCTTTTATAATATAATTCCAAAATATTTAAGATTAACCCTTCAATAGATTTAAGGATAAGTGTTATATAAAGTTTTACTATAAGTTATTGTTGTAAGAAGATTGTTAATTGTTATTGTGTATTTTTAATAGATGATTGCTGTTGAGTTTCTTGCCATTTCTTCTCAACAGATCGACTTTCCGAAGTGGTGGTAGATTCAGTTCAATTTGTAAATTGTGTGACTTATTTCAAATGTATTTAAATACATACGAAATAAAGATTTTTTTGACTTTGACAAATTAATAAATTAATGGATAAATTAGTAAATTAGTAGCAGGACCCCTGCAAATCTGCCGCCATGTATCAGCGTGATATGTTCTGGCCTAGTTCCATCCTAAGCTCGTATGCTGATATCTTCGGCCTCATTATTAATGTCCGTCAGGTGAGAATGACGTCAAACGCGGGTAGAGTAACGAATACAAATTATAAAAAAAAAACTCTGTACAATTATACCTTCTGTTCATATCCAGGTATGTTGAGTAGCGTCCTTCCAGTCAGTTCCATTTTATCCACTTCGATATCAGAAATAGCACTCTTTAACGTACATGACCAATTTACTAATCTGAAAAAAAAAACAGGTAGGTTTAAGTAAAGAGTAATTTCTTAAAAATTCTATTGTTTACATAATAGAATTTGACAGACTGAAATTGCAATTGTTTAACTTTCGGTTAAGTTTCTTCTCAGTCGTACACTCTTGACAGAGTGGTCGTGGTTGCTCTGATGGCGTATAAGGTTGACGGTACGCGTACATGTTTAGTCAATTATTTCGGCTTGAACAGGTTTACTAGCAATGTCTCTCCATTTTTTTCGATTTGCTGCATTACGAGAGCATTCCGTTATGGTAGTCTGAGTGGACGATTACATTACGGTTAAGTTTACTCAGTAAATAATTAGTATTATTTCTCAAACTATCACGTCCTCGAATTTTGAAAGTGAACCACCAGTCACTTTCAAAATTCCCTGTATAAGCATTTTGCTATGCGATGCGGCGCGCTTGGCCATACTGTGAGCTTACCTTTAGACGTATAAATGAAACACACAACTTACCTATTAGCTCTATATATGTCCCCGGCCTCGTGCAGGCGTATAAACGCCTCGTTTACAGCTCGACACATACTCGGGTCCATCGTGAAGCGAACCCGGGACCAGTCCAGCGAGGAACCTAGCCCGCGAAGCTGCTCGTAGATGCGATCACCTTTTCTGTAGAAACATAAATATAAATTACAGAAAAAATATGCTAAATAAAATCACCCGACCAGGACTCGAACCTAGGACCTCTCGTTTGTAGGACGAGTGCTCTTCCACTGAGCTACCGGGGCCTGGCCACACGCCATCGAGATTACTTAGCATATTCTTGTTTTTACGTTATATTTTTCTAACTTAGCTCCATCTAATTGTATAGCTTAGCTATAGCTTTGCAGCTAAACCACCCGAGACCAACTTCTTTTCAGAAATTGTAAATCTCAGTTAAAGTGATGTTTGATAATATTTTAAAGTTTTTGCATTTAATAATGCTCAATTATTCTTAAATCACTGAAAAAATATGCAATATAACGTTAAGACAAGAATGTGCTAAGTAATTTCGAAGGCGTGTCGCTCAAGTGATCGATAAAATGTTTTTACGATGGTTTATCATCTGTCGGCATGCGCAAACATTCGTGTAAAATAATGGATTCCTGTCTCACAGTATCATGTAGGTCGACTAAGCCACAGTGCACTTAACAATCTAATTTAAACCTTAATAAATTTGATTAACAAGCATTTTGCTTACGTCTGCGGATGCCAGAGTATTTATTCTTATTATCTATACTAATATATAAAGCTGAAGAGTTTGTTTGTTTGAACGCGCTAATCTCAGAAGCTACAAGTGGGATTTGAAAAATTCTTTTTGCATTTGATAGCCCAACTTTTGAGGAAGGTTATAGGCTTCTTATTTTATCCCGAAATTCCCACGGGATCAAAAGTTACGCGGGTAAAACCGAGCGCGGGTGGCTAGTGAAAGTATAAAAAAAGATAAAGAGATCGATAGACGAATCGAAAACGCGCGGAAAAGCTTAATACAGAAAAGGAAATTGATGGACATGTGTATCCTCCCCACTCTCACATATGGTGCACAAAGCTGGTCTTTGACAGGAAATCAAAAGTCCTAGCTCAGGGTTTGCCAGAGAGCAATGGAGCGTAGTATATTGGGAGTAAAATTAACTGATCGTGTAAGAAACACCACGCTACGCTCCAAAACCAACATCACGGATGTCGCAAAGCTGCCAGGCTTAAATGGGATTGGGCAGGTCATGTATGTCGGATGTCAGAAGATCTTTGGGCCAAAATAACAACTGCGTGGCATCCTGACACCAAACGACGTCGCGGACGACCACGCCGTCGGTGGAAGGATGATCTGGACGCATTTAGCCAAAACTGGCCCGCGGAAACAGCTGATCGAATAAAATGGAAAGAAAACCTCCAATTTTGGGACACCCAGGGTTAGTAATAATAATGGTATGGCTCGTATGTTCAACTAGGCAAGGTTTATATTAAATTGTTTATGTAAGGTATTCTACGATCGTCTTCCACTATCGGTGTGGCTCATGCAGGAGGTGTTTGTACCTAGTAAGTAGTATGTAATATTTAATAACATAAAAAATCTGAAATGTTTGTTGCTCTTGAAGAAGGCTATAGGTATATTGTCAAGAAATTATCACTGAATTTTAGTTTTAGTAACTTGGATAAAATTGCGAGTGCCTCCTATTATACAAACAAACGCAGGCTGTTCATTCTACATGTTAGCTATCATCAAAAAGGAACTGTTAAAGCACTTAATTTGACGATTTCTAACATACACCACAAAAGGATAAAAGTTCTGCCTCCGTCTAGTACTCCGGTAGCAAAAAAGCGTTGGTTCAAATTGTTCAAAAAGTTCGCTCAAAATAAACTTACTCATTCCTCCAATCCCACACACGCTTGATGAACTCTTCTCTGCCCAGCTCGTGTCTAGTCTTCTTCTCTTCTCGCCAAACTTTCTTCTCCACTACAACTTGAGTGGCGATCCCGGCGTGATCACAACCTGGGTTCCAAATTGTCGTGCGGCCATTCATTCTGCAGTCAAAAGACATAGGGCAGCGATTAAAGCTCTGGTTATTGATTTACACTAATGCAGGGTAGGCGAACCTATAAGCGACAAAGTATTTTTTTTTTTAGAAATGAGGTCATAAACGTGCGATCAAATGATTTTGACTATATGATATATATTTTGACTAATGATTCGCCATCACTAAAGCACAAAGGAAGGAAGCTTAAATTCAGAATACACCCGAGACTGTTAAGAAAGGTTAGCGGGTAATTGATCATATTGGTCTTAGTTTCGAGCTCAATATCTTTACACAAACTAACGATTCCGGTACGGGAAATAGTTGTAAAGTCTTTGTGGTGCATGAGTTGAGTATTCGAAACTTTTCGGAACTGCAGTGGTGCTTATAGATCTTCATTGATTCGTATTTTTACGAATGTTCATATAGCATGTAGTCGGTTGCAACTTGTAAGCAACATTATAATTTATTTATATTACCTATTTGAAAAAAAAAACATGTTTATTTAAAATTGTCGTGCGGCAAAAGGTAGATTCAAATTGTAACTGGATCACTGCTGCTACAAACACTATTCGAAAATTATGTCAGGTCAGGTATTTTCTAGGATAAGTAATTACCCCTTATTTCCACCGTATGGTTTTCATAAAACAATCTTATGAAAAAGTGTACTTTGGAGCAGACAAATTAGGTAGTAAAAATATTGGACAATAAGCTTCAATCAATAATATTTGCTTACATCCACCAAAAATTAAGTATCTATTTAAATTTACTTTAGAAACGGGATATTACGATATGACGGTACCGATCATGGTGCTTGCAACAGTGCCGAAATATAGAGAACTCAAAATAAATGAAATACATGGTAAATATCTCGTTTCTAAAGTTAGTTTTAATGTTGAAGACCAACACAGTTTAAAAACTTATATAAGTATCTAGCCCAAATTAATTTTCTTATGGATACTAGAGAATGGACAATAAACTTAAGAAATATGTATACACCAATAATCAAAGAATGCAGAGCATTAAAAAAACCGACTTCACATCAAAACTTTGGCTGAGTTGTAATGTCATCCATGTAAACATTCTCCAAAATCATACATATTTGCAAAATCAATTCATAATTGTCCGAAATATCGTGTAACAAAGACACAAAAAAAACATACAGACGAATTGAGAACCTCCTTCTTTTTTGGAAGTCAGTTGATAACCTAACATATTTTTCTTTCATTAGAAAATAAACTTATATAAGTTAAACATCCATAATGTTTAACATCTGTGTTCATCACACAAGTATCCCCCTGCTATAAAAGATGGTAGATAGGTTACAAGAGACTTGCAAACATTGTTTACCAAATAGAACAAAAAAAAATACTTTATTTAGTTAACCTTATATTGTACATGCCAGGAAACTCATAGCCATGTATTATTGTCATGATAAGGCTTTATCACAGCAATATAGGCAAAAAGCCAAAAGGCACTAATTTAATTTCTTTTGATTAGAATACAAATTATGCTGTAGACTTATTTAATTAGGTTAATAAGTGAGTAATTAATATTTTTATATGCAAACTGAAACATTAGTAGGTCCTAAAGACCTATTTCAGTGTATACTATATTATTAACAACAAAACTACTACCAAAAGTGTTGGTAGCATTAATCACATTAAAGAATATTGAACAAAAAAACTAATTGACTATCGGAACCAGATAACGGATAGTAAACTTAAATACTTCAAAAAAGCCTAATACCTACCTAGAAAACACCCAAAGTCAGTGCAAAGGTCTGGCAATTATACTGTGAAATTTAGACCTGCCATCATATCTCAATTAGCTCATTAAATATTGCATTTAAGAAGTTTAAAATCTTATATTTTAGGAGTATACTTGTATTAATACTTATATGAGTAGGATCCCAAAATATGCATTTTATCTCTAGACATTTAATTAATGTTTTCCTTTGAATTGTTTACATACCTATGCCATCTTGTAATGGCATCCTCTACAGCATTGGTTAGGGCATGTCCTAAATGTAAAGATCCTGTAACATTTGGTGGTGGAATCACCATCACAAATTTGCCTTTAGGGTTTGGCTCTAGGACTGAAGTACGCTGAAAAATTTAAATTTATAAATTACCTACATTATACTGTAAAGGGAAGATTAAAATTAAATACCTACAAAGGGTGATATTGCAGTTACACTTCACTGCCTCGCATGTATGTTTTGAAAATATGTTAGAAACTAGGGCGGGCTCATTCGTTCATAATATTAATTAAAACCAATTTTTTGTGTATTATCAGTAATTGTAACAAAGAAAGATAACAATAATTGTAATTCCTTCTACATATCTGTTTATTCATTTAAAGACTCAGTTACAATAAATGCAAAATACAATAGGCAATAGAAATGTGTTTAAAATGTATGTATGTCTCCAGCAATAGTGGAGCTTTTAAATTGATATTGATACATCTGAATTTAAGGACTACTTAAATTGTCATATAGCATGATGTGTAAAATTTGCCAATCCACCTGCACATTTGATCATAACATTTATCTTACTTTACACATTTGATCATAATCTTAAGGCAATAATGGTCAGTAAAGTGTCTTTTCTACCTTACCCCATACTCAGGTTTAAAGAATCCTTTCTTTTCCCACCAGGAGTACCATGCTGCTTCCACATACTGTGGACTGTAGGCATCTGGCATAGAGTCTGTTATGTCTTTTTTCTCCCCTGGTGCAGTTTTAGCTGTATAGACGGCACTTTGTTTAACTTCCTTTGCCTTTTTCTAAAGTAATAAATAATAGATTAATCCTTAGAGAAGTGGCATAGTTTGGAAAACAATAGAGTCCACATTGAACCATAGTTTGTGAACAATAAAGAAAGTCCTTTCACTTCCACTAGTTTGTGTATATATTATCTATACATATAATAAAATGGTAGGAAAGTCAAAACTGTACATTGAATATTTTTTTAAAAGAATACTTGGGGTATGATCTACAATCGAAACAGAAACAAAAAATATAGTTTTTAGAATTTTTGTCTGTTTGTCTGTTTGTCTTTCCGGGATAAACTCAAAAAGTACTGCATGGATTTACTTCAAATTTGGCATGAAGATAGTTAAGAAGTCGGGTCAACATATAGGCTACATATTATCACGCTAGCAGTGTTATAATCGTAGGTGCGTTTGGTGCTGCATAGCGTTCACGCAGACGACGTCGCGGGCAGCAGCTAGTTATAAATAAATCCGGGATAGTAAAAAAAATCTCACCAAGAGTACATTAAGAGACACTTAAATACTAGTTATCAGCATGCTGAAGACTAACCTCCGGTTTATCTTTTTGTACAGCTGGCGCCGAACTTTTCTTGTCCAGTTTGGCCTTAAGTTTTTCCAACTTAGCCGACTTTTTTGCTTCTTTTTCTAGCTGCTTGGCAGATTTTTCCTGAGGTTGATCCCCAGTTGGACCATTGGTATTCTCGTTATCAGTCATAATTGAAGAGTCAAGAGATTTATCAGAAACATAAATACCAATCAAATTATGCCGAAATTATAACCACGCATGAAAATCCAGATGTACAAAACTGTCAATGCTGTCAGTCAATGTTAAAAGCCGAGATGACAAGATAGACAGACAGAAATAAGTGACAGACAGAAATAAATGACAGACAGAAATCTTTGTTTCGTATTTTGACTGAAGGGCGGATTGAATGATTACCATTGATACTCAATTTGACAGATAATCATTCGTCGTTCGTTTGTTCAATCAAAGCCTGCCTGCACGTCGCGCCGCAACGGCAGCATTATTTAACAGCGCCATTTTGTTTTTCGTTTTCTCTGCTGCGCTGAAGGTGTGCGTGCTCGTGTAGTTTTATTTGAATACCGCATTGTGAGTGTATTAATAGATCTAAATAGTAATTGTGTTGTTTTGTCGAGATCGTCGCATTGTCCATCATGTCAGATCGAGAAGTAAGTACTAAAATAACTTTAGGCGCTAACTCGTATAAACGACGCGACCAAGCCGCGTGTCTGTCGGCTTTTTAAATTCTGCATATTTCCTCTTTAAAACTTATTACTTATTTTCAGAGGAGCCGTTCGAGGACTCGCAACGGCTCGCGCGAACCTCCAGCAAAGCCTGCAGCCATGGCTCGGGGACACAGCCGTAGCCGGTCTCGCACACCACCTCCGCCGAAAGCCGCTGCTAGAAAATATAGGAGCCCGTAAGTTTTTAAGAATTCGGGTGTATGTATTCTTTTTAGGAACTAACCTACATGCCGTACGTTGCTGCATCATTTACCGAAAATTATGGAACTATGTTTCTACATACATACATAGATAACCTTGATAGCAAGGCCAAAAAGTTGCTTCCGTTCCATTGCGCAATGTAATATTGGTTAGTTTTTTATTTTTTTGTTTATTGCCAAGGACTTTTACGATACATGACCAAGCCATGTACTTACCTTTTTTGTGTGCCATACTTAGGTTAATAGTTTATTTAATCAATGTCCTGATAATTTCTGTTAAATCAATAGTTGATTCCATGGTAACCAGAAACTTGTTACTGCTAGTATAATTTTAATATTGATTTTATTGGTCATGCATCAATTAGGAATAAATAAAATTAAGTAATGCCTGTGGTATGGTGTACCTACTTATTTAGCAATTATGCCTTATCAGTATATGGTAAACATAACTGATAAGGATTATTTATTAGCTTGTATGTTGCACATTATAGGCATTACTTTTGGATATAAATTAGGCATGTTCTGATTTAAATAGACTTTTATTCATTGTTTCAATCATGAGGTATGTGTGCTATTTGTTTGACACCATATTCTTGTATCAGTTTTGGAATTTGGAATTCTTTTGATGTGGAATAATAAATCCCCAAACAATCACTATAAATTAATGAATGTATTTGAAGTACAAAAATTATGCACAATGTTTATATTAAGACCAATTCTAGGACACGATCGCGGTCTGGATCACCACGTCGCGAGTATCGTTCTGCAAGATACTCCAGAAGTCGATCTAGATCTTATTCTCCAAGGGGATCATACCGTCGCTCCCACTCTCATAGCCCTATGTCATCACGACGACGACACCCAGGTGGTGACAGGATGAGACTACTGGTAAATAAAAGGTTTTTTAAATGGGTTTTGTGGTGTCTCTTTGTCAAAAGTTCTGTAAGTAACTGATGAACATTGAAATTTTGTAAACACATTTGACATAGACTTACCATAGCCCTTTTGTGAAGTATTTAATTATTTGAACTTTTCAAATCAAACATTAAATTATGTAGTTTGAGGATAATTGCAAAGTATGTTTATATATCTGTTCTCTACAGGAAAACCCAACCCCATCACGGTGTCTTGGTGTATTTGGCCTTAGCCTCTATACCACTGAGCAACAAATAAACCACATATTTTCTAAATTTGGACCTGTTGAAAAAACCCAAGTTGTTATTGATGCTAAGGTAAGGAAAAATGCATGGAATTTGAATACCTATGAAGGTATTTCATAACAATCTTTTATTCTAATTATGTTTTTATTTTTACAGACCGGTCGTTCTCGAGGTTTTTGTTTTGTTTACTACGAGTCTCAAGATGATGCTAAAATTGCTAAGAATGAATGTACTGGCATGGAGATTGACGGCCGACGCATTCGAGTGGACTATTCTATAACTCAACGTGCTCATACACCTACACCTGGAGTTTATATGGGGAAACCTACGTGAGTATAATTCCCATTTTTTTGGTCTCTTAATCATAGAGTTAATTAAGAAATGCTGTGTAAAAGTTGTAAGAACATTAAAAAAAGGTATAGCTAGCATAAATCAACACCACAAATTATCATAAAAACGAGTTCAATCCAACCCTAGCATTTATAGCATGCTTATCAGAAACTTCTTTTAAGTACTTTTGCTGTTGGTATAAAATTTAAAAGCAGATTTAGAGTAAACTACCTATGAGTCAAGTTAGTTTACTAAAGGCCTGCTTTAACAAAATATAAAAAATTTCTGATACATGTTGAATAAAAACTAAGCATTGTTTTAAATCAGAATTGTTTTCTATACACCAACTAAGAAAATTCCTTTCAAAGCATTCACTGATTTTTCCATGACATTCTCAAAGTTACTATTCACATAGATATAAAAAATATGTTTGCTTTTTCAGTGTTGGGCGTGACAATGGATATGATAGAAGAGGAGGCAGAGACAGGGAGTAAGTACAAACTTCAGACTAATAATATAAGTTATTGCATGAATTAGAAGAATTATTTTACCCATCAAATGTAGTATTGAACCGATTGAATCATGAACCACCATAAGCATTTTGGCAAAACATCTAAATGCTAGTAAGTCAAAATTTGCTTGAAGAAAGGTTTCCTTTGGTGACGAACTTGTTATCACTTCATTCAACACTGACATTTACTGAGAACAGAATTCATACAGTGTCTAAAATGTCCTAAGTGCATTATACGCTATAGACCTTACAAGTTTGACAGTTTCAAATTATCAGAAAAATGGATCATGATTCAGTTGGTTTGATAGAAATAAAGTACAGTACAATCCTTTTATTACGATTGAGCACACATGAACAAACTGCTTATTATACAGTAATTACACAGTAAAGTTTGTTTTTCATATAAGGTTTTATTTAACTAAGTCTGATAATATAATGACTTCACTTATAGTGACATGTCGCTTATTGTGACCCATTCTTAATAAATAGCGCCGATTATAATGTCCAACATGATTCATAACACATTTGGGAGAGTCGCATGGTACCCAACGATGTTTGGCGAGTGTATGGCTTTTTGGTTTGACTTCTCAGCAGGTAAATAATAGTTGAAGGCTACTTTGTTAGCAATTTATAAAAAATTACTTAACTCTACACACTAATAAAATCAGGTGGTTTATTTTTACAAAACTCTTTGTATGACGTCTATTTAGCATGATGGGTTACTCAGTTCCCTGCAATGTCATTATAAACGAATTTCACTGTTGTACTTAAAGCTAGATTCAAAATGTGACCTTCCTTCCTAGCATTCTAAATTCTTTTTCCTTTGCAGCGATTATTACTACAGAGGCTACCGTGAAAGGGAGTACCGTGAGCGCGACTACTACCGCGGTGGTTACCGTCACCGTTCACCGTCACCGCATTACCGTCGTTCAAGACGCTACGAACGGGAACGGTCGTACTCACCGCGTAAGTATTAAATGTGTTATTTAAGTGGTGATCGGGAAAACCAATAGGACATACAACTTTACTAATTAATGGAGTTCTTGGAAGTGTTAGTAAAAGGTTGTGTCTTCTGGTGGTTATCATAGTTTTAGTTGTTGCAAGTTTGAAGCTGTTAAATATTCACGATAGTGATTTATTACTAAATCTGCTATAAATTTATTTTATTACATGTACTGTATTTCTACATCAGATTATAGTTTGAGCCAATGTGGATGATGTTTGGCTTTTTATTTGTTTTAACCTGAGTTATTTACTTATTGCACTGGACAGAATTAAACCTGAGAGTTTCGCTATTTTTTGTGATAGTTATTTGATTTTATTATTATATTAATTCCATTATCTGAGATCACCTAAACTTGGGTTCAAATTTAACCTGTGATATATCTTTCGAAAAGTATACCTACATTTCATGGTCATAAAACATAAATAGCTTTTAAGTTATTTGACTCTTGCAGTCAAGAAATATCATCTTGCTAAATAAAAGTTGTCAAAATTTGGTTTGTATGTTAAAACATCTTAACTTGCAGCACCTTAATTTTTCTTTAGCTTAACTTTAACAGTTAAAAACTTGCATGTGTATATGAAAAAAAAAACATTCATCTTTCTTTATTCATCCCTAATAATGTGAATCAGTAAAACCAAAGATATAAGTAATTATTCACATAACTTTATCTTCTTTTAAAACCTGGTAAAAAATTGTAAAGAAATGAAAATTTTTTTGGATGATTTTGTATAAGTGCTTCTTTGTTGTACAGTTTCTGTCAGTTCATTATCATATTCAGAGATTAACTAATTGAGTATCAAGAATGGCTTGACATTTTGGTAATATGATGATCAATTGAAAGAAACTCCTTTTATTGCATTTTAGTTTGATGTATGTACCCCATAGTCATTTCCCTGTTTGACTTTCCAGGTCGTTATTAATAAGTACGTGACGCTGAGGTCAACTTCAGACATAGCTTTTGATTCAACACAACCCAAAACATGTCTACACAGGCCTCTAGATGCATTTATGACTGTACCTGTTTAGGCCGGTTCCATACACAAAGATTGTTAATTTTGTATGAAAATTTGTAAATGTAGGCTCAACACAGACCTTTGGTCAAAGTCAGTGCGAGAGAAACTCGTTTATGTTAACTATAGAAGTGATACAAAGGGTTTAGATATAAGTTTTAGTATGTATTAATACGCCTTTGAATGGCAATAATTGCCTCTAGGATGTAAAGATAAATTAGCTCTAATAAAGATTAACACTTAAAATCTAATTTGTATTTTGTTTGTTTGAAAAGGTATTGAGACAAGAAAGAAAGGATGAAGTTCCTTGAAACTAACTGTGTTGAAGTTTTGAAATGAAAATGTTTGATTGAAAAATTCCATTCGCAAATGGCCAAACCCGAAAACCCGGACCAGCCGGTGGTGCCGAAAAGAAACAGTCGGTGCCGAAGCGAAGTTTTCGGAATATTGTTTGTCGAAGCGAAAAGAATATGATCTCGTCGCTTGATAGGGAACGAAGCTGAAGCTCGCTCAAGACAAGCCACAATACAGCAGTGCATAGATCATATTCTTTATTCTTCCGACTCAAAAATCTCTAACACACATCATTTTCTACTCTTAGAAGTTTCGCGACCATTAAGCATTTCTGAATATTTTATGGTATGTATGTATTACTAGATATATGGTAGAATAACATCCTTTTTTATAGATTGTAGATTGAGTTGTGTTGTGAGGAACTTTGTTAATAAACATCAGTTTTGCAATGTCATTGGTTCTTCTTCATCCGTTGGAATATCTACCCTTAGCGTTGTCCTAATATCCTCCATAAATTTTCGGTATATAGATGTATATGTAGAAGTATTTTATATTATCAGTATATATTATTTGAGGTGAACATAAACAACTAAAAACGTTATTAAGTTTTATTACAATCTTACAATATGCCTTTTTATAATTATTTTATTATGCATACTGTCCTATTGGCACACACTCGAATGGCATCTTTCTTTAAAAATAATAATAAAAATAAATTATGTTGTATAAGAACTTTATAGCACATAAATAACATGACTTGTTAACACTCCTAAAAACTACACAGCTTATACTTATTCTTGAAATAATGAAATAGTGTGATGGTGACAAGACTTTCTATCTAGCACATAATTTATCTGGGCTTGTTGGAACTCTAAATAATTGCTATATAACCTAAAATTAAAAGAATGTAACAGTGAATACTGAGTAATAAAATACTAAATTGGAATAAATTGCATTATTTTATAAGCATAATTTAATTAGCTTTCGATTTATATGGGCGGTACTGATTGACACAATTCTTGTTATTTGGCATCTATTTCCTTGGCTCTATATATTAAAATGGCAAGCTCTTTAAAACTTACATCTAAGGGCGAGATATAAAATTGCACTTTAAAACCTTAAACTTATCTTCATGGAATGTCAAGTTTCTGGAATAATACTAAAAGATATGTCAGTATACCTACTTGTCTTCATTCTTTTTTTACATAAAATTATATGGTAACAAAAAAGCCTTGCTAGGTAATAACTTAATTACATAACCACAGGTACCTACGCTATAATATCTCAAATTATACATAACAAACAATGCTTGTCTTGAGCTTCTTCCAAAATCTTGATCTAACGATCCTTGTATATTCTTTTACTTCATTTCGACTATAATATTTATAAACTAATTGATTTCATAAGATAATATGATTGCTAAAATTTAAATTAAGAATAAGAAATGGAATGATTTAGGTGAATGAGCTCACTACAGATCACTCATGTCATGTTATAAAATATAAATTGAATAAAAAAAATGATTTTGTTGAATGAGCTTATTAAAGTTGGGATTCATTCTAGAGATATATTATTAATTAATAAAATCTTGTTCATCAATTTACATGTGTACAGCATGTAAAAATGGTAAGTTAAAGAGATAATCAATCACTGATATCGCTATAGGTATTGACCACGTTGCCAAATGCTAACAGTGGTCTAATAAATAAAATCTTAAGGTGGCGACTGACCTATGATAACATTTCGTCGTAACGTAACGTTACGATGTTACAGGTCAGTCACCACCTCTTAGACTTGTATTTACAATAACAGTATGGTATGGTCCCTTTGCATTCTTCGACGGGCCCTCAACGGAGCGGCACACAAAGCATCTGAAGGCGCCGGCGGTCCTGGTTGCCTAGATCCGTTCTCTTGATAATAGACTTGTGATCTACCACATGAATTGCCGACTACAACACTTTCTTCACTCCTGTAGAACGATCAAAATATTAGAATGTGTGTACGCCAGAGATTACTCATGTTTGGGACAAATTCATTACGCAGTTAATTACGATTTAGCTCATAGTATTTATAAGGCGTCCATAAGTTATTGTAAAGTACATACCTCAAAATGCATTCTGAAAGTTCAGGATCTTCAGAGAATGCATTATGAATAAAGCCCATTGTAGCAATATCCAACGCCGCCCAAGGCCCTCCTTTCTTGACCGTACCCCAATCAGGGTCTAGCACCAAGTAGCTGTAGTCAGTAGGTTCAGCCAGATTGACTGATAAGGGCTCCATGCATTCCTGCTCGATTGGACCGAGGGAGTTGAGTGAGGTTTCCCACTGGAATAAATGGTAAGATAAGTATGATTAAGAACAAAAGATACCTATTTTATAATTAATGATTACATCAGGCCTATTGCTATAGTGCGAGTGACAGTGTGCTAAATGACGCTAAGTCCGCGCTTTCCGGCTATACCACATAATAATAACTTTATTTCAACTTTAAAGTTCACCATTTGATCCAATCACTAACATAATAATAAAAAAAAAAAACAAATTCAGTACATTATTTTAAGTTTTAGGTAAGTGCACAAAAAGTTCAACAGCATAGTACATAACATAATACACGATTAAGTTTCGCTTTAACAAGAAAAAAAAAGACGTGTGGCACTCGGAGACTGCCGCGGTAAAGCTATTGCATAGCATTTTTATCAAGTTATGCAATTATAATTATTAAGCTATTGCATAGCTTCTATCGCGGGCCTTGAGCGTGGGGACGGAATCCAGAAATTCCGTAACGAAAAAAACCCCCCACTCCGTCCGGCACAGCGGTCATACTTTGATATCATAACTTTACATGCAGGCTTTAATAAACAATCAGCGCCATCTACTAGGAACTTCATACTAGATCAAACATTACTGCATTAATAAAATCATAATTGAATTATAAAATCGAATCGACTTTGTATGAAAGAATAAACAATCGCTTATATTTTTTGTTTGGCAGTATTTAGAGCTGTCACATACGACGATTTGTTGTCTTCGTCGCCGCCACATTCCTTTTGATAAGAATCTAGACCGTCTGCAAGCACTGGAATGGGTGGCTCAGCCAGCCGGACATTTGTCATCAAAATCTTTATCGAAATAACTCTTATACACATGCGTCAGGTATGTTTTAAACTATATGAGGTCTGTCACATATCGCGTCACATTCCTTTTAGACTTAAAACTCAGTTCTAATTGCTTAAATGAGATATAAGGAAAAAACAAAGTGGCTCAGCCAGAAACGTCCGGCTGGCTGGCCACTTGTTTTTCGTGTTAACTCGAAAATTATGGCGTTTTACTTGATAAAACCATTTTAGTTGCTGTCACATATCGCGTCACATACCTTTATATACGAGCTGGATCCTCAAAACCCTCTGGGGGCTGAGATCTGGAATGCTGGAAAATGCGAAATTCTGGCTGGCTGGCCAAATATTTTTCGATTTTTTGCGGAAACTAAAGCGTCACAAACGATGAAACCTTTACAGAACGTCCTCAGAAACGATGACTTAGCCACCTAGATACGCAGCAACTCTCTGCGAGAAAATGTCTAGACAGCCGGACGCACGCATCAACGAGACATTTGGTGTCTCGGTTCATAATTATGGAGCTAGGGCTTCCCTGAATTTTAATGGTAGGTCGTAGGAACTCAGAGCATTGATCAAAAATTTTGAACCAAGGCACATTGAAAATTTGTGTTCAAACTTACCAAATAGTTAATAACTTCCGGATCATTAGCAGCATCTGTATCTAATAAGGCCAAAAGCGCCATGTTGTGTAGCCCGCTGACAAACAATGCGCACCTGACTGAGTGCTGGCTGTATTCTGGCAATATTTCTAGCTCTGAATCAGAATCTGAATCGTCTTCGGAGTCTTGGCGATTTGCTCGCGGTCTGCAGTAAAAAAAATAGAATTGAAAACAGGTAAACGCGCACTGGACACTTAACGGTAAGATGCATCCGGATCGAAGGACGTGGGTTCCCGTAATTTTACTATCAAGGTGGTAGCTTAAATATGTAGTAAGGACGGGAGAGACTTAAACCTAAAGTTGTGTTTGTAATTCTCTTTGTGCAACTCTTGTGTGGGAGCACCTTTGAGGTAAGCGGCAACTACATAAGACCGCATCGCAGCGCAAAAATCTGCCTGTGTCGCTCAAATTTTATATGTACTATCGCAAACTATGCCGGGGAGTAGCAGATCGCATGATGAGCCTAGAATTTTTTATTGCTTGCAATGCGGCCCGCTCCCCCCCGTCGCGGTGAGTTTTTAGTATAGCAAGCGGAAGTAGACTACTCAAAATCGGCTAATACGCTGTGGCTCTACAAAGCGTGCACCTTTGATATGCTACAACATGAATATTTTTTGAGGCAGATTTATTTCACCATATATTTGGAAACTATAAAAAATAATTAGGTGCCATACCTAATAAAGAAAAAAGACTTACTTGGCTGGAAAAGTGACTTGTCTTTCAGTAGCTGGTGTCAGAAACTCTTTAACCTCTAGAGGTGTCATCACTCTACTACTATATCCACTACTCTTATCAGAAAATGCTAAATGACTTAATTTTTCCATCAAAGGAGTTAACTGAACACCCGCTAGTTTCTTCTTAAAGCTTATTCCTTCGGACTCATTTACTATTTGGGTTTCTGATCCCTCTGTTAAGGATTTTAAAGGCAAAGATAAGGATTTTCTTTTCGATTTATCTATGGGAGGCACTTTCGGTTCCTTGACTACCTTCTTAGGTGTCCGTTGAGGAGACTTCAACAGTTCCGAATCGAAATCATCGAACTTTTCCTTCTCATTTATTTTCTTGTTAAATGTAAACATGTTTTCTTCTTTCGCACTTTGTCTCACTTGAGAATAGTGCTGTTCTAAGTACTGATTGAAAAGAGATTCTGAAATGGCGACACCGTCGTTTCGGAACACAGGGAATGATGGGTCGTTTATTGTCATAGTACTGTGCGAGTGAAGATTTCGCTCTAAAGATGGCGACCGATCTTCACTTGGTGTTTTTGATTTTAATTTAAATTTGGAAGTGGCACGACTTGAAATTCTCCTTATTGTCTCTTGTATATCGGTTACACTGGCAAGTTTCCTCATTGGTTCTGGTTTGTTGATGTAATGATCAGCAATACAGTTAAGATCTAAACCGATTTTATTGTCTCGTTTTTCATTTTCGAAATTAATTTTGGCACAGTTGTTAATGTTTTGTAGGACGTCTGGCTCGTTGACTTCCTCTGGTTCTACATTAGTCTGAGGATCAGGGTTTTGACAGATTGAGATCATGTTACCGTGCAGCCTTTTGTATTCCACCATAGGGGTCGAGCAAACACTGGTTTGTCCTGTGAACACTGGTTCAATTTCTTTAATCTCTTCGTCTAGTGAAACCTGGTTTTTGAAGCTCAGTGATAGTTTATTAGGTCTTGGTCGAGGTTTATTGGTAAAAGGCACAACATCTGGCATAGAATTTTTGCGAGTTTGATTTGGAAGCGAGTTTTCATCTTTGTTGGGTGGAGATATCATGGAGTGGTCTTCTTCAGGGACCGCGGTGAAGAGTAAAGATTTGTCTCTTTTCATGCCGGGCTGTGGGAAATCTCGTTGCTGTTCCCTCTCAGCATCTTGTTCCTAGAAGTAGATAATTAGAGATTAAGAATAAAATACATAATTTTTCAAAATCAATTAATACATAAAACCTTTTTTTACTGTTCAGTAGTCAACGACTTTAAGGCTGATAATGGATTTCAAAGATCCTGTCGCTAGCAGCGAGAAGTAAAAGACAACAGCTCGTCGACCTTGTAATCAATAACTTAAACCCACCTTTTTAAATCCAGCGACCATATCTTCTCCATTTTCATAGAATTCATACAGAATATCGGCTTCGGTCTTCAGACTATCATAGATACTCTTTTTCACGTACACAACCAATAGTTGTGCTCCTAGTGGTAGAGGCGTGTCAGTTTCCAGTGTCTCGGCTGGTGACTTTATTCTGTAGGGGTCTACGACTGTGAGGTAGGAGGTTAAACTTGGTGGTAACTGTGTTCCTATTATTCTGAAAATAAAGTAAACTGCGAGTTGAAATATAAATAAAATCCTGACAAATAAATATTATGTAATGATTATTACATACCATTTTTAAATAGTGTTTATACCTATTAATTCTAATGACCTATATTCAAATCGGATATTAATGAACTATTTTGATTGAATACTTAGTTATCCCTAATGAGTTCACAAAGTGAACCAGTTAACAAATCTAATCAAAATAATGCTCATATTCATAAAGAGAGTGAAATAAGAGGCTTATAAAATATTGTGTTTCTCTAAGAAATTTCTAAAAAAAAGTAAGTATACGAACATAATGAAACAGTCTATATTTATTTTACAAAAAAGTTTATAATCCGTTAGCACAAGAAAATTAAAATAAATGATAGCACTAACTATAATAACTTATTGATAGAAGTGAAATAACTTAGAATAGTTCTAGTTTCGCTAGATGGAGTATGGGTAGATAATGCCAATAAAAGTCCGTAAAATTATGTTTAAAATTGGAATAGCTTTGTTTTGTCGTTTATTTTTTAGTTTCGTAAATATTTTATGTAAGGATTTCTATCTTATTAGAAATTATGGAATAAAGGTGGTGTAGATACCTAATAATAGATAGATATTAGATCCCCAAAAATGTCACGAACATCTTAATTAAGTATTTAGTATCAGCACTATTTGCAATTTGGTTTTATAAATGGGAATTAAGTGAACAGGTAACGAACTGTAAATAAATTCAAGAACATTATATAGTAAAGATGCTCACTTATTATTGTAGAGGACGACGCCACCCAGAAACCCTTTATGTCGTCGGCAGTCCTCCAATATTTGCATTGAATCCATGTATACAGATGTGGCACTCTGAAATTTGAAATAATACCGACTATAGGTACAAAGTACAAACCTTGGGGTAGGCCTATGCCCAGTAGTTTTTTTTTCTATGATAGGGATAGGACGACTTTCCCTGAGACCTGATGGAAAGTGCGCATGAAGACTGGTGGTACACGTCTCCTGGCTGAATGATGATGATTATAGGTAGGTACCTACTTTAACATACCTACTTATATCAAAATGGTAGGAACCATGACGCGTATCTAGGTTATAAGTAGGTATACAAGGTTATCTCTTGATCTGCTGTGTGATTTTGCGTAACTTGAGCATACAGCATACATATTATACAAGTTAACTTTGAGATTCTAATGTGCATAGTTCGTCTTGACATAACTGTGTATTTAAAAAAAACCATCAAACAATTCAGAAGAATTACTATTTATTTTTAGTCTCGATTTATTTACGGCTTTCTGTTCTTTTCTATTTTCCAACGGGATTAGTGCGAGGGTGCCAGAACTAAAATAGCTTTTGCGTGCAATTGAAAAAATCATTAGGTACTTAGGGAGCCTTATACAATTTACTTAAGATAAAAGCGACTTTATCGATTTGATATCTTCCTTAAAAACCAGTACTAGACACGCAAAAACAATATTTTTGCGTGACCTACTTTCTTATTGAAAACAATACTGAAGATACGAAAACTACGTAGGAAACCGAAGTTATCAAATAACATACACACTTAAATAAATACAATCAATTGTTATTACATTACGGTAGGTTCCCATTATCAGAACTATACGATAAAACAAACGCACATAAATAATACGAGGCTTAGCATCACATTTCAATAAAGC
Organism: Stenoptilia bipunctidactyla; assembly: GCA_944452665.1. NCBI lineage: Eukaryota > Metazoa > Arthropoda > Insecta > Lepidoptera > Pterophoridae > Stenoptilia > Stenoptilia bipunctidactyla. The sequence goes on along the minus strand of OX101729.1, from coordinate 24,570,271 downwards.
CTTGAGCGCCGTATGTCTGTTGCAGGCAGGGTTGCCAACTTTTTTTTCTACAAATCTATACATATAATAAAATGGTAGGAAAGTCAAAACTGTACATTGAATATTTTTTTAAAAGAATACTTGGGGTATGATCTACAATCGAAACAGAAACAAAAAATATAGTTTTTAGAATTTTTGTCTGTTTGTCTGTTTGTCTTTCCGGGATAAACTCAAAAAGTATTGCATGGATTTACTTCAAATTTGGCATGAAGATAGTTAAGAAGTCGGGTCAACATATAGGCTACATATTATCACGCTAGCAGTGTTATAATCGTAGGTGCGTTTGGTGCTGCATAGCGTTCACGCAGACGACGTCGCGGGCAGCAGCTAGTAAAGTATATTTGAGTCAAAAGTATATCAAACAGTGTTTTGGAATAATAAACAGTAAGTATTCAATTTATATAATGTTTTAAACACATATTTTAGAGCTGTTTTGCACAAGTTTTAATTAAAGTCCATCATATGAAGACTAGTAACTAGGGTTACCAACTATACTGTTTTTCACAACATTATACTGTTTACTGTTGAACAAAAATAAAGTATACAAAATACTGTTCTCAGCATAAAATGATAGATAGATAAGATACTTACATTTATTTGCCAAAAAACAGTTACACACACAATTTGAAAATAACAAAAGCAAAAGAGTAAACCAAGATAAAAACAAAAATCAAAACTAAACTATTGAAATAATTAATCGGAAAGGAAAAGAAATTGCAAGTAAATGCTAAACACTTTATATGTTAGACTTACCTAAATGAATCATTTGTGCGAGAAACTCTAAAAATATGCGATTAAAACATTAACTAAATTGAATACTGTTTATTTTTATGATTTATTTCTAGAAAAAAAAGTTGGTAACCCTAGTTGCAGTTACCTGCTGCATACATAACACAATTGTATTTATAGATTGTTTCACTAGTATTTTACACTTCACTGCAAGATTGTGTGGAATTATTATTTTAACCCTTATATGCAAGCATTGCTTAGTTTTATTTTGAAAAGTTTGTTTATTTATGTCTTCTAAAATCTAAATTTCATCAGGCTGAGTGGCTCATTACGAGTGGGCTAAGCCAAAACCAGATTAATAATTGTACCTACCTACGTTAAATTACCTAAGGGTACCTCATCAGGATGAGAAAAGAATTCGGCAAGCATCAGTTACCCATCGCCTGGGTAGGTGCTTCTAGATTGACGGCTTTTCAATCGTAAACACCAACGGGGTAGAAATTGCTAAGTGTTTTTCAAAGTATACCCCTATGGTAGTACTTTTTGGAGGTATGTTGGAGGTTAAGTGTTTATGGCATCAATTCGTGAATACGTTCAGTGTTCAGAGTGATGCAGGATATAATTTTCTCACCTCATGAAGTGTGGTGTATCACCGTGCAATACTTAGTAAAAATGGCAATCACAACGGAAGAGGCACCATACAAGGGACGCTAGAAAATGCAGGGTCCGTATCAAATGCACTCAAAATATAAAAATAATCTATTAATACTAGTATAATGAAGCCGAAGAAGTTATCTTTGAAACTAATAGAAAATATCTTTGCAATTGATGGTTAGTTAGTATTTGCTAGTAATTATAGAAATCTGCCAAGATATCAACCGCGATTAAAAGAGTAGGTACGTCAATGGGTAACATACAATTGGATTTTGTTTTACAATAAAAGTTATGTTACATTTGTTTATATAAGTATATCACGTATAGGACGCATTTATAAATTATCGATGATTATATGTATGTTTATCGTATTAATGCCTCTTCTTCCGCAAAAAAGTAGCATTTATATTTTTACTAGAACTAGAATAGCATGAGCAAGCAGAGTCACGTATAACTAAAACATCCATCGTTATAAAATTCAAAGACGCAACAAAGTCACCTATCTGAAATAGAACATTTCCACTTGCAACAGTAAACATAATTTCCTTAACAGATATCATAACTGGCCCTTACAAAGTAGTTAAACACTTCAATAATCTATAAAGAGGTAGCTCACTCGGATAACTACATATCAGTATTTATCAAACGCTATCGCACTTTGAATTAGATATGTGTAATAAGTGTAATCGGGCAAATTTCTATTGAATTTGGCTTTCACTAATGATTTACCAATAGAACATAAACACATCTAAGTTTGTCATTCTTATTTTCAAATGACTAAATACGAAGACGGGATGGTTAAAGGCAAGCGCATAATTCATGCTAAGCTCATGGCATTCTTTGGCAGGCTATATGATTTATACGGAGTCAAAAGTAGACAGGTAGAGCCACGTGAAGCTGCAAGATTTACAAAACCTAACCACGCATAAGTTACCTAACTAGCCATATTCATGAAAAATATTTCGACAAAAACAAATAACCGGTTTTTTTTTCTTGTTTACTTTGGTTTCAAAGGCGTAGCGCATTCACCGTTATGTAGTAGACTTTCTTTAAAATCGCATCAAACACTTTGATAGTATATTTTTGATACGAGGCACTTAAGTGTAGTTAACGTATGCTTTTTTTAATTTTTACTTTGTGAAAAAAAAATTGCATGTCTTTTTGTTAAAATAATTGTGTATAAAATGAAAACAAAATCTTGAATCAAAAGGTTTCAGTGTTTCATTACCAAATAAAACACCTACCTATCCTAAATTTGAGGGTTATATTTAACCTTTGATAAACACGCACATAAGAATTAGGGGGTATTTTAGTATAGTACCTATAGATTTAAAAAAATATAGTTTCCTAAACATGCCCAGCACGTACCCAGGACCTCTCGCACCGCATGTGAAGACATAACACACCACGGAAGTTAAATTACTTTTTACTAATTTTGGTACAAAAACACCTCATTGAAAATAATATGCTTATATGATATCAGATCAATGTAAAAACTCGCAAAAACGAGATTGTAACACTTACCTACACAAATTGTAATTTTTTAAAATCCCGTTAATAGGTACATATGCTTAATAAAATCAATGTAAAAGTTAATTATTTGTAAACGTATGCGCACACTTTGTCGGGTCGCATCGCAACGCAAAAATCCGCCTGCCAGCCTCTCAGACATTTTATATGAACTATCGCATAGTATGCCGGGGCGGGGCGGGCCGCATTTCATATAAAATGTATGAGAGTGACGCAGGCGGATTATTGTGCTGCGATGCGCCCTGGCACAGGGTGCGCGTACCTTAAACCTACTTAAACAATATGCTGCAGTACACTGTTGAACGAACTTTTACGGGCATGTTACGTCCTCCTAGATCCGACCAATCAGGATATTTTTTCACTGTTAAATAGACTATTTGAAAACTTGACGGCGATAAAGAACATAAACTTACCTTCGGAAGACTCAACATCGGCACCCTCTGAAAGATATGGCAGCCAAACTGCAGCACCGGCAGGTAGGTCTCAAATATCTGGTACAGCTTCTCGGACAGTCGCCTGTTATCTTCGAACTGGGCAGCTAAGGTTTCCAGGTCTCCATGGTACACCTTGATCATGGAGGTGAGGAGGCGGGCGCGGTTTTTCAACACCCACTCTGGGATGTTTCTGTCGCTGCCTATAGCCTGCAGAATCATGTTTCAAGTTTAGTTAAATAGGGTCGTCTGTACAATCATATTACAATATGTTTACAGACGTTGCAGAATGTTTTGTGTTTGGTGATTTCAAAATTCAAGATAGAATATAATTATTTATCTAAACAAGATGATAAGAATTATGATTTTATTCATAAAAAGTAAAACGTGATGGCGTAATTGAGGTTAAATAAAGAGGGGGTGAAAAAGGGTGGCAAAGTGTATATTATGGTTCACTCACAGGGTTTACTTGATTTGTAAATATTCCTTGATATAATTATTTCAACACGAAATCATTATTTACTTTAACGTAGCTACCGATTCTGTTAGTTTCTTTGTCCGCTCCAAGCCTTGAAACGGAGTCGGATATGAAAAACCTATTTGCAAGTACTTAAACCGCCACAAAGCAAATACCGTCGAATCGTATCTGTGTGTATAATACAGCAGATACTCTTAAATGTAACTATATACTGTCTAGACGGCTGCGGTCTCTCACGTGAATTGGGACTAATAATGTAAAGCCGAAGATGTTGTATATTTAAACTACCACTTAGATATGAAAGAATATTTTTGTATTTTACCGTAGAACAAGGCTATTTTGTATCTAGATATTCTTACAGAACATGGGTAAATCCACGTGAAACAGCTAGTTCATATAAGATAGATATGAATAAAACAGTTTCGAAGAACGAAGACATTTGTTGAAGTACAATAGACGATAAGACGAATGCGTAGGAAGGGTTATAAATAGCCCTATTCGTAACCTAACAGAGCTTATTCGCCGTGTCTATTAGAGGCTATAAGAGGCTATATAGAGGCTAGTAAAAACTTTAAGTAGTTCACTATAATTCCATCGACGTATTTAAAAAATAAAAATCCCTCAACAGACACACCAACTACGTGGCCCCAAAGTAAGCATAACTTGTGTTATGGGATGCCATGTAGCGAACTAGGGGGGCCCTAGAATATAAATACATAAATAGACAAAAACCCAGACTGACACGGAACATTTTTTGCTTCTTGTTCATTGCGGGAATTGAAGGACGAGGCAGACAGGTTTACCCCATCGCCAAAGTTTTTACGTTTGCCGTCTTACTTTACAAAGCAAAAAATGTGTGTTTATACGGTTAATTTTAATTAGCACTTCACCTCTTGCATGTAGCCTCTCCACATTTCTTCTATTTCCAACAACATTTCTTCTATGACTTATAACAAATCGTAATAAAATACACAAAAAAGAAAAACAAACATATTTTTGCTCCCTCTGTTATTTATTACTCTGTATTTTGAGCATCACCCCGCAACTCCGCACCCGCTGCAAGTGAGAAATAGAGTAACGCAAGTTTAGGGACAATCAATATTTTTTGTATGGGGAAACTTATTTTTTTTAATTATTAATTTAAAAAAGTCGTAGAACAAATGTTGTTAAGATTTATGAGACGAGGTTGCAAGCAAGAGGTGATGCGCTAATTGAAATTAACCCTGTATACGCTATAAAGAGTAGCTTACCAATATGTATTTCCCATATTCCCGGATGATAAATTTCCCGCTCTGCAGTGTAATGGCGACTGGCTGTGATAATAATGTCTTCACGCAATGAACTGCTCCGACCACCTAGAAAAGAATAATTCAATGAATACACATCGCTTGTTTACCTACTGATTTTCTTCAGTTGACTTAGAATGGGAATCTCTGACAAAATATAAAGTTTATTATATAATTAACTTTTTTAATACATTTTTCCCATTTTATTTTACGTTTCAGCAGAGTTGGTGATTCAGCACAGACAAACGCAGATACATATTATGTAGTGCATCTATTAGGATATAGAAGCATCTGTTATCGTCTAGGTCGTAGTTGAAAATTATATGTTAATCTTAATATCAGAAGCTAAGATTAACAAATCATCCAACATACAACATATTTGTTATTTCCGTTGATTGGCTTGTCCAGGCGCGATCGCAGACTGAAATTTTGGGGTTGGTCGCAACTGTATTTTGGGGGGGTCACATTAAAAATTTTAATGACAAGTATCTTTTTCTAGCTTTTTCTCGTTTAAGGGGTTCATATTTTCATGATTTTGGGAGAGGGCCATGTCCCCTGTGACCCCCCCCCCTGGAACCGCACCTGGCCTTGTCATGATTTACTGAGGTGTTAGGATCAAAACGTCGATTGAAACTTTATATCGAACCTCGGCTTCAAGGCTAACTGTATAAGCTATATAGCTAAGGTTGATGCACACTTCATATTTATCACAGACTTTGATTCTTTAAACAAAAGAGTTAAAGATTTAATAAAGGGTTAAAGGAAGGCGTCAGCACCGATAAATCAGGGCTAATCAAGTCTTGAATGCTTATTATTAATAAGATGTAGGCAAGCATGCATCCTAGCGATATCATATAGATTTAAATTATGACAAAGTAATTTTAGAATGCAAAGTTTAAAATTCAAACCGGCGCGGCGTAGCGGCAGTGTCGACCGTGGACGCTAAATTATGTAACTTCGAAATTAAATATTTATGTTTTGGATATATGAAACCTGAAACAACTTTAACCCGATTGGAAGGTTTAAGTATAACCATTTTTTATAGGAGTTGTTACATTGAGATTTCAAAATTAATTTTACGTATCAGATTATTTTCTGATACGTAAAATGAAGGAAGCAGATATTTATCTGCTTCCTGGCAAAATGGGCCCAATACGACTCAAAACTACAACTTCGGGCAGGATCCGGTATCAACATGATAAGTTTCATTCAAATCCTACTCATATTTTAATTACTTTGAACTTGGTGATTAAACCCGCGTATGACCTCAATCTCACCTAATGGTACGAAAAGATGAGGTCGTAGATGACAGCACATGCGTTCAGGGAGGAACTCTTCATAAAATATTGCAGGAACACATGACTGCAGGAGCGGTGCATTATAGATGGAGATTTTATATGAGAGGTGGTCGCTAGCTTGCTGGACCCTGACGGGATCCTCAGGCTGGTCGTCTTTTACGACGCGCTTATCCAGGGCGGTAGGGATGCTACGGGGCCAGTTGGTTGTGATAGTTTGTGAAAATGTATGGATATTGGTATCTTTCTCACAGGGAGCATTTTTAGTCTTAATATTGTCTAAAGTTGTCACGATTCATAATTTAAATAAAACTACTTTTTAACCGGATTAATCGCGTATAATTTATAGTTTACATTTTAACTCGACGTTGACAGTGTCGCTCGTGACCACGGGGTCTGCAAAGACACCGAAACGTCGAGTTAAAATGTAAAATATAAATTATACGCGATTAATCCGGTTAAAAAGTAGTTTGATTTTTAGTCTTAATCATCTCTTCAGATTACACGGATCATCATACGGATTTATCCATACGACCTGTATATTTGTTCCATTATTTTATTTTTAGAATTCCCAAAAGATTGTTTTAACTATACGTACCTACATGAGATCTTTTTTGTTTAACTTGTGGGTATGAACATAATATTTTACATTAAGCAAAAAACTTGACGCTTTTTCGATGAAATTCTTGCCTATGAAACGTAATCGTTGTTTTAGTATTCCTGAATAAAAATTTACTCATTCGTAAGCATTATACAACGTGAAAGAGAAACAGGCATTCATTAATTTTTACGTAGGTATACAAAAATCTCCCGGAAATTACTGTGCTATTCAGGCATTCCGGTTAAAAACATATTTTCGAAATGGTGGCTAATTAGGTCGAAATTCCTTCGCCGAGTCCGCAAACATGAATAGTAATTAACAGTGTTACATAACGAAACTTTTTTTAAATTTCTTCTTGAATCTAGATTGTCGAAGTTTGGCTTCTAGTGACGTCAATTAGTCGATTTTATTTATAGAAGTAGATATAATAATTGGGGAAAAAGTTTTTTCGCATTATAGTATGTATGAACTTGTAATAAAATCTGTTTGGCTATAGTATTTGTATCTGGCTGGTTTTGGTATCATTGAAAGTTAAAATTTTAAAGAACATAATTCCAATTCAAATTAGGAAAATGTGTGATTTTCATTTGTTTTTCGTACTGTCAAGATGAATCAATCTAATGAAGAAATTCGATAGATTTTAAAATTTTACGACAAAAAAGTTAAAAATGCAACGCAACCCGCGAAAAAAATTTGCGATGTTTATGGACCTAGTGCACTGTCTGTGAGAGTAGCACTTTGGTTTCAGCGTTTGAATCCGGAAATTTTGATGTCAAAGATGCACCCCGCTCTGGTCGCCCTATTACGGATAAAATAGATGCCATTTTTGAAAAAGTGGAGCAAGATCGACATATCAGTAGTTACGACGTAGCTGAAGAACTGGGAATTGACCACAAAACAGTTTTGGCGCACTTGAAAAAAAGCTGGGTACACAAAAAAGCTCGATATTTGGGTACCTCAAGAGCTTACTGAAAGAAACCTAATGAACCGTGTACTCATTTGTGATTCTTTATTGCGACGTAACGAAACCGAATCATTTTTGAAGAAGCTGATAACTGGTGATGAAAAGTGGATCACGTACGACAAGAACGTGCGAAAAAAGTCGTGGTCAAAGGCCGGTCAGGCTTCACAGACTGTGGCGAAACCCGGGTTAACTCGCAATAAGGTGATGTTGTGTGTGTGGTGGGATTGGAAGGGCATTATTCATTAGGAGCTGTTACCACCAGGCAGAACTATCGATTCTGAACTCTACTGCGAACAACTTATAAGATTAAAACAAGAAGTTGAGAGAAAGCGGCCGGAATTGATCAACAGAAGGGGTGTGGTGTTTCATCATGATAACGCTAGACCTCACACATCTATAGCCACCCAGCAAAAATTAAGAGAGTTTGGCTGGGAGGTGGTAATGCATCCGCCGTATAGTCCTGACCTTGCACCTTTAGATTTCCACCTGTTTCGTTCTCTTCAGAATTCTTTAGGCAGTGTTAGGTTAACATCACGAGAGGACTGCCAAATCCACTTGCTCTATGTCGCTATCCACTTGTCGCTATGGGGGTTTCATAATAAATGTTATATGAATAATAATAATTAATGTTATTGTTAATCCAACAATAACCATAGTCACAGTTAGCTTATAGACGGCCTCTTGGTTCATATGTTGAGTGTTCGGTTGCGGTGTGTGCAGTCCTGGAATAGATTTCCATCCAGGCCAGTTGAATTGATTTTTGCTAAATAATATTTAGGCTGTGTGGTCTTTTTTCCATAACACAAGCTTTTATAAAAACTTATTAGGCCACATAGTCAGTGTGTCAACTTGGGTAATTTATTGAATGGAAAGGGGTTTTTTTGAACTGTGAATGTTATTAAGATTTATACAACCTGATTATATTTTGGGCTAGTAAGCCTTTCGTATAGAAATTTTTTGGACAGCAGGAAAACTGTTAAGTTAGACTACCTTACAAAAAACAAAAAATATCATAATAATAACATACCTGCCCAGCGAGCACATGCCGCTGTGTATCGGAGACCCATCCAGGATGGAAGTACAGTACTGCATTGATAGGATCATCTTCCTCTGAAGTGCAGCATTCAGTGTCATAGACAAACACTATCATCATTTCCCTAGAGAGAGAAAAATAAACAATGTTATTCATACCCTTTCATCATAGTTAAGTAAATAATACAAATAATATTTTGATAATTAATCTCTTTCCACAGATTTGCAAGTAGAACAAGGGTTCTAAAACGAAACGATGCTTGACTTAATAACTACCACAGTGAATAAGAATCATAATGATCTTCAGCAGTGTCCTTTTTTGTAAATGTTCATATTACAATGACCACTAGCCCGCTAGTTTCTATTTCTACCAAGGGTGAGTTTGTTCTATTGTTTCCACAACTACATTTAAGGGCCCTTAGTTATCAAGTTGGTTTGAGTTGTTAAAGTGCATCCCCAGACTTATGCACTTTTATACATAGAATATCATAAATTAAACGTAATAAGTATAACATAATAAAATACACTAGAATCCGATTATTATGATATAGTCCGTTCATAGTGACCAACCGTATGTTTTCTAACACCTTTGGCAGTGTTCGGGAGAGTCATGTTATACCCAAAGATTTTCAGTGCGTGATAGGTTTTTTTGATTTGAGTCTCAGAGCTTAGATTTACTTATCTACTTTGAATTATCTCTATTTTATTCCTCTCTATTAAAATAAATCACATACTAACTTAAACAGGAGTTTATTTATTCTTGCAGTACCTATGCTTTGTATGAGATCCGTTTAATATGACTTGTTTCTTATTTCCCTTCAATGTCATTATAAACGGATTCCACTGTATTTACATTTTTTGATGCACAAGGTTCAAAAGGTTTTAAATTAGAAAAAAAAGGAAACATTTCAGACAGTTGCTGTAGGTTTTTGCCATAAAACTCATATTTTATTCAATAAAGTAATAACAATTATTGATAAAAATATAAAATTAAGTTTTTTATAAGAAACAGATAAAATAAACATAACACTGCTAACTCTACCACAGATAAAATTCTTACTAATGGGATAGATAAAGTACCTTCGTGCTTGCATAAATTAATTTAATAAAAATGTAAACTTGACATTTTATTAGGAATCATAAGGTCATTATTTTAATGTGTTGATAGTACTATCAGAGTAATTATTATACACACAATACTAAAGATTTTATTTATGTTCTGTTACTAAATGATTGCTGTCTATTATATTTATTTATACATTTGTATGTATACAAAGCAACTGTAGTATTCTGATAACATTGTAAACCCAAAATAAACTTTGCAGTAGAGTAAGAAAAATAGCAGTTATAAAACACGAGTGTAACATAATTAATTTTAATTTACAGTTGATGTAACACAGGTAAAAAACCTTAAAAACCTAATTGGTTAAACCTATTTCACAATAGTAGGTGCTCTTAACAATTTGAGTTTTGGCTAGTAAGGTTCTGTATCTATGACTAATTACTTACTTAGCCATTTTATACGTCGATTTATAATTAACCGTCTAAATTCACACGTTTTAGTTGGTTTCAATTTGATAACACCTAAATCAAATTATCGATCACATTAATTGAATTCACAAAGCAACTGCACATACACCATCCCATTTGAACATTGTTCGCTGACTGAGCTGAGTGACAGTGACGGCCGCTAAGCTGACGGATTGAAGTTGATGGCGTAGCATGACAATGACAATTCATGAACTCTCCAGTGCTGCCAGTGTACAAATAATATTGGGCTATGAATGGGGAGTTTTCTGACGGCTCATAAAAATTAGTTTAAAAAACCTCTATAGATGGCACTTTTAAAAAGCCGAAGGCGTTAAGTCTGTATACTGTAATGTAGGTAAGTTGTATCTACCATCTATGGTTATTTATAAGTTCAATTACTGACACAGATGTCAATTCATTTATTTTACTTAAGCTAACATATCTGTGAAAACAACAGTTTTATATTAATTTTGTACTTGAAGCTTGCCCCCGCCTGCTGCTACTACTACTTTTTTTGCTACAAATACCTACTATTTAAAAGCTCTTATAGTCTTATGTGCTTGTTTTGTGTTTTTATTTAAAACTTATTGTATTCCGCAGTCGGGTTTTTAGTTTTTGTAATTAATTTTTTATTTCCCACTTTTTAGTTTGATGCATTGTCCTGAGCAGATATTGGCAGTCTTTATACAAATAATATAAAAACACTTTTTTTTCAATCGTTTTCGTTTGTTCATTGATACTGAAAACGCTTTTACACATAGACAGTTAATTGTATCCCTATCAAAATGTCATATTCAAATAAGTACCTATGCTGTGCTAAAATATGATATCGTTATACTATAGAAATGGTGAAACCCAACTTGATAATAAGACTGTGTATGGTGAAGAAGTCTGATGTCACATGTGAAGGTTCAAATAAATATTGTATCCCTGCTGAACAATCCTTCTTGATTATGAGTTATATAAAATACTTTAAGGATTTTTTAAAGTTGTCTATAACGGATATTAAAAATCCCGTTTCCGTTTATCTACGTTATAACAGAGTTAGGTATGACTACAAAAATAGTGCACAAAATGTAAGCGAGTCGACTAAAATTGTGTATAATGAGAATTAAATTTCATAATACTTATTATAAATGCCTTTCAGACCGACGACTAATAAAAATGAACAGTCGTATGTACCTTCAACAAAAATAACAACCATTAATGTTAAAATACTTTTATTTTTTTAGTGTTTCTGTGAATAAGGTTAATTTAAAGCAGTATATTGTATACATATTTAGAATAAGTTGACCATTAGCTTTCATTTGATACCCATATGGTTGAAATCATAAATTATTCGTTTTTATGCCCCCCCAAATGTTTATTTTTAGAAGTCATCTTGAAATTTTGTATATTCTATATTACTCGCACAGTTAATACATCATTTGTTTAAATCCGACAAGCAGTTCAGTAGAAATCAGGGAACAAGAAACAGACATACATACATACTTACATACACAATACGCGCTGAAAACATAACCCTCCTTTGCGTGCCGCAGTTGGGTAATAAAAGTATTCATGTATTACTTTTCCCAGGATTTTTATTTATATAGCTGTATTTATATGCATATTCTATGTACCTAAGTACCTACCAATTAAGCCTCCAAAGTTAAAAGCGCCTGTAATTTCAGAGCGCTCTAGCTTGGTATAGCAATACTTATTAATAAGTTAATTGCTGTCAGCTGTAAATAGGCGCTAATGTGTTTTTGGTTGTTTAATAAATACACAGAATGTTTATATAGGACCGCTTTATAATAGTTAATTATATTTTAATAGCTGATTAGGAATGATGAGTGGGTCTGAATTTCGTTTTTTTTTATTTTTTTTAAATATTCTTCATATATTAAAATTTCATTTAAGTTTGATCAGTAGTTTATGACTACACAGCAAGTAATAATAACGTTTTAATCTAACTATATGTAGGATTTTGGAATTTTAATTGGGAAATAATAAAACGAGCGACTAAAAAACAAATTTGGACTGGAAATAATAAAACGAGCGACTAAAAAACAAATTTGGACTGTCTTGAAAAATATATGAAAATGAACGGTTTTAAATATTAATATTGCGACTGAATTACTAAGTGAGCGACTAAAACACATATACATTGCGATGAAAGAGATAAGTTACGAGAAGGGCTCCCGCACCGGAAGGCGGAATCAGTACGGTTAGGTGCGACGACGAGCGCAGCGAGGAGGAGCATGTTAGGTTGCATATAGTTATACACGTGCGCGAGCCGAGCGAGCGAAGCGAGCGGTGCCGCGGCAGCGGCCGGCGAAGCGCCATAAACCTGGTCAGCTATTATAGTCAACCCTGGACAATCCCGACATGGTCAAAAGTGTTTTTAAGTCGCTGTTTCATTGATTCTTCGTCACTCGCTCTCAGTCGCTCACTTAATTAAAACAGTAAGCCAAATTCATTATTTTTGTCACCTAAAATTTTTATTTACAGTTACTCGATTAAATACTACCCTTTATCAAATACCAAAATATAACAAGAATAAAGTGAATACGAGGGTGGATTGAAAAGTTCGCGGCCTAGTCAAGAAAACAGAATAAAGTACATACAAAAATATTTTTATTTTTCGACGTAATCTCCATCTAGCTCTTCCATCTGCTTTCCAGAGCTTCCATACCTGTTTTAAAAAAAGATTCCTCAAGGTCTTCAAAATACAGGTTAACAGCGGCTTCGACCTCTTCATTCGTTAAAAATTTCTGCCCACCGAGGTGTTTTTTCAGGTTTGGAAACAGATGAAAGTCCGAAGGTGCCAAATCAGAAGAATAAGCTGGATGTGGCAACAATTCGAAACCACAATCACGAATTTGAGCCATAGACTCGACAGACGTGTGGACTCGGGCGTTGTCCTGGTGAAACAACACTTTCTTTCTCAGTAATCCTGGGCGTTTCTGTTTAATTTCTTTACGTAAACGGCGCAGAAGGGTGCTATAGTACGCAGAGTTTATTGTTTCGCCTTTTGGAAGGTAGTCCACCATAATGACACCCTTAGCATCCCAAAAAACCGATGCCATCACCTTGCCAGCCGACGGAATTGCCTTTGCTTTTTTCGGAGTTGGTTCACCTGATTTTTTCCATTGTTTGGATTGTTGTTTTGATTCTGGGGTATAGTGGTGAACCCAGGTTTCATCCATTGTCACAAATCTGTCAAGAAAACCTTGTGGATCAGCCTCGAACATCTCCAAACAGTCGCGAGAAATCGTGAGTCGAATTCGCTTTTGCTCTACTGAAAGCAATCTGGGGACCCACCTAGCCGAAACCTTAGAAAAGCCGAGTTCATGGACAATGATGTTTTGCGTTCGTTCATATGAGATGCCTATAGTGTCTGCAATTTCTCTGATAGTCAATCTACGGTCTTTCAATATGAGATCACACACTTTATTGATGTTTTCTTCGGTCGTAGACGTCATTGGCCTGCCGGAGCGAGGGTCATCTTCGATGTTCTCTCGTCCACGTTTAAATTCTGCAACCCATTTTTTCACAGTGGTATAAGACGGGGCAGATTCCCCTAATGTTGTTTGCATGTCATCATGGATCTCCTTTGGTGTTAATCTTTTTTTAAACAAATATTTAATCACAGCACGTTGTTCAAATTTCTCCATTAGTGAAAATTTGTTCTACACACGTATTTATATTATTCGTAAAATTTTATTTAAACAAGATATCAAATTGAAAATTCGCGGGCTGACAATTGAATAATGACAGTTCAAAATGACGGCAGAAAAAATAACAAAAGTTTTTTTTTTAATGGCCAGGCCGCGAACTTTTCAACCAATGTAGCAAGTTTATATATTTCTTTAGTTCAAATATCATACAAATAATATGCGAATGCGTGATATTCTTCATAAATCATAAATCACATATCACCTATTTTCTTGGAAGAACGTCATGTAAGGAGGGCCCATGCCAAATTTGTGAACTTACAGCCCGTAGCTAATGGACATTGTGAAACGTTTTTTTTTCTCCCAGTTTTCATCGATTTCATAATTAATCGGAAAATTATGAAATCAATTCATAATTGTCTGAAATATCGTGAAACAAAGACACAAAAACAAAACATTCAGTCGAATTGAGAACCTCCTCCTTTTTTGGAAGTCGGTTGAAAAGATTGAGACAAATGAGGACTATTTTGAATTAACTTTAAATACTGAATATTATACCAAGTATGTTTTTTACGATCACAAAGGTTTTGCCGTGGCGCTTGCAACAGTGCTAAAATATTGAGAGAATTTAAAATAAATAAAAATATGGTAGGTACAGCTAGCATCAAAAGTCAAACTCAACTTAAAGTAGCTTTTCACCATATTGTGCCTCAATAAAATAAAACGTAAATGTTAGTCAATATAAGTTGTTATTTAGGCACAAATATGGTGAAAAGTGACTGAAAATTTCAATGTGTTCATCAACTTTTGATGCTGACTGTACCTATATATGCCGTTTCGAAAGTTTATTCTATGAATTAACTGTATTACTGGCCCCAAATTATCTATACAATTTTATAATCCTCTTACTGAAGAGAAGACTGCCGAGAGGCGATGAAGTCAGCAAAAGCGTTTAGTAGGTACTTGAGTTTGAAAAAGCGTTTACCTACTGCAAAACGAGTATTAAATTTTTCTCACTTCAAAAATATTTCTTTATTGGAAGGAATTTAATAACCTATTTAAAAACTAAGTACTTCGACATTTTTCATATTTGTCTGAAAATTCAATTTTAGTTCTCAAACGTCGATTGTTAAAATTGTTCTGATTTTTATTATGTTTTCAGTGTTGGATATTTCATTATTAATAAACAACAATAAAATCGTTTATATGTAATTCCAAACAAAAGCCACAAGACGTTTCATAAAATAAAAATGAACTTTTGAGGAGAAACTCGCACTTACAGAAACTTTTTCTATAAGTGCGAGTTTCAATACAGGGTCCTCCTATAATAGTCAATTTTATTTTAATGGCTGATTAAGAACGATGAGTAGGTCTGAATATCAAAAAAAAAAAAAAAATATTTTTCATAAATTAAAATGGGTAGTATTTAATCGAGTAACTGTAAATAAAAATTTTAGGTGACAAAAATAATGAATTTGGCTTACTGTTTTAATTAAGTGAGCGACTGAGAGCGAGTGACGAAGAATCAATGAAACAGCGACTTAAAAACACTTTTGACCATGTCGGGATTGTCCAGGGTTGACTATAATAGCTGACCAGGTTTATGGCGCTTCGCCGGCCGCTGCCGCGGCACCGCTCGCTTCGCTCGCTCGGCTCGCGCACGTGTATAACTATATGCAACCTAACATGCTCCTCCTCGCTGCGCTCGTCGTCGCACCTAACCGTACTGATTCCGCCTTCCGGTGCGGGAGCCCTTCTCGTAACTTATCTCTTTCATCGCAATGTATATGTGTTTTAGTCGCTCACTTAGTAATTCAGTCGCAATATTAATATTTAAAACCGTTCATTTTCATATATTTTTCAAGACAGTCCAAATTTGTTTTTTAGTCGCTCGTTTTATTATTTCCAGTCCAAATTTGTTTTTTAGTCGCTCGTTTTATTATTTCCCTTTTGTAAATAGCAACCCATTACAGTCAAACAGTTTGTAAGCAGTGGTTTAGATATCAATATTTTGAATATAGAAAGGAATTTTGGTAGTGATTTCTATAGTTCGTAGGCAAAACGAACAGTTTTCAGGATACTGAAACCCGCCAATAAATAAAGAATTCACGAATGCTTCACGGCTCGACGACCGCTCGTAAAGTCGTCTATGCCTACCTGCCTAGTCTGCAGTGCGAGCACAGAACTTTGTCGACTCGTATGTTTACGAATGTTTGTATAGTATGGAGTCAGTGGCAAGTTTTTAGTAACATAATTTGTTTTACAGTTATCTAAGAGTACAACATGTTTACAAACTTTGAAAATTAACAAGGCACACATTTATTTAAGCTGGCCTTGGGGCAATGGATAGATTTCAATTATTGACTATAAACCTTCGTTAATATACGAGTCGATAAAGTTCTGTGCTGGCATTGCTGTGTTGATAGCGATAGTGTAACCATGCGTTACGTAATGAATTCTTGAACTTTCAGTTAAGTTTACTCAGTAAATAATTAATATTTACTTTTAATCTTACTTTTTCTTTTCGCGAAAGTGACCCACCAGTCACCCTGTATATTGCGTCCAATAACATGAATTAATTGAATCAAATAACGTAAGTATGTAAGCCTGTTTGTAATACCTGATATGGGTAAAGCATAGGTACTACTCAGGCTATGGCCTCAGTGGATTCAACAGCCTCCGTGGTTCAGTGGTTGAGTCGTCAGTTGCGGAGGTGTTGTGTTCGAATCCCAGCTGTGTTAGTTTAGAACATAACTTTTGTTAACTACCTGAGGTCTGGTTACTCGGATAATTCTTTAAGGTGCCAAATGGAAATGTTTTTTCTTGAAATCTTAGCACGTTAACACCTTGGCATAAGGTCGCGTATTGCATAGAATTCGCGACCATCGACACTGCCAGATCTTGAAATCATAAAAAAAATCGATAAAATAATAATGGTAAATGCTATGTTAATTTTTATTTACTTAATATACAATTTACCTTTGTATATTAAGTATTTAAGTTACTTCTAGGAATATGCCTTTCATTTCATAACTACGTTGTAATTTAAGAAAAAGTATTTTTAAGACATGTTTTCGAAAAAAAAACTATCGAGTCAAAATCATTAAATCATGTTTTTGAGCAATCAAAGTATAGGTTTAGACATTTCAAAATTTCAGATCCGTTCGTTTAGTCATATTTTTATATTTTGCGATCAAAGTCCATGCATTTTTTTCAATATGTCGTCTTAAGCCTTCCTGTGTGATTTCCGTAAACCTTTCTTTTAGGCTAAATTTGGTATGTCAGTTATGGTAATTTATCTAATAACTAGCTGTTGCGCGCGGTTTTACCCGCGCAATTTCGATTCCCGCGGGATTTTCGGGATAAAAAGTAGCCTATACGGATTCGGAAGAATCCCTCTAAGTAACGGTAAAAGAAATTTTTAAATCGGTTCAGTAGTTTTAGAGCCTATTCAATACAAACATACAAAAATACAAAGGTTTCCTCTTTATAATATTAGTATAGATTTAGAGTGCTTTTCCCTTTCTTGGGGAGTGACGAACTCAGTAACCTACCAGTTTTAACTCTAAGTTCAATAAACTGTATTTTTCTTTATTTTTGTGTACATTATCTAATATATAAAATTCTCGTGTCACAGTTTTCGTTGCCATACTCCTCAAAAACGGCTTGACCGATTTTGATGAAATTTTTTGTGCTTATCCGGTATCTATGAGAATCGGCCAACATCTATTTTTTTTTTATTTATATGGCAAAACAACGTTTGCCGGGTCAGCTAGTGACTTATAAACGAATTATTTTTAAAGATTTTAAAAATATACTTGATCTTATAAATAAATAAAGATATTTTGGGTGAAAATCATAAAGATTTTTTATTTTGCTATGCACAGGAAAATAATCCCCAGAGAATCACACCAAAAGTATACTTAAAGTTAGCAAAGCTTGTGTAGATACCATGTAGTGAACTAGAAGGGAACCTAGAATATAAAATACATATATAGATAAACTGCGTATAGATAACACTGGCGTCTGAGGCAGATAGGTTTACCTCATCGCCAAAGTGATAGTCAAAGGAAAATGACAATTCCCATATAACTCATAACAATAACTCATAAGCTTTCAAAACGCAAAGCCTATTAGGAATAGTTAGATTTATAATCTCTACCACATAGCTTCCAAGTTTTAACGTAAAAAAATATGACCAAAAGTAACTATGATTTAAGAGTCCTGCTTCTGTAATGTATGTTTCATACTGCCGGCCGAAGCATCGCTGGTCAGGTGGATACGTAACCGTGACAACTAAGCCTGATCGTCCGCCGTTCATCGGTAATAGGTCCGTGTTAGGTTGATCTTTCTTTCAGCGCAGTTTGTGCAGCCAATTCGCCGTTCACCGGCAAGTAGGTTCCTTATTAGGAATAGGCTTCCTTTCAGAATAGTTCAGGTTCCCAGGGTTCGATGGATCCCATCGAATCCGGGGCGTTTAGCCCTGAAGATTTCTTCAAGCTTCAGGAGCAGGTAATTCAGACTCTCCAACTTCAAAAAGAAATCCATTCACTCAGACAAATGTTTACGGCATTTTTGGCATCCCAAAATTTCGCATCAGCCCCTCAATTCGCGCAATCCGCGACCCTCCCGGCCACTCCGCCTTCGCTTAGTTTCCCAACAGATTCTCCGGCGTCTCCAGATCCCTCTGAGTACGTCGTTCCTATTTCAGATTGCATGTCAGTAGACAGCACCGCATGCAAACGGAAAACTACCCCGCCGGGTAGCGATTCCGACTCAGCTCCTATTGCTCCAGAATCTCCTCCTCCGTTCACCGAGGTTCGCAAAAAATCCAAATCAAAGAAGAAGAAGAAAGAGGCTTCTTCGACTTTACCTCCATCCGTTTCAGCTGCTCCAGCCGCTGTTCCTGCTCCGCAAAATGTCGCACCGGCGTCTGCTCCTGCGCCTTTTGTTTCAGCGATCCCGGCGTCCCAGCCTGCATCGCAATCAGATTCGGCTCCGCCGAAAGTCAAGTCTCCGCCCCCCGTGTTTCTACGGGACAAGAGCCGCTGGACCGAGGTCTCAGCTCTCTGCGGTAGACACAATCCCAAGATCCAGTATAGTAAGGCATCCAACGTGGGTGACTCTATTAAGGTCGTTGTCAATTCCATTTCCGATTTCAGGATTCTTACTCGGCTTCTTGCTGATCACAAGCTCGAGTACCACACTTACGCCCTCCCTGAGGAGCGTAAGATTCGTGCCGTCCTCAGGAACGTGCCGTTCGAGCTCTCGAACGAGCAAATCCAAGAGGACTTGTCTTCTCAAGGCTTCCCCGTCGAATCTGTGCACAAAATGCACAGCCGCCGAGGCAAGCAGTTCCCACTTGCGCTAGTAATCCTAGCGAAGAGCCCGCAAGGGCAGTCCATTTTCAGAGGCAAGCCCACCGTGTGCGGTCTCTCCAACATCCGCGTCGAAGTTCCACACAAGCGTGGTTTCCCAGGTCAGTGCCACCGCTGCCAACTGTATGGTCATGCGGCGGCAAACTGTTTTGCTTCCCCTAGGTGCGTCAAGTGCCTAGATCCGCATGGGACTAAGGAGTGCTCTCGCACTCCCGAATCGCCCACCGCTCCGTCCTGCGTCTTGTGCGGCCAGTCAGGCCACACAGCAAACTTTCGCGGCTGCCCCAAGGCACCGCGTGCTGCCAGGGCTACCGTGAAGCCCATCGAGAACTGGAGAGAGCGACCGCAGCCTAGCTCGGTCGCCCCTCCAGTCAGTTCAAAGTCCCCTAAGGCCTTTACTTCTATCGTTCCAGGTCGGCGCAGCCGGGTCGCGACTCAATCGCAACCGGCTGCCAAATCGGCTTCCCAGTGCCAGAACGCAAATGGTTCTCAAGACCGCATGGCGTTCTGGATCCAGCTCGCTCCCATCGACGAGATCCTGGCTTTCGGCGCCGCTCTCGACGCCAGCCCAGAGGGTTTCAACGGTGCTCTTCCGGTCCTAACCAAGTTCGCTCCCCTTATCAGGAAACTCCAGCAAGCTCAACGTTTCTAAACGTAGTCCTTCTTTCCAGCATCCCTATCTCAGAGTGAGTCCGATCACTCTAGATAATCTCTTAGTTTCAGCTTTGTCATTTCTGCTAGTCTTAGCTTCTGAATTTCTCGCTTTCAGTTCCTTTTGGTGGCAGCCGTCCAGATGCCGCTCACTGCGCAGCCTCTTTCTCCAATTGGCTGTCGCTCCGATAAATGATCAATAACCTGAATCAAGGTAGGTCGTAAAGGGGGATGTTTAGTGGGTATGCTCGGCTTCACTGAGTGAGTCTCCACACTGTCTGGGCATTCTATTCTCCGTTAGCCACTGGGGTTAACAGCTTATAGAATGCCCATTCGTCCGTAATAGGATTCATCCTCCTCCCGCTAAAGCTTGCTTTACTGGTTAAAGCTTGTTTTAGGGGGTGAAAAAAATGTATGTTTCATGTACAGGGTTACTGCACTTTTGAAATTCAAGGACGTGATAGTTTGAGATCATACATGATGAGAAAAAATATAATAAATAAATGAATATTAATTATTTGCTAACTAAACTAAACCGAAAGTTAAAGAATTGATTTCGCAACGCATGGTTACGCTAGCGTTGGCAGCGATCCGCGTGCCAGGTCACGTGTCGCGGTCGACTCAGTTGCAGGGACCGGAAAACCCCTTTATTTGATTAAGCCTATTGATAGGGTAACCCTATCAAAATTTTACCATATGGAAGTGTAACCCTATTGATATGGTAAGCCTATCGACGTGGTAACACTTTGAATAAAGTTAACTACTTTCGGATGCGCTTACCCTGTGATAGGGTTAGCATATTTCTATCTCTTTTCAGCGCATGCTGTTGAATTCGGAAGTATAATTCGAACTGCGAGATTGAATAGATGGTGATATTTTTGATAATTTGATATTCTTAGAGATTAAATTTGCCTGCAGGTTTTAAAACCCTATTGAATCGGTAACCTTCAATAGGGTTTTCGATAGGCTTACTGCTTACATGAAGCTAACTCTATTGATATGGTAAGCCTTAAATTAGGGTAAGTCTTCGATACGGTTACCAAATTGATAGGGTTTTTTAAAACAAGTCTATGAAAAACCCAATCAAAAACCTCTTTAAGGGTAAGCGGTTCCGGTCCCTGCTCAGTTGTATGTAAAGTAAATAGTAACATAGTAGTATTTATGTATAGGGAATTCTATGAAAAATTAAGTACTTACCTACTTTTATTACACAATTATGATCAGAATCGAGTACAGAGTGCAGTATTCAAAATTTGTCACCAGTCACTCGGTATATGCGTATGTATGTTTTTTTTTCATTTCTCATACTCGGAAAGTAGTCTATGTTTGATCCAAGTATCGGTCTGAAAATGCTTCATCCGACCCGCGGGTCGGAATGTTTCATACAAATTCATTCCGAACCAAGGGCCGGAATGGATTTCAAAAATAGAACTAATACATTTCTTATGAAGCCAGCTGTCAAAAATTTAGATTTTTTAATGATTTTTTTTATTTTAGAAGTCAAGTTAAAAGAAGTAATTCAAAAAATTATATTTGTCTATATTTTGTCACTATCATTTAAAAAAAATTATATACTATACTATATATAATTACTATAAATAATTACTAGCTGACCCGGCAAACGTTGGCCGATTCTCATAGATACCGGATAAGCACAAAAAATTTCATCAAAATCTGTCAAGCCGTTTCGGAGGAGTATGGCAACGAAAACTGTGACACGAGAGTTTTATATATTAGATTTTAATTCATAGGGTTGTTTTATGTAAAAAATGATATCTATACCTACATAGAAATATGTCACCGATTTATATGTGAATAAAAATGACACTTTATACTTTACGAATTGTTCGAACTTTTCCATTAATAACGTAGTCTAATATATAGATTTCTATTTAATCCTGTCATGACATGGTTGCCTGGCAGAAATCGCGCTACAGCCATGTCCATTTGTATTATATTAATGCTTTTGGTGTACAATAAAGTATCAATGCCTCAGACCTTTTCACTGATGAACTTTTAGACCAAAAGTGCCCGTGGAAGTTGTCGTTTTTTTGTTTTATGGCCTGGCACAAACTTAATTACTGGGCTTGGCTTCTCGGCGAGGGTCAAGGTTTATGACTGACATAATGTGGTTTTTTCATTGGAAGCTTATTATGATGTACAGAAAATTATGGACTAATTGACTTTTAATTTTGTAAGTTTTAAATATATGGTATTGAGGCCGAATATAAACACTATGGTTTAAGGTTCGATTGGGTTTACCTGTTAGATAGATGTCATTTAAAGGATTGAAGCAATTTTTGTAATGCGTCAACATTTGTTTTGTTAATTTGTGTTTCTCTACACTTCGGCACTATGGCACGTACTATGGAGTCGACCATACCATAAAACATCACACTTGTGTTTTCTCTAAAGTCAATTTAAATGTTAGTGACCACAAAAACGTACTAAGGTATGTAAAAAAATAACAAACAAACATAATACATTTTTTTTTATTGCTCTTGTTACTGATGTAATAGAATGTAATCTAATTAAATTGAATCCAGGTGTCTCAACAATGATTTTATCATCAATCTAGCATTTACTTGTTTTGTTAAAACATCTTAATTTTAAATAAAAATGCGGAAGGCGCCAGTGACGTTGCTAAAAGTTGACAAGTAGGTAAGTGCTTTTTTGATTCATTGCCGAACTTTGGTGAAAGATTAATCGTCTTATATTCCAGTAACTTAATATACCGTTGAAAAAAGTTCTAAAAGCTTTTTTGCATTTAAAATGCATAAATATAAGATAAGATAATATATGAAATTGTTCGCTTGCTGGGCGGTTGCTCTTACCACCAACTGAGCTACCATGCCCTGGCTGATGCACTCGAAATTATTTTATCATCATCTTCATCAGCTGGGATACGCATTGCTGGACAAATGCCTCTCCAACGGTTCTCCAAGTCACTCGGTCCTCGAATTTATTAACTAAGGATTTTTCATGAATTAGACGTTTTTCTTTCTTTCTTACATACATTAAAAGTGATGTAGGCTAAAAACACGAACACATCTTATCTGTTATGTATATAGCGCGGCTGTTTGTCAGTAGATCGTATAGAGATCGTAAAAAGATCGGTTGTATGTGAATTTCCACTGTGGCAGTAACGTTTAATATACTTTTATAAATATTTTTTAAAGAGACTAGCAGGATAACATGGTGTGAAGGCGTTTAAATATAAAAAAAGTAGAGTGTCTCAAAGTTATTGCTTATGACCATAAGAAATAAGACTATTAAATTAAATATAATTTATTCACGTTTTAATTATTGTCGATGAAATAAAAAAAATCGGTCAAAATAGTATTTAGTATAATGTATCAGAAATATTTATAAAAAATCGTTAGGTCCATTCATAAACTAATTTAAAACTGTTTCAAATATTTTAGGTATGACATGTCAATGGTGAGTAAAATTAATTGACAATTCTCAGGATATTATCAATAATCTAGAGTCCCACATATCGCATTGCTTATGCAGGTTTAATTTACAATGGATTTTTATGGCGGATTGTAACTCAACTTTACATGGATATTAAATATCACACAGCTAGCACCCATCATAAGCTTGTGTACAAGAACCCCAGGGTGCCAAAAACACAAAATTTCTCGAAAATCGAAACCGCTATGTATGAGTTACATCGCCAGTTACGTAAATCTTAATGCTTAATAATCGCAAGTCGGCACACACCGTAAGGTCGTAGAAAGTGAATTGACTGTGTGAACCGTCAAAAAAAGCCCGCCATCTTACTAGTCTTTGGCGCGCTGTCCGCGCAAGTCGACGTTTCCCGCCAAACAATTTAAACTTGGAACGCGAACTTTTTAAAGTGTTGTTTACGACCAGTGTTGCTAGAAAAGTGTTTTATTCTTGTGTTTTTTTCAAAATATGGTGTAATAAACTGTGATTGAAACGAACTATTAATTTGAGGATTCTAATGTATTATTGCCATGGGAATTTTAAACAGGAGTAAGGGAATGGACTTCTTTAAAATGGTAAGTCAATATTTTAATTTAAATAAATAAAAATATATTATAATTGAGAAAGTATCGAATTGATGATTCGATTAAACTCTACTAACAAGGCAAGAATTTTAATTTTATAGTTAGAAGATTTCATAATATGAACGAAAAAACGAAAGTGACGATATGCTGCAGTCGGTTAATTACTTGAAATGTAATTTAATAATTAATAGCCAGTTTTGACATTACTTCGCTAATGGAAGTAATCCTGAGTCATAATTTATAAAAATGAAAAAGGTATAATGTATACTAAATTCCTGGCTAAATCGTGGCAAAGTAAGGAAAAAAAATGTTTACGAAAATATTTTTTTATTTTATACAGACATACCTACGAAACAATTGAGGAGAGCGTAAGTCAAGTCAAGTGACTAGTTAAGTTTATTTTCTGGTTGTAATAGAATGTTACTACATACTTAACACCTAAGAACTCATTAAAAATAATCAACTAGCAGTTTTTATTTTATTTAAAGAGTTTTTAAATTTTCCAACCTCCATGCTGCATTGCAATGTGAGAGGTCCAAGGTTCGAGCAAGAGCTGGGCCAGTTTGGGAAACTAACTTTTTTAAGTTGGCTCCGTTCTGGATGCGTACTAAGCTTCCCCCATTTCCACTGCGTGGTATCATTACAAAACCTTTTAAAAGTCTATTACGGGACCGTTTAGTTGGTCAATATGGAGGTTTGGCTTAGGAGAATTTTTAAAAATTATTTTCGGCATGTCATCACAATTTGATGTATCACAGTTATTAATTTAAATATTTTTATAGAAAATAGCATTTATTTCAGTTATATTATTCAAAATTTTCGTGTAAGTTTATAGACAGTAGTAATAATTGTCTACTTACTAAAAACTGTCATATAGTTTCAAATTAATTAAAATTATCTTTCTGAAAAGATATTTTTCCACTCAACAAAACTCCTCTCATTTACCTTTATTTTCCTATCAGCATATGCATAATATTTAGTGCGTTACAAAACAGAGAGAAATCATTGAATCGCGGAGCTATTGAGAGAAAACAGAATCGAATCCGCTCGATTATAATCGAAACTCGTTTGTTATTTAACTCGATCGATGATGTACACTTATTCGATATGCTGCTATGTGTATCAAAAAGCGTAATTAAGTTTGAATTTCTTGAATGACAATGCATGACAAGGCAATGACTTATGAAGTCCGGGGAGAAATCTTGGTAATATGTTATCTAGGCCATTCCTTATTTTATATGATAGAAATGAATTTATTATTAATAAGTAGCTTTTGCCCGCCACTTCTTACGCGCGTAAATATAGTGCATGTTAAACACAACCTGTCACTCATTGAAGAACCTTTATACCAAGTATCACGTACATTTAAGGAATAATATTTTTGATAAAAACTGAAAAGTCCATTCATTCCCTTTCCCGTGGTAATTTTGGGTATTTCTTCTATAATACAAACAGACACTTATAGAAGAACCTTAACACTAAGTATCAAATCCGTGCACTGAAGGAATAATATTTTTTCATACAAATTAAAACATCATATATTTCCCGTTCCCATGGGAATTTCGGCAATTCCTTCCTTAATGCTCCTCCAAAACTCCTAAAGATTGTATGTTATTTCAGCCCTCTACGGCCATTAGTTACCTATGGCTGTACGTTGCCTGTCAGTCACTTAGCCAGTAACAGATTTATATATTAAGATATTGCTATTCTACATGCGAAAATTTGTAATTGCTTATTGTTTTTGTTATTTTGTTGCTGTTGGTTTCCCATAAAAAAAAATATTGAAGTTATAGGTACTTTGTCAAGGAATACGCACTAAATCAGGATTTGTGTAGGTGAAATCACAAGAAATTGTTATTGTCAAATATTAAAAATATTTAGCTCCATAGTTAGTTCCCTAAATTTAAAAGACCAATTTTAAATATTTTTGTATTTGGAACTTCAGCTCTTTGTGGAAGGCTTTATTTTAACAAGAAATACTTAGAAGACCAAAATTGTATGCAATTGTTAATAGGTAAAAAAATAAAAACATTGCTAACTTAAGTTTCTGCACAGAAGTAACAATTGGTATACTTACTGTAGTTAAACTATTTATACTACCTCGTAAAAACATTAAGTAATGAGTAATAAAGTTCAACTTAAGTTTCTTGATGTTATGAGCTTTACTAGATAGCCTGGCTTCCAAAGAAACAGGCTTATTTAAAAAGCTTACTTAGCCTTATTATTCGAAACTGCGAAGTTCTTCAAAGTAAGGCAATATAATTGTGTAATTTTATATATTTTTTTATGTTTTGTAAATTTTTCATTTCATTTTCCATCACAAATAATTACTCTAGATCGAATGTAAATTTTGTAGAACTAATTTAATTAGAATATTACATAAAGTAACTGTGACATAATGTTGTAAATTATAAAGAATCTAATTACACATTTTTTTGCAACTAACTAAATAAATAAATAAGAAAACATATTATAGAGAATTAGAGATGTTGTAAAGAATATGTAATTTCATTATAATGTGAAATATATGTGCATTTTTTAAACATAATATAGTTGGACGCAAAACTTCTTTTCAAAATGTTATAATACGAGTATAGTTACACAAGTATAGTTTCAGTATCAAAATTGTGTAACAAAATTGTTTCTTAACTCTACATTTTTCGAAACTTAAATTATCTTTTGACCGTTTATGAAACACTTATTTAAATTATTTATTTAAATTTATTAATTATTTTACAGTTTTAACCGAATTTAATCTCTTCACGAGTCAGCAGTGCGATCACAGAACTTTATCGAATCGTTTGTTAACTTATGTTCGTATAGTATGGAGACGGTTTTTAGGAAAAAATTGAAATCTATCCATTGCCGCAGGGCCAGTTTAAATAAATGTGTGCCTTGTTAATTTTGAATGTTTGTAAACATGTTGTACTCATAAATATCTGTAAAATAAAAAATTACAATGTTACTCAAAACTTGCAACCGACTCCATACTATACGAGCATTCGTAAACATTCGTTAACTTACGATTCGATAAAGTTCTGTGATCGCACTGCTGTTTCGGTGTGTTCACGAGCGTTTTTTTTATATTTCTGTATTCCAATATTCCTTTTATTATATGTTAAGTTGGTGATCAAATCTAAACATTATGGAAATATTAAGCCCGTAACTCTAAAACCTCTCTTACCTCGATAAACACTAGACAAGACACTATCAAAAAACATTCCTAACCAATCAAGACCAATGAATACCACGTATGTTTTATTCATCTGATCCTGCTACTTAAACAACCACTATTCTAAAGCAATAAGGTTTAAAATAGCTTGAAATTTGCACATTCCTTCCTACACGTCCTTGAAAAGCGACTGGGTGCTGACGCGTACACGAAACACTGTCGTCGAAGTATGTGTGGCAGTACTTCAAAAAGGATATAAGTATTTATTTATTATTGTTATTTATTACGGTTTTGTGGTGAAACGGTTAACTATACGTCTGTGTTCGTTAGTTCGGTGT
Source organism: Stenoptilia bipunctidactyla (assembly GCA_944452665.1). NCBI lineage: Eukaryota > Metazoa > Arthropoda > Insecta > Lepidoptera > Pterophoridae > Stenoptilia > Stenoptilia bipunctidactyla. Next base: position 24,542,467 of record OX101729.1, on the reverse strand, counting down.
CCAGGAAATGCTATACATGAACTTAGCAGTTTTGTACATTTAGCATACGTGATTTTTATTATACAAGCTACAAAATTACTATTTGTATGTCTGTTTATAATATTTTAAAGCTACGGAAAGTATTTCTTTTAAATGTTAGAAAAAAATTGCTCCTCATCTTGTATCGTTTTCTATTCTTTTGTACTTTAAAACAACACTGCATATTTAAATTAGGTTTTCCGTAAAAAAGTATGAAAAAATTTACACAGGATGTTTCAAAACTCGACATCAGGCAGCAACTCTACATGTTAATAAACCTATAAGGTATATGTTTAACTTTTAACTGTAAGTTTTTTTTATTGTTTAACAAAGAAGTCAAGTATAGCAGTAAAAACTTTGCACTTGAAATTAAATAAAAGAACTTGTGCATTTCGTATTTGACTTATACAATTCATATTTAAATTATCAGCCCCTAAGTAAGTCATTAAAAATTCATTATTGCATTGTGCCATTATGACCATGGTTGTCAAATATAATTATTTATGTATATAAAGAGGTTAAAAAATGTGTAAAAAAACAGAAATACAGAAGAATATTATGTACGTGTTACTAAAAATTTTTTAGCATTTACGCAAAGTGTGTTAAATCTATAAAAGAACATACATACATACATAACGTCACGCCTGTATCCCTTATGGGGTAGCCAGAACACCAGAGGTTATAATCTGATGTCATATTTGACAAATTTGGAGGTATTATAAAGATGGAGACAGACTATATAAGTGTTATATAATATAATATAGAAGAAGAAGTGTAGCTGTTAAACTATACGAACCAAAGATAATATTAAGCAAAATACGTTTTCAAACTGCTTTTTAGAATTCATTTATATTTTACACTTCATTTCATCATAAATCCGTCTTTTATTCTATATCAATATATATAAAACTGTTCCGTTACTGACTGAGTGACTGAGGTACTGAGTGACTGACAGACAACGTACAGCCGTAACTACTGGGCGTAGAGAGCTGAAATTTGGAATATACATTCTTTAGGGGATGTAGGGGTGCATTAAGGAAGGAATTCCCGAAATTCCCACGGGAACGGGAAATATAGGACTTTTTAGTTTGTATGAAAAATCTTATTCCTTGAGTGCACGGATATGATACTTGGCATAAAAGTTCTTCAATAAGAGACTGGTTGTGCTATGAAAGGAATTCCCGAAACTCTTACGGGAACGGGAAATATATGATGTTTTAGTTTGTATGATAAAATCTTATTCTTTGAGTGCGCTGATGTGATACTTGGTATAAAGGTTCCTCAATAAGTGTCTGTTTGTATTATGGAAGGAATTCCCGAAATTTCCACGGGAAGTGGTTGGACTTTTTAGTTTGTATGAAAAATCTTATTCCTTGAGTGTACGGATGTGATACTTGGCATGAAGGTTCTTCAAAGAGTGACTGGTTGTGCTACGAAAAAAAATCCCGAAATTCCCACGGGCACGGGAAATATATGATTTTTAGTTTGTATGAAAAAAACTTATTCCTTGAGTGCATGGGTGTGATACTTGGTATAAAGGTTCTTTGCAGTGGGTGTCTGGTTGTATAGTTTCTGAAATTTCCACGAGAAGGGTAGTTAAGCGCATACGAAGTTGCGGGATAAAGCTAGTAAATATGTCATAAAACCTTATGACTTACTGCTAAGCCAATTAAAATAGCAAACAGTAAGCTTTTATAACTTAATATTAACATCATACAACAAAAGCATTTGAATATTTCTCGAGCCTTTGCTACTCATGTTGTCATTTAGAAAAGACGCACAAAGCTTCATATAAACTTTCATTCAAACAATATTCGAATAATTAAAACAGTATAATAAGCTTTTCTAACAAGTTTAGATAATACAAAGTAAGAGTTGGCTCTCACGGTTACTAGTTTGAATGTAACTCTAGTTTTGTTCAAATGTTTTATTGTTACTTTTTTGGAAACAAAATTAGTGTCATTCATTTGTCATTTTGATTTGTGTTCTAAGTATGCAATAAGATCGTTCAAATGCAATCTACCTTTCGAAAATTATCATCATCATCATCATCATCATCACAACTCTTTGTAGTGAGCCCACTCCAGGGCATGAGTCTCTCCCCTGGGTGAAGAGGAGGTGTAGGCCATAATCCACCAAGCTGGCCCAGTGTTGGGTGGTGGATGCCAGAATTTTCAGGGTGCCAAAAGATGGCTTCTGACAAACCCTAACGACTACTGTATACAATTATAAAGCACCCGGGACCGACTGCTTAACGTTCCCTCCGAAGCACGGAAGTCGTCGTGAGAAATGAATGGTCGGCGGTCACCCATCCAAGTACCGACCACGCCGAACGTTGCTTAACCTGCGATATCGTATGATACACACAGTAACCACGGCGCCACGACGACTTCGAAAATTATGGCGATGGAATAATAAGAAGTAATTATAAAATATTACTATCATAATATTGGGAACTTTAAATAAATTCATGAAATAAATTTATTATTTTTACATAAAAAAAAAATCATTTACGATTTTGGTAAAAAAAATGTTTTTAACTTTCTGTTTTCCGAGGCTTCAACCACGTAAGGTGGTAGACCTTCATATTCCTCCTTGAATTAAAATGTTAACTTCAGCTCGATCCATCAAACTATATTGGCGTCAAAAAGTTACGAAACTCAACATAATATTATAACATAATAAGTAGGAAGTATCGCCATACAAAAGACATCAACGCGCTTCTATCTTAAGTTTCGAAGTATCTTATTTCTTAATCACTAAGTACATTATTGTCAATGTATATATATAGAATTGATATATTATATATTATGTGGTCGACCTCTGGGCGTGTCTCCGGACCACAATGTCGTCAACTATAGACTGGTTCTCGAAGAATTTCGCTTTAAAACTAGTATTGTATATGTTAGTTGCATATTTATAAATGTTTCATAAAATGTCACCTGTTATGAATTGTATAGAAATCATTTACAAATAATTAAGTGATTGTTTTCGTAAAATATAGATTGTGGGGTTATTAGAACAAAAATCATTCTTAGTATAACCACGTAGAGATGTATATCATGGCTACTTAAACGATATAAGACGGCCCCTGTGAAATGCATTTTTGTGATTGAAAGTGCATTTTTATTTTAACTTTAGCAAGGTCCATAAAACTAATGAACACGTTTCAAACAAAGTTGATATGTTGATGGATTTTGTGGTATACATGGTATTAGCAGAATTGCTTCAGATGTTTCTCATGTTTTTTTACCATTCCATTTTCGACAGGATTTTTGACACCATGGAGGTGTATTGTTCGGCTGCGGGGTCCTGGGGTCGAGCCCCAGCCGGTATCGTTTAAAAAAGAAACTTTTATTAATTGGCTTGGTTCTGGGTGAATTAAAAAAAACCCCTAGTTCTGCTGTATTGTATCCATAACTTAATATATAAAAGTAAACTTTAGTGCCATATGCTAGATGAGTCAGTTAGGGTAATTGATTTATTAATTTGCGCCCTTAAGTAAAAAAATATTGTTCTAATTAAAAATAATCATAATGTGCTCTGTTTGGAACCAACATTAAAACAACCTGTCACAGCGTTACAAAGAAGTCGTGACCACAGCGGCGCGGTTACATCATCGATCGAATTTATCCTTAAAGGTCATTGGAATAAGATCGAAGTGTGATCTATACCGGAATTGGGCAATAGATTTTACCATCAGAAATAGGGATATAAAATAAAAATAGAAGAATAGGATAAAAACGGTTTTAAAATATTGACAACCTTCGGGTGCAGTGCTCTAAGACATACAAATCGTGAAGTCGAGAGACTTTTTAACTGGATTTATCGCGTTTATTTACATTTAAAATTTTAACTCGACGTTTCGGTGTCTTTGCGGACCCCGTGATCACGAGCGACTTATCCACGTGAAAAGTGTTTTATTTAATAGTATGAATCGCGAAAACTGAAGACAATATTAGAAAAAAATGTTTTGCTTAGTTCGGGACCATGTAGTTGTTTAGTTGGTTTCATTGTTTTTGGATTTTACAAAAAGCTTGCTTGATATACTTTTTAAATATTATTTATTTCGTCACTGAATTTAAAATACTCTTTAATTGGTCACAACGATGCAACTCTTCCATAGGTCAATCTGTCGAGAAGAAGTGGCTCAAATTTAACAGCTATCATCTGTTTAAAAATATTTTAAAGATTTTTATTGATGGCTGATGATAAAGTTATTGTTGAGCATTGTATGTACATTTCGGGTAACACTATTAGCTCCGTGCAATGCAATAATTTGTAGAGATATGTTTTAGAGACATTCAAATACATATAAGGTATAGTATAACAATATTAGTACATAATATTAGTCATCTAATCTCTAAAACAAGATATGTGTACACTAAAGAGTAGATATTAAAATGGGAACATATAACAATTAGAGGATAAAGTAACGTAATAATAGGATATACTAAAACGAGTTGCTAATTAAAGAGATTACGAAATACTAGTCGAGTTAGAGTAATTGGGAAAAGCTTTATATAGATAAGCGAGTCAAGAATGGTGACTAATTTACCTGACGCTCCCTTGTCAGTATAACCCATTCCAATGACTACCTTCAATTATCATCCTTCTGGTGATGTAGTAAGTATTGAAGAAATGTTTCATACAAAACTTGTTTTTTCATAAACTCGTCTGCGAATAAAAAGTCTCCATCGGCGGCTTGCAAAGAATTCCAATAAAACAATAAAGTAAGAAGGCGTACACTTCCTGTATGCAGCCTAACTTGGATAGGCAAAGGTCATTATTAACTTGAGATGAACATCTTATTATAGGGTTTTGTATATAAATCTTTTTGTGAATTAAAGATGCGATTTACAGATATTGTTGGGTTTAATTATAGTGTAATGTTAGGAAGGACGACCGAGGATAAATAAAGTATGTGAAATTAATGCTCTGCACAATATTCTTTTATTCACTGCGCCTACATACTCGTAGAACACCACCGACGTTAATGTATTTTATTCTTTGTTTCGGTGCCATTTCAGATAACTCTTCTGATCTTCTGTAATTAATGCAATTCTTTTAGTGCCTTTTTATAGCCGCCTTCATATGTCCATGATGAGGCTAACATAAACAAAGGTTGCATTACGCCTGTTCATTCTAGGTTAGTGAAATATAATATATATAGGCTGAAATGTAGATTAAAATGGTACTTGTACTGTTGAGACGTATATATCTACAGCCTTTAAATAATATGCGATGTACAAGAATTAAAATAAAGTAATAAAATTGAAGTTTTTTAAAATTATTGTCAATTTTCGATTTTTATTAGGACTTTTGAAGCTTCTAAGAATGTTATATAAAGGTCTATACAGGTCACTGGAGGATTCTTATTCTTCATAAAGTAGAAACGGTTAAATTTTTAGTGACATACGGAACCAATGTGAGCAAATTTAATTCGTGCTTCACCAGGTTTGCAAGTTAAAGGTTTTTGTTGATGTTTTTTTACGCCTTCAAGTTAAATATATGATATTGTCGATTGGAATTGGTTTGTTTATCACGCGCCGTAATTTAATTTTCCAAATATGGTCCTCCATGTTTTTTGTTGTGTCAAATTGTGAGAGAACATAATATTCGTCAATTTAAGAATTAAATGCTTTTTTTGGTTTAATGGTTTTGAGAAAATAAAATTTAGTTGCGATGGAGTGATTTTCAACATAAAATATAAAATCTGACTTATAAGAGATAGAAGAGCCATAGTTAGTATGTCGTAGGATGAAGTATTTTACCTAGTCTATAGCCTGAACTTAATAGTATCGATGTATTTTCCATCACTGAATACGCGTACCGTATTACAGATAATAAGAATGACCTTTATCAAAGTAACGATCACCCTTCATATAAATTACACCTTCAATTTATTATTACGTCTTCAATAATGTTCGAGTTATGTTTTTATAATAATACTCTAATAATCTAATAATTCTGGCAGTACGGCCTAATTCTTAAAAATATGAACGATACAATATTTATTTATTTGAACTACTAGATTTTTCCACTCGATCGAAACGATGACACAAATTAAGTAAGGTTTTAATACCCTAAATTTATGAGACTAGTCTTGACTTAAACTATCAATACATAAGATCTTTATCAATAAGATCTTGATAAACACTGGCACAAAACTGTTAACATTCCAAATATAAAAACAACAATTTGTCTTTTTAATTATTCATGTCTGCATCTAGGCTACAGAGTAAATGTATTCAGTCACGGAACTAGTAAAACTTTTATTTTTATATTGGTACTAAGCAAGCCTAGTTTTTGAAAGCAGAACAGATCAAAATAGCTGCGTTCCGGTTAGCTCTGACTGACGGAATGTGACAAATCTAGTCCGTTAATTAGCAGATATTTATGTAATTATTGAGTTGCGGCACTAGTTTACTTTAGGAAGTAAATTTAAAAGGCTTTCGATGAAGGCCTTTTGATAGTCTGTGATATAGTTTTCAGGATCCAAATATATTATACAATTGAAGACGTTAGGAAAATTTAGGCATTTGCTTATAACTTTGTATAAGTTTGATGTTGCAGTGCCTTTATGGCAATTTATTCAAAGTACCTCACACTAAGCAAGCCTGTATCGCGGGAAACCTTAAAAAATTACCATTTATAAAAAAAATTGTTAAACAGAAGTTTAAATGTCCTGAGAAATGCCAAAATAGAGCATATAATGGGTGGCGTAAATTATATAGGAACCCACTCAGATCATGTGTTTTTAATACACGATGTGATATTCAGACTACTTAATTTTGTAACAGTAAAATTGGTTATCAAAAATAAAAACATACATACATAAATTCATGCCTGTATCACTTATGGGGTAGGCAGAACACCAGAGGTTATAAGATCATCTGATGTCACGTTTGAAAATTCAATTAAATTGAATAATTTCATATTTATTCAATCGAGAAAATTGCTTATTTTTAATGAAATATTATTCATATATTGTTCAGCTGCATTTCTTCTTTTTTATTTCTTCTCCATTTGCATCCCTTTAGTAAACATTTGACGAAACAAGAATAATAAGACAAATTCAAAAATTTTATTTTTATTTATTCCTTTTTATGCAGAACATAAGGACAAGTAAATACACCATAGACTGACTCACATCTGAATACTTAATTTCCGTCACGTTGACTGAGTATACCGTTCATTATAGTTAGTCACGCACCCAGTAGCGAGATATGCCGAGTCAGTCATACACACAGCTTGCCGCTTTCCTTGCGCGTGCGCACTTGCGAAATGAAAGAACGGATGTCCGCTGCGCATGAGTTTGATGTAGACTTTGTAATATTATATGGAAGGACAAAGAAACATCCACTTCATGTATGTATATTCTTGGGTTTGATTCTTGACTGGGTTTGTAGTTGAAGTACTTATTTTTATTTTATTTATATCATATCATAAAACTGGGCTTATCTTATTTTATAAGTTTTTCCCGATGTAATTATGTGCAATAAAGTACAAATAAATAAATCTTAATCAAATAAGCATTTTCAATACAAAAACAAATGTAAAATCAATGTGCTGAACTTAAACGTCTACGATTCTGAAATCTTTCTATTAGTCGTCAATAAGTAAACTGGTAATAAAATATAACTACTTAAGTTTAATCGTTTTTAAATACATAAGACAAACTCAGCAAAACATTATATTCTAATTTCTTAGACATATTAAATATGAATCAATTAGTTTAAAATAAAAAAACCCTCATTTTCAAACCAACAAACGAATTTCAAAAAAATATTCCATAATTAGATAGTTCGTCTGGACTTTCTTAAATTTATTACATCGATTAACTTTAAGTTCTTGATCGCCCTCGAATAATTTGCGGTAAATATTTAAAATCGATTAAAATTAGATCATTGCGCTCGAGAATTTCGACAGAAATGTACGAGAAACGAGGTTGTTAATGTATCTCTTTATTTAGATAATTTTCCATTGCAATTTTGTTGTTAATTTGTTTTGTTATTTGAGGAGAAATATTTATTTCTTTATTCTTAATAGTACACATAATTCGAGCAAGTTTATTAAAATAGGCTATCGGTTACAGAGTACAAAGGGCCTTATCATCAAAAGATCCATATTTAAATAAAAAATAAAAATGAAAACTTATTTCTTGAATAAGATATAAGAGATGATGGCGAATGTACTCGTATGTAGAGTAAGGTTTCAGATTTGATTCCCGCTGTGTGATAAATGTTCATGCTTGTTCATCCATGCAATATTAATTTATCGTGGGGATTTCTGTTCTTCAAAAGGCCATTGATTATGGGTGCTGTAATATACATATTTTGTTTACGAAGATTGTTTTTAAAAACTCTGATATCGACCAACTACCTACACTAAATTGGGCGATATACGGTCTACACTTCCTTATCAATTAGGAGTAAGACATATGCTGTCGCAGTAGATTCATGAAAGAGGGTGCGTTGGTAACAAATACTTTTTTATTATATTAAGAGATAAGAGATAATAACTATCGATGAAGCTTAAATGTAGACTTCATATGCAGAGCAGGTAATCACTATGCGGACCAGTAAACAGAACTTATAGGACGACCTAGAACGGCGATTTTTGGTGTTTATTGTATTATCAACAGCTTTAATATTATGAGATCACCTCGTTAGTAAAAAAAATGCAAGGCCCAAAATAAGGTTTTAAACGCACCAACCTCAGATTACATCAAAAAGGTTTTACTTATCTCAAACATTCGCTAGTTCTTTATTCAAATTGCGGTTGTTGTTAAAATGACTTTAATTAAAGGCCACGCCGTGCACTGAACTGTGGTTTTTTAATGTTATTAGCTTCCAAGGTTTTTTCTGCATTCATAGAAGTCTCTCATGACTGGGAAATTACTTTGGGTCTATTGTTTAGATTGTGTTTTGGTGGTTTCACTTGTTACGAGTCAACATGCAAACGATGGGTAGGTGAGAAGATATTTCATGGTTGTGTTTGAACAAAACAATCTCAGGAATTACAGCAAATGATTTATTACCCTAACTGACATGCCAACAATTTAGCCTTAAAGTATTCCTTAAACTAAAACTTATCCATTTCCGCGTAAGTTTAAAAAAGTCCTTTGTCCAAACTGCCCCAGCTGAACCTAGGATAGGTTGAGAACCAGAAATGATCACTCAACTATTATAGCATAGAGTTCGGTAACTGTTGATGATTAATAAATAATAATAATAATAAATATTTCTGACACTCACAAAATATTATCTAGCCCAAATTAAGTTTCTAAAAGAACTTGTGTTATGGATACTAGATAACTGATTTACTTAAGAAATATATAAACATACATATTTTTTATTAGAATAAACTTAAATAAGCATATAAACATCCATGACTTGACGGCTTATATCTGTGTTTATCACACAAATATCCGCCGCCGCCGGGGTTCGAACCTAGGACCTCTGGCATAGAAGGCAATGTATGTTACAACTACACCAGCCGGTCGTCTTAAACAGGAACTTTGTCGGAGCACATCTTGTTTGGCGTGAATCCTTATGGACACTATATTTGTGTCTATTTACACTAGTCTGACGGACCCTTACCACCAAGTAGTGCACTCGGACTAGTTGCCGTTACCGAACACTAGAAGTGGTAGGACTATTAATAAGGCAAATCTAGCCCAGACAAACCGACAGCAAACACTATGTGTACAGTCACGTCTGTATAAATTTTCATTGGAATTGAAACCTTATCACAACCAATTAAGTTACGATGTGTTACATCAAACTCTAATATTGTAGAACAATGCGAGTTATTCCACTCAATTAAGGTTTCCGGCCATACACTAAAAGTAATTCTCACAAAATTCCTCCGTATCAGCAATCGTTGACTTACAATAACACCTTGTTATCTAGTTAAGGCATCAGGAGGTTGTTTTGTTTCGGCTTAGGCCCTTGATGCTGTTCATATCGTTGTATATTTGGGAGAAACTTTTGACAGCTTCAGTTGCTGTACGGAATCACACCCATCTAGAGATATTTCTTGAAGGAACCACTTATGAATAGATTATTTTGTTTATGCACTGTATACAGGGTCTTTTTTATGAAGTTCAAAGTATTTTAGGAGAGGGTTAAGAATGATGTGTGGATTCAATTTATGACAAAATATATATATATTTTTTTTATTAAAATTTTACTATGCTTTTGAGTGACCAAATTTTTGTGATTATTGAAAAATTGGGGATAAACGTATTTCTTAATAGAAATAGGTGGAAAAACGCTTTTATTTCTTGCTATTTAGTCGTAAATAACAGATTAAAATAAAATGTTGTTAATTTATGAGAACTATAAAATATCAATTTATATAACAAAAAAAAAATTTTTTTTCATTAATTGAATCCACACATCATCTGTAACCTTTACCTAAAATATTTTGATCTTCATAAAAAATACCCTATATACAAAATAATATGACAAACCTACATTTTATGAACATCAGAATATAATTCAATACTACCTCGTCTTTAAAAAACAACTTGAAAGCAGACCGAGAGGATTTTCCCTCTCGAAGTTTTAGGTAGAGAAAACAAAACAAAACATGTTCATATCCTTATATTTCTTAAGTTTATTTAAAAATATTTGAAATAATTCAAATCACCAATTCTTAAGGAACTTAATTTTTACTATATAATGTAAGTGTGATTATTCGATATATTTATCATCATATACTTCTAAGTACTTTAAATTCCATTCAATTCAATTCTTTATTGCATGCCACAATGGAAAAGTCAGGTACCTAACAATTTAAGGTAGTAGCACATACATCATGGACCCTGTTGGGCAGAACAACTTGAAAGAGGATAGAGGGGCTAATTTTACATTTACATTTTGATATCAATTCTCATTATGTATTATGTAAATACTATTCTTAATATTTAAATTTAATATATTTGAGGAATTACAAAATTATTATTATCATGTATATTATTATTAAGTAAAATAGGTATATACAATATTACTGATATTATAAGATGCAATACAATTTTATCACTATTAATTTATTTTTATTCATCTGTAAAATATTACTTTGTACATTAAACTTGCGCTTGCACATTCTTAGCAGGGACTAAATGTTTGAGTGCTTTTAATCTAACCTAATACCAAACACGCTTAAGACTCCCATTTATATCGCTGATGATAATTATTTTAAACTATAAAAAAACTAGGAAGGAGTAAAAGTGTTATAAAGCTGTTTCTTCACATAATGGTCTCCACGATACCCTGTGGTTACAGTCTAACAAGTAGGCAGTCACAACTTAAGCCCTGCGGTTTGGTAAAACTACGGATTATGTAATTTTAGGCTGTGGTTGACTCGTAAAAGCTGTCATTAAGTTGAGCCGAAAAATAAACGAAAACATGTCGAGTTATCTAACCGTGAAAATTTGTTAGCTATCATGGCCACGTTTTTGACATGGGATGATTGATGGCGATGCTGTATCACTTGTGTTTAACAATTGAAAGAGCCCAATTAGACATTGTTTTAGTCAAGATTTGAGAAGTAATTATTAAATTTGACGACTTATTTATTCTAAACTTAGGTGCAGTTTACTATATTGACATCTCATATGTTATGTCCATATATTTAACATCAACAGCTATACTTATCGTCTGTATACTTTTTATAATCATCCTTTATATCCTTTATAATTTAAGCTTTAAATTTGACAGGCGAGATGATCGTAGCTAGTTCTTATAAATAAATGCCTATGTCTGATAAACACAAGGGCGATACGCATTTTCTATATCAACTTTAGGTGACTGAAAGACTTATTTCTACTTAATTTATAAAATTAATGTATTAACTTTGGTAAAAATATGTTCATTGGTATGAGAAGGAAAGATATTCTGCAATTTCTCTAATGCCAATACGTAGGAGTGATGAAATTCATTTGCACTCCAATTAAGGTTAAACTGGGTAAATATTATGTAAGTAACGAATTTTCACTTCGATTTTCAACTCGATATGCTAATTGGCATCTGTAAAGTTGATTTGATGGAATTAGCCATCACTGAGAATTGATTCAAATACCTTTATTAAGTTTTTTTAACTTTAGTTTTATTTGTAGGTACTTTGTATTCGACGCGAACTTTATTATTTTAAAACTTTTAGCGCTGATGGCAATGACTTATTCTTTATCTTTTTTTGTGCAAGCCCGCGGTGGCCAAGTATGCAAATTATTTATTTATTTATTTATTTACACTTCAGTATACAGTACAGATAGTAAATGATAAAAAAAAAAACAGTGTGTTGTGTAAGTACTACTAGGCGGTCTTATCGCTGACGAGCGATTTCTTACAGACAACCATGAATTAGCAAACAGATGATCAATGAGATGATTGATGTTTCTCTTATCTGTCAATCTGTGAAACGTCTCTAGTTTCTCTAGTTTCCACACCGCCTTAGAAGGCAACAAATCATCAATTGAATTGAAAATGATAAATGCAAACAATAAATGAATAAACTCATTGCCAATTGATCATTGAATACTTTTCAAGTTTGTGATTCTAAGCTTCAGTATATTCTGTCTAGGGAATTTTAAATAATTTGTCATCAAATGTATGGATTTCCACTAAATATCTAAAACATAGTAAAGCACTACTTGGGAGCAACGATACTTCAAGCAGACACAAAGATCTCTACACATAACAAACTATACCAGCCTTCTTTTGCGGCGGAGGTTAAAATACAAAAAAGCCTTCAAGAACTTCTATCTTAAATTTTTTTTTCGTAATCTCCATTATTTCGCTACTGCTCCAAAAGTACCATTCAAATCAGGTCACACATAACACAGCCTACAACCTCATCTACGCAATTCTCCGCAAACTGTCCCAGTTCGAGTGCGTATGTGTACTTAGTACGTAACTGCAATTTTGCCTATTACAGCGAACCGTGTGATTTCTCCAGCAGTTTGGTAAAAGCAGGTTCCATGGGTCGAGCCCCATCTGTGTTCTTATGTAATAGAAGTATTGATTTAGGCTGTAGTTAGATCAGTGTTTTCCGTTGATATTGGTGTTGGCGTATATTGATATTATTGGAAATGTCTTCTTATATGATCTTTATATGATCATATGCGTTACTGCCAGATTGTAAATTTTATCGATATTTTAGAAAATTTATCGTCTCTTATTAAACGTCATTATGTACATCATAGACGACTTTAAGATAAAGTGAAGAATGCGTGAATAATATTACAGAATCAATAGCCCTTCCCATCTTATATTTGAATGGGCAACGAATTATTAACTACCTAAGGTTATCAAAATGCATGGGCCTAGATGTCACTTACGATGTTTTTTTTGTTAAGTATATTTTTTGTTGTCTATAGATATAAGTAGAATTATTTTTTTTTGTAAACAACAGATTTTTGTACCAAATAAACGTTTTACTTAGGTTCTTACTTACATACTTACCATAGAGTCCGGAACTGACTGGCCGGCTTTCTAATAAAAAAAAAAAAACATTACAAAAAAGCTCTGTCAACTTTTTTATCTCTGGCAACTATATTAGAACGCAGCATCGTCATAAGACACACAATTTGTCAGTAATTTGTGCAATTTTAAGAACATATTACGTTTAATTCGTCAATTACCCGCTAATCTACTATAACTTGTGTTTGATCGCCATTACGGGGAAATTTGAAAGTCCAGTTGTCATTAGATAACCTTAATTTATAAACTTTAATATTATAGTTTTCTTGAATATAATAGGGGCTTTTATCTTTTGACAGCTGTCAATTAATTTGTTAGTCTCAAATCACTTTTACTTCTAGGAAAGAACTGATGCCTCATGTTGAACATGAAATGTTGCCTCAACACAGCACCGCCGAAATGGAAATATTTAGTGGAAAATTTTATCCGAGTATGAACGATTCTACCACCTAGCGGGGGTCACTCGTCGCCTCTTACGACTAGCTTATCCTAGGGAAGTAAGGGCTAATCTAAGCAGAACCTACACGAACAAAAACTGATGACTTCCGACCACCTGATGCGTTCACTCGGCTTACTGGCCCTTTACTACGCAAATCACCATTTACAACGGAAGATCTAGTATCGGAGCACCCTTTGGCTATCTGCAACCTACACCAGGTCACCTACTTCTCGCTTCAGCAGGTGATCACAGCTTGAGATCTTTTTTGCTTCAGCGGCTATTGGTTCAAGTAATTTGTTCCGCTCACTGTTATTACATTCCTATCACAAACTAAAATATTAAACTGACAAAAAACTATAAATCACTATTTACATTTTATCGCATACATATGTGTAATATTGGATTGTTCTCAAGTAGGTAACCTGAAATAATGTTTAGTGATTTTAGTTCATCATTAATGATCCGTGCTATATGCTATGTTCTTTTTATCATATTACGATATTTATGTATTTTCTGTGTCGGTGTTAAAATGTATTTGTATTGTATTGTAAGTAAAGTATCACGCAACGCAGCGAACGCACCAAGAAAGTAGTTTCATAACTCAGTTATTTTCTATGCTTCAGTGGACTCGGTCCCGAGTAAAGGTACAATCGCCACAAGAAGGCATATCTCCTTTTTGATTTAATTTAATTTTATTGTTTCATTTATCTATCTATTTTTTTGATTTAGTCAATTTTTTATAAATTTTTGGGCAACGTTTTCAGTCACCTTAAATGTCCAAACCATGATGAAAGTAGATAGATGTCCTTGCCCTTCATTGAGGCTACAATATTTTATCCACTTAATAACTGTTTGAATGGGAAATATAATAGAGAATGCTTTGTTTGAAACTAAATTAAATTACTCATGATACAAATCCCATAAAATTATTGCTTTATATTTTATTAGATAAAATTAGTAAGTTTAATAAATGTTTGCATTTGTCACGTATAATTTTTATTACAGAAGAATGAAAAACAAAACAGTTTGGATTTATTCCTATATGTTTGTTTTAAGAATTTAAAGTAAAACTTCCGTTGCTGACTGTAGAAGTTTTATCAAATTACGAGAGCTGTAGTTTTTGTACTTATTTATAATAAAGTGATCTAATTTGCTCCAATTATGCGCACTATTGGGTTCGTAATACTGCGTACTTCCTAAAACAGCACCTATCTGATCCTTAAGGAGTTTTCAACAAATATATTATGTTCGGGAGGCCAGGTTATACTGGCGACACTTCTAGTACTATTTAAATAAATATTGAGTTATAGGAATGCCTGTACACAGATTGGCCACATTACCTACCATATAACTTACTTTATTAAAACCACTAAGATATTTATACAAATGGTAATTATAACGGTTACTTTTTGTTTAATTTATAAAGCATCTTTATTGTATCGGACAATAAGTGTATACTTGTTTTCACTTGAGTACTAAGTGCCAGCTAGATGATCACCCAGTATGAAATCAAAGTCGATAAGGGTTGAGTCTTCGCTTCGCCCCCGAGAGAGATCTACCGGCGAGCAGCGCAACAGACGACTTGATTTAAAGCTGTTCTGGATAAATCAAAGTAAATGAGTATTTATTATTCGCCATTAATATTTAAGTATATAAAGTTTTTTTATTGAACTTTTATATAAAGTTTTTTAATGATCTGCGGCTTAATGGGAACAGATTGAATCTAGTAGATAACTCTGTTTTTCTTGGAATTACCTTAGATTCTAAATTGCAATGGGGCGCCCATATCTCACAACTAGCGAGTAGACTTAGTTCTGCAGCGTTCGCGGTAAAGAAAATTCGCTCATTGACTGATGTTAATACAGCGAAGCTGGTATATTTTAGTTATTTTCATAGTATAATGTCCTATGGCATCCTACTATGGGGCAATGCCGCAGATATTGACACGATATGTACACTGCAGAAAAGGGCTATTCGTGGAATGTATAAACTTGGAAACAGAGAATCTCTTCGAGAAAAGTTTAAAGAGATTGGTATCGTGACCCTTGCATCACAATATATTTATGAAAACATTATGTATATTTATAAGAATAGTAATAAATTTAAAACTAGGAAAGATAATCATGATACAAATTACGCTGTAAGGACTAGGAACGACCATGAGTTAGCGTTTCCTAAATTGAGGCTGGCTAAAAGCAGCAAATCATTTATTGGAATGTCAATACGTATATATAACAAAATTCCGAAGTCAATTCAATCCCTGCCATTCAATAAATTTAAATCAATCATTAAAAACACTCCATCTCGAAAAGCTTATTATAAAACTAAAGATAACTTAGATGATAAAAAGGCATGGGATTAAGCACAACAGGATATTTCTAAAAGTTTCTAATTACTTAATAATTTTGTTTACGGCTTGGCTGTGCGGTATATATATGACATACTGGTGACTGTCCCACTCACTTGTTTTCTTGTCAAGACAACAGCAAGAACGTCATGCTCCCTCAGGCGGCATGGTTAGTGGTAGCGTCGGGTATCGGGTCACCCTCTTCCCTAAAATATGGTTGAGGAGGGTGATGTTTGGTGCTTGCGTTAACTCGTGAATCGGTGCTGTTAGCGGTGCCAGGTCGTTTTGCTAATGATACTATGACTATTTTATTCCATTCTTGTTCAAATATCCCAGTTTGTCATGTTCGTATTGTGCATCCATAGCTCATTGCACCTGCTATGTGAGCAATTTGGTTGTGGCATGACATTGGCTCTCACAATAAGCTGTCTTGTGTTTGTTTCTTTTTCATGTCACGGTCAATTTGTACTGTACCTATTTGTATTAATTTGATAATTTTGACTGAAAAAGAGTGCCGAGAGTTTTTTTCCGCTGGCTTTTTTTGTCTCTTGGTCTACTGTAATATCTTATTTAACAACAATCAACAACTAGTCAAAGCCGAAGTATGTGATGACTGACTTCATCAAGTGTTTTGTGAAATTCCTAAGATGAATAAAACTTTTTGAATTTTTGTTTTTTTTTGAACAGCTTTAATATGTTTTACAATAAATATATCATTTGAATCAATCATTTCCTATTGTATTATAGCTTGCTTGCAAAATTGCGGTAAAGCTTTTTTTAACTTGCAAAAAGTCAGCGTTTCGGCATACACAGTGTAAAACCAATAAAGTGGCGCTAGTTTGAAAGTGAATAGGTACAGAAAATTACAATTTATAATACAGAATTACGATTATCAACTCATAAATTATAATTGAAATTAGCTGGTTGATTGTTTGATAGTTATGATCTGATATAAAGTATTAATCACGTCTTTAATCAAAATTGTCTACTAGAACAAGAGCGTAGATTAAGTTTTATCCAATACTTTATATTAAAAAAACAAAATACAATTAAATTGATTTATTAAGAACAATAAAAACAATTAGAAAGAATAACTAAAACAATCAAAATTGATTCCAAATTCAAAACTATCTTCTTAATAAACCTCCTTAAACAACAAAACGAAAAAAGACGATCATAATAACTTCGATTACATCTTAAAAAGCTTCAAAACAATAGTTCCCTATTACCGATGCCGATAGCAATCGTAAAGCCGACTGCGTTGACCACCGACGGTCGACGATGGAGGCTGAGATTGTAGGCTCGATTCTCACGAATGTTTCGTAATGGAGAACAAAGCTAGTTGTGGCAGTGTAACGAGTATCGTACACGGGGAGACTTTGGTATTTATATACAGGGTGTTAAATATTTTTCCAACAAAAAAGAGTTTCTCCAGACTGTATAATTTTTCAACGATTATAAACACATTTCAGCTAACTACAGTTTTTTTTCTCCGAACAAAGTTGAGAATTATAAAAAAAATATAATAAAATCTTTATTTGACAATTTATCGTACAGTAAGTTCTAAAGATTTAAAAAAAAACACTCAAATCCGTTCTGCCGTTTTGGAACTACGAAACCACAACCAAACAGATTGCTATATAAAGATATTTAAAAACAGAACTCTCGGGTTTCGTAGGAGTTAAACAGCAAAAAACAAAACAAATAAGACTTTGTTTTAAGCCACTTATAGATCATCATGTTTTATCTTTGTTTTAAGATCATTTTATGTTATTAAAAAACAAATGACTAAAGAAACAATGTGCAACATCAAACCCTGGTGATGTAAAATTGTCTTATACATTGTATACATATAAAGACTAATAATGAAATATAAGGATTGGAAGAGCAAATCACCCTGTATAACTGAGCTAAATAGCGAGTCGCTGAGATCACAAAGTCTCCAAGATGTCGGTAGTCATACTTTATAGTTCCACCGTAAGAGGTAAATCACAAAATTCTTATAAATCTCGAAACCATCGAATACCAGTTTTATGTTACAACATAACTAGGCCATCAAGTAACACAGAATTTAATCTACTTTACCCTAAAATTACAATAAACTATTTGTCCGCGTAGGTATATTTTGGTTTTCCTGTAAGAGTAAATAATATTGATATATTTATACAGAAATATTATAAATTAAAAAAATACAAAATCTCTACTTAATAGCTTGCGTAGGAATTGCTATAGAAATTACTTAAACATACAACCAACATTATTAATTCTTAGTTTCAATATTCCACAAAAATTGGTTTGTTTTATGTTGGTATATACTAGAAATGCGCTTCAGAAAACAACATCAGTTATACATATAATAGACACAAAAGCTTGTGTCAGTCTCCGTTATACAACAATAAAAAACTGGACAAATTAAAAATGATGCAGTTGTTTCCACAAAAACAATGTCTGGAAACTACTGTATCATTTTTAATTTTATCTCGAGGCCACGGTCTATGCACTCATAATTTTTCTTTTAAAAATTTATTGTATTAACTAAACTTACTTGTAAAAGTACTCGTAATATCGATTTAGTTTTTTACTTTAGGAATATCCTCGACTTATAGTTGAAATCAGCTTCCAATTTAGTACTTTCACTACCTGTTAAGCTCCTTCCCTTTTACTTTGGACAAAACTTCGATAACAAGAAGTTATTTTAGAGGTAATGAGAGGACTATTAGGGTACCACTAAGGTAGAGGCCTATTTCTCTTTATGCCATATGTATACCAATATTATGAAGCTGAATACTTTAAGATAAGCACTTTTTAACCGGATTTATTGCTTATTATATATATTATACATATGAACCTTATAAACAAGCTTAAAGTCAAGTGGGCAATGTAACGGGCTATGCTCGGAGTTTCCCTGCGAGATCGAATCAGGAATGAGTTTTCAAGTCCCCAAAAATCATACGACATCACAGGTTAAGCAACGTCCGGCGCAGTCGGTACTTGGATGGGTGACCGCCGATCATTTATTTCTTATGACTGCTTCCGTATTTCGGAGAGCACGTAGAGCAGTCGGTCCCGGGTGTACCGTAGTCGTTAGGGTTTGTCAGAAGCCATTTCGGCACACTGAAAATTCTGACATCTACCACTCAGCACTGGGCCAGCTTGGTGGATTACGGCCTACACCTCCTCGTGACCCAGGCGAGAGACTCATGCCCTGCAGTGGGCTCTTTACAAAGAGTTGTGATGTGATTACTGATACACAGCTATATGTCACTGATTGTAATTTTGTATCAAAATACAACTATTTTTTCTTATAAATGAGCAGTATGCTGAGTTGAAGTTAATTCTCTTCAATAATTCGTCTCTCACTAGGAGAGTGAGAGATCTCTCACTTAGTAATAAGAAATTCTTTACTTTTGTATTATAGATTATCGTAACATAATATCTGTTGATGTGTCCGCGAAAGTGAAACGTGATTCGATTACAATCGAATGATTCTTTCACTCGACTTTTGAGACAAACATCGTCTCACTTTTAAGTCGTTTCGGATTTTTAAGCGTTCTTTGAATATTAGATTAAGTTTCTTATGTTACTCAACTTGGAATTTGTATTTTGAATGTTTTTACTTTGTGCGTCCTGTATAAATTTAAAAATAGTGTTCGTGCTGGTAAAGTATTGTGTATTATATGATTTTACATTAAATTTAAATTGAGATATATAAATTAACTTTTTTTTAACGTGATAACTTGAAGTTGCTACTTTTACTGTCAATGTGTACTCAACTTGAAATATGTACTGGTGTTATTCCTTCAATATTTGCGGAATCAAAACTTTAATTAAATTCTATATAAAATTATGATATTACCCGGTAAATAGCATGTCAAATGTAGATACAGCGATGAAAAAGTAATACAAAATCGAAGGCAGTAATCTTAAAAACAGCTTTAAAACTAATAATAGCTGCTGTTAATAGCCCATTCAGTTTAAAAATTAAATATTTAACATTATAACCAAAAAAATAATTTCCTAGTCAAGCTCATATTGCCATTAAAGCCAGACCGGTATGCTAATTTGGATCTGCCGTCCTCGACCGAGGTCACGTTGGTTAACTTTGACATTTCAACAATCGGTTTGGTAATCTTCAGGTGATGTTCAAGCGTGACCAATACGCTCTACAATTACCAAACTCTACCAAATTCTTGTGATTCTATCTGCGTAACTTTGAATCCTATTGTAATTTATTTTTCCTCAGGTGGGTGTCTTCCACTGCTAAACATAGATCTCTCTCAAAGTTTTCCATGTAAATCGGTCTTTTGCTGCACTTTGGAATATTTATTTATTTATTTACCACAAAAAAATACTGAACAAAAAACGAAAAAACAACAAATAAAAAGAAAACATAATGTGTAAAGGGCGGCCTTATTGCCAGGAAGCGATTTCTACCAACTCAAATGTCTTATTTAAGCCTAAATAAAGCCTTTCTATGTGTTATTACAAGTAATGCCCTACATATGAGAAAAAAATATCAACTTTAACTGTCAAGCTTTTCTAATGTGAAAGAGTAACAAACAATATCCATCTATACAACCAAACCTACTTTATAATGTTAATAATGAAGGATATTATGTACAAAACTGGTTTTAGTTAATTTAGGCTTTTGCTGTGACATTGTTTTTGGATGATTCACTTACGACTTGGTCGATTTGCTAAGTATAGTCTGGTATAGTGAATTAATGACGTCACTTAAGAACGAGTCTGCTGAGCTTAGTCGTTGTAAGATGACTTGACTTGACTTAAGTTCCTATGTCCCCTAGTTGGGGCAGAGGGCCTCCACAGTGCTTCACCATCCCTCTTCGTCTTGAGCTTCGCGCTTCATTTCGCTCCAGGTCTTCCATATATTCATCGCCTCTGTGTTGAACATCCGCCACCAGATCTGTTTTGGGCGGCCATGCTTACGCTTTCCTTGGGGATTCCATTCTACGACTTGCCTCGGTATATGGTCAGGGTCCCTTCGGAGGGTGTGGCCGAACCAGTTCCACTTGCGGCGCTTGATTTGATCGGTCAATCGGAGTCTCACCACAGCGATCCCAAAGTTCAATATTGGAGATTTTCTCGGGCCAGTAAACTCCGAGAATACGGCGAAGACAGCGGTTGATGACGACCTGTAGCTGGTGGGAGATGTTTTTGGTAACCTTGCACGTCTCGCATCCGTACAGCAACACGGTTTTGATGTTGGACCGGAATATCTTGAGCTTAACTCTTGTAAGATGGGACTTTATAATAAACACTAAGAAATAATAATTGTAAATTAATATGAAAATAATAAAACACAGTGGAATGTATCTCTAACCAAAACCATCCCCATTGTAGATACAGCACAGGCGACATACCTAAATCCTTACATACAAGCTTAAAATTGTTAAATATTAGTCCATCCACTTATCTTTTAATTTAACCAGAAAAATTTTAAACACCCAGTGACTATATAACGCACTTGGCTTTGGCCCGTGCTCACTGAGGGTAGTGAATAAAAACTATTCAAAAACTATAATAATAATAAAACCCCCAGACAATCACAACAACTATATGGCCTCAAAGTAAGCAAAGCTTGTGTTATGAGATACCATGTAGCGAACTAGGGGGGTACCTAGAAAAGAAAACATATATATAAGTAGATAAACGCCCAGACCCGGAACATTTTTCTTGTTCCGTTTTCATCGAACCCGCAACTACTGTGGCAGATAGGTTTACCCCATCGCCAAAGTGGTCGTCAAAAGTTCTGATAGAGATGCAGAATGTCCATTGTTTTAATATCTATACATATAATAAAATGGTAGGAAAGTCAAAACTGTACATTGAATATTTTTTTAAAAGAATACTTGGGGTATGATCTACAATCGAAACCGAAACAAAAAATATAGTTTTTAGAATTTTTGTCTGTTTGTCTGTTTGTCTGTTTGTCTTTCCGGGATAAACTCAAAAAGTACTGCATGGATTTACTTCAAATTTGGCATGAAGATAGTTAAGAAGTCGGGTCAACATATAGGCTACATATTATCACGCTAGCAGTGTTATAATCGTAGGTGCGTTTGGTGCTGCATAGCGTTCACGCAGACGACGTCGCGGGCAGCAGCTAGTAGTGAAATATAAAAAATGCTGATTTAAAGTCTAGGTGGCGCTTTTAAAAATATCTAGGTAAATTGATAAAACGTTTCTTCAATTATTGACTTCCTTATCATATCGCGTTTTAGACATAATCCGGTTTCAAAATGATTTCTTCAAAATAGGCTTTTTATAATTGCAATCAAAATCAAATCCTTCTTATAATAAAGATCTATCGATATTGATATCCTAAAGCCATTTAGTAGTTATTAGTTAAAAAATCTAATGAAATGTTACACAATTGGCATTACATACCAAATGCGGAGTATTTCTGATGCTAAACTACGATTTCCTTCCATTTAACCAGACATTTCCGTTGGTTTTCATGCTGACTGTTTCCTATGCGCGTACGCATACATGTGGCTTCCGAAATACATATATACTTGGTTTGTTTGTGTAATGCTGAAATGTAGGCTTTCGAGAAAAATTTAGTTCTGTAATAGAGAGCGGATTTAAAAAAGAACCGAATTGTTTACTTTACTTTGTTTTCTATTAAAATGTCTATAAGTTCAAGTTCGAGTCCTGGTCGGGTAATTTTTATTTATCACATTTTTCATTTTATTTATGTCAATAAGTGTCTGGGAAATCAAATCAAATCAAATAATTTATTTGTACGAATATAGGGAAATACATAAGATGTTTCACAATCATTTTTATTATGCTTCTGAGTAAAAAATCTTGTCCATTAAGATACTTGATATGTCAAAACAAGAAATTTAATTCAAATAAAAGAGAAAGAAAATTCGACCTTATATAGAATGATTATAGTTACGTAAATAATTAGTTAGTAAAATAAGTAAAATAATTAAAGTAGTTTAAGTAAAATATTTATGAATCGCTTTAATTATGTCACAAAAAAGAACATAATAAATAGCAATTCGTTGTGGTTATGTCGTATCATGATATCATCAAGATCGAAACTGCAAAATAAATAAATCATAGATTTTGAAAAATTGTATGCTTCGTAAATATTTTCCATAAATTGACGGTCTCCGTGGCGCATTCGATAGGAAAATAGGAGCTCGGATAGGAAAAAAGTCGAAACTCGTTTGAGTTGGGGTTTGTATGCAACAATCCTAATAATATATCTAAGTGTTTTGTATCTTTTTAATTCTGCCAACAAAGTGTATTTGTATTGCATTGTGTATCTCCTAGTTTCACTGTGTAGTTTACATTACACAACAATATTAAAGAAATCTTTGAGAGTTACTTTGAGTTCGGTATGTCAGATTGTCACCCAGCCCAGACAAATATGTATTTACCTCTCTAATCTCAACTGGAAACTATCTCACTAAACAGGCTATTTGACATTGAAAATTCAAATTAAGAACATCGACACAAATATAATGACATAAGTGACGTCCTCTGAACAGGACAGGGTTAACTGCAAGCAGCACACGAAGAGGCTGGAGGTCACTTTCCCTCTCGAGAGCTAAGGTCACCGCTGACTGGTCTGTGTATAGATTTCTATTAAACTACTAGATGCTGAGTGAAAATACTATTTGGGACTGGTTTGGAGCTGTCTGCTGTGGGATCAGTGTATAAGATGGGTTTATTCTAAGGGTTCAATAAATATATTACTTTGTGCAAACATGGTAAGAAAATGTTAACTTTTATTTGAATAGTTAGCCGAGTGCATATGAGGTCTTCTAGATTTGCTCTAAATACAGCTAAGCATTACAAGGATACAGAAAACTTTTAATTAAAAAAAATGCACTAAAATGTTCCAACCGTTTATACAATACAGATACACATGTCATATTTATAACCTGCAAGAGCCTTTGTGTCGGGAACTTGAAAAGGGAAAAAATATAAATTATAAACTATTTTTACCAGATTTTGTTGCTTGACTTTATAAAATCGCATTACAAGACTTTATTTTAATATACAGGGCCCGCTTATTATAGTTAACTATATTTTAATAGCAGATTAGGGATGATGCAACCTTATGCGACTATATAAAACGTGAAATCTTAAGACATTATTAGAAAAAACTGCATATATATTTTGATAAGGCTTAAATCTGAATGTACATTTTTTTAATAAAATTAATAAAGCTTGCGAAATAAAATACTATTGCATCGCATTTTATCACGGACTTGTTTGATTACCCGCAAGCGACGCCGCAGTACAGCTATTAGTCTATCCTAATGACTGTAGTTACTGGCGATAAACGGACTTATTAATCTCAGTCAAATATTAACTTTTCATACACACCCAGAACATGTGAGTACTTATTGCTAAAACTAGATTAGTCCGGTTTAAAAAGGTAATTGTTGAAGTACTTTCTGTTCAAAATGACGTTTTAGTGGGTTACGCAATCGCCTAATTATTCTCGTGACCATTAATTATGTTTGTAATGTATCTTTAAGTGTACACGCAAGTGTATTTTAAGTGTATTTAAATATAGGCTTTTAGTTGTATAGTAACATTAGCCTAGCGATTACTTTTTATTTAAAGCCGAATGCCAAATATCATAGCTTTATGCTATGCTAGCTATGTGCTTCAGTGCGACAGTTTCTTCCCAAAGCCGCGTATTCCATTATCAACCTTAATATCACAAACCGTAATATGTAATTAAAAATTCTTCAATGATACAACATGGACCTATTTTTAAGAATATAAACTTAACAACTATATTAGGAAACACTAAAATAACATCTACTCGATAGTTCTGCTGGTCAGAGGTCAATATTAAAATATCGACTAGCTGTTAAATAACGTCTGACCTTTAGCGCAAATATTTGATAAGTTCAATTTTGTAGTTAACTAGTTAAACTGGTTTTATATTTGCCAAAAATTCATAGAATTATTCGCCTTTGATGTTCAGCTAATCGATTTAAAATACATTTATTTCAAGGTAATTGGCAAATTAAAAATGTAAAGTTTTCTATATTTTTGCGAGATTAAAAAATAACGAATTTTCAGGGATATAAAGTTTATTCATTTTGATTTTTATTACCCGGGTTCAACTACTAGTGTTTCTTTCTACACTATTGCTAAAAACTACCATACTTATGTTACATTTTGTAATACTCTACATGCAAACATTTATCTATTCAAAATACAGCTTTAACCCAACAACATACAATGCAAATTACTTTAATATATTCCCCAACGCACAACATCCTAGAACTGGTCAGCTTTATGCAACGTAATTTGAACCTAATGTACAGGACATTTGGTTGATTTATACGATAATGTAGTAAGATTTTGTCACCTAAAACCTCAAATAAGTGTTTCCTCGTGAGTGATGGATGAGGTTTGAGAAATAAGGCTACTTTGCGATGAAGTAAATAGGTAATTGAGGTAAATAAATATACTTTAAGTCATAGCTTTGACGGCATCGGTGGCATAATAAATATTTCTGACACTCACACAACATTATCTAGCCCAAATAAAGTTTCTTAAAGAACTTGTGTTATGGATACTAGTTAACTGATATACTTAAGAAATATATAAACATACATATTAATTAAATACATATTTTTTATTAGAAAATAAACTTAAATAAACATATAAACGTCCATGACTTGACGACTATCATCACACAAATATCCGTCGCCGCCGGGATTCGAACCCAGGACCTCTCGCATAGAAGGCAATGTACATTACCCCTACATCAGCGGGTCGTCAAAATGGTTAGTGTAATGGTTTAGTAGTATGTTGTCAGAGGTTCTGGATTTGATTCCTTTATCATTTGGGGCATTTTTTAATTTTTTTGGTGTTTTAAAGAAGATTACCAAATCGGCTTATTAAAGCTTGCTTCTTTGCGAATAAACAGTTGGTGTAATACGTTTTGGTAATTTAATTTAACTTAATATTATGTAATTGCAAAGAAATTAACTTGAGTTCAATTACCAATTAGGGAAACATATTGTTTTCTCATAAAAAAGTTTTCTTGAAATGTTTTTCCTATTTTATCTGATGAATACTGTAGTTGAACATCTAGAGCCTATTTAAACCAGAACCAAGACTTTAGTAGTAGTCTGGAAAGACAGTCGTCAGTAGGTTATTTCACTCCTGCGCAGTTAAAAATCGAAATAAACTTTAAAGCGTTTAGTTCAATCTGTTGTTTTTCTACATTGTACTTATTTTAAATTTCTTTTGTTTCAGGTAATTAAAAATCCAAAGTGCTTTATTTTAATGAAGAATACTTCTACAGTTTATCGTACGACGCTTTTGCGTTGAATCACCAAACAATGTCATTGTTTAAATTCGCCCTGGCTCCAGACAGTCTGGATTGTTAATAGTAGTTATTTGTATATTTTATTGATTTAAGTTTCTATATTTAACGGACTATTTGCTATCCAAAACAGACATTTTAAAAGTGTTTTATTCAAACTCTTCATATTCGCCAACATTTTGTTTAAACAATGTCACTCACAAAACTGTCATTAGGGTTGAGTACTATTTTTGTTGCCTTTTATAGTATCGACTAAAGGATTTCACACCAATATTTTGTAAAAAAAAATATTGTTCTTTATGGTAAGTATTTTATAATTGCAAAACAATGCCCAGATAGATGTACCAGAGATAGATATTTTTCGCTTTTCTATCGAACATAATATCGATAATGTATGGTTCACTCGTTCAATCTGATGACTTTTGCTATTTAGTGTCCATCACTTCATCGATCTATCAATCACTGCTCAAATGGTAATCCACACAAATAAACACAAGGTTTTTGAATAATTCTGTTATTCCAGTTACCAATTGTGAAGTTCTAAGTTAAAGTTAATTATAAAAAAATAAATATTCTCAATAATTACGAGTACATAAATATTGCTATCACACATATTGTAATCAGCTATTTCGGTCCTTTGGAATTGTGGAATTCTGTGGGTAACAATAATATTCAGCAAGTAGTTCGTTTCACAAATGTGATTTAAAATACAAAAATATTTTTCCACTATTCCTGCCTCCAGGGTAGACTATGTATGAAGCCAAGGCATACTCCTTTCAAGAACTATAAATAAGTTTTCGTATCAAAAATTTAATGTTTTATATAACGCGACTCCTTGCCAATAGTAACAAAATATCTCATTAGGTTTCATAGGTTCTAGTTACTACAATACTTGTGCAAGAAAATAAACTGGTGGTTAAGACATTCTATTTTAATTTGAAAAAGAAAGCTGCTGTCTATTATTTCACTTAAAACCTTTAGTCGATGTTTATACGCAACAACATTTAATAATAAATATAGCTAACATTATAAAATTATATTACGGATAAATTTAGTCTTAGAAATATATTTAATACACCTTGAAATTTTTAAATTTAAGAAATAAACTTAAATATCTATCCTCTTAGAATTCTGTCTGTGGTCATTTGAAATCCTAATCCAGTGACTTTAGAAAAGAAAGCAAAATTATAATCACTACACCAGAAGCCCTTGATACAAAAGAATTCAACGCGCGCTTGCAGCATCGTTTCCCTATTTTTCTGTATGTTATTATGTTTGATTTAAAACCTGCTATATATTTAGTAAATGCAGTATACATAGTACTGCAAAGTTATAAGATTCCTGGTTGTTATGGTATTATGGTTGTATTAGTATCAAATATAATATCATATAATACTGGATCTAAGCTCTAATAGCAGAACAAATGACTTACTTGATCATGTATATATACGTAAACACTAATAACCTTTTGTATTTCCGGAAAAAAGCTCTGTAGCAAAATTTAAAAAAAGAGTAATGTTCATAGCTGACCTGTCAGATTTTTGACAACTCATGTAATGTAATAAAACAACGTATAGTGTAAATAATAGCTCATTTTTGGTTAATTCCAAATCATTTACTTATATTAGAAACCGCAGCGAGGACTTTAATATTTACCATCTCAAGTTACTCCAAAGACTATACGTATCATCCACTTGAAATGAAAATCCCTATATCATTTTTATGAAATTAAATCAAGTCTGCGCCTATAGTTTAGATAAAAAACAGACAGTATTTCAATGACAATTTCATCTTTATATATTCACATACCTAACAAAAAGTAGTTTGACAGGTCAGAGACTGTATGGACCGTGAATATTACTCTTTAGGCGTTATTTCGCGGGCTAATTTCACGAATTCAAAGAACACTTGATACAGGATTTTCTTGCGTTGAATACCACCCTCTCTCCCTCTCAAAGTATGCAAGAAACATAACTAGGTTACAGTAGATAATATTACTTCTGTAAAAAACTAACCTTCTTTTGTTTCCTCGATCATTAGCGGCCAGCTATCAACGTGACAGTTTGACAAGTTTGACATAACACCTGCGCAGACGCCGCGGCCTCGAGAAAGCGCATGACGCAAGAGGGCGCGGTCGTCACTTTCGACACATCGATAGAACGTGATTTCGTACTTATTTAAAGTTGGATGGTTTTTCTTAGGAGGTTTTTTCTCGTTTTGCCGATGTTTTACGTGGGTCTATCGAAGATGTTGCAGAATGAGTTTATTTCTGATTAACTGTCGTAATTTTATAGATTATATAGCCATAGCCAGAAAGGCAATAAGTTTATCTCGTAATGCACTAAGTTATCCGAATTTTTTGGCACCAATATACCATTTGAAAAACTTTTGTGACCGAGTAACTTCATCCTCAAAATACAGAATTCGAAGTATTGTGGAATTCGATCGGACTAAACAGAACTTGGCCTGCTATAAGGACGATACTGCTTCTTCATTCGATATAATGACATGTAATTACCAAACGACATTTCCATTCTATGAAAGGGATATTAATATGTTATTTCGGGGTGGTGTGTATGTTAAGACGAGGATACAGCATTTTAACACCATTATAAACCCAGTAATATGTACATGTTGTACCTGAAAAAATATCCAAAAAAATTGAGCATATAAACAACCGATATGTAAAGATAGAATAGAATTATGAAAATTGTCTCGATAAAAAAGTCACAAACATAATACTAGCTTACAATTTCAAACGGATACTGCTATTAAATGCCGTCTTGGATTCATGTAAAAGTTACATAAAAACACGGAACGTACTTCTTTTAAAGGTATTTGCGCTTACGCACGTCGGTGAATTTCGCTAGCGATATCTTAGCGGAAAGTACGGTGCGTTTAAATAGCTACACATCTCCCTACAAGAGAGACTTAACAGTGAACATATAAGTTTTCAAAATTAATTATGGTTCTGCAAATAATTCTGGCTACAATTTTGCATATTTAGCTTGCACCTCAGCAGGACTTTATGTAAAGACAACTTTACAAACACAAATCTCAAAAAAAACTTAATTTATGTTGCTGTAGTTGTTCGATTCATTTTTGAAATAGTTTTAGATGCGTTACATAATAATTGATAGTAGGCTAACTATGAAAAGCCAATTATAGGTTCTCACGATTATTTTAACAGCAAGCTCTACTGAGCGGACAGCGCAAGTATAAAACTATATTAAAATGTTTAGTTTTCTAAATATTACAATATAATTCGAAGCTTTTTGCGCCAATCAATACATAAACATTAAATCCATTTCAAGCGGTACGTTAGGTCACGTTGTCAACCATAAAATATACAAATAACGATGTCCATGGACCAAGATGCCACTTAATTAGATAGAACAGTGCTCGTTTGAAGGTTTTCATATCAAAAGAAAAGCGCCTTCTATGTTTCTATACAGCTTAATAGATGTCACTTCAAATTCCCTACCAGCTGGCACAAACTAAAATAATTATCTTTTGGCAAACCTTGCGTGCAGAGCGGTTGGCAATACAAACGTTAGGCGAATCGATTTGACATGCAGTTGCCAAATAATATATTTGCGGTCTTAATCGGTTTTAGATTATATATTCTATGAAGTATTGTTATTTAATAGTTTTTTGAAGACAGTTCCTTCTTAAGTTCGCGTGCTGTTTCGGCTCTACCATCATTAACAGGATTCGGGATTAATAAAAGCAATATTTACTTTATAGTTCAACAATTTCGTAAACCTTTTTACTCTCTCAATGAAACATATTCTATTGTTTTCATCCTTATTCTGTTCAGGATGTTCCAAATACAAATCAATGCCAGACAATAAATCAATCCTAAAGCTACTGACTTAAATATTTTACAGTAGATCCTCTCGTTGTGTGACTCATGAGAAGCTGAGTATCCGCGTTCCACGACTATAGGTAATTATGATCATAACCTACAAATATTTGGCTTGGATCTGGCTGTTTTTTTTGTGTTGTATGTAGAGTAACAGATAATGCAGTACATTTCTGGTCATTAGATCCGCAAAGTTTTCAAAGAGGTCAGGATTGAAAAAACTCATTTGAAAGAAGTTCAAGTTTTTAATTATATTTACTTAAAACAAGCGTGCCATAGTAAATAAATACAACAGTCGCGTGAGAAAAAACCGTTCCGCAGACAACTACATGTTGTAATCTCGGTATTGTTTAAGCCGTGTTCTGTTCCAATTTTGAAATTTGAATTCATAATCGTTGATAAATTTTACGCTTTGCTATTGTGCAAAGGTTTTTGAACATCATTTGTGTTTGATCAATGTTTTGGACGATATTGTAATGTTGGAGATTAATTATGTTGGTTTTAATATTGAGTGGTTGCATTAATATCGTACTTAAGTTTGGTTGCAATCCGTTTACAGCATGAAGATAGCAAGATTTAAATGTTCAATCTCTGTAGATCCAAGATATATTAATACAAATAGGTTTTGGTTATCAGATAAACGTTGTATCGCAGTATTTCAATCGCATATTGAGGATTAAGATCATTATCTATACTAATATATAAAGCTGAAGAGTTTGTTTTTTTGTTTGTTTGAACGTGCTAATCTCAGAAACTACAAGTGGGATTTGAAAAATTATTTTTGCATTTGATAGCCAAACTCTTGAGGAAGGTTATAGGCTATATTTTATCCCGAAAAAGTCACGCGGGTAAAACCGCGCGCGGTGGCTAGTATGATATATGTATATGAAATTCAGTCGAGAGTTTAGAAGATCAAAATCACTCTCAGACTTTTGAATATTCTTAAAATTAAATTACCACTGTTTTATATTAAATGAATAGGCGGTGGTAATTATTCAGGATCGAGTATTCATGGTTTGTCTACTCTTAAAATATCAATGAACTGAAAAATAAGATTGACTGATAGTTCTTGAAGATGAAGGAAATCACCCAACTGCCACATAGCTTAAGTAAGTGCTACATAATTGACTTATGCCTAGTATATCTTGATCTTTTGGTATATAATTTGATTTGATTCTTACAAGTGCTGTAGGTAAATTTTGAATGCTCAATATCAAGGTGATAAATATTATGGAATCATCACAACAAGAGCTCCCAGCATAAAACATTCGAGGTTCGTTCTGATAGCTTTGTATATTTCCTTTGTGTCTTAGCTTTGAGTGTCTTCTGCAATACTACCTAAATTGGCTGTGTAGTCTATCTATAAGATAAGCTCACAGGCGATAACTCCTTATGTAAACTGACGGTTAAGTTACTACATTCAAAAATCGTACTTATTACAAAGAAATCAAAGGTGCATAAGTTTTCTAAAAAGTTATTTAAAGTTTCACGATGCATGACACCGGGCCACGGGGTCTGTAAAAACACAGAAACTTCGAGATAAAAAGTAAAATATTCGCTAAAAATGTATTTTATATAAGTCAACGTGAAAGTTGGTGATTTTGTAGGAACGTTGTTATACTTCCACGCTATAAATACGGAACAGAATTGTACACTGCTAGACCGGCATATCCTTGCTTAACACATTTACTTCTAATTTATTTATTTGTTTACCTTTGGTATATCTAGTATTTAGATTTAATACATTTATTTATTTATGTACTCCTTATTGTATACCTTTACAAAGTAAATACAAAAAAAGGATTAAAATGTTATAATTGTATAACAAATGGCGGCCTTATTTTATCTCCGTAATATACTTTTGTTCAATTATACTACGATTTCCCGATGAAGAAGAAGCATATGCCTGCTAGAGCCAAATTGAAACAAATTTACTGTTAATACAATACCATTTCCATTGTTTTAATGTTCATAATATCATCCGAAAGTCCATTTCTCTGACGTCACGTATATATTATAATTAGCTATAGTTTCAAATACTATCACAGCAGAATTTACTATCGAGCGACGGAAGATAAAAGTGAGAGCGACCAAACCGGACCTAGTAGAGGCTTACGACGTCCGAGCTCATCAATGGACTTGTAGTAATAACTACTTTTTTTGTCTTTGTTACACGATATTTCGGACAATTATGAATCGATTTTAAAAATTCTTGATTTATATGATAGAAGATACTTCATACTTGGTCCCATATAAATTTCATTGAAATCGGTTGAGTACTTCATTGAAAATTACAAATTTTTGAAAAAATATGTATGATTTCGGAGAATGTTTACGTGAATGACATTATAACTCAGCCAAAGTTTTGACGTGAATTTGGTTTTTTAATGCTCTGCATTCGTGGATAAATTCCTTTATATCAGCTGTGTAAGAAAATGAACTTGGAAACAGTATATATTATAAAAAAAGAAATTTTGAGTTTATTACTTTATTAAGTAAATTGTGGCTACGACGCAAAATTTTCAGGATTCATCATATTATATAAATTATTTATAGTTTAAATGTTTAAATTATAACTAGGCACTGAAAATTTGAGTGGAAAAATAGTTTACAAAACACGAAAACATGAGTTCGAAAATAACTTTTATTACATTTTTAGACAAATTCTAGATTGTACTCCAATTGCAATAATCCGTAACTTTTCTGTCTTATAACACCTATTTATACAAATATTGTGATTGAGAGATTCGTTTTTTTTGTTTGTTTGTGTTAAATAAACTCAAAATTTCGAAAATTCTTTTACTATTAGATAGCTACTTTTCACAGGAGTAAAGCAAATTAAATTTTATCGCGAAAATCTTACAGGATTGCCTTGATTATTTATTTCAACAAGATCAATAAGAAACGGAATTTAAAAATACCAACGTCACAATCCCCCTCATCAAACTATCCAATGATTACTAGTTTGTGTGCGTGCCGCTATGTGAGATCAAGGAAAGTGTCAACTGCGCGTACGCAGAGCTACCTGACAGCAGGAAGCGTTTGAACACATTAGAAGGAAAAACTACGATCTTAGAGAAAAATGCGCGTGAGAAAGTGAGGAGCCATTTAGTAATGTTATTAAGAAAGGTGTGGGTGTGGTTAGCATTTTTTGTTGTTGAAAGAATATGTTATGTAAGAGTGGTTAAAAGTTTCACTAGTATTATATTTTTGTCATGAAAGACAGTGAATATTCAATTTATGGTAAATGGCATCCGTAACTACTTTCAAAAGTTATTTTTCATGACATGGTCAAAGATGTGTTACCATCTCGTGATTTAAGCTGGAAAACATTTGATCCTGTAATTTAAGCAGCTTATTTCTGTAACAGAATTTGCTTACACATTGGAAGGACTATTCGCTAAAATTGGAAGTACAATATAAATAAATAAATAAATAAAATCCCCAGACAATCACACCAACTACATGGCCCCAAAGTAAGCATAGCTTGTGTTATGGGATACCATATAGCGAACTAGGGGGGAACCTAGAATATTAATACATAAATAGATAAACACCCAGACACGGAACATTTTTTTTTTGGTTCCGTGCGGGGATCGAACCCGCAACCACTGGAGTCTGAGGCAGATAGGTTTACCCCAACGCCATAGTGGTCGTCAAATCAAATAGACTTACTCAGATGCTTCTGGACTGGAAAAGCTACCTCCACAAAAGTGAATAGGTCATAATCAATATAAAAAATCAGAAAATATAGATAAATACAGATTTTAAAGAGCCTCCGTGGTACAGTGGAGCTGATACTTGATTATGGGTGCGTGTCGCATGAAAGTTCTACGGATTGATTGTTTAAGGAAGTAAAATATCCAGTCTTGATTATAAATCTATCCTTGAATTTAATATTCACACTTGAGCATTGTTCTTACATACGCCTAAAATAAGACGTCAAAAAATTGGTATATCTACTCACAACAGATATCTACTTGTAAGCCTGTTAACCGCAAAGTCGACATATATTAGCATAATAATCAAAGTCAATTAAATGGACATTTGCCAATCTCCACTAGATCAACCTTCGGTATATTATTCATTATAAACATTGTGATTGGCTTGCCATCAATACTCGGGCGCAAGGTCAATGATACTGTGATTTAGTTAAGACGGTTAAACTAAGTCAGGATTGTATAATGACATTTATAAACCAAAGTTCTTATGTCTCTCTGTTTAAACGCAGTAAACTCAAAACTTCTTCAACTGACTTCCAAAAAAGGAGGAGGTTCTCAATTCGTCTGTAGGTATGTTTTTTTTTGTGTCTTTGTTACACGATATTTTGGACAATTATGAATCGATTTTGAAAATTATTGTTTCATATGATAGAAGATACTTCATTGTTGGTCCCATATGAATTTCATCGAAATCGGTTTAATACTTAATTGAAAATTTAAAATTTTTGAGAAAATATGTATGATTTCGGAAAATGTTTACGTTGATGACTTTTTAACTTAGCCAAAGTTTTGAGGTGAAGTCGGGTTTTTTAATGCTCAGCATTCTTTGATTACTTCTTAATGGAGTGATTCTTAAAGAAGGTTTAATTGTATAACTTCTAAGAATTTGTCGGTTAACACTTATCATATTCTTTGAGAATCATAAATAAAATATTTACGTACTAATAAAGCAGAAAGATTTGTTTGATATCTGTCGAATTTGAGCCTCGTTCTTGAGCATGGTTATATTTAAAAAATGGTTTGTCGTCAATATTTACGAGCGTAAAACCTACACCCTGGCAAATAATTCAGTGCAGTAAAATTACAGTTCCAGTGTGCCCACTTTAGGGAAGAAATAAAATAGTGATGCGGTTTAAGTGAAAGAATTTTTTTTTTTAATATAATATCTTAACAATATAGGCTCAAAATATTTTATACTTTCATTTTTTTAAATCTTTATTTAAAGGGCTATACACCTATAAGGATACTTTCATTTTCTCATTTCTGAATTGGAGATCCTTTACGAAATTAACGTTTTCGTTGTTTTTCATTTGGACCTGTCAGTTTACTGCATTGAATTATAAGCCAAGATATAGTAATATGTAATATACAACTAATGTATAAAATGTGGATATGTGAATGAGTTAATAGTTATTTTTTTCGCTGATCCACTTCAGCTGAAACTAGACTTTTGCATACAACCAAGAAAAACACGTAGGGTACTTTGTACTTCTAAAGGATTGAAATTTACACGAGTAAAAGTGCAGTGAACAGCTTGTATTTTAAATAAAAGACTATGTAGAATAAAATGATTCGTCACGCACTGTCCACAGGCGATCATTACCCCAGTGACCAAACATCCAATTACTTACTATTTCTCTATCAATCCTACAAATTACGTATCAATTTAAACAACGATTGCCTAAAATAAAGTGATGTAAATGAAGTAGATTTAGACACCACGACTTTTAAAGTAAGTGAAAAAGTTAATCCATTTATTTGTTATTGTGAATAACCTAAAACAATGCATCTTTAATATTTTAAAAGAAAAATGATAGTTATTTATACGTAATACTTATTTAAATAAGTGTTTTCTTCTCTTGTTTAAGTATTTTATCTGTTTGTGCGTTTTGTAAGTAAAAGAAGAATTTAAAACTTATATGATTGTGAAAAAGGGAAGAACAAAGAGTTAAGACAACGTGCTATGAATGTATTGAAGTATTAAAGAAGGTCTTGCTCTACATGCTTTTAATAAGTAGTTTAATATAAAACACTTTTTACATATTTATATTTTACCTCAAGTTTCGGTGTCTTCTAAGACCCCGTAATCCGGTTAAAAAGTGTTTTACTTTAAATTATGAATCGTGAGAGCAGTTTAACGCAAGCAAATCTTTAAAATCTATACATATAATAAAATGGTAGGAAAGTCAAAACTGTAAATTGAATATTTTTTTAAAAGAATACTTGGGGTATGATCTACAATCGAAACAGAAACAAAAAATATAGTTTTTAGAATTTTTGTCTGTTTGTCTGTTTGTCTTTCCGGGATAAACTCAAAAAGTACTGCATGGATTTACTTCAAATTTGGCATGAAGATAGTTAAGAAGTCGGGTCAACATATAGGCTACGTATTATCACGCTAGCAGTGTTATAATCGTAGGTGCGTTTGGTGCTGCATAGCGTTCACGCAGACGACGTCGCGGGCAGCAGCTAGTATCTTCTAAAATTAAACAAGGAATCGTTGTCGAATCGTAACCGCTAAAAGTACCTACACTTCGCTAATTTCAACGCAGTACGTAATTTGATAGAACACATATGTAATTTAGCGGTGTAGTGTTATATCAGTATTATGTTAAGTTGTAACGTGTATCATGCACTGAACCGTAGATATTATGTTATCTGCATGTATTAGTAGTTATATGTAATCATTATTTCTACAGCTACGTGTTAATTTGTGTTACAATTGGATATTCTATTAAATCCGCAAACTATATAGATATACGGTTGGTCTAATTCAATATTGCTTCCTCTTAGATAGAGAAAAAGAGTTTTCGATTCAAGTTTTTATTAGAAGTTTAATTTTCAAGTTAAAAGGAAGTATTATATTCAAATTAGCTAAGATTTTCTGTGCAAATGAATACAGGGTGACTGGTGGATCACTTTTGAAATTCATGGACGTGATAGTTTGAGATCATACATGAAGAGAAATAATATAATAAAAAATAAATATTAAATATTCACTGAGTAAACTTAACCGAAAGTTAAAGAATTGATTACGCAACGCATGGTTACGCTGGCGTTGGCAGCGATCCGGGTGCCAGGTCACGTGCCGCGATCGACTCAGTTGTATTTATTTATAGGGAATTCTAATGAAAAATTAAGTACCTACTTTTATTACATAATTACGATCAGAATCGAGTACAGAGTGCTTTCCTTCAGTATCTAAAATTTGTCACCAGTCACCCTGTATAGTTTTATCTATTTAATTTTGTTTTTAATGATTGTGTGACTTGTATATTATTTCTAAGTCTTACATTAGGGTGACTTAAAATAAGAAAATTTAAGATCCTTTTAACAAACAATATGATACGATAGCTCAGATGTTAAGACCGGATTCAGATTGATTGTTTATGAGCTTTCGCGATTCATACTATTAAATAAAACACTTTTTAACCGGATTTATCGCGTATATTTACATTTTAAATTTTGACTCGACGTTTCGGTGTCTTTTCAGACCCCGTGATCACTCGATTTCAGTCGCTCGTGACCACGGGGTCTGAAAAGACACCGAAACGTCGAGTCAAAATTTAAAATGTTAATATACGCGATAAATCCGGTTAAAAAGTGTTTTATTTAATTGTTTATGAGCGTCCAGCATTTGAAGAACTTGTTAATTGGGTACTAATTTCAGTTTCGTTAGTTCATGTTTTTTGGGAGAATACGCTCCCGAGTTGCACAGGTTACTCTCCATAATATAAATTTAGTAAACTTTACTCCTTTTTTGTTTTGTTAGCTATATCTCTTATGTTATTTACTTTTTAACTTAACACTATTTAAATTCTTACCATCTGGAGCTGCTTTGCTTGCCCTAAAATATTTTTTTTTAAATAACCTACTTCCTTTTTTAGCATATAATCTACATAATGTCGAGTTTCAGTACAATAAAGTCGTTAATGTTTGTGTAGTAACAAAAATAAAAACACACTTACAAACTTTACCATAACATTGCAACAAAATATAACAAAACATTCTTCTTTTATGTGTGTCTACCGTTTCTACAAGGCAGCCGTTTTTTTAAATATGATCGCGTAATCTCCGTAGATATGATGCAAATTAAGACACTTTTAATTTAATTTTGTTTAAACTGTTTAAAATATGAGGTACTTGACGTATAAAAGCCAAATGTTGCAATTAAATAAAAGTTGTTGTTTATTCTCTGTGACGAAATATTGAAGGGAATAAAATTTATAAATAATTATAGTTTAATGTTTAAACACGTTACATACGATTTCAAAACATAATTTGTTAATGTTATAAATTATGTATTTTTATACTGATGTTTTACTACTATCCATAGTATAAGTTAATTATTTATTTGTTTACATAAAATTTGTTCCTTTAAAACCTGTGACTCTAAAATAAATATTCTCTTTCTCAACACGCTAACCTTATTGTCAATGTACTATCGTATGTGATATCAGCAACAGTGCGGTTTACTCTACCTCACTAGTGTCGCATTGTGTTGCTAATATGTATGTATACCGTGTCAAATCGTTCGAGTGATCTTAATGAAGCCGCCCTTCTTTTGTTTCAATATCTTATGAATGAGCGAAAGGTCCAATGGCCGTGGTGATACTGGTTATTTAAGATTTTGGAAGGAAATAAGTAGTATCGTTTGGAAATCGGAATAAAATAATGATAGAGAAAACTAATACCTATAAATAAAACTGTTCCGTTACAGACTGAGTGACTAGATAACGTATAGCTATAACTGCGTGTAGATAGCTGAATTTCGGAACATACAATTCCTTCCTTAGTGCGCCCCAAAAATTCCCACGGGAACTTTTTAGATTATGCGCAGCTTGAGTCGCGGTCAAAAGCTCGTCTTCCAATATATTATCGTGTTAATTGACTCATGGACTCGTGAAGTATGCTAAAATTAAGTTTTCCAGCAAACGTTTATTAACCTAATTTAGAAATGAATGAAGCATTAAGGTCTTTCGTCCTTAGTTATGTTTTTTTGTGTAATTAAGTAGGTTTAAAGCACCCTGATAGCACCTATGATTGAATCAAAACACGTATTTGTGGTGTTCGCATTAGGGTACAAATCACTTTAAATAAAAGATCCCGTCCCGAAAGCCCTACTTAATAGTGACAACATTAACTGTGTTACCAGCTACCAAAAATATTTAACTTCAAGAGTGAGTCTTCAAAAATCAATGAGAGATTTTCTGACTGCTCATTTAAAAATAAAACGGTACAAAAATAGTACAAAAGGCTTCGATAGATGGCGCTTTACAAAAGGCGAAGTCTTGTCTGTCATATAGCCATTTATTCCACACTGCGTTTTTTAAAGTAATAGTAGGTATATTATGTAACAAGTGAGCGAAGTTGCTAATTACAGTCGAGGCTTAAAAATGAGCCGAGACTGTAATTAGCAACGCTCACGAGTTACATACGACGTTTTTCAACACACTTGTGAGTAAAAGACAGACATACGTGGTCATAAAATAACAAACACACTTGATAACAAAGCTGTGAATTGTGATTGAAAAATGGCGCCGAACCTCGCGCATGCGCGTAGGTTTTTTTTCCGTCAAATGTGTCAATGTCTGTATAGCATATACAGCCTATTTTAAGTGAAAATGTTTAATTTGGAGTGGTAAATGCAAATATTTTAATATTTTATGACAAATGATTGTAAATTGTGAATAATTTGTTTAATATACAAATTTATTTTACTAATATAAGGCGCAAACATTTTAAAATGTATATGGACTTGAAGTGGTATAAAACCTCTTTGTTGTTTCTGAAAATATTTAGTGTATAACCCGGACCAATAAAATATGCTCTGTTTTCTCGCATGTTATTTGCACAAAGGTACAATTCAACTTTGTAGGATTCATTATATTATGCACTAGGGTATAATATATTATGCACGCGTGACTTATAGCCCAATTTATAGTTCTAAATTCAATAGAATAACGCTCACTTTACGAGCAAGTGTGTTGAAAAGTAAATTAATTGACGTCTGTATCAGAAATTGAACTTATAAATAACCATAGATGATAGATACCACTTACCTTACATTATAGTATACAGACCTTCGGCTTTTTAAAAGTGCCATCTATAAAGGTTTTTTGAACTAATCTTTATGAGTTGTCAAAAAATTCCTCATTAGTATTAAAGTCCAGACTCCTTACACATTTTAAATCGGTTGTTAACCTTGTACTGACGTCTAAAAACGTGAATGCTATGTAGAATCGAACACACGCATGCGATAGTAGTAGAACGTGTTAAAAACCTTACGTAAAGCTGCGTAAAGTAAGGTTGGTGGATTTGTAGAATTTCACGGAGTTCAGCGTAATAAGAAGATGGAAAATGAAAGAAAAGATACAGGAATATCTATTATTATTATTTATTACGTGCTTGTGGTGCCGCGATTCCGGTAGTTCGATGGCTGACCGAGCCAGTTTAGTAATTTATAGAAACTGGCTTACTAGTTTATAGTGCAGTTTTGAATTATTTATTTGTTAGTGGTGACAAAATTTTACTGATTCTCAGAGTATGTACTTAATCAATAAATTTTAAAAGCTTGCTTTCTAATTTTCGTCTCTAAAATCTGTCTTGAGTGACAGATTTCTAAGTATACATCAAAACTCTACTTATTTCTATATAACGCATAATTGCTATTTCACAATCTTATTTGATACAAATGTTAAACCATTTCCTAAGTTACACATACCATACAAATAGATCCAACAAAATCTTAATAAATAAGCTTCTAAGGGCAAATTGACGACCATTTTCACATATTCATACATTGCCTTCTATGCCAGAGGTCCTGGGTTCGAATCCCGGCGGCCGCGGATATCCGTGTGATGAACACAGATATTAGCCGTCAAGTCATGGATGTTTATATGTTTATTTAAGTTTATTCTAATAAAAAAATATGTATTTATTCAATAATATGTATGTTTATAAATTTCTTAAGTATATCAGTTATCTAGTATCCATAGCACAAGTTCTTTAAGAAACTTAATTTGGGCTAGATAATATTGTGTGAGTTTCAGAAATATTTATTAACTTTTATTTATTATTCATTTGAGGATTTAGACCGTTAAAAGGTAATTTATAAAATTCTTCACATCAAACACAGAAACGTGCTAAATTATAATAAAACACTTTTTAACCGGATTCATCGCGTATAATTTATTTTAACGTGCTAAATCTAATAAATATGCTTATCATCCACCACGATAATGTTAACCGCCATGAAAGGTCAAACGCAACCACCCATTCACGAGTCTGCAGTCGTGATCTGACAAATCCCTGCACGTAGTTATAGTACGAGATCCGGCTGCAGGATTAGTACGTTCATCTGTTTTTTTCAGAAAACCGAATTTTCGTGTATTTTTATAACTAGGAGAATATATATTTATCAGGTTGCCTATCAAAATTTGGCCGCCAGTATTTTTAATTAAATTATTTTTAATTGATTTTTGGGAAAAAATTCCGTTCACTTGTTTTTCAAATAAAATAACGTCTACATCACGGCAATTTATATGAAGATTCAAAAAAATCACGGTTGCCGTTGCGCACTTGGCCGCACCTCTTCGCAGCCATGTGTAAACAGGTATGATTTCGATACATTTATACGTTCATAACGTTTATTAATTAATTATATATCAAATTAAAGCTAATTTTTTTTCTATTTATTATAATATATGGTTGCTTTATTAAAACTACCCGCAAATAAGGGTTCCTGGCTTTTAAAAATTACAAATATTTAAGGTAGCGTGAAAGTGAGTTAGCGCGTAACATCATTTGTCAGACGAGGATAGCGATTGCCAGCTGTGCGATGCTTTTAAGCCATTGCGCATGCGTCGAATTAGTTAGTGTTCTAAACAACCGAGG
Organism: Stenoptilia bipunctidactyla; assembly: GCA_944452665.1. Lineage (NCBI taxonomy): Eukaryota > Metazoa > Arthropoda > Insecta > Lepidoptera > Pterophoridae > Stenoptilia > Stenoptilia bipunctidactyla. The sequence continues at coordinate 24,500,351 of OX101729.1, read as the reverse complement.
AGTAATAGAGACGACTTAATAAATACTCCAAAAAATATGTCTTCCTTTTCAAAATAACAAATTCAAAAATCACAAAAAAATTATAATATTCATTTAATATATTTAATATTGAATTAATATTGATTAGGCAACCATATATTATAATAAATAGAAAAAAATATACAGGGTTAATTTGTAGTCACCAGCCAAATTTAAATGTTAGTTTCTTTGATACGATATAAACGTACCTGCATATTTATTTTAGGTTCGCTCAGTACAAAAAAGTAGAAATATGGAACCACAAACATTAAAAAAAACAGTCGCTGTTGATGAATATACCTACTACGAAGCGACATTTCATTGATAATACTATGACGTAGTACTACAAGATGTTTTGTAGTAGCACGTAGTTGCCTTTATTTTAAAGGTAATTTAGAGTGACCATGGTTTGCTTAATATGATAGCGGACATATTGATTTCTTTGTAAAAAAATTTATACTTTTTTTTTTCAATAAAGTATCTATAAATGATACTTATTGTATAAAAAACATTTGGCCGGTACCTACAAATCAACCCTGTATAATTAATGAATAAACGTTATAAACGTATAAATGTATCGAAATCATACCTGTTTACACATGGCTGCGAAGAGGAGCGGCCAAGTGCGCAACGGCAACCGTGATTTTTTTGAATCTTCATATAAATTGCCGTGATGTAGACGTTATTTTATTTAAAAAACAAGTGAACGAAATTTTTTCCCAAAAATCAATTAAAAATAATTTAATTAAAAATACTGGCGGCCAAATTTTGATAGGCAACCTGATAAATATATATTCTCCTAGTTAAAAAAATACATAAAAAATCGGTTTTCTGCAAAAAACAGATGAACGCACTAATCCTGCAGCCGGATCTTAGACTATTAGCAGGTCAAGTTTAGACATAGTGTCGTTTAGACAAATGTCGAAAGTGACGGCGCGCGCCATATTCCGATAGATCGCTTATTGCGTAGTTTGATAGCTTAGGATTCTGGATGCGATGAAACGAAGGACAGTGTTTTGTAAGTTGTCATGGGTTGAATTAAATTAGGGTTAATGGATGGTGTTAGTATGGATAATTACATTGCAATAGTTGATTGTGGGACGAGTGACTATGTCGAGGTTACAGTTTTTCACACTCTCAAAAAGCTTCTTCAAAGGTAAAAAAAACTCAGATTTAGACTTGAAGACTTAGATTAGAATTAATTAACAAGAATAAATAGTAAATTAGTAGTTCCATTTCATTTTATTTTTAATATTATAAATACAAATACTGTATTTTTGAAAATAATATTACCTTTGTCTGTTAGTTTCCAAGCTTTGCGTATTTACACAAACAAAAAAAGCATAGAATGCACCAGCTGCTTCTCTTTCCGGGCATACTGTAAAAGTCAGTTAAGGGACAGAAATTTTATTGAAGTTTTTGTGGGCAATAGGCTCATCTCTTGTCACCGAAATAGTCTCTCTCCGGGCTGACCTCTTGTCACCGCAATAGTCTGTCTCGAACATTATAATACCTCAAAATTTTGTAAAACGCGACATCAGATGGTTTTATACCCGCTGATGTTCTGCCTACCTCCATAAGGTATACAGGCGTGAAGTTATGTATGTACGAGTATGTACTTAAGTATACGTTTATTTAAGACAATCCTATAATTGTTGATGAGTGTGATTTCTTCTCGATACTTTACAAAGAGGTTTTTCTATTTGTGACTTATTTCTATTTGTAAATAATGGGACTTGTTTTCAGTGAATTTAAATGATTATTTTTACGTCGACGTTATGATTAAGGTTGTTAATGCATAACGCAGGTTTGAAAAGGAATTGGTTGTATGAAATATTTAAGGTCGATAAATCAGTAACTACTATAAAAAGTTATTTTGCTAATTCCGCGACTTGTACTTGCACTAGTGATGCAGGATTTTCATACGTAGGTTCACCGCCCTCCCTCCCTCAAGCAAGAAGCAAGACATGCAATGAACACACACCTGGAAACCCACACCACAAGCTATCACCGACACGTGTTTCGCTTCAACCAGAAGCATCCTCAGGGTGCAACGACCAGTTCGGTGGTGGAATTAGCAAAATAACTTTTTATAGTAGTTGTCATGGATTTCCGCAAAGTAACGCCTGATTCAATCAATTATATCGATAAATCAGTTATGAGATTATTAATTTCAAACTTAATACATATTCAATCAACGTTTCATACTCACCTTTAACTTTCATAGAGATTTGGACTCATAAGACGACTCATGGGTGGCGACCCTGATAATAACTTCACAAACATTTTCATGTAAATAAAATATAAATCTTTCATTCCATAATACTAAAGTAGATAAAAAGTAGCGATTCATCAAATAAGTTGTCTCTATATGCTCGCTGCCTTTACATATCCTACTCTCGATATAACATAAGTAAAAACTGACAGAAATAGCTCGTGGCCAAACAATTTTACAATTTAGGAAGTATAAAAACCCTCCAGTTAAGCTAAATAAGTACTTAAGCGTAATTCCTGAAGACAACCATGGTATTCGCTGCGCCCGCGCACGCGGAATTCGAGCAGAATTACGAAATCAAACGATCTCTCAGACGATAAGTAGCTGCTCCTATTAACCGCGAGGTAGGTGATCTATTTTATTACATGCTCAGTCTTGTTTGAATTTGGAATATAATCAAATTAATTGAAAAAAGTAAATAGTTTTAGTAGTAAATTAAATTCTAAATAAAACTATATTATAGGTTATTTATTGCAATTATAACACAAATAAAGTTATATTAAAATTAGTCTTTCAAATGAAAGACTTCAAACAACTTGTACTATAAAATGTCCCAACGCTGATTTGTATGTTGAAATAGTTGCTCTCAATAATGCACCCGGGAAAATGGGGACTGAAAACTGCTCGCGTCCACAAGGTTCAGCCCTCGATGCCTTGTACGTGGTCCCTGGGTGGCGCTAAACGAGCGGTATCATCTGGTGGTAGGCTTCGGCCGCGGCTTGTCACCACCCACTAGACAAAACCATGCCGCCAAGTGACTTAGTCGCGTTCCGGCATGATGTTTAGTGTAGCCATTTAGGAGGGTAGGTCTGAGTAATCGTGCTGCATTGGAGAACTGTTTTCAACTCGTAGGATAGTGACTCACCGAGTAACTCGTTTTGGAGGGTAGCGGGATCCGAAGCACGGTGCACCGCTGGCCGACCGCAGGTAGTAGGGGGCCCAAGTAGCATGCCAGCCACATGCGAAAGGCTGCCCCGCCACCTCGCGAAAAATCCCGGGAGGCTCCATCGTGCTGGTTGGTGACCGGTTGGAGAGGACCCGATGGCGACCTCGGGGGGGTTCGGGCGTCCCCGCAGTCTCCAGGCGAGTTCCCCAATGGTGCGTTGTTCCCTACGAGTTGCTTGGTTCCATTTGCAGCGCTTCACTCAACTTCTATTCTCCTCCCTATTCACTCCACTACCAATTCAGAATGAAAGGTCCTAAAAAGAGTACGGTTCAACAGCGGTTGCACTTCCTCTCCCTTAAAGTCTGTAACATCCGAGGAGTGCACTCCAATCTGAATGATGTCCACCACCATCTTGAGACGGAGAGACCACACCTACTCTTTCTAACTGAGACGCAGATCTGCGATCCGTCAGACTCGGCATACCTTGGTTACCCAGGCTATATCCTGGAGTCCCTTTTCCGCCCGCACGCCGGGGTGTGCATGTATGCCAGTGACGCGATCTGTTGTCAGCGTCTCCGTTACTTGGAAGTGCCGGACCTTTCAGTCATGTGGGTTCACATAGATACTGGCCTAGACCAAGTTTACGCCTGTATCTATCGTTCACATAGCGGAGATCGGGAGACAACGAGGCTTATGGAATACCTTGGCAATACAGCAGATAAGATTCAGCAACGTTTTCCCACGGCGCAGTTGGTGTTTCTGGGGGATTTTAATGCTCACCACGGGCAGTGGTTATACCCGTATCAGGACACTGACCATGCTGGCAGAGAGGCCTTTAAGTTTTCGCTGACTTATGGTCTCTCACAGCTTGTTAACGAGCCTACGCGCATCCCCGACGTTGCTGGCCACACTGCGTATTGCTTGGACCTTCTGCTGACAACAGATCCTGACAGATACTCGGTGTCCGTCACTGCACCTTTAGGGACATCCGATCACTGTGTGGTGAAATCTGTATCGCTGTACTCGCCACCTGACACCCGCCCAAAAGGCTCCAGGCGAGTATGGCGTTACAAGTCAGCAGATTGGGATGAAATGCGACATTTCTTCGCATCTTATCCATGGCGGCAAACTTGTTTTACATCAACCGATCCATCGTGCTGCGCTGATGCTGTCTCAAGTGTGATAGTTCAAGCAATGGAGTACTTCATTCCCCACGCTGATCTATCCCTTGAAACCAAAGCTCGCCCATGGTTTAATACTGCTTGCCTTGCCGCTGAAAAGCGAAAGCGGGAAGCATACAAAGCCTGGGCAAATGCTCGCAGAAGCAAAGCCCTGGATTCGCATGAACTTAAGAAAAGATACAATGCTGCCGCCAAGTCCTGCAAAAAGGCAATCAAAAGAGCTCGTTTTGCCCACATAGGCCGTATCGGAGACAGAATAGCAGCATACCCTTCGGGAAGTAAAGCTTTCTGGTCCCTTGCCAAGTCGGTCGAAACGAACTTTTGTCGCCCGTCGCTGCCGCCACTGAGGAAACCCGATGGTTCTCTGGCCCACACTGCTAAGGAGAAAGCAGATTTATTTGCTAGTATCTTCGCAGAAAATTCTCGTCTAGATTGCCAAGGAAAAATCCCACCCCAATTACCTCAGTTCGGACCTACAATGGGTACCGTTCTCATTCGCCAAAAGGAGGTTCTTAAATGCTTGCTGCACCTAGACGAGAACAAAGCTAGTGGTCCAGACGGTATTCCTGCAGTGGTCTTAAAACGCTGCGCAGCTGAGTTGTCTCCTGTTTTGACACGTCTTTATCGACTTTCGTTGGAATCCGGTAAGGTTCCCAAGTCCTGGAAGCTTGCTAACGTACAGCCAGTACCAAAGAAGGGAAGCCGTGCCGATCCTGTCAACTATCGACCAATTTCAATCACCTCCATACTTTGCAAAGTCATGGAACGTGTATTGAACAATCGACTCCTGGCATACCTCGAGATCAACGAGCTCCTAAGCGATAGCCAATATGGTTTCCGCAACGGGCGCTCGACCGGCGATCTTCTCGTGTATGCCACTCACTTATGGAGCGAGGCCTTGGAGGGTCATGGTGAAGCAATAGCTGTATCCTTAGACATTTCCAAGGCCTTTGACAGGGTCTGGCATGATGGTCTCTTAAGTAAGCTTCCAGCTTATGGCATACCGATTGGGCTCTGCGACTGGATATCTGATTTTCTGAGGGAACGGTCAATTCGAGTAGTCTTAGATGGCTTCTCCTCCGACCAAATGGCAATTAATGCCGGGGTACCTCAGGGATCTGTTCTCTCTGCAACATTATTCTTGCTGCCCATTAATGACCTTTTAACACCGGGCATTATTAGTTATGCTGATGACAGCACTGTTGTAGAGAGATACGTATCCAATGCGCGAGCGAGCCCCCGTGAAATCCAGAGTTTAAGAAAGTCAATGATTGAGCGCGTTGATTTGACCTTACGGAAAGTATCCGATTGGGGTGAGTCGAATTTGGTCAAATTCAACGCGTCCAAAACTCAGGCGTGTCTATTCTCCGCAAAAAAGAGTACCTTCACATTAACGCCCACTTTCCAAAATGTATCTGTCCCCATCACTGACCATCTAGGGCTTTAGGCGTAACTATAACATCCAGTTTAAACTTCGGTCAACAAATTGTGTCCATGGCTCAAGTAGCTTCGAAAAAGTTGGGAATCATCTCGAAGGTACGGCGGTACTTCAGCCCTGCACAGCTTCTTAACTTATATACAGCTCAAGTGCGATCATGCATGGAGTACTGCAGTCATCTTTGGGATGGTTCAGCCAAATATCAACTAGAAGCGCTGGACTCCGTTGACCGAAGAGCCCGTAAATTAATTAACAACGTCGACCTTACGACCAAAAAACTACAGACCCTAGAGCATCGTCGTAAGGTTGCTTGTTTAACCGTGTACTACAGGATACATTTTGGTGAGTGCGCGAGTGCTCTGTTTGAGCAAATTGAACCCTCACCCTTTTACCATCGGACTACTAGACGCAGACAGAACTTCCATCCGTATGTGGTTGATATTCCGAAAAGTCGAACTAAGCGCTTTGACAGTTCCTTTTTGATACGGGTCGCCAAGGTTTGGAATGAACTGCCTGCGTCTATTTTCCCTGACCAGTATAGTCCTAGTACTTTTAAGCGTCGAGTGAATAGGTTTCTCGTGGATGGACGTGTACCACCTTAGTCTTCATGTTCACTTAACATCAGGTGTCATGGAAGACAAACGTCCCATCCATATTTTATAAAAAAAAAAAAAAAAACTAAGCGCTTTGACAGTTTCTTTTTGATACGGGTCGCCAAGTTTGGGAATGAACTGCCTGCGTCTATTTTCCCTGACCAGTATAGTCCTAGTACTTTTAAGCGTCGAGTGAATAGGTTTCTCGTGGATGGACGTGTACCACCTTAGTCTTCATGTTCACTTAACATCAGGTGGCATGGAAGACAAACGTCCCATCCAAAAGTAATAAAAAAAAAAAAAAATGCAAAAACACTTGTTCTTTTTCGCAAACTGTAGAATTGTTCGGGAATCGAACATGCGACAAAGTACGTCTGATGGCGTTCGTACTAATTATCAATAAGTATCTGTCATCAGTTGATGGAATAATAAAACTAGCCGTACGTGGTATATTTCTGTATTACCATAATATCATCATTAGAAACCTGATTTGAAATCATCTTTCTCCATCTTATCAACGATTTTGCAAAATCGAATGTATCTCCTATTAAATACAGTTCGTATTTCATACAACTCGGAGTCTGTTCAAGCTATAGAGAATTCTCTAAATTCTAGCTAGATTTTACTAATTAGCTCTAACATGAAGCTATAAATGTTGAAATAGTTCTTGTAAACGTATGTTCATTTTATTTAACAATTTATGTATACATTTGTCCATATATAAAATTTATACTTTTTGCAAAAATGTTTAAAGGTGATACTAAAAAGGTGTCACTTGTGAACGCGGCGTCTTTAACCGAAATGACAAGTTAAATAAAACATGCAATTAAATTTAAAGGATTTTTTTATTGCTGACCTCAATCTCACTCTCTAAGTGAAGATGAGGTCGAAGATGACTGCACAAGGAGTTTAGAAAGGAACTAGCTCTAATGAATGGTGAAATCTTTAAAATATTGCAATATTACAGGAATCAAACCCACATTCTCTGATGCTTTAGCCAGCTTTTTTAGCCTTTACAGCAAAGGTCATTGAAATGCGGATTTAATCTGCTATAAAAATAACTTACCAAATAAGGCGACTGAAATAAAAAAATGGTTACCTATTCAACATTACGTAAGAAATGGAATCAAGAATGTACATTCTGTTAATTAGCATATACAAATAAAATTGAGTCTACATTTGGTAATAGAATGCTATGCTTGCCTGTAGACGTAAAAGCATACCTACATAAATGGGGATATGGACATAAATTCCATTTGGATAAAGGCTGTATATGTATACTCTCCGTATTATGTTCCTTATAAGTTTTGGTCATTTTTGCTGCAGTCGTCATACTGATAGCAATTTCTTTCCATTAGTATTGTAGAAGACTATAGTTTTGATTTCTCTTGAATGAGCTCTCATTTACTTTTTTCTTATTTTCAACATTCTACTTTCGCTTACAAAGAACAAGAAAATGAATATAGACGTAGCTAAGTTAAAACATTATTCCAAAATGATTACTTAATTACATTAAGTACCTGTGTGTAGTTTCTATTAGTAATCCAAAGTTACACACTTAGAATATTAAACACTTGTCTTGTCTAGCCGAGGAAGTGAAACCGATAGACGGACGAACGAAGTCATTATGAAACCATTGCATTGATTTATTTGTTCATAACTTCACGCCTGTATCCCTCATGGGGTAGGCAGAACATCAGAGGTTATAAAACCATCTGATGTCACGTTTGACAAATTTGGAGGCATAATAGTGGAGAGAGACTATTGCAGTGACAGGAGGTCACCCCATCGCCCACAAAAAAGCCTCTCATAACACCTCGGTCCCTTAACTGACTTTTACAGTATGCCCGGGAAGAGAAGCAGCTGGCACATTCTATGTTTTTCTTTCGCTCCCAGTCCAGCATAGAAGCAATTATTTGTTCATATTATGTTTTTCATGTTACTAGACGTACTGTGAACGAAGCCATCAATAACAGCCACCGGTAGACAAAACTCTTGGAGTTCATTCTAGCCCAGATTAACTTTCATTTAGAAGTTGAGTAATGCGTATTAGATCACAGACAAATTGAGTAAGAAACATGTAAACTAAATTTTATTAGGAATAAACTAAAATAAGCATAAGATTTATTACAATAAGTAAATTATGCGATTTATTTCAAGTCTATATAAAAGCACCTTCCTTCGACACAAAAAATATTATGACTTTGACTTTAAATTGATTTAAATCAAATGCATTTATCATTGCTTTGACTAAAAACTGTAAAATCTCGGAGAAAATACAGCTAAATTACAAATTGTTGTTCTTAGTTATATAAAAAGAAAACCGGATTTGCTACAAAACGGGAAAAATGAGTAGGCTCTGCAAGGATGAGCTGTAGAAAGTTTTAACTACCTAGATGACGTGTTCGCTGCGTTGATATGACTAAATTATAAAATAAGTAAATGAACTGTCGGCAATGTGTTCATAGAGCAACATCTAATCTTAAAATAAGTGCATAGCTTATGATAGAGGCACTTGAAAACAAATACGTATACTCATACAATTTTTTTTTTGTAAATTAGTATCATTTATAGTTGCACCCTTCAAAACTGTTTTTGTTCCAATCCTTTTTCTTTTATAATTTTTTAAGTAAGTGTGCAATGAAGTATGAATAAATAAATAAATAAATTTATAGACATAACCAATGTGAACAAGCATGGATCAAACTGTTAATACTGGCATCTAAAGCAGACAGTGTTAACCCAATACTTCGGGGGATCATTTAGATTCATTGTTTTCATTTTATCCTAAGTTTGGTTTTAATCTCTCGTAATGATAATTGATGATGTTGAGATAGATCCAGCACGCTAATCCAAGAAAGAACTATATTTAAAACTTATATAACCAATCAACGTAGATATTTTGTTGCTAAATATCCTACATAATCTCATAACATAACATATCCCGAAATTCCCACGGGATCAAATGTTACGCGGGTAAAACCGCGCGCGGTGGCTAGTAATAAATATACAGGGTATAGTTACAGGAAAAAGGCATAGAATATTGTATCCCAATATTCTCCCATGATAGGAATACAAGCGAGAAAAGCCCCGAGAAAACCTAGTAAACCTAGTCGATAATAAGCAGCCTACGTTTGCGAGTAGGAAGAAAAACACGTACGATATCTGCAGTCGTCAATCTGAAGTCGTCATTAAAAGCTAACGATCAATAGAATAAATCAATTAAACATCTATTAACTGACACCATGCCGGTAGTACCCGGTAGTTTTAAATTTCTTATTTTTCTACAGATAGTCGCACGGGCATGTACAGGCGGAAACAAACCTGTTATTTTTATAAATGAGCTTTTATTTGTTTGTTACTTAGTAACAACTATGTATTTTACTTTTATAGAGAAGAACTTTGAATAGCGAGACAAAATTCTGCGTATTAGAAGATTATGACCTAAATTTATATAGAAATCACAGACAATCATTCTCTTAAATCCACTGCATTCAAATCTGACCCTCTATGGCTATTTATACTTTTTCTATAAAACAGGTCTCCAACATATGTTATTAATACAAATCATTAACTATCTAGATCACCTTTAAATAACCTAATCGTATAACGCGACTGATTTGAGTCGCCAAACTTTGATAAATTAAACCCTTTCGAGGCCAGCTTGGTAAAATAAATGACGTTTTTAACTATATTTTATCGCTTTTAATTATATCATACATTATGACACGGTGGTTAATATATGCCAGCACTAATTTATTTACAACCAGTTCTAAACATAGTATATAATAATACTAACTTCCTTTCTGTTTTTTATAATGGATATTAATTTTTTTTTCAATTTCACGATCAATTATGTTGGATAAGAAATTTATAAGCCTGTTTTAAACTATCTTTCAATCATTATTACAACTTCCTATTTTAAAAAGTTCTAATTAGCATTTCTTCGCAACTGTACATGAGTGGTCAGAAAGTGAAAACCA